>JBBELK010000365.1:0-621549 GCA_037783545.1 Henricia sp. BOLD:AAB3569 | reverse complement strand
ACGAAAAAAAACGCGGTGAAAAGTGGCTAACGGGGAGGTTGTTAGTGTCATGGCAGCACCCATGGGTGATTAATAATTTCGATTTTTGTACAGATATATTTTGCAAAGGACGAAAATATCCATGTTATCTCGTTAAACAAATTCAAATCTTTAAAAAATTTAGCTTTATCATCTTGTGACAACATTCCTTCAACAAAAGTACAACCTTACCAGGTCCATCTTCTGTTTAACCTCCACATCTGCGATGTCATCGATGGTGGCCATGGGCATTTCACCTTCGCAGATGTGTCTGTACTGTATGGGTGCTAAACACTGGGGAGCAATCCCACCATGTACAAGTGACATCGCTATGATTTTCCCTGCTATTTCATACTCTCTCTCCTGAAGGGCTTTCATGTTGTGTCTGATATAGACATGCTGATCTGTTACATGAAACATGCTTGCATTATGAAACAGTTCATGAAAGACAATGGAAAAAATTCCCTGGTGGAGCCTCCATCATCAACAGCTGACTCTCCCATAAAGAATACGGAGAGACGTTTGTGGAAATTAAATGATGTACGTTTGAGAGCTCGCACTGTGTCACTCCAAATCTGCTTTCGGCGGACTCTCAGGAACTGCGGAGCATCGGAGTCATCTATGAGTATGTTTCTGGCTCTTAGGCTAATCAACTCGTCTGTCATCGCCTCTGCGCTCACCTTGGTTTCAGCAGCACTATACAGTTATACAAAATATCACAAAAACTCACGGTAAATTCTGACAGAGCTTGTTATTTTCTAGCCAGCCAGGTTACTGATAGAGGCTCATTAGCATGCTTTTTTTTAAATTTCATATTAGACAACATGTGTAGTGCAAATGTAAAATTAGTATCCCGAGGAAGCTTCACCAGTGTTTTCAACAGACAGTTAAAATAATTTAACTGCAGTCAGTTCATAAAATTAAATACAAATCATTACAGGTTTTTTTTCAGACTTCAACTATTTATTTCTTCCCTGTTTATTTGTACATTTTTTACAGCCCCAAAATTGTTGGTTCGTTGTTACTGTTTTGACCGACATTTGGATAGCTGCCTACATAAAATAAAAGTTGAACCATGATATGTTTGTCTACGCGTATTTTGAATAGAGCGAAGCCAAAGAACTGAAATATTTTGTTACTTCAGTTTGATGGTGGTTTGACACTACAAATTGGTTCAAATTTTCCGTTTGTTACTCTGCCCAGTTGCACAACCATGCAACACCGAGATAATAGTTATGTTTGTATGGAAAACCTGAGGAAGTATACTGCGCTGCGTTACAGCTAAGCTAAAACAGCAGCTGCCCCGAGTGTCAGAGATCTCGTGTTTCAAATTACATTATGGACCATATGAATTCTCTCATCCTGTTTCATTACAGATATCCTTTTCAGTAAACTTCAAGAATACAAAACACCACAGACGGTTAAGAAATGTTAACTAACCTCATTGGAGGTGAGGGCACTGTAAAGTCATCAGGGGCATCAAGGTTATCAGGATCATCATCGTCATCGTCTATGACAATTAGGTTGTCGTACATCCTGCAGTGAAATTTTTAAAATATACAGTGTATATATCATGCCAATGGTTTCCCTGAAACGCTTACATCCTTAATCCTACAAATCAACTCTTGCCTGCTTTGTGTTGGCGTGGTTGTTCTTGTTGTGTATTACCTATCACAACCAACAACTGTTCAGGGACAGGGGTTTGAATAACACTCGCATCAATAACCTCAATTTACATATAGACTTATCACTGACCAAAACGTTAAACTAAGTAATTCACATTTACATTACCGGTGCAGTGCGCTGACTTTGTACAAATGACCTGACGACCCATGATGCCACAACGCTCCATGAGCGAACCGGCTTATTAAGACCTTGCACTGTAATTAGGTGATCGGGTTGTTCCCCGATCACCTATTGCTATTGTACGATTTCTTTGTCTTTTTTGGCTTTTTCGTTTAGGACGAAAAAGCCTTTGTTTTCGTTCTGATTTTTTTTTTTTTTTTTTCCGTTTTCTTCTGATTTTTTCCCCATAGACAAAGCGCATAGGCGTTGTCGGCGCTTTTTAAGGTTGTTCCCAAACATTGATCTTAACCAAACTTGGTCACATCAAAGACATAGTATAAGAGGTGTGCACCCAAGAATGGCTTCATTGTGACGTCATCAGTGACGTCATTACAATAGTTTAAAAATGCCTAAAAAGCCGAAAATGACCAAAATATGCACATTTTAAAATGATTCCCTTGCCAAAACCGCGTGACGCAGGGTCTTCATATTTGGCAGACATATAGATCAGATCCTAGCCTACAATGTTCTTAGTGTAGGCATTTTCATCTGACCCTTCTTTCCTGGGTCAATCGAAGGTCAAAGTTCAGCCAATTCAAAAATCACATTGTTTGTATTTTTTTGTACTTATGAAGCAATATTACCTATTAAACTACGCTTGATCTTTATAAAACTAGGTACAGGCATAGGCCCCATCACAAACTTCCACCACCATGTAGAACATCACCATGACGTCAATGATTACGTAATTATAATTATTTAAAATTGGCCAAAAAAGTGGATTTCGTCATAAAAATGAGCCAAAAATGCATTTCGTAAAATGTTTCCCTCTATAAAACCACATGACGCAGGGTCTTCATATTTAGCAGACATTATAGATCAGATCCTGGGCTACAATTTCCTTTGTGTAGTCATTTTCATCTGCCCCTTCCTTCCTGGGTCAATTGAAGGCCAAAGTTCAGCCAAGTCAAAATTGCATAAGCTAGCAAATGTCGACATCCGTACGTTACCTTCAGAGGGCGCTATGCAAAGTTTACGGTCAAATACTAGTAACGTACTTCACTCGTTCCCACCGCCCAAACTGGGAAGTAACGTACACATACAGCTATAGCTAGCTCTTTGACCGTAGCTATGAATGTCGCCCTCAGCTTGTCTCGTACGAAAGTCGAAATTTAGTGCGTTTAATACGCTGACCAAGTGTCGTGAATTTACCAACGACAAACTTTGATTTTATTTTATTTAGCTGGGGACCATCTTTAATACCACCCATGGACAGCCATGTTGGAGTCCCCTTATACTTATAGAGCTAGGGACCATCTTCAGTATCACCCATAAACAGCCATGTTGATGTATAAATGTGAATGCGACCGACCTTCCCAGATTGCGTGATAGAGTTGGATACTATCTTCAATTCTGCCGATGGACAGATGGGTCACTTTTTCTTCCTCAATCTTGTGAAAGGTCGATTACATTCCAATTTCCGGTTTTAGAGATTACCTGCTAAATAAAGATTGACACCAGATTAAAGTATTACCAATATGTTGGTCCTTTTAATAACATGATATGGCCGGGCAGTTTCAACCAGATTAAACTTTTATAAGTGATGCACACAAATATGCTACCTTTATGATGGTTATATTAACCTACTGCCAAGAAATTTACAATAAATCAAATTAGACAGAATATGAAATAAGTTACGGACAAGTTTTTCAGTTGTTAAATTTGTTCTTTGAAAATAATATTTTTAAAAATATATAAATACAGGTAAAAGTGCATGGGCTCAAATACAAAAATAGGTCAACACTACAACACAAATTCAACTTGTTTTTAACCCTAACTCCCGGCCTCGGGCCGGTGTGTGTAAAATCATATTGATTTGGAGCATTGAGGAATGTTAGGGTTAATGTAGCCCCGCGAGCAGGGCTTCGGAAAGATTTCCGAAGCTCTGCTCGCGGGGCTAGGGTTAATGGAGACATCGTGGATGTACAACGATATAATTATATAAACAAAATAGTATTGACTTTTAATGATGAATTTGTTGTTGTTGTATATTTTATGGCATCTTCGGCAACTAAGGCCCTTGATGCCATCAACTATACGGTTTTAGCTTTAACTATACTATATTATCAACTTGAGATGACGAAGAAGGAGTTGCAGTTTTAGAAGTGGGAGGGAAAACCCCCAGAGAAATGCCCCAGGGGAAAACCCACGCGGTCAAGTAAGACTGCAAACCCAATCCACATACACGCCCCGGAATCGAACCCGGGACCCCAGAGGTGAAAGGCGAGGAAAGAACCCATACGCCAACCCGACCGGCCCTGATGAATTTGATGACTATAATGCATGTTTTATATGAATTGATTGCATTCTTATTTACATATGCAGGATATGGGGCCAAGGGTCTCCCCCACCCCCCTACCATTGTTCCCCCATTGTGTCTGAAACATCCAAGGAATTTCCAAGGAATTCCTTTCAGTTTTTAGGGGAGGGGGAGCGTGTTGGTGCATTAACAAAAAGGAAGAGTGTGTTGAGGTATAGAGGCGTTAGGGAGGGGGGGAGGGGGGGGGGGGGGGGGGGGGGGGGAGTCCTTAGGCCCCATATCGTGCTGGGCATACTTATTTACATAGTTTATAATTTCAAGAAGTAAGATCAAGTTGAGTGGGCAATCATTTAGTCGATATTTATTGCAGTGTTTATAGCAGATGAATGGCATGCAAATTATGGTATAAAAACATGAAATTGACAGAAGAAATGAGGCTGAAGTGATAACTGAATTAAATAATTGATTGCAATACTATATGAACCAAAAATATGAATCTTGCAACGTACACATTTGCACTAATTATAGATCCTTTGCACCAGCAGTCATAAAAGGGAATAGTCACAATTAATGCACCATGCGTCAGGCACGAGAAGGCACTTTGTGCAATGATCTAATGTCAAATCATTTCAATAAGAACTACATAAGTTTTCTATATAAATAAAATTGGCTTGAAAAGGATCAAATAAAGGTATCCTAAGTAAAAAAAACCAAATTCATTCACATGTACCAACAAAATGTTTCAGACATTTAAATGTAGAATGTGATACCATTGTCTTACATAAATTGATTGTATTTTCATTTACATGGTTTATAATGTAATAAATAAGATCAAGTTGAGTGAGCAATCACATAGTTGATATTCTTTGTAGGTTTATAGCGGATGATCATGAATAGAATGCAAGTGGTAAAAATGACAGAAAATTTACAAAAGAAATGAGCTGGTGCTGATAACTGAAACAAATGATTGCAATAGTCTGGAAATTACGCTATTGTTGCAAAGTACATGCATGTTTGCACTAGTCATGCTAGTATAGACCCTTTGCGCCAGCAGCCATAAGAGGGGGGTAGTCACCATGTGGATGTACTGTAAAATCTTTTTAATGACTACTGTCCTGTCATGGCTGCCAGTGCAAAGGGCTATATAGATAGCCAAAATTAATACGTCAGCTTTTGTTACTTGCCTAGGCAACAGCTCTACACTAAAAATCACTGAACCATGTTCCTGTGCTTTTGCAATGGTACTTTTTCCTGACGGCCATGATGTTTAGAGTATATGGATATTTATGTTAGTCATGTCACTGACAAATATAATATGGATATATCGTACACTTATTGTGAAACCTGTTCAAGTTGCCTACATTATATTAACCCTTATTACATAACTCCAAGTATCAAGGATTGTCTGTCAAACACATCAAGATATGTATTATACTAAATCTCACATAGCCATTTTAGAATAGACAAATACAATGAATGTATTCTATGGATAGACCGGACCAAGATTCAAATCCACAACCTTGACAACTAACCAAGGCCTTGAATATGATTCACTAGATCGCTCTGCCATAACACTTTAGCCAATGAGTTAATACAGAGGAGATTGTGGATTGTGGCTCACTCCTACCTCCATTCAGCATTCAAATTCACAACCTTGAGAACTAACCAAGGCCTTGAATATGATTCACTAGATCGCTGTGCCATAACACTTCAGCCAATGAGTTAATACAGAGGAGATTGTGGATTGTGGCTCACTCCTACCTCCATTCAGCATTCAAATTCACAACCTTGAGAACTAACCAAGGCCTTGAATATGATTCACTAGATCGCTCTGCCATAACACTTCAGCCAATGAGTTAATACAGAGGAGATTGTGGATTGTGGCTCACTCCTACCTCCATTCAGCATTCAAATTCACAACCTTGAGAACTAACCAAGGCCTTGAATATGATTCACTAGATCGCTCTACCATAACACTTCAGCCAATGAGTTAATACAGAGGATATTGTGGATTGTGGCTCACTCCTATCTCCATTCAGCATTCAAATTCACAACCTTGAGAACTAACCAAGATCTTGAATATGATTCACTATATCACTGTGCCATGATTGTGGATTCTGGCTCATTAATAACACAAACGAACTGTAACATATTAGCTTGTTATTTTTGTCATACGTGTACTTGATTGAACAACAATTGTATGTCAATTACAACCGAGAACAGTAAATACAATCCGAAAACAACATTCTTTACTGGGTGTACATTAAAACCAGCAAACTGTTTCCCTGTGTGCTAGCGATGGACTTTTCAGATAACCAGCGAATGTTGAGACTCAGTTAACACGATCACCGGCTAGCTCGGTGGTCGAGTGGTTAAGACGTCTGCCTTGTACGCAGGAGGTCGTGGGTTCGAGTCCCACCTGAGCACAATATGAAGTTTTTTTATAGTGTCTCGGGAAAGCACTGAGTATATAACAGTGTTAATAATTACGTCGGGTAAGGGCAAAAACAACCTTACTTAACATTTCAATTTCCCCGACGGAAGTCTAAATCAATTTCTGATCCACGGACTGTATATCATTAATACACAGTTATGGTGCAGACACTAAAATTAAACGTACATTGTACTGTAAACACAAAGAGTTTCTTCCCTCGCAACTCTTTCAGGACATACATGTAATGTTCACATAAATTTGGTCTTAAAAAGAATGGTCTAACAATTGAACATCCAGTGCACATAAATTGTCAAAACAGGCCCTTACAAGAAGCTTCGTACAACAGAATTCGGTGATCCCAGGAGATCTGGTTGTTACAAAAGAGCATGAATGACGATGACCATAGTGGAAGGTTGCCTTGATGAAGATTGTGACAACGGTACCAAAGACCTGATCTATGATGAAGATGGCGTGCTTCATGATGATAGGTGCCTGTATGGTGTTGATAATAAATATTGTCACGCAGCTTGACTATGATAAGGATGCTACACCTAATATTCATTTTGCAATGCCAACACAATGTTAATAGTATAATTGACCTTTATCATGATGCGTCCATGACGCTTCCATCTTTGTCTTGTTTTGCATAGTACGTGTCAGGCATAATAGTGCGTGCAAACTTACATTGTCGTTTTGAGAGAACAACTGTAGTGTTTGCGCTGCGCGTTTTCTTCATTGTGTTAAGTGTATGTCATTGTGATGCACACAATGAAGATTTTCAACACAAGACCAAACTATTTCTTTTTCTGCAGGCCTTGCTTTTGTTACATTCATTTTAATAGGAGAAAGGCGAAGATTGCCACACTGTGATAAAGGTCAATAGCTGCCATATGAGCAAACATTTTTTAAAAATTTATCAACAAGGTACACATGCCCTAAAGTAACCAACAAAATGTGCCATGAAATGGCATCTGTTGGATTCAGTTCATAGCACATCTGTGATGATGAAAACAGGGTAGGAATTTCCTCACTCAAAAGGCACTGCCATTTTTGTATGTATAAAGAGCACTTTTGTTGGAAAATCAAAAAGCCTGGGAGAATTTAAAAAGGGCGCCGAAACCAGGCAACAGAGGCAATGGCTCTCATTGGCTAGTAAAAAAAGAACCAAACAAAATCAGCATTTTACAGTTCAGGAAGGTGGCATTAGTATGTACCATACCATTAATGTGTGCGACTCCTGCCGATGCAAAAGATGCAGTGCCTGCCAAGATGCATCGCTGAATGAGTCCACCAGTTTCCATAACTCGACCTGTAGCAACCACAATGAAGTTGCTGCTCCAGTTCATTCAATGTGTGCTTGATTTGATTGTGATTCAGACTGAAAATATGCCAGGGTAGACTCTGAATCTCATGGCACTGGAGGTACTGCATCACTTTTCTGGCTGTGTGGGAATGTGCATTAAGAGACTGATTGAGAATAAGCCTCAAAGCAAGTTGTGCAACCTGGTATCACTGTCAAGTACAATTGCCATCAACGACAAAGTCAGTGGGCTTTTTTGGACTGCTGCACACTGATCTATCACTGTTCAGGAAGCTGTAAAGTTCAGATGTTAGTGTCCGCATGGTGTTTTCGTCTTGGCATCCTTTCGTAACATGAGGTTGGCTTCCACTTCATCTGCCAGCAACCCCGCCAGTTGCTTTAAATCGAGCCCACAGCCAGCGTGATGCATTCACAAGCAATAACTGACTGCGAGTCATTCGGACACTTGTATCAGCACTCAGCATGTCCACAACATGCAATATGTCATAAAACTGACACTCGGAGGTACCGGGAAATCCCATACCTCTTAATGAAATAGTGCTCTGGGTTATTTTAAGTGCATTATACAACACACTGGACCAACAGCTTTACATCCCTTCCGAAGGATGGAGCAATTGCAGTTCAGTGCCTTGCTCAAGGGCACAGGTACATGTACCATGACCAGGTGTTGGGAGTCAAAGTACTTGGCCATGCCGGCAAATAAATTTGCATATTTAAACAAACAGCAATCATGCAGATTTCAAAAAATAATTGCATGTTCAGTTCCGACTACTGAAAATAATCCAAAATGGTATTCCTGTATAATCTGCTTACTTTAGCAAACGAAATAATAAAATTCACACATTTTCAATTAGAAGTAATTTATTTAGTGTATAATTTAACTGCATAGTGTCAAAATTATACATCTGGATATGCTTGCCTTGGCCTTCAGTACTATAGTTATTTGATTGGCATACAAAAGTGCTGCTTTTTTGTTCCATTTGTATTTATTCTACACTGCACTTACCCATTAGTTTCTCCTGTTTAGTGAACTGAATATTTTCAATGTGTGTAGATCATCAGATAAGCTTTGACAAGTTCATCTCACCTAAAATAACAATTAAAAAACCATTTTACAATGAATCTATAAAAATATACCAGTACACAATCTGAGTTAGGCAATCAATAACTTTTTTATACAACACTATCACTGAGCATACACAAACGTTACAATACTTTTCCTATGCATAATAAATTATTTAATTCATGATTTCTTGCTTTGAGTTAAAACTTACTTTTAAAAGTCACTTATTGTCAAACATATACAATAGTGAATAAAACAAGTGTGCTATGCAGAAATGAGAAAAATACATGTGTTTATAACTGAAGGAATCAAATAGCACCTGTTCATTAAAATCATTACGTTAAATGACACTTTCAAACACGTATACATGCATTATTTCATTAATTTCAGACAATAGTCAGGTGCATTTAGCGTAGTTACCATGCTTACTAGTATGTTTCTGTGCACTGTACCTTTCTATTAAATAATTACTTAGGCAAATTAATTAGGCAAACACTACAATTTGTTTATCACAATTATATTGAGATATTTGGAGAAAATACTGTTAGGAAACATGATTTGTGCCGATTGCAATACGTACAGCTTCATGATAACTGTAGTATGTAGGAACAACATCCACAACCACATCCAGAGAGCCCATATTTCTAACATATACATGATCAATCAGTGTCCCATTCTCTGTTGTTGGTTCTGTGACACACTGTCTGTACCCATGACTGTGCATTAATTTTTCAATCTGTGAAGAATGCTTCAAAATGTCTTCATTGAAATCACCAATTACTATACATTTATTAGATACTTTGTGAAGTTCGTTCAGCAGAAACTTCATGTTAACAAGGAATTCATTTACAGAGTACGATGGTGGGCGATAAATTATCACCACAGAGTATGATAGCTGACAGATCACTTGAAATGCAATATACTCCAGGTTCTGCACATGAAAGTCTAGCCTGCTGAAACTCCACTTTCTTTTACCGTACACTGCAACACCTCCGTGATACTGTTGTTTCAATCTCTCTGTCACATTACTTATATTATCATACGAAAGACTTCTGATTTGATGATATGATTTGAAATCAGTTAATTCTGTATCATGCAGTACTCTATCATCCATCCATGTTTCTGTAAGACATATGAAATCTGCACCCATCATATCATTGTTACAACTTAGATCCAAGTAGTGTTCCTTCAGTCCTTCGATATTGTGGAGCATGATCACCATTTCATTAGACAATGGCTTTCTTATATCTACTTCAGAATCAATGAAATTTTGCATAGTGGTCAATGACTCTGCAATAGATCCATTACAATATACAAATTTTTCATCAAAATCTTGAATCACAAGTCCATTAAGTGACGTTACTCTGCTTAAGGCAACATATGCTTGACCAGCTGCAAATGTGCGCTGGAGAGATACCACTGCTTTTTGTGTAGTCAAGCCTTGCACTTTATGAACTGTACATGCCCATGCTAATTTTAACGGGAACTGTCGTCTAACTATCTCTTTACTCGCATTTTCCTCTTCCTTTTCAATCGCAATGATCAGCTTATCAGATGACAGACATTTCTTTTTCCTTTTAGACCCAACATTCTTGTTATCAAACTCAATCTGTATACATTTAGGCTCAGGTTTGTCAGACAACATTATGATTTCACACACAGTTCCAAGTACTCCATTAACAAGTCCATCTGATACATCTATATTTTTTGTGAGCATTACTCTTGCACCAATTCCAAGCCACAACAGGTCAGGCAATGTACTGTGCAGCGACTTCTTTGTCTTTTTCACTTGTCTTGTCGTTTTAGATTTACCAGAATTCCTCTGAAAATCATTTGCTACAATAGACGTACAATCACTGCACTTTGCAAACAACGTTTTCATATTGTATTCATCAACTTCTTTGTTACAAGGAAATATATGTAATGCATCATCCCAATCCTCTCCAGTTTCTTGTGATCTTAGCGTTGCAATATCTTCATCCAGGATCTTTTTTTGTTTAGTTCTCACACGTAGCCTATTCAACATTTCTGCAAATTGTGTATCTTCTTTTTGTCTCATAATTTCTTTTAATTCAACTTTCTCAAAGTAATCGTTCCATAAATCTACGGTAACTGATCTTTGATACAGTGCTTTCCCTTTTACAGGAGGCAACTGATAAAAATCACCAACAGCCAAAATGCTAATATTTCCAAACATTTTCTGATCACGCGTTTGTTTGATTTGACGCAAACGTCCATGGATATAACACAGAATTTTATGATCAACCATGGATATTTCATCAATAATCATAATCTGAAGATCTTGCAAGGAATTCCTCAGAGTATTCAATTTCTCATCACCAAGAGGTATATATGGCAGCCTTGCATCAATGGGGATTGACAGAGCACGGTGAATTGTACTTCCATTTATATTAAAAGCAGCAACTCCAGTAGGTGCAGTTATCAATACAGAAACATTGTCAGGGTTTTGAAGTGTTCTAGCAAAGAGTCTTGTCGCTTCATAATATACTGACTTTATCAAATGACTTTTTCCCGTCCCAGCTCCACCAGTTACAAATACATGAAAAGACTCAACATTTTTGCCATTTAATTTCTGCAAGCACCAATCTCGAATCCTATTGAATACTTTCCTTTGTTCCACATTTAGTGATCTCAGTAAACACATTGCATCTTGCTTTGATATCTGCATTGAATGCGGTTCAATATTGTATGTTTTATCATTCTGGTGTTCAAGCTGTAAATCTGGAATATCAAATTCATTTTCTTCTTCTGTTACTGGCTGACGGTTCGCTTCACATTCAATTCTTTCCTGCTCAGATATTGGACAAATCAAAGCCCATGCATCTTCCTGCATACCAAATTTTTCAACAAACTTTTGTGCCGCTTCAAGATCATCAATATTTGTCTCATATTTTGATCGATTACTTTGAACAACAACATTCACACTTTGCAACTGACCATTTAGACAAACAGCACCATTTGTATAAAACTGTTCATAGGTTTCAAACTGCGGGGGCTTCAACTGTGCATCTACACGATATGGAAGAAACAACTGTAACATAATATGGTAGTATTTTTCTGGATGATGACTTACTGAAAATCTAGGATATCGTATGACTGCTGGATCTGTTCTAGTACGTTTCTGTATGTGACCCAAACCATTTTTAAGTGTGTACACCGGCGAAAATCTGGATTTAGAAAACGTACTTGCACCGTAAATAATTCTATACTCCGAACAAAATGTTGCCAAACACATGTCTTGGAATTCATCAATATCCGGTCTTGCCTTGTAACGATCAATTTTACTAGCCATAAAGATATCTTCATCATCCTCAGATTTGCCCTGAATCACACTCAATGGCAAACTCATTCTAACCGGGTTTTCACCAACAGGTATAAATTCCACTTTCCTTGATCCCTCTTTTAATCTCAGACTACAAACACGAAACACTGCTTCCTGGGCTGAAATTTCACGATTATGTAGATATACACTACCAATCTCCTTCATACTTTGTCGTGCATCTAAATTACCCTTCTGCACCTCACGCTGAGCTTGAGATAATAACTGACCCATTTCACGTTCAGACTTGCTCATGTATGAAACAACATAGGCAGCGCACGAATATGGATCACTGATATACTGTATGTCCATATTAGCATTCCAGCATCTTATTAAATCAGGATTGTACTGATTCACCCATACATCTTGAGGTTCTCTCTTAAGAATGATACTACATTTCCTACTCAAAACAGTGTTAGCCTTTTCAAAATCAACCTGTGTAATGTTCATACTTTCAAATAGTTCTGTGGTTGACATATACTGATTCTTTTCATCCTGTACTGCACTCCAGACAGACTTTAATAACTCCTTAGCTTCATCATGTTCCTTTTTATCATCACTTTCAGTAGTTTCATCAGCAGCAGCATGATCAGTTGGCTGTGGCTCAGTAATAAATGTCTGGGTTGACGGTGGCCTTGGAAAATTGAACCTACACTCAGTGCCCTTCTTTCTACAAGATTTATAATGCTTCTTGCTATGCCGCTGGACATGACTGATAATCTCATTCAACTCCTCATCCTCTTCAACTGATGGCAACTTACAACTGATGTATTGATCAATGAATTCAATCACTTCACTGTCACTATCAACGCCTTGTCTTGGAGCATTCTCAATCCAAAACAAACAGTGTGTGTGTGGAGATCCTCTTTGTTGGAATTCTACTCTGTAGAAATAATCCTTGACTTTTCCAATAGGTTCTGCTTTTGACATGATTACATCTTTCAAGAATGTGTGAAATCTCTTGTCAAACACACGTGCTACAGTTACAGGGTTACTTCTCAATACTATACACTTTTCATTCCAATCCAAATCTTCAATATTTCGTTTATCACCTTGTTGTTTAAAAATTGTATTGATGACTTCAGGCCATCTCAAATCAGCTGCAGAAAATGAGCAAAACCACGTTGGTATTCCAAGCTGCCTTATCATAGCCATAACATCTCTTTGTGCTGATTGTCAGAATGGGGGTGTTCCTCTGATTGGCTTCAGAAATTTATAGCCACTGTCTGACTGCAGAATGTTCTTGAGTTGCTGTCTATCCTTAATCATGTTTGCATTACACTTTTCACGACAGTGCACCTTACTAGAGCTCTGACGCATTGCAATCGAAACACTGGACATCACCTTTTCAATTTCGGACAAATATTGTGCATAACAAATGTACTGTGTGTTTCTAGCAAATCTATTATCAACATGCATTAGCCTGTTGTGAAAATATCTAGCGAGTGTCAACCTCATATTGCGTTCATCGTGATATGTGCATTTGCCAGTTGGGAACAATGCTGGAAAGCATTTTGCCTCATTGCCTTTTTCCATTAACACTCTGACTGGGCTATTTCCTTCACAAGGTGCTACACAAAGTACATCATCAAAGTATTGATCCAGCACTTCCTGTCCAATATCTACAGGTTGTAAACATGTGTCAAGAGGCATACCACGCAAACGATCATCATCTGTTTCTTCATCACTCTCATTTGATTCTTCCTCAGACTCTTGCCCTGGTGTACTCTCAACTTCATCTTCATTGTCATCTTCCAAGGGATC
The DNA here is from genome assembly GCA_037783545.1 of Henricia sp. BOLD:AAB3569. Taxonomy (NCBI): domain Eukaryota; kingdom Metazoa; phylum Echinodermata; class Asteroidea; order Spinulosida; family Echinasteridae; genus Henricia; species Henricia sp. BOLD:AAB3569. The sequence goes on along the minus strand of JBBELK010000365.1, from coordinate 607,504 downwards.
TGTCCAATTACAATTCATTTCAATATCTTTATACCAAAGATTATTTTTCTTAAGATAACACAATGCAGTTTCAACATGTTGTCTGTTAACAAATTGATACTGATAATATCCTTTGTATGAGAGTTTTCTCTTCAGCTTAACTCTGACTAACTGATTCGCATTTCTGCATCTTGGTAATGTTGTCACTGTTTCTGTGATATTTGAAGGGACACACACAACTGGACCATGCACTGCATTCTGACCTCCTCTAGGTAGTGCTATCATCTTTATGAAAGGCAAATTGATTGAAATAAGATGTTCCTCCAAACCATTCAAACAACTCAATTCCTCTGGAATGTCTACTACATTTAAATTATTTGTACAAGCTTCTTGTGGAGTCTTCCTTTGAAGCAACTTCCTGTGACATGTATAACAAATCCATAAAACAGATCTGCTACACTTGCTTGCTAGACATTCATCTGTACACTTTTCTCTGCAGAAACAACTACATAAATACATTGTTGATATGCAATCAGTAATGCTGTATTTTTCTTTCTTACATCTGACAACTTGTTTTTTGAACAACAGTTTCAAACAAACAGCACACACATACTCAGGCCCGTTTGAAATATCTCTTCTCCAATTCATCATAACATTATTCATGATACGACCCGTTTTCTTCTTTTTCTTTTGTCGATTTAAATTTCTTTGTTTCATTTTAGTACGATAACCAACATCACAACGATACTTAATTTTTTGAAATGTTACCAACTTCCTCTTATAAAGATGATTACAGAGGTACTTCCTCTTCATAGATGTAATGAGAGCATTTCTATAATTTACATTGTTGTGATACTTCCTCTTCATAGATGTAATGAGAGCATTTCTATAATTTACATTGTTGTGATACTTCCTCTTCATAGATGTAATGAGAGCATTTCTATAATTTACACTGTTGTGATACTTCCTCTTTATAGACTTAATGAGAGCATTTCTATAATTTACATTTTTGTGATATTTTGACTTTGCACTGTTAATTTTTCTATGCCTATAGACAAAATCGTCCAAATATTTTCTTTTCTCATTCTTTAATTTTTTTATCTTGTATTTAGAATCTGTAACATACCTATTTTTGGCATTGGTAATCTTTCTTTCCCTGTGTTTCTCATCCTGCTGATATTTAGTCTTTGCATTGCTAATCTTTCTTGCCTTGTGTTTCTTATCCTGGTGATATTTGGTATTTGCAGAACTAGCTCTTATTTCTTTAACTCCTACATCTTTGGCCTTCTGATATTTTTCTCTTTTCTTCTCTCTTTCTAACTTTCGTTTCAATCTTAAATTAGGACGTTTACGTCTCTTACAAGACATTCTTGTGACCGGCACTTCTACTTTAGTACTTTGCAATGAAGTTTCTTCAGTGGAATTACTTGGTTCATTTGCTATCAAATCCTGAACACTCGACACAAAGTCATAATGGACTCGATCTCTGTGATACAAATAAATACCTGTATCTGCCAATGCATCAGTACTGCACAGATGCCCAGAAACTATATACCATTTATTTTCATCATCATATGTGTATATATTAACACCCAGCATGTCTGCCATTGCCATGATTTCTACCTTTGTGGCCCAGGTACCATTATCGAACATTCCTGACCTCGTTACGTAGTCTTCAACCGTCATGTAACCTTCCCTTACATAACCTTGAAATTGAGGTGCATTTTCCAACAAATGACAGACAGTCATTGTTCTGAGTTGCATGTGATTACATACAGTTCCTGAGATAGCATAAGAAACCGCTCTAAAAAAACAGTTACCATCACCTTGAATATTTTTTACATGGTCTGGTTTACCTAGCCTTTCACAATTGATGGAAATGTCGTCACTACTAATATTAATCTGGCAAATCTTAAATTTGTTGCACAACGCAATTTTAGTGGCAGATGTTAAGGGAACAAATTTTAAATCCACTGACTGCTTGTAACCCACAATTGTTATATCATCATCATCTTCTGTATTCTGTATATCACTTCTTGTAAGTGCATCACTACCAGTTTGACTGTTATCAACATTACTGATACATGAATTGCTAATATCATCTGTCCAAACAGAAACACCCGTCACTTCAAATTGTTCACTGTCACGCAAATTCATTGATTTTGCAAGTTCAGTACAATACCTGTAGACACCTTGCCATGATGACACACATTTCAGTAAGCTTTGACCCTCGCCGTCTTGATGTCCATTCTTATTTCTGGAGTGTGAATCAAAAATATAATACATTCCATCTTGAGATATTACAGCAAATGTATTTTCGTAGAAACAGACAAAGCATGCAATGTATTTCTGAAGCATTTGTTCCAAAGCATCTCTCAGTGAAGTCATGTTGAATTCAACTAAATTCCTGTCATCTTTAAAAGTTCCCATCAATGGTTCATGACTCTTAATATTAAAATGTTTACTGAAAACATCAATTTCATCAGGCAACTCACTAACTAACAAATACTCATGCATTACAGTAGAACTGCAAGACAAATAAACATACAATTCATTTCCACTATTTAACACAAAATCAAGGTCATTAGAGTGCCACATGTTCAACTTCTTAACTGTGCTGTACAATATTGCACATAAGCTATTTGCAACACACTGCTTTCCGCTACTATTGCCGAATCTGAAATCACCTTGATGAAAACTGCCTTTAATAACCTTTTCCATGATTTCTTCATTCTCAATGTTATGCACATAATTGCCTCTAGACATGCCTGTTTTTTTTCCCATTTCCCATTTCTTATTTGTCAATGAATTATTTCTATCTAAATCAAGTTTGTGCTTCTTAGATGCTGTATCCTCATTACAAGAGTCCACACTGTCCCCAACCTTTCTTTTCAGCAAGTTCACTCCATCATCAACTATTTCTACATCTTCAAACTCCTGTGTTTTCCTACATGTACTCCGTAAATTGTATCGCATGTTTCTTTTTGACCTCATTTCTTTACCCTTTTCCTTACCCTTTTCCTTGACATTTTCATCTTTGACATTGTTTGCTCCTTTTACTCCATTACCATTTTTCCTACATTTCTTACTGCGCAAAGAATAACCTCCACTTTGTCGAAACATTTCTGTTGTGTCTCTACCATGACAACAGTTCTGATTATCAATAATTACAAATTTCACCTTGCTATCACTTACCACAATAATTTCATCAGTTTGTGAACTCCTCCCATCATCACTGATTTCATAGATGTTCTTATCTGCAGGAATACCAAAATCATGTACTAAATATGTACTTGTAACATAATTAAATTGACTACATTTACAACACATCCATGACACTGCCTTGCTTTGAAGTCCAGACAATGCATTCAAAAATCCTGTGCATCTTACATGATAGTTAATACTGCAACTATCACACTTGAGAACTCCTTCACTTGATGTACAAACTTGATCACACAGACAACAACGATTGGCTGATTTTTCACAATCACTTTCACTACAGAATGTCAAGCACTTTACATGATAGAACACACCTAACTTATCACACATCATAAATCTTTCTTGACCTGTTATTTTCTGATTACACATCTTACACTGTTTAGGACATGACTTATTTGTCACTAATTCACTGTCCTTGTTCAAACCAAACCGTGTCTTTGTCGAGTTTTCTACTTTACTCGTCACATTAGAAACAACACTTTTGTCTTTCACATTTCCTTTCTGAAAGTGAATTTTGTTGTTCCTTGAATCCGTGTTTGTTTGTTTCACTTTACATGTCAATTGCACTTTCTGCATTTCCTTCACTACTATGCTCAATGTTCTCTTTGTGTGTTTTCTTATTTTCCGAGAATTTTCGCACCACTGCCTTTTCTGTTTCTTGGTCATTTTAACTTCAATTCTCTTGCCATCTTTACTTCTATTGTAAGCATGCCTGCGTTCGTTTCTTCTCATCTTTCTTCTATTAGGCTTAGAAACCTGTTTTGGCTCTCGATAAATTTCAACATCACACTGTAACACCTGATTTCGGCTACAACATGTCTTCCCACTTAGCTTCAACTGTACTACTGCTTTTTGCTTAACCAATTCAAATTTACAATGCAACATCTGGTTTCGACTACAACATGTCTTGCCACTTACTCTCAAGAGTGTTACTGCTTTCTGATTCATCAATCTGTTTTTGGTCGTTTTATTAATTCTTTGCTTCTTCAACTCTAACATTTTGTTAAATCTCAATTTAGTACAACCATCAAACTTCACCTCGGATTCTTCAAAATGACACACTTCACCATTCATTCTTGATTCATCATCAATTTCATTATTTACTTCATTATATTCATTGATAATTCTGCCAGGATTAGTGGCCTGGTGAGCCCCACATTCGTAAATTCTGCCAGGTTTAATGGCCTGGTAAGCCCCACATTCGTACATTCTGCCAGGATTATTGGCCTGGTGAGCCCCACATTCGTAAATTCTGCCAGGATTAATGGCCTGGTGAGCCCCACATTCGTACATTCTGCCAGGATTAATGGCCTGGTGAGCCCCACATTCGTACATTCTGCCAGGATTAATGGCCTGGTGAGCCCCATATTCGTAAATTCTGCCAGGATTAATGGCCTGGTGAGCCCCATATTCGTAAATTCTGCCAGGATTGGCGGCCTGGTGAGCCCCGCACACAGAGGATAGTGAAGTGGATGGTGATGAAGGGCAGGGAGATACAGAAGGAATGAAATGAGATGACTGCATGGCTGATAGGTCGATGAAATGCGACGGAACAAAAACAGACTGGGAAAGTGATGGCTCCGAAAACTGCATAGCACGTCAATTTTCTGAAAAGAAAAAAAAATATGTAATTCACATCTTTAATATCTTTATTCATACAATATCTTCAACACAAGGCACTTTCAAATAACATCCACACAACTTGATGTAATTTTTCTTTAACTTCCTGAACATTCTATCACTTTTAACATTTTTTAATCATTCTATAGAACCAAATCACTTTACATGAAGCTGCAATTTTATAATAGTCATTTCTTCTGACAATGACCATATGGCTACCTGCCAAACAATGATGTACATATCTTAAAATACTGCATTTAGTCATGAAGTATAGGAAAAGAAGTCGGTCTCAGTGGTAGGAAGTTGGTTCTCAAACTCTTTTTGGTTTTCGTGAAAAGGAACAAAAACATTACCCAGTTCACGTCATTTCATACCATAAAGCATTGCAAACATCAATAAAGTTGTTTAGGTGTAGGATGTAGGCCTATCGTACACAAATCGCAATGCGCCGAAATTCTTGCCCACTTCCCGGACAACCTGAACCTTTTATAACTCCAATTTGTGCCTGAACATTCATTCAATGCAACCTTCACAAAGTCAATGCTAATTTATTCATCGTTATTTTTTAACACCAAATAACAAAACCTAAATCACTAACTTCCCACTATCATTACATTTTGCAATAAATAACATTACCCATTTACAATAAATCGACACCACCATTTAATACCCACCTCACGAAATTACTTCAGTATAGAGGGCGCGGTATTCGCACAACGTACGTGCCAGCTGTCCACCACAGATATATAAACCCATAGATCTTGCATTGACAATCGTGATTTGGAAAAGTATGCGCAAATGACGACACCATTAATGTGCTGCATGAGCTAACCACACGGATTTAAACCGCTCGCAACTATTCCAAAACGCCCGTACACCGTGCATAATCTACGCCCTCCTATGAAGTATAAACGATGGACGCACCAGCACGCAAAGCACTAAAAGGTCACGCGACGATTGAAATAAAAAATTATTTTTTGTCTAAAAATCTCTTAATATTTCATTATTCATACAAAAACCTAACAATTTGTAATCTACATCAAACATAGTTAGTACATAGGGCTTTTTGTTAAAATTGCACAATGACTTCGTACGATTTTTTTACTGGAACAGTGTTTCACCGCATGTTTATTTTACAATGATGCACACAAGTTTTCAATTTTAATGTTCAATTTTGAAAATTGAATTTGTCATATATGGAATAACCGTTTTCAATTTGTTATACACTCTTGAAAATTAACAGTTAAGTGCTCATATAAATAAATGCATGACGTAATGCTTAGTGCTATTTTAAACACAATAGTCGGTCCTCAAATTCAGTCGTTGTATGTAGAATAGTGGAGCGGGAACCAGTCTACCCTTTACCAATCCCCATTTTCCCAATAAGTAATAGCATCAGAAACCAATCTAGTCCGCCGAAATAGTTTTCGTTATGATTTTTTGGCTTTTTTTTCCGTTTATTTCTTCTTCTTCTGATTTTTTTTCCATAGACAAAGCGCATGGGCGTTGTCGGCGCTTTTTCAGGTTGTTCCCAAACATTGATCTTAACCAAACTTGGTGACATCAAAGACATAGTATAAGAGGTGTGCACCCAAGAATGGCTTCATTGTGACGTCATCAGTTACGTCATTATAACATTTTAAAAATGCCTAAAAAGCGGAAAATTGCCGAAATATGACCCAGGGTTTTCATATTTGGCAAACATTTAGATCAGATCATGAGCTTCAATTTTCTTAGTGTAGGCATTTTCATCTGACCCTTCCTTCCTGGGTCAATCGAAGGTCAAAGTTCAGCCAATTCAAAAATCACATTTTTTGTATTTGTTTGTACTTATGAAGCAATATTAGCTATTCAACCATGCTTGATTTTCATCAAACTAGGTACAGGCATGGGCCCCATCACAAACGTCCACCACCATGTAAAACGTCACCATGACGTCAAGGATTACGTAATTATAATAATTTTATATAGGAGTTGTGCGTTAACAAAAATGGAAATGTGTGTGTGTTGAGGTATGTGGGGGTGGTGAAAATTTGCTACTTTTGAATTTTTTGTGACATTACGGTATATGTACAATACTTTCCACTATAGCCGGGGCTGTCACATTGACCGTCGCCAGTGAGACAGACTCCCTCCTCCCTCTTCATCTCCTCAAAAATACTTGCTTTCTCCTTCTGCCATTCAATGTCAATAGCAGGAAAAAGATAATCTTGCTGGTAACGATAAAAAGTAGCAGATGAGACAGTCTCAAGGCCTAAAAAAAGCAGCAAATTCACTAAACTGCTCAAATATACCACCACTGAAAAGCAGTGCTGAACATACCAAAAGGTTACCTGCAGCAATGTCATGAACGTATGGCTGTGATGACCATTTAAAACACTCGTGGCCATCTAGACAAAGCAGTAACATTAAGTACTGAACCAATGACATCTTTTGTCAAACTGATGACTGGCTTTTGACATAGAATGCCAGAAACTACATGCGTACAAAGTGTTTTGTACAAGAGCCTGTCTAAACAACTCTCAAACCCAATGAACTTTCTCTGGTGAACAATATCGATATCGTTATCATTATCAATATCATCCTCATCCTCGTCCTCCGAGGAATTTTCTTCAGATGGATGGTAGTCTTCGTCATCTTGATCGTCAACATCGGGCAATCCATCTTCACCCACATCTTCAAAATTACCTATAAAAATAGAATTTACATCATCACTACTGTTCTGGTGATCTGCCTCCATCTTGTTGGACCTTGAAATTTCAGATGTACGTGCCACAGGCCACTGCACTATGAAACTAATTAAGAGGCACCCTCTGTTGACAGCTTTCCGTACTACATACGTGCGTGGACGCGTAAGTGCTGCACAATGTAAGCCTTTTTCGTGATTTTGCTTAAAAAAACCAACACTGGCTACGGAAAAGTCTGTAGATTAAAGGGTATTCTAGAATCATCTCTGATCTAAGCTATCAATTGCAATAATTAAGTTCCTCAAATTCCAGTTTGTAAAAAAATACCGAAACACCTTTCAGCCTGTCTCATGTTTTGCACACAAGGTATGAAGCCATGATAAACTTCCCAATTGTTTCCGAAGTTTCCAACATCATGAACATCATAATGTCCATGGCTCAATAATTATCACCTATTCTGGAAGCGGCATTATTGATTAATCTTGTTAATTTTTAGTTTTGTACTGTTCAGTAGGCCTACTTGTACTTACTCGTTTTCTTTCCAAACACGTGGCCGCTCTGCTCTGTCTAGCTTTTGGTTTTGCTTTGTGGACAAACAATGTAGGAACCGCGTCTGGCTTAAGTACCTTCTTCGGTGGAAGACCCAAGAGTTCGGCTTGCAAATCTCTCACGTACATACTTTCTTCAAAGTGATTACTGCACATACGGAAACGTCCAACCCGCGTGTCGGCCATCACAGATTCCACAAAAAGATTTGATGTTGCCGACATCACAGCCCGAGTTAATCACCCACCGATGAACTAACGTCCTGTCCTTTAGATATATGTGCATTGTCACACCGTCCATCTTCTTCTTAGTGTCATTGACACAACCATACGCTTGACAATGGGGCATTTTCAAGCTCTATTTCAACAACAAACTTGCACAAGAATACGCCATTTGATTTGTAGAATCAATGAATTAGCGACCACGCGTCAATATCGGTCCCTTCGCCCTAGACACTTCGCCCTCAACCACGTCGCCCAAAAGCCACTTTGCCCAAACGTGCACACAAACAATTAATGATGCCGCTTGGGCGAAGTGGTTTTTGGGCGAAGTGGGTGAGGGCGAAGTTGTTTTGGGGAGAAGTGACTGTACATGTGTGAAACTGTGCAGTCAGTATGTGCACACGCGCGTACGTACAATAGCCACCATATACATGTACATACCGCGTGTATTGTACAACAGAGCTAGCCGCCAGCCGCCGCACCGACGTCACTATCTCGCGTCTCGCACGTCCTGAGAACTCCTCGAGACTAATGAAATCCATAACAATGGCGCTGCACAGTGGGCTTCATTAAATTATCTTTTCACCAAAAACGTTTTGGTTCAGCTTATATATTTGTGTATTGCAGTACTGAAAATCTTTGATTATAACCCTCCTTTAAAAGGAAACGACGAAGCTGATGTTCTCGCCAAGCAAGCTTTAAGATTTTCAATTACGTCTAATACCATACCTTATATAACGGCTTAAGATTTCCCTTTCTCTCCTACACACAACGCATCTGTAAGGAATCATGGACAACTTGTACCTTTAACAAGCTCTACTCTATTCAACCAAATACTGGATTTTGGAAAACCTATTTACATTTATCTCGTCAAGACCAGGTTGTTCTCACCAGATGCCGCATAGGCCACTCCATATTAATCCACTAATTTCTGTTAAAATCGGAATAACAACCCCAATGTATCCCCCAACATAAACCCTAGTATCATCATTGACTTCCTCAAATCATCCCAACTCTACCACATTTTGTAAAACCCTACACCATTCTTCACTTTATACAAACAACACTAATTAGGGGGTTTGCTCGCCCCTGAGGCGAGACAAGATATTACTCTGCTCCAGGGTTGATTTCCCTGAAATAAAACCCACTCATGTTACTGTACTTTTTAATGTTTCTTCAATCTTGTTGAATATATCACTTATTTTCTTAACAACTGATCCCAAGTTCATATATATATTTTCTATTTAATTATCTTTGATTAAGATGAAGCATTTTTTATATTAACATGGTCCCGCCATGAATATGGCCATTGATGCCGACATGGCGTTAAACCCCTAACTCACTCACCCACTCCACCATACCTAATGCCACCCCTTCAGCATTTTCTCCGCTTGGCTCGTACCAGGGGCTGCTCTCCTAGCCTTGTCCCGATCGATTGCCAGTTTGTGATTATCACTGACAGCGTGTGCTTTGATGGTTTCTACCTTGGAGGTAGAACTTCCCTCGTGGAAGGAGTTGTGTTTTTCCCCGCGATCGCCTGTCACCTTGTTGTCCCGACATAACTTGCAAAACATCAGCCCCTTCTCTTCGTTGTACGTCAACCATTTGTATTCTTTCTCCCATTCTTTTCTGTAAGATCGCCGTCTTTTGGTTTTTTCATATTCCTGATCGCGGTCACGTTTCTCGCCGGACTTCGATGATCCTGCGCTTGGGTCCGAAACCCCAGGGAGGTGTCGCCACATTTTTTTTATTTGCACAATTCGCGCAGCTTCTTACTGTTATCGAAAGTACGTCTCGCTAAATAAGCTGTTTATTTGGAAACACGTGCGTGCAAGCATGAGTCAATGAGGTCATTGTTTTATACGGACGTCGTTGTAAAATACTTTTACCGCTGAGATCGTGTGCAGTGCGCGCGTGGTCGACGGCGCAAGCCGTGCGAGGAAAAATCTGCCGAATATTTATTAGCCTTTAAACATTTTTAACTCGCCCGCCGGACTACAAAGAGAAAGGTTTTGAGTCGCCCGCCGCTGTTTTCGCTGTTTTCGCTGTTTTCACTCGCATTTGGCGACCGGGCGACCGCTAAGGTCAAACCCTGCATGATGGATTTGCTCGCATTTAGCACTTTACAATCCCTTCTATATAAAAACCATGCATTTACTAGAGCTATTGTCAGTGTGTGGTAAAATATGTAAATGTACCACCTCTTGCTATTCAACTTCCAACATAACAAAAATTATAAAATACTTTTAATGATTTCCTCATTTTGTTCCTCAACAACTGAAATGTTAGTGTCACTTGGGTCTTATGTAATCATTTCACAAAACCAGTGGTGCAAAATAAAAGCACATTTGAAAGGGGTGTACACTTCATGATATTTACTCTGTGCTTGGAGGTTTCATAGTGCATATGTAGTGTTATGGTTTTAGAGTCCGAAGACAATAGGCATGACACCTTGGTTGGGTTGCACGACAAATCAGGACTATTCCATTTATTTTCTCATCCAGAAGAAAACCTGAAGAAAAACCAATATTTAGAAATAACATTTAACCATTAATTTAAAGCTTTACTGGTCAATCCAATTCCTAAATAAGCAACAAAATAATTTATGTACACTGTACTTCACTAATCAAATTTACATGTATGTGGCCTCATGCACATTAAATAATACCCTGTCGTGTGCTTAAACGACACTCGTGGAATACACCCACGTGATACAGTACATTAAAATACACACAAACCCGGATGTCAATGACATTTAACCTCGAGTGTTGTCTCTCAGTTGTTTTGCCTAATTTACCCAAAGTACGAACTAAAATACAAATCTACTCACCAACTGATCTGTTCTCTAATCTTTGATCATCATTTTAGGTGAGAGAGTGGAGTTCCAGGCCGTCTCACATCCCGAAAATAGTGACAATTATGTCATGGTTGTCCAGACACAACCAACAACTTTGGCGGCTACGTCCAGAGAGAACGCTACAGAATATAGTTCCGGTCACTTAACCCAACTGTTCTCAATCCGCCTTGCCCTAATACAATGGTTAATCTCACCCAAAACTTTACAGGATAAACATCTCCATTTATTATTTAAAAATGACAAACTTATTGCTCCATGTTGATAAGGCTTAATCGTAACTTTTTCCTAAATAAAATAACACCAGAACTTATGCCTTATCACAGTCTAAAGTTATGTGTTAGTGCGCGCCACCGTTAAAGTGGAAGTGCGCCCTCTTTTGGTTGGCAGAATCAATCAACTAACTTTTGCTGTCGGCCGTGCCAAAACAAGTATTTCTTCACGAAAACCCAGTTCACTACACATACATAAACACTGTGCGGAAAACTCAGATACTCTCGTAGATTCTCTTTGCTCTAAAACAACTTCTTTGTGATCAGCTTAACGCACCTTGTCAAGTTATAATTTCAATATTATTACTGTACCTTTGGCATATCCAAGATCCCCAAATGAAATCCTGGAAATGTGCTGTCCAGTTCCCTCAATTCCTTTAGGTTGATTTGTTGAGACTTTGCAGCCACCTTGAAACCCACTGTGTTGTTCAAACCTCTGTGAATTGTCTCTCTGATGAAGAGGCCTGGCTCAGTATTTTCTTCATCGTGTTGTTCCATGCGCTTTATTGCTGCACAAAAGTCCCGGATTGGATCTGGTATCCCGGTCTTTGAGGCAAATTTCAAGTGAATGAAAGGATAAAGAGCTTTCCGTGTCAAGTGTTGAGGGAATCTTTCTTCAACCTCGGCCCAAGACGATGCATTCGTCATGTCAATTACTGCGCGTTGTACTCGCTGAAGTTTAAGGAGGTTCTCACCTTCAGATTTGAACTCTGCCAGTGATATTTTTTTCATCATTACATCTTGAAGCATAGGGACCAGTGCACTCTCAGGTACGTTCTGTGGAACGCCGCTGGTCAGTTCCTTTCGTTTAAGAGACTGTCCCTTCAGTTGACCTTTTTCGTACATTGTCAGTATTTCTTCCACGAGTTCATAAGCTTCATGTCCTGCTCCTGCCATAAATAGGACAGTTCTCATGGACTGACTTCGTAGATCCTGGAATAAATGTACATATACAGGAAACACTAATAATATACTGAGGATGTATGCAAATAAATTTAGATTTTTGCAAAATAACCCTAACGGTCCCAAATCCTCCAATTTGTACACTATAGGTCAAGAGTTAGGGTTAATGACCACTGAAATACCAACTGCGCAGAGAATATACAAATATGGATTTTTTTTCCAGCATTAATCTCACCTAAAAACTTTAAACATTTGTTTGTTGTACTGGAAATAACAGACACAAACTTAGATCGTCGTTCGTCCACCACTGCATGTCTGCGTGCCCAGCACATAACGAGCCAGGGAAATTGAATATCATATGAAAATGTTCTTAAATTCGCACCACATAATTCTTAAATTCACACCACTGTAGACCTTTATCACGGTGCGGCCATCTGTGTCTTGTTTCCCATAGTACGTGTCGTCACGATCAATGCGTCTACGCGACAGCACTTGTAATCTACTATTGTTGTTTTGAGAGAAATACTGTTTGCGTTGCGCTTTTTCTTGATCGCACCACGCATGTGCCATTGTGTTGCACACAATGAAAATTTTCAACACGGGACCAAACTATTATTTTTTTCTGCAAGCCCCGCTTTGCGTTTATTTGAATAGAAAAAAGGGAACATGGCCGCACCGTGATAAAGGTATATACTGTAGAATTTCATTCAACAATGGCAAACCTCATGCATAATTGCACAACACTTCTTGCTCCAGGAGGCATTATGCAGATCAGAATACTCCCGTTTTATGCTACGACAAAGCTGCACCTAGAATGAAAAAATAATAATAATAATTGATATATTATATGTTCATCAAAATCCTGCATCTTCCACCCAGCTTCGAAAACGGACCAAACTAGAATGGATGCAGAAACTCAACACAATGGCCTGTATTCCTGAATGCGTGAGGGCGCTTGAACTGGGTGATTTGGGGGAAAATGTCCATAGCTGACAGTGGAAAATGAGGGGAATCATTACACGTCTGAAAAGTCGTTTTCACAAATACTTACGATTCCCGTCTTCTTGGGTAATTTCCTCCTTAGCCACAATCGCAACGGCATCAATACCCTTTGTCTTCAATGATCTCACCTGGTTGGTCATTAATGCCTTTATCGGACTAATGACCACAGCCATTTTATTTTGGATGAGGGAAGGTACAATCTAAGTCAAACTCTTCCCGAACCCTGTCGGAAGACAGTGCAAGCACGTGTTTTTTCTCGCAAACGTACTTGATAATTTCTGCCATCATTATCATCTGTCATGTCTGTTGAATAGTTCCAGGAAATCTTTAGTATAAAAATCACATTTTAATGAGATCTTACTGAAACATAAAACTAAATTTTGCATCATCTTTTCCAAAAAGTTGTCCTAACTTTTTGAACTATACATGGATATAATTTCTTCATTATAGACACCCGCTTTCGGGTTTCTATGTTTCTAATCTGGAATTAGCTTTTTCTTGTCTTCTTGCTCTCGCTCATCCGGCACCACTTCTTCCGCACTGATGTCTCCAATTATCGGCGGCTTTCCAACATCATGGTCTTTCTGGTCTTCCTCAAAATGCTTACTTTCTTGTGACGCCTGCATGCATGGTGTTCAACGAGGGAAGGGGATTTAGGTCGACCACATCATCAGACAGTTCATTTTCCCGAGAATATGCCAATGAGGTGCTCTAGTTCCTCAATGTCCGCCATGTGAATGTTGAAATTCAGTTTACGTTACGGAATCCAGAAACCCAGAAATTGCTTTGAAAGTATGTTTGTGTTATTCGTGTCACATGTACATGTACGTCGTTAATGACATAATAATGTGGTCATTGCTAACCAGTATCACCCCATGACTGCTCACCGTTAATTGCCAGTAGGCATTTTAAATTAGCCCCATATACAAACATAAAACCTGACCTTTCCTGCCAAAGAGGCTTTTGATAATTTGTTATCAAAAATAAAGGGGAAGAGATAAAAGGAAAGGAGAGGGAATAACGCGCTCCCCTTCCCATAGTACATGGTAGTAGTACAGGTAATATCGTGTTTTTGGCTTTTTCGTTTAGGACGAAAAAGCCTTTGTTTTCGTTTTGATTTTTTTTTTTTTTTTTTTCCGTTTATTTCTTCTTCTTCTTCTGATTTTTTTCCCATAGACAAAGCGCATAGGCGTTGTCGGCGCTTTTTCAGGTTGTTCCCAAACATTGATCTTAACCAAACTTGGTCACATCAAAGACATAGTATAAGAGGTGTGCACCCAAGAATGGCTTCATTGTGACGTCATCCGTTACGTCATTATAACACTTTAAAAATGCCTAAAAAGCGGGAAATTGCCGAAATATGCACTTTTTAAAATGGTTCCCTTGCCCAAACCACATGACCCAGGGTTTTCATATTTGGCAAACATTTACATCAGATCATGAGCTTCAATGTTCTTAGTGTAGGCATTTTCATCTGACCCTTCCTTCCTGGGTCAATCGAAGGTCAAAGTTCAGCCAATTCAAAAATCACATTTTTTGTATTTGTTTGTACTTATGGAGCAATATTAGCTATTCAACCATGCTTGATTTTCATAAAACTAGGTACAGGCATGGGCCCCATCACAAACGTCCACCACCATGTAGAACGTCACCATGACGTCAATAATTACGTAATTATAATAATTTTAAAATGGCACAAAAGTGGATTTTTATCATGAAAATTTCCAAAATATGCATTTCGTATAATGTTTCCCTCTATAAAACCACATGACCCAGGGTCTTAATATTTAGCAGACATTATAGATCAGAGCATGGGCTACAATGTTCTTTGTGTAGGCATTTTCATCTGACCCTTCCTTCCTGGATCAATCGAAGGTCAAAGTTCAGCCATTTCAAAATTCACATTTGTTGTGTTTTTGTGTACTTATGAAGCAATTTTAGCTCTTAAAGTACGCTTGATTTTCATAAAACTAGGTACAGGCATGGGCCCCATCACAAACTTCCACCACCATGTAAAACATCACCATGACGTCAATGATTACGTAATTATAATTATTTAAAAATGGCAAAAAAGTGGATTTTCGTCATACAAATTAGTCAAAAATGCATTTCGTAAAATGTTTCCCTCTATAAAACCACATGACGCAGGGTCTTCATATTTAGCAGACATTATAGATCAGATCCTGCACTACAATTTGCTTTGTGTAGTTATTTTCATCTGACCCTTCCTTCCTGGGTCAATTGAAGGCCAAAGTTCAGCCAAGTCAACATTTCCATATACAGGGTGGATTTTAAAAAACGAAACCGAGATATTATTGCTAATTGTAACTAAAGTAGGGCGCGTATGAATAAACGGGAGATATAATCTGTTAGGGTTGAATCTCCTCTTTAAAATGACACCATGATCATGTCATTATGTTTTCGGTTGACTGAGCAGTGACCAGTGTTATGCCAGGGGCCTAGTTTTAGATTTGACCGTTCTCAATGCGAGCAAACGTCGCACAAATAAATCTTTCACCGTAGCTGTCTATTCCGTGTGCCCTGTGTGACACGGCGCCGACTGTACTGCGACGGTGACACTGTAACTTTTAACTGTGTCTACCACGGACGTGTAATTCTACAGAAGATGGACACTAAGTAGGATACAATCTTTTATGTTATTTCAGTCTTATTTAAGAGAGTCCACTCTCTACAAGAAAGTAATTGTATGTTATTGAGGGAATGTCGTAGTTTTGCCGTGAAGCATTCATTCCAATGTTTGTTTTCTTCCTTTTAGGTTTAGTAAGGTGCAAAGCTTAATATAGGCCTGATATCATCACGTCATTGTCAGGATTTTATTAAACCATCTTCAACAAATCTAATTAAGAAAGTGTTCCTTCTTGGCCAAACTCTTTTCAATCTTAACAAATTATGTGCTCTGATTTCTGCCTTTGATGACAAATATATGTAGGCCTATATCAGTTTTTCGAGTAAACATCGGATTTCCATCCCAAATGTGAACAAAACAAACTAAAAATTAACAATCGTTTTTTCGCTGACTACATTGTGAGACAGCAGATGAAAATTACCAAAATATGCACTTTTTAAAAATGTTTCCCTCTATAAAACCACATGATCCAGGGTCTTCATATTTAGCAGACATTATAGATCAGATAATGGGATACAATTTGCTGGGTGGAGTCATTTTCATATGATTCCTCCGTTCTGGGTCAATTAAAGGCCAAAGTTCAGCCAAGTCAACATTTGCGTAAAACAATGCATAAGCCACCAAATGTCGACTTCCGTACGTGACCGGCAGAGGGCGCCATTCATAAATTACGGTGTTGCACAGACCTATAAACCTATAGACCAACGGTCGTGCATTGAAAATCGTGACTTGGAAAAATATGGGCAAATGACGACACAATGGGCTGCATGAGCTAACCGCGCGGGTTTAAAGCGGTGAACGCTATTCCAAAACGCGCGTACGCCGTGTGTATTGTACGCGTTCCTATGAAGTATGGGCGATGGACGCACGAAGCTCGCAAAGCGGACTGACAGCGCGCACGAGGATTGAAAAATAGTCATGCTTAAACTACTTCTAAAAAAATAAGTATACATTTGTACATATCATTTTGTGAAGTGTGGTGAAGTGTGACGTCAGTTACCATGGTAATTGGGTCTAAACATTCGCTGCTAATCTGAATCGTCCATCGGTAAAGCGCAGGGAAACAGTTTATTTATTTATTTATTTCATTTATTTACCCACGCATGGGCCCCATCACAAACTTCCACCACCATGTAGAATGACGTCACTGATTACGTAATTATAATAATTTAAGTTCAGCCAAGTCAAAATTGCATAAGCCAGCAAATGTCGACATCCGTACGTGACCGGCAGAGGGCGGCATTCATAGTTTACGTTCAAGTAACGTACTTCACTCACAGACGTATACGTCCGTGACCTCACTCTGATCGTACTTACCTCCCTACCGCCCAAACTTGGAAGTAACCATAGAGTTGTATACGGCTTATACAACTCTATGGAAGTAACGTACACTATAGCTCTATGAACGTACATGACCGTAATTATGAATGTCGCCCTCAGCTGGTCTCATACGAAAGCCGAAATTTAGTGCGTTTAATACGCTGACCAAGTGTCGTGAATTTACCAATGACAAACTTTGATTTTATTTTATTTAGCTGCATCCTCTTGCAACAGTACCCCTTTAACGCACTCTCTAACTCCTGCGTCGCTTTGCAGAATAGAAATTCCATGAGATCTCAGGATGATTTAGCTGGGGACCATCTTTAATACCACCCATAGACAGCCATACTGGAGTATAATGTGTCTGTGACTGACCCGCCTCCTAGTCTGCCTTATACTTATACTATAGAGCTATATAGGGACCATCTTCAGTATCACCCGCCATGAACAGCCATGTTAAATTATAATGTGGATGTGACCGACCTTCCCAGATTCTGATTGCCTGATAGAGTTGGATACTATCTTTAATAGTACTGCTGATGGACAGATGGGTCACTTTTTCTTCCTTAATCTTGTGAAAGGTCGATTACATTCCAATTTCCGGTTTTAGAAATTACCTGCTAAATAAAGATTGACACCAGATTAAAGTATTACCAATATTTTGGTCCTTTTAATAACATGCTATGGGCAGTTTCAACCAGATCAAACTTTCATAAGTGATGCACACAAATATGCTGCCTTTATGATGGTTATGTTAACCCACTGCCACGAATTTACAATAAATCAAATTAGACAGAATATGAAATAAGTTTTTCGGTTGTTAAATTTTTTCTTTGAAAATAATATTTAAAAAAATATATAAATACAGGTAAAAGTGCATGGGCTCAAATACAGAGATAGGGCAACACTACAACACAAATTCAACTTGTTTTTAACCCTAACTCCCAGCCTCGGGTGTAAAATATTACTGACTTTTAAATAATGAATTTGATGACTATGCATGTTTTATATAAATTGATTGCATTCTTATTTACATACATGTAGTGTATCATTTCAATAAGTAAGATCAAGTTAAGTGGGCAATCATACAGTCGATATTTATTGCAGTGTTTATAGCAGATAAATGGCATGCAAATGATGGTATAAAAACATGAAATTGACAAAAGAAATGAGGCTGAAGTGATAACTGAATTAAACAATTGATTGCAATACTGTATGAACCAAAAAATGCTAATCTTGCAACGTATACACAACTGTACATGTTTGCAATAATTATAGATCCTTTGCACCAGCAGTCATAAAAGGGAATAGTCACAATGTGGAATGATCTAATGTCAAATCATTTCAATAAGAACTACATAAGTTTTCTATATAAATAATATTGGCTTGAAAAGGATCAAATGGAGAATGTGATACTGATGCATTGTCTTATAAAAATTGATTGTATTTTCATTTACATAGTTTATAATGTAATAAATAAGATAGAGTTTTATAGCGGATGATCATGAATAGAATGCAAATGGTAAAAATGACAGAAAATTTACAAAAGAAATGAGCTCGAGCTGATAACTAAAACAAATGATTGCAATAGTTTGTCTGGAAATTATTCTATTCTTGCAAAGTACATGCATGTTTGCACTAATATAGACCCTTTGCGCCAGCAGCCATAAGATGGGGGTAGTCACCATGTGGATGTACTGTCAAATCATTTAAATGACTACTGTCCTGTCATGGCTGCCAGTGCAAAGGGCTATATACCGGTAGATAGCCAAAATGAATACGTCAGCTTTTGTTAGTTGCCTGGGCAATGGCTCTACACTAAAAATCACTGAACCATGTTCCTGTGCTTTTGCAATGGTAGTTTTTAGTGACGGCCATGATGTTTAGAGCCAATTACCATGGCAACCACATCACACTTCGGCTCTCTATACTTACAGTATATGGATATTTATGTCACTCAATAGTAATGTTGCTGACAAATATAATATGGATACAGCGTACACTTATTGGGAAACCTGTTCAAGTTGCCTACATTATATTAACCCTTATTACATAACTCCAAGTATCAGGGATTGTCTGATGTCAAACACATCAAGATATGTATTACAAAATCTCACATAGCCATTTCAGAATAGACAAATACAATGATTGTATTCTATGGACAGACCGGACCAAGATTCAAATTCACAACCTTGACAACTAACCAAGGCCTTGAATATGATTCACTAGATCGCTCTGCCATAACACTTCAGCCAATGAGTCAATACAGAGGAGATTATGGATTGTGGCTCACTCCTACCTCCATTAACACAAACAAACATCAATATGAAATTCTCACGTAGCCATTTCAGAGTACCCAGTACACAGTACCATACAAATAAATTGTATTCTATGGACAGACTGGATCAGCATTCAAATTCACAACCTTGAGAACTAACCAAGATCTTGAATATGATTCACTGTATCGCTAGTGCCATGGCACTGCAGCTATGGACATTGTGGGTTCACAAACGAACTGTAACATAGCTTGTTATTTTTGTCATACATGTACGTGATGGAAAGGAAAGTAAATACAATCTGAAAACAGCATTATTTACTGGGTGTACACTAAAACCAGTAAACTGTTTCCCTGTGTGCTAGCGATGGACTTTTCAGATAACCAGCGAATGTTGAGACCCAGTTAACACGGTAAGTGACGTCACACTCATGTGTGCTTCGTCTACACATTTTATTTCTACATATTTGCTTAAAATAAAATCTGTACAGTTTTCACTACTGGTGCTGTTAACCATCTAGTAGGTGCTTTTTGTATTGTGTTTGAGGATAATTTTCATTTTCCAATTACTTCTTTAATAGCACTACATACAATATTTAAAATTTAAAAAAACCAAGCCAAAAAAAAAAAATTAAAAATTAGACAACTAACGATCAGAAACAAATAATAAATTTTCGTCAACTCACTTATTTTACAATACATTGCAGTACATAAATTAAAAATAAGTACATGTACTGTATAGGGTTCGAAAAATTTGTGTTGAATG
The DNA here is from genome assembly GCA_037783545.1 of Henricia sp. BOLD:AAB3569. Taxonomy (NCBI): domain Eukaryota; kingdom Metazoa; phylum Echinodermata; class Asteroidea; order Spinulosida; family Echinasteridae; genus Henricia; species Henricia sp. BOLD:AAB3569. Next base: position 587,193 of record JBBELK010000365.1, on the reverse strand, counting down.
GCCGGCTCGAATCACTGGCTAGCTCGGTGGTCGAGTGGTTAAGACGTCTGCCTTGTATGCAGGAGGTCGTGGGTTCGAGTCCCACCCGAGCACGATATGAAGTTTTTCATAGTGTCTCGGGAAAGCATCGAGTATAGTGTTAATAATTACGTCGGGTAAGGGCAAAAACAACCTTACTTACCATTCAAATTTCCCCGACGCAAGTCTAAATCAATTTCTGATCCACGGACTGTATATCATTAATACACGGTGTAAACACTTAATAGAATGTCGCTGATGGTTTTCCTGACAAAGAGTTTCTTCCCTTGCAACTCTTTAAGGACATACATGTAATGTTCACATAAATTTGGTCTTAAAAAGAATGGTCTAACAATTGAACATACAGTGCACATAACTTGTTCAAACAGGCCCCTTACAAGAAGCTTCCTACAACAGAATGCGGTGATCCCAGGAGATCTGGTTGTTATAAAAGAGCATGGATGACGATGACCATAGTGGAAGGTTGCCTTGATGAATATGGTGACAACGGTACCAGAGACCTGATCTATGATGAAGATGGCGTGCTTCATGATGATAGGTGCCTGTATGGTGTTGATAATAAGTATTGTCACGCAGCTTGACTATGATAAGGATGCTATACAGCTAATATTCATTTTGCAATGCCAACACAATGTTAATAGTATAATTGACCTTTATCATGATGCGTCCATCTTTGTCTTGTTTTGCATAGTATGTGTCAGGCATAATTAGTGCTGCAAACTTATACGTTGTCGTTTTGAGAGAATCTCTGTTTGCGCTGCGCGTTTTTTTCATTGCGCTGCGCGTATGTCATTGTGATGCACACAATGAAGATTTTCAACACAAGACCAAACTATTTCTTTTTCTGCAGGCCTTGCTTTGGTTACATTCATTTTAATAGGAGAAAGGCAAGGATTGCCACACTGTGATAAAGGTCAGTAGCTGCCATATGAGCAATTTTTCTTTTTTAAATTGGTCATCTGTTTGATTGGGTTCACATAGCACATCTGTGATGATGAAAACAGGGTAGGAATTTCCTCACTCAAAGGGCACTGCCATTTTTGTATTTATAAAGAGCACTTTCGGTGGAAAATCAAAAAGTCTGGAAGAATTAAAAAAGGATGCCGAAACCAGGCTAACAGAGGCAATGGCCTCTGTGGCTAGTAAAACAAGAACAAAACAAAATCAGCATTTTACAGTTCAGTGCATTTTTCCACATAAAAGCAAGGAAGGTGGCATTAGTGTGTACCATACCATTAATGTGTGTGACTCCTGCTGATGCAGTGCCTGCCGAGATGCATCGCTGAATGAGTCTACCAGTTTCCATAACTGAACTTGTAGCAACCACAATGAACTTGCTGCTCCAGTTCATTCAATGTGTGCTTGATTTGATTGTGGTTCAGACTGAAAATATGCCAGGGTAGACTCTGAATCTCATGGCACTAGACGTACTGCATCACTTTTCTGGCTGTGTGGGAATGTGCATTAAGAGACTGATTGAGAATAAGCCTTAAAGCAGGTTCTGCAACGACATTCTGGTATCGCTATCAAGTACAATTGTCATCAACGACAAAGTCAGTGGGCTTTTTTGGACTGCTGCACACTGACCTATCACTGTTCAAGCTGTAAAGTTCAGATATTAGTGTCCGCATGGTGTTTTCGTCTTGGCATCCTGTCGTAACATGAGGTTGGGTTGCCCTTCCATCTGCCAGCAACCCCACCAGTTGCTTGAAATCTAGCCCACAACCGGCGTGATGCATTCACAAGCAATAACTGACTGCGAGTCATTTGGACACTTGTATCAGCACTCAGCATGCCCACAACATGCAATATGTCATAAAACTGACAGAGGCACCGGAAAATCCCATAGCTCTTAATAAAAGAGTGCTCTGGGATATTTTAAGTGCATTATACAACACACTGGACCAACAGCTTTACATCCCTTCCGAAGGATGGAGCAATTGCAGTTCAGTGCCTTGCTCAAGGGCACAAGTACATGTACATGTACCATGACCAGGTGTTGTCTCCACAACACCAAGTTCTCACCCAATTGTTGGGAGTCAACGTACTTGGCCATGCCGGCAAATAAATTTGCAAATTGAAACAAAAATAATTGTTCAGTTCCGACTTCCGACAATTATGCAAAATGCTATTGCTGTATAATATGCTTGTTTTATCAAAAGAATCTAACATGCCTCAAATAGTCTTAATTTTTACTTAATTATATTTGAAGGAAATAGTGATTCTTTGCACATTTTCTACGAGGAATACAATAGCATGAACTAAAACATAAGAAATGAATTACTCAATACTATTTATAATAAATTCCTTTAAACTGCACTACTTATGATGGTATATGTACTTCAATTTATATTACATATGCATGATTTTATTTAAAATTAATAAAATTCCCACATTTTCAATTAGAAGTGATTTATTTAGTGTATAATTTAACTGCATAGTGTCCAAATGATACATGTGGATATGCTTGCCTTGGCCTTCAGTACTATAGTTATTTGATTGCATACAAAAGTGATGCTTTTTTGTTCCATTTGTATTTATTCCACACTGCACTTACCCCACCCATGCATTAGTTTCTCCTGTTTAGTGCACTGAATATTTTTAATGTGTGTAGATCATGATCGTCAGATAAGCTTTGACAAGTTCCGCTCACCTAAAATAACAATTAACTATCACTGAGCATACATAAAATAACAATTAACTATCACTGAGCATACATAAACGTTACAACACGTTTCCTATGCATAATAAATGATCTAATTCATGATTTCTTCATTGTAGACTGGTGACTTGCTTTGAGTTAAAACTTACTTTTAAAAGTCACTTATTGTCAAACATATGCAATTGTGAATAAAACAAGTGTGCTATGCAGAAATGACAAAAATACATGTGTTCATAACTGGAGAAACCAAATAGCACCTGTTAATTAAAAATAATTACGTTAAATGACACTTTCAATCACGTATACATGCATTATGTCATTAATTTCAGACAATAGTCGGGTGCATTTAGCGTAATTAACATGCCCACTGGTATGTTTATGTGCACTGTACCTTTATATTAAATAATTACATAGGCAATTTAATTAGGCAAACATTCAAACTTGTTTATCAAAATTATATTGAGATATTTGGAGAAAATATTGTTACGAAACATGATTTCTGCCGATTGCAATACGTACAGCTTCATGATAACTGTAGTATGTAGGAACAACATTCACAACCACATCCAGAGAGCCCATATTTCTAACATATACATGATCAATCAGTGTCCCATTCTCTGTTGTTGGTTCTGTGACACACTGTCTGTACCCATGACTGTGCATTAATTTTTCAATCTGTGAAGAATGCTTCAAAATGTCTTCATTGAAATCACCCATTACGATACATTTATTAGATACTTTGTGAAGTTCGTTCAGCAGAAACTTCATATTAACAATGAATTCATTTACATAGTACGATGGTGGGCGATAAATTATCACCACAGAGTATGATAGTTCACAGATCACTTGCAATGCAATATACTCCAAATTCTGCACACCAATGTCTAGCCTGCTCAAACTCCACTTTCTTTTACCATACACAGCAACACCTCCGTGACATTGTTGTTTCAATCTCTCTGTCACATTACTTATATTATCATACGAAAGACTTCTGATTTGATGATATGATTTGAAATCAGTTAATTCTGTATCATGCGGTACTCTATCATCCAACCATGTTTCTGTAAGACATATGAAATCTGCACCCATCATATCATTGTTACAACTTAAATCCAAGTAGTGTTCCTTCAGTCCTTGGATATTGTGGAGCATGATCACCATTTCATTAGACAGTGGCTTTCTTATATCTACTTCAGAATCAATGAAATTTTGCATAGTTGTCAATGACTCTGCAATTGATCCATTACAATATACAAATTTTTCATCAAAATCTTGAATCACAAGTCCATTAAGTGACGTTACTCTGCTTAAGGCAACATATGCTTGACCAGCTGCAAATGTGCGCTGGAGACATACCACTGCTTTTTGTGTAGTCAAGCCTTGCACTTTATGAACTGTACATGCCCATGCTAATTTTAAGGGGAACTGTCGTCTAACTATCTCTTTACTCACATTTTCCTCTTCCTTTTCAATCGCAATGATCAGCTTATCAGATGACAGACATTTCTTTTTCCTTTTAGACCCAACATTCTTGTTATCAAACTCAATCTGTATACATTTAGGCTCAGGTTTGTCGGACAACATTATGATTTCACACACAGTTCCAAGTACTCCATTAACAAGTCCATCGGATACATCTATATTTTTTGTTAGCATTACTCTTGCACCGATTCCAAGCCACAACAGGTCAGGCAATGTACTGTGCAGCGACTTCTTTGTCTTTTTCACTTGTATTGTCTTTTTAGATTTACCAGAATTCCTCTGAAAATCATTTGCTACAATAGACGTACAATCACTGCACTTTGCAAACAATGTTTTCATATTGTATTCATTAACTTCTTTGTTACAAGGAAATATATGTAATGCATCATCCCAATCCTCTCCAGTTTCTCGTGATCTTAGCGTTGCAACATCTTCATCCAGGATCTTTTTTTGTTTAGTTCTCACACGTAGCCTATTTAACATTTCTGCAAATTGTGTATCTTCTTTCTGTCTCATAATTTCTTTTAATTCAACTTTCTCAAAGTAATCGTTCCATAAATCTACGGTAACTGATCTTTGATACAGTGCTTTCCCTTTTACAGGAGGCAACTGATAAAAATCACCAACAGCCAAAATGCTAATATTTCCAAACATTTTCTGATCACGCGTTTGTTTGATTTGACGCAAACGTCCATGGATATAACACAGAATTTTATGATCAACCATGGATATTTCATCAATAATCATAATCTGAAGATCTTGCAAGGAATTCCTCAGAGTATTCAATTTCTCATCACCAAGAGGTATATATGGCAGCCTTGCATCAATGGGGATTGACAGTGCACTGTGAATTGTACTTCCATTTATATTAAAAGCAGCAACTCCAGTGGGTGCCGTTATCAATACAGAAACATTGTCAGGGTTTTGAAGTGTTCTAGCAAAGAGTCTTGTCGCTTCGTAATATACTGACTTTATCAAATGACTTTTTCCCGTCCCAGCTCCACCAGTTACAAATACATGGAAAGACTCGACAATGTTGCCGTTTAATTTCTGCAAGCACCAATCTCGAATTCTGTTGAATACTCTCCTTTGTTCCACATTAAGTGATCTCAGTAAACACATAGCATCTTGCTTTGATATCTTCATTGAATGCGGTTCAATATTGTATGTTTTATCATTCTGGTGTTCAAGCTGTAAATCTGGAATATCAAATTCATTTTCTTCTTCTGTTACTGGCTGACGGTTCGCTTCACATTCAATTCTTTCCTGCTCAGATACTGGACAAATCAAAGCCCATGCATCTTCCTGCATACCAAATTTTTCAACATACTTTTGTGCTGCTTCAAGATCATCAATATTTGTCTCATATTTTGATCGATTACTTTGAACAACAACATTCACACTTTGCAACTGACCATTTAGACAAACAGCACCATTTGTATAAAATTGTTCATAGGTTTCAAACTGCGGGGGCTTCAACTGTGCATCTACACGATATGGAAGAAACAACTGTAACATAATATGGTAGTATTTTTCTGGATGTTGACTTACTGAAAATCTAGGATATCGTATGACTGCTGGATCTGTTCTAGTACGTTTCTGTATGTGACCCAAACCATTTTTAAGTGTGTACACCGGCGAAAATCTTGATTTAGGAAACGTACTTGCACCGTAAATAATTCTATACTCTGAACAAAATGTTGCCAAACACATGTTTTGGAATTCATCAATATCCGGTCTTGCCTTGTAACGATCAATTTTACTAGCCATAAAGATATCTTCATCATCTTCAGATTTGCCCTGAATCACACTCAATGGCAAACTCATTCTAACCGGGTTTTCACCAACAGGTATAAATTCCACTTTCCTTGATCCCTCTTTTAATCTCAGACTACAAACACGAAACACTGCTTCCTGGGCTGATATTTCACGATTATGTAGATACACACTACCAATCTCCTTCATACTTTGTCGTGCATCTAAATTACCCTTCTGCACCTCACGCTGAGCTTGAGATAATAAGTGACCCATTTCACGTTCAGACTTACTCATGTATGAGACAACATAGGCAGCGCACGAATATGGATCACTGATATACTGTATGTCCATATTAGCATTCCAGCATCTTATTAAATCAGGATTGTACTGATTCACCCATACATCCTGAGGTTCTCTCTTAAGAATGATACTACATTTCCTACTCAAAACATTGTTGGCCTTCTCAAAATTAACCTGTGTAATGTTGATACTTTCAAATAGTTCTGATGTTGACATATACTGATTCTTTTCATCCTGTATTGCACTCCAGACAGACTTCAATAACTCCTTAGCTTCGTCATGTTCCTTTTTATCATCACTTTCAGTACTTTCATCAGCATCAGCATGATCAGTTGGCTGTGGCTCAGTAATAAATGTCTGGGTCGACGGTGGCCTTGGAAAGTTGAACCTACACTCAGTGCCCTTCTTTCTACAAGATTTAGAATGCTTCTTGCTATGCCGCTGGACATGACTGATAATCTCATTCAACTCCTCATCCTCTTCAACTGATGGCAACTTACAACTGATGTATTGATAAATGAATTCAATCACTTCACTGTCACTATCAACGCCTTGTCTTGGAGCATTCTCAATCCAAAACAAACAGTGTGTGTGTGGAGATCCTCTTTGTTGGAATTCTACTCTGTAGAAATAATCCTTGACTTTTCCAATAGGTTCTGCTTTTGACATGATTACATCTTTCAAGAATGTGTGAAATCTCTTGTCAAACATACGCGCTACAGTTACAGGGTTACTTCTCAATACTATACACTTCTCATTCCAATCCAAATCTTCAATATTTCGTTTATCACCTTGTTGTTTCAAAATTGTATTGATGACCTCAGGCCATCTCAAATCAGCTGCAGAAAATGAGCAAAACCACGTTGGTATTCCAAGCTGCCTTATCATAGCCATAACATCTCTTTGTGCTGATTGCCAGAATGGGGGTGTTCCTCTGATTGGCTTCAGAAATTTATAGCCACTGTCTGACTGCAAAATGTTTTTTAGTTGCTGTCTATCTTTAATCATGTTTGCATTAAAGTTTTTACGACAGTGCACCTTACTAGAGCTCTGACGCATTGCAATCGAAACACTGGACATCACCTTTTCAATTTCGGACAAATATTGTGCATAAAAAATGTACTGTGTATTTCTAGCAAATCTATTATCAACATGCATTAGCCTGTTGTGAAAATATCTAGAGAGTGTCAACCTCATATTGCGTTCATCGTGATATGTGCATTTGCCAGTTGGGAACAATGCTGGAAAGCATTTGGCCTCATTACCCTCTTCCATCAGCACTCTGACTGGGCTATTACCTTCACAAGGTGCTACACAAAGTACATCATCAAAGTATTGATCAAGCACTTCCTGTCCAATATCTACAGGTTGTAAACATGTGTCAAGAGGCATACCACGCAAACGATCATCATCTGTTTCTTCATCGCTCTCATTTGATTCTTCCTCAGACTCTTGCCCTGATGTACTCTCAACTTCATCTTCATTGTCATTTTCCAAGGGATCTGTCCAATTACAATTCATTTCAATATCTTTATACCAAAGATTATTTTTCTTAAGATAACACAAGGCATTTTCAACATGTTGTCTGTTAACAAATTGATACTGATAATATCCTTTGTATGAGAGTTTCCTCTTCAGCTTAACTCTGACTAACTGATCCGCATTTCTGCATCTTGGTAATGTTGTCACTGTTTCTGTGATATTTGAAGGTACACACACAACTGGACCGTGCACTGCATTCTGACCTCCTCTAGGTAGTGCTATCATCTTCATGAATGGCAAATTTATTGAAATAAGATGCTCCTCCAAAGCATTCAAACAACTCAATTCCTCTGGAATGTCTACCACTTTTAAATTATTTGTACAAGCTTCTTGTGGAGTCTTCCTTTGCAGCAACTTCCTGTGACATGTATAACAAATCCATAAAACAGATCTGCTACACTTACTTGCTAGACATTCATATGTACACTTTTCTCTGCAGAAACAACTACATAAATACATTGTTGATATGCAATCATTAATGCTGTATTTTTCTCTCTTACATCTGATAACTTGTTTTTTGAACAACAGTTTCAAACAAACGGCACACACATACTCAGGCCCGTTTGAAATCTCTCTTCTCCAATTCATCATAACATTATTCATGATACGACATGTTTTCTTTTTTTTCTTTTGTCGATTTAAATTTCTTTGTTTCATTTTAGTACGATAATCAACATCACAACGATACTTCATTTTTTGAAATGTTACCAACTTCCTCTTATAAAGATGATTACAGAGGTACTTCCTCTTCATAGATGTAATGAGAGCATTTCTATAATTTACATTGTTGTGGTACTTTCTCTTCATAGATTTAATGAGAGCATTTCTATAATTTACATTGTTGTGATACTTCCTCTTCATAGATGTAATGAGACCATTTCTATAATTTACACTGTTGTGATACTTCCTCTTTATAGACTTAATGAGAGCGTTTCTATAAATTACATTATTGTGATATTTAGACTTTGCACTGTTCATTTTTCTTTGCCTATAGACAACATCGTCAACATATTTTCTTTTCTCATTCTTCAATTTCTTTATCTTGTATTTAGAATCTGTAACATACCTATTTTTCGCAGTGGTAATCATCCTTTCCCCGAGTGCCTCATCCTGCTGATATTTAGTCTTAGCTGTGCTAATCTTTCTTTCCCTGTGTTTCTCATCCTGCTGATATTTAGTCTTAGCTGTGCTAATCTTTCTTTCCCTGTGTTTCTCATCCTGCTGATATTTAGTCTTTGCAGTGCTAATCTTTCTTGCCTTGTGTTTCTTATCCTGGTGATATTTGGTCTTTGTACTGTTAAGCTTTCTTTCCCTGAGTCCTGCATTCTCTTGATACTTATTTTTTGCAGTACTAACCTTGTTTGCTCTGTGTATCTCATCCCAATGATATTTCGACTTTGCACAACTAGCTCTTACTTCTTTAATTCCTACATCTTTGGCCTTCTGATATTTTTCTCTTTTCTTCTCTCTTTCTAACTTTCGTTTCAATCTCAAATTAGGACGTTTACGTCTCTTACAAGACATTCTTGTGACCGGCACTTCCACTTTAGTACTTTGCAATAAAGTTTCTTCAGTGCAATTACTTGGTTCATTTGCTATCAAATCCTGAACACTCAACACAAAGTCATAATGGACTCGATCTCTGTGATACAAATAAATACCTGTATCTGCCAATGCATCACTACTACACAGATGCCCAGAAACTATATACCATTTATTTTCATCATCATATGTGTATATATTAACACCCAGCATGTCTGCCATTGCCATGATTTATACCTCTGTGGCCCAGGTACCATTATCAAACATTCCTGACCTCGTTACATAGTCTTCAACTGTCATATAACCTTCCCTTAGATAACCTTTAAATTTAGGTGCATTTTCCAACAAATGACAAACAGTCATTGTTCTGAGTTGCATGTGATTACATACAGTTCCTGAGATAGCATAAGAAACAGCTCTAAAAAAACAGTTACCATCACCTTGAATATTTTGTACATGGTCTGGTCTACCTAGCCTTTCACAATTGATGGAAATGTCGTCACTACTAAGATTAATCTGGCATATCTTAAATTTGTTGCACAATGCAATTTTAGTGGCAGATGTTAAGGGAACAAATTTTAAATCCACTGAGTGCTTATAACCCACAATTTTTATATCATCATCATCATCATCATCTTCTGTGTTCTGTATATCACTTCTTGTAAGTGCATCACTACCAGTTTGACTGTTATCAACATTACTGATACATGAATTGCTAATATCATCTGTCCAAACAGAAACACCCGTCACTTCAAATTGTTCACTGTCACGCAAATTCATTGATTTTGCAAGTTCAGTACAATACCTGTACACACCTTGCCATGATGACACACATTTCAGTAAGCTTTGACCCTCGCCGTCTTGATGTCCATTCTTATTTCTGGAGTGTGAATCAAAAATATAATACATTCCATCTTGAGATATTACAGCAAATGTATTTTCGTAGAAACAGACAAAGCATGCAATGTATTTCTGAAGCATTTGTTCCAAAGCATCTCTCAGTGAAGTCATGTTGAATTCAACTAAATTCCTGTCATCTTTAAAAGTTCCCATCAATGGTTCATGACTCTTAATATTAAAATGTTTACTGAAAACATCAATTTCATCAGGCAACTCACTAACTAACAAATACTCATGCATTACAGTAGAACTGCAAGACAAATAAACATACAATTCATTTCCACTATTTAACACAAAATCAAGGTCATTAGAGTGCCACATGTTCAACTTCTTAACTGTGCTGTACAATATTGCACATAAGCTATTTGCAACACACTGCTTTCCGCTACTATTGCCGAATCTGAAATCACCTTGATGAAAACTGCCTTTAATAACCTTTTCCATGATTTCTTCATTCTCAATGTTATGCACATAATTGCCTCTAGACATGCCTGTTTTTTTTCCCATTTCCCATTTCTTATTTGTCAATGAATTATTTCTATCTAAATCAAGTTTGTGCTTCTTAGATGCTGTATCCTCATTACAAGAGTCCACACTGTCCCCAACCTTTCTTTTCAGCAAGTTCACTCCATCATCAACTATTTCTACATCTTCAAACTCCTGTGTTTTCCTACATGTACTCCGTAAATTGTATCGCATGTTTCTTTTTGACCTCATTTCTTTACCCTTTTCCTTACCCTTTTCCTTGACATTTTGATCTTTGACATTGTTTGCTCCTTTTACTCCATTACCATTTTTGCTACATTTCTTACTGCGCAAAGAATAACCTCCACTTTGTCGAAACATTTCTGTTGTGTCTCTACCATGACAACAGTTCTGATTATCAATAATTACAAATTTCACCTTGCTATCACTTACCACAATAATTTCATCAGTTTGTGAACTCCTCCCATCATCACTGATTTCATAGATGTTCTTATCTGCAGGAATACCAAAATCATGTACTAAATATGTACTTGTAACATAATTAAATTGACTACATTTACAACACATCCATGACACTGCCTTGCTTTGAAGTCCAGACAATGCATTCAAAAATCCTGTGCATCTTACATGATAGTTAATACTGCAACTATCACACTTGAGAACTCCTTCACTTGATGTACAAACTTGATCACACAGACAACAACGATTGGCTGATTTTTCACAATCACTTTCACTACAGAATGTCAAGCACTTTACATGATAGAACACACCTAACTTATCACACATCATAAATCTTTCTTGACCTGTTATTTTCTGATTACACATCTTACACTGTTTAGGACATGACTTATTTGTCACTAATTCACTGTCCTTGTTCAAACCAAACCGTGTCTTTGTCGAGTTTTCTACTTTACTCGTCACATTAGAAACAACACTTTTGTCTTTCACATTTCCTTTCTGAAAGTGAAATTTGTTGTTCCTTGAATCCGTGTTTGTTTGTTTCACTTTACATGTCAATTGCACTTTCTGCATTTCCTTCACTACTATGCTCAATGTTCTCTTTGTGTGTTTTCTTATTTTCCGAGAATTTTCGCACCACTGCCTTTTCTGTTTCTTGGTCATTTTAACTTCAATTCTCTTGCCATCTTTACTTCTATTGTAAGCATGCCTGCGTTCGTTTCTTCTCATCTTTCTTCTATTAGGCTTAGAAACCTGTTTTGGCTCTCGATAAATTTCAACATCACACTGTAACACCTGATTTCGGCTACAACATGTCTTCCCACTTAGCTTCAACTGTACTACTGCTTTTTGCTTAACCAATTCAAATTTACAATGCAACATCTGGTTTCGACTACAACATGTCTTGCCACTTACTCTCAAGAGTGTTACTGCTTTCTGATTCATCAATCTGTTTTTGGTCGTTTTATTAATTCTTTGCTTCTTCAACTCTAACATTTTGTTAAATCTCAATTTAGTACAACCATCAAACTTCACCTCGGATTCTTCAAAATGACACACTTCACCATTCATTCTTGATTCATCATCAATTTCATTATTTACTTCATTATATTCATTGATAATTCTGCCAGGATTAGTGGCCTGGTGAGCCCCACATTCGTAAATTCTGCCAGGTTTAATGGCCTGGTAAGCCCCACATTCGTACATTCTGCCAGGATTATTGGCCTGGTGAGCCCCACATTCGTAAATTCTGCCAGGATTAATGGCCTGGTGAGCCCCACATTCGTACATTCTGCCAGGATTAATGGCCTGGTGAGCCCCACATTCGTACATTCTGCCAGGATTAATGGCCTGGTGAGCCCCATATTCGTAAATTCTGCCAGGATTAATGGCCTGGTGAGCCCCATATTCGTAAATTCTGCCAGGATTGGCGGCCTGGTGAGCCCCGCACACAGAGGATAGTGAAGTGGATGGTGATGAAGGGCAGGGAGATACAGAAGGAATGAAATGAGATGACTGCATGGCTGATAGGTCGATGAAATGCGACGGAACAAAAACAGACTGGGAAAGTGATGGCTCCGAAAACTGCATAGCACGTCAATTTTCTGAAAAGAAAAAAAATATGTAATTCACATCTTTAATATCTTTATTCATACAATATCTTCAACACAAGGCACTTTCAAATAACATCCACACAACTTGATGTAATTTTTCTTTAACTTCCTGAACATTCTATCACTTTTAACATTTTTTAATCATTCTATAGAACCAAATCACTTTACATGAAACTGCAATTTTATAATAGTCATTTCTTCTGACAATGACCATATGGCTACCTGCCAAACAATGATGTACATATCTTAAAATACTGCATTTAGTCATGAAGTATAGGAAAAGATGTCGGTCTCAGTGGTAGGAAGTTGGTTCTCAAACTCTTTTTGGTTTTCGTGAAAAGGAACAAAAACATTACCCAGTTCACGTCATTTCATACCATAAAGCATTGCAAACATCAATAAAGTTGTTTAGGTGTAGGATGTAGGCCTATCGTACACAAATCGCAATGCGCCGAAATTCTTGCCCACTTCCCGGACAACCTGAACCTTTTATAACTCCAATTTGTGCCTGAACATTCATTCAATGCAACCTTCACAAAGTCAATGCTAATTTATTCATCGTTATTTTTTAACACCAAATAACAAAACCTAAATCACTAACTTCCCACTATTATTACATTTTGCAATAAATAACATTACCCATTTACAATATATCGACACCACCATTTAATACCCACCTCACGAAATTACTTCAGTATAGAGGGCGCGGTATTCGCACAACGTACGTGCCAGCTGTCCACCACAGATATATAAACCCATAGATCTTGCATTGACAATCGTGATTTGGAAAAGTATGCGCAAATGACGACACCATTAATGTGCTGCATGAGCTAACCACACGGATTTAAACCGCTCGCAACTATTCCAAAACGCCCGTACACCGTGCATAATCTACGCCCTCCTATGAAGTATAAACGATGGACGCACCAGCACGCAAAGCACTAAAAGGTCACGCGACGATTGAAATAAAAAATTATTTTTTGTCTAAAAATCTCTTAATATTTCATTATTCATACAAAAACCTAACAATTTGTAATCTACATCAAACATAGTTAGTACATAGGGCTTTTTGTTAAAATTGCACAATGACTTCGTACGATTTTTTTACTGGAACAGTGTTTCACCGCATGTTTATTTTACAATGATGCACACAAGTTTTCAATTTTAATGTTCAATTTTGAAAATTGAATTTGTCATATATGGAATAACCGTTTTCAATTTGTTATACACTCTTGAAAATTAACAGTTAAGTGCTCATATCAATAAATGCATGACGTAATGCTTAGTGCTATTTTAAACACAATAGTCGGTCCTCAAATTCAGTCGTTGTATGTAGAATAGTGGAGCGGGAACCAGTCTACCCTTTACCAATCCCCATTTTCCCAATAAGTAATAGCATCAGAAACCAATCTAGTCCGCCGAAATAGACTAGTTCACTGTCCCTATATTTCACAAATCAAAATACGGCGCTAACCACGATCTCGGCCTTGGAACCATGGAGGAAATGTGTTTTCTTCCTCCATGTTAATGTTGGAACCGAACCAAGTATAGATCAATTAAAAATATGTGTGCTCTATACAAATCGGGGCACTGCGAAAAAACGAAAAGCACTATCAGGGACACGATCAATTAATTTTCAGTTGAAAACCACTCGTCCACGCAGCCGACAAACGGTGACGATATCACTTCAGCAGTCACTAGCTAGCTACGGGATCGGGAATACACAACATTCGATGATCAAAAGCCAGTCTTCACAAACAAATTCTAAACGCGCATGCGCACATCCGGCCGCCAACACGCATAGTGCACGCGACGTCAACTCAAATTCTCGAAACAATGACGAATCATACCCGACGATTAACGATAATGTCCGGACGTGCATTCGGGTAACTTCGGGAACCTTTGCAAAAAGGAGCAATTCCTCCTGTTTCAATGTGGCGGGCAAACGTGTACATCTTACGCGTGTGGTCTAGTGGATATGAGGCGGGACTCCCAATCAGAGGTTGGAGGTTCGAACTGTTTCAATGTGGCGGGCAAACGTGTACATCTTACGCGTGTGGTCTAGTGGATATGAGGCGGGACTCCCAATCACTTCGACCAACGTGTCTGTGTCCCTGGGCAAGGCACTTAATCCCAGTTGCCTCGTAAACCCAAGCGATATATGGGAAGCTGTTAAGGGGAATGCCACAATCTAACTGCTGATAGTGTTGTGCGCCTGACCAGCAGCCACCTAGTTGAAGCGAAATGGTTCTGGTGATTCCCTGATGGCAGCGGTAATAATGGTAACAGCGCCTTGAGCACCCTGCTGGGTGGATATGTGCGCTATATAAATATCACCACTATTATTCAGATGCCCACATGCTTTGACCTTTGACTGTTTGACCTATTGGTCAAACAGACTCTGCTTGTAGTTTGAACGTGTTCAGAGCTAGTCTACTGTGTTATGGTTCAACTAGGGTAGGGTATTCAAAACTATGGTGTTGACCTTTGACCTTGCTCTACCGGAAGTGCATTTAAATAAACCTATTTTGTAAAAGTGGTCAACGATGCCGAGATCGGGTTGGCAGTGTTAGTGTCTAAGGTAAATGCTTTCCAAAAAATGCGCCCTCTAGCGGCGAAATTAACAAATCTTAAAATTACCCTTTCATAGCAATGTTTGCGCAAATTAGCCCATAGTGGTGCTTATAGAGTACGTCGACCACCAAACATGTCTGTAGTTAAAACATTGATTACGTCATCAGTCCTTTAAAGGTAACGCATTAAAGGTTAATATTTTAGGTTAAATAGTTGATATGTTAACAACATCTAATTTTACAAGGTAAGCATGCTCATTTTTCAAGTAAAAAAATGTGAAAAAGCCCTACGCCCTGTTCATAGAACAGACGTAGCTCTAGTTTAACATTGGTATGGGAATTTTGAGAAAAAAAGTTCTGGATCTGCCTACACTTCGTCAGAACCATGACAATTTTGGACAGCCCCTGCCTATATGCATATTTCACAAAAGGTACCGTAACTACACACGAACCAGACTTGAAGTAAGATCTAAATTAAGATGAGGTTTCTGATAAAATCTACCAAAA
This sequence comes from Henricia sp. BOLD:AAB3569, assembly GCA_037783545.1. Classification (NCBI taxonomy): domain Eukaryota; kingdom Metazoa; phylum Echinodermata; class Asteroidea; order Spinulosida; family Echinasteridae; genus Henricia; species Henricia sp. BOLD:AAB3569. The sequence continues at coordinate 571,330 of JBBELK010000365.1, read as the reverse complement.
AGTAATTTAACTCAACTAAGGCCTGCTCCGAATTGGTGGCTTTGGCTGCGGCTATGGCTGTTGCTATGCTGTTGCTATGGGCGGACAATGACAGTCCTTAGAAACAGCATAGCAACAGCCATAGCCACTAATTCAGAACGGGCCTATTTTACTGAGAGTACAGAAGTAGTCTGGCACCTTTTCAATCAGCAGTTTGCATTGTATCATCCGAACTAGCGAACAAGGTCTATAAGTGACAAAAAGACTAGGAAACCATTATCTTTTTTGATGATTGATGACTGCTATATACATGCCATGTACATGTATATCAAAATATGTGCGTACCAACATTTGGTGGATGTATACAATACCGCCTTGGCCCACCATTACTGAATGTATGAAAAACACCATGCATCTCCACGTTATAAAGCAATGGATCAGCAAAAAAAATACCTTCAACACTTTTCTTGAGGTAGTAGAATCTCGTTTTGGTGATTCCATAGATGTTTCTATGCTGCACCAATGTTGCACCAATGTTGCACCAATGGCAAACTGGAAGCTTTTACTGCCATTTGTTTCTTCATGGTGTTCACTAAAGTAATCAAAAACCCACTGGCGCTGCTCCTGTCTCGAGCGATGCACAAACGATTGCCTGGCATTAGTTGCAGCAGCTATAGATATATTTCTCAAACAATATTGCCCACAATACCTGCTGTCTAGAGTTTCAACAACAGACTTTATGTGCGAGACACCTGTGGGAATACATTCAAGAAAAATGATTTACACGGAGAAATTATTTAGAGAGCAAATTATTAATTGTGATCAAACTATTCAATAGTTGCCATAACACACGGTGGGACAGAATAATACGGAATACTGTTCATGGCATTATTGACCAGTGATCGGGTTGTGACATGCTTTATTCAAAAAGTGAGAAAAAACATCAAAACTCATACAGAAAATGTGGTTGAAGAAAAAAAAGACATGACAGTGTCCCCCGTACATTATTTGTATACAATGAACATGGAATTTGACCTGCTGGAAATGAGACACGAGATGCACAAAGTATGGCATCCTCTTGCAACAGTGCCCCTTTAACGCACTCCCTAACTCCTGCGTACAGTGGCCCTGTTGAAAAAGGCCCCATTTCGCGGTGGGACTAGCGACAGAAATCTTGTCGCCTCTGCTGGACCAATCAGGACGCTTGGCAGTGCATTGCAGCATGATTGTAGGCATTCAAATGTAACGCGCGCAGATTGAAAACACCGTGCATGCATGTGATACATGTACTCGGTAATGCTGGCCGTTGTCCGCGTCGACGATTGGCTGCTATTTAAAGCATACTGGGGAATCCGTTCCATTACATTCGTCAGCATGCATCCCTGTTATTAATTTGAAAAACTGCGGAGTAAATTAAGATCGTCGTTTGAAAGTTTGGTAGGAATGGGACAGTCATAAGGAACGGAACCTAATACAATTTCTGGAAAGTATAGAAATCGTTTCTTTTCGGCATAACATGACCGAATTGATTAAATTACATCAAAATGACTCGGGCGTGAGTTGGCTCAAGACAACAGCCGGCTCACTCCACAGATTTTCGTGTGTTTCCTCAGGGTATTGTTACGTCGCTTTGCAGAGTGGAAATTCATTAACAAGGGTTCCATTTGAAATATTCATCCGTTGTATATATGGAAGTCACGGGAACAGAGACTAATAATCATTGGCTGGAAGTTTGTGTCCGGACCTATATGCTGTTGAACTGCCGTACGCTGTTCAACTCCGCGACACTGTCCATAACGGTAATTGGTCGTCTTTGCGCGTGCGCATTGTGTTTTTTATATTTAAAAATTGGCCAAGTCCTTTGCTTTAGGCAATGTACTTTATTTACATAATTGGATATGTTCGACACGCACGGCCAAGTTACAAATGTCAATTCAAAATCTGCGCACTTACTAAAAATATAAAAATAATAATAACCACGTGACGGGCAGAATTCTGCCCGTCATGGCCGCCCTTTACCGATCCCTATATTTTCGCAATAAGCGAACCAATCTATAGGGATCGGGAACCAATCTACCTTTACCTGTCCTTATATTCTCCTATGTGGAATATGTGGACGGGAACCAGTCTATCCTGCCAGAAGCAGCGCTGTAAACAGCGCCCTCCTGTAAACAGCGTTGTCTATTTTTGCCCCGTTGGCCGCGGGTCGCCAACGGGGCAAAAATAGACAACGCGGCAAGCCAAAAAGACAACGCGGCAGGCCAAAAAGACAACGCGGCAAGCAAGGTGCGCGCGTCTTTTTGGCTTGCCGCGTTGTCCTTTTGGCCTACCGCGTTGTTCTTTTGGCCTGCCGCGTTGTTATTTCGGCCTGCTGCGTTGTTCTTTCGGCCTACCGCGTTGTTCTTTCGGCCTGCCGCGTTGTCTTTCGGCCTGCCGCGTTGTCCTTTCGGCCTCCCGCGTTGTCTTTTGGCCTGCCGCGTTGTTCTTTCGGCCTGCTGCGTTGTCCTTTCGGCCTGCCGCGTTGTTCTTTCGGCCTGCCGCGTTGTCTTTCGGCCTGCCGCGTTGTCCTTTCGGCCTGCTGCGTTGTTCTTTCGGCCTGCCGCGTTGTTCTTTCGGCCTGCCGCGTTGTTCTTTCGGCCTGCCGCGTTGCCGTTTTTTGCCCTGTTGGCCGTCCATACATACCCACATCACCCACGACTAGATGTATTAAAAGTAACTAGTCCTCTACAACTTTAACCACCAATGTGGTTTCTTTTTGTGTTTTTCCAGATCATCTTCATGGTTGAAGTGTTATTTATTCCAGAGGCAGCATAGAAGATTGTGGAAATACATCCTTGATTATCTTTCACCATGCAATTTTAACTTGAGTACAGGGATCACAGAAGTGTTCACCATCACTCTTTTTGTATGACAGCTTTTTGAGCACTTGATAAAACTGCCTGCCAAAAGGCTCCCATCCTCACTTCTGTTCACTTAAATGCAAGTGCCAAAACTTTTTTTCTCCTATGAATACAATTATTGGGAGAAACATTTTCTCAGAATGTTTTAATTTGTTTTTGTGGCATAAGCTGAAACTTCAGCTGTCTGTAAACTGTGCTGTCTGTAATCTTTCACCATGGACCATAACTCAATTGTATTTCTCAGTCCATTCACATTAGGGAATGCAAGTCCTACGATTGTAGGGCATCCATTTACGTCGGGGAATGGAAGTCTGTTGCGACGTTATGAGCTGCCGAAATTTCCAATGTTATCTTGTAGCTTCAAGATGGCAGGCTTCGTCTACTAAAATTAAATCAAATGTAAAATTATCAATTGGCAAAAAAAATACACCTTCAAACAGATGAGTCCCAGTGAGTCTGGTTCAGGCTCATCCTTTCCTCTGGATATTGCAGAAGTGGTTTCCACTCATCACTGCTCCACAACCGATACTGCATTCTGGTCACCACCATGGATTCTTTTGAAACAGCAGGAATGGGGATGTGAGTGGTTCTCAATGGTGGAGAACATGTGGTTCAAGCCACTTTTTCAAAATCATACAGAGAAGTCACCTCTTCTACTAGTACCTCGGGAGTGTAGCTATAGACTGCAAGCTGTTGAAGATCTGAAAGATAAATTTATAGCAGTATTGAAACTAATGTTCAAAACAGAGAAACAAAATTGGAAAATGTGCTTTACCAAACACAGTATGTTTTATCTTTGATTTATTTCAGGGCAGCTCTTACAGAAAATATTGATATTTGCTGTACGGGGAACCAACAGGCACATGCAGTTTATGAAGCTTATTGGGTGTTGTTATCATTATTTTTTCCCCAGCAAATACATGTATACATGTATGTTTTCCCTGCAAAGTTTGGAAAAAATTTGTTTAATTTTAATAACATGCTATTAAATACAGTTGTTTCTTGTTTAGTCAAACTGAGGTGTCTTTTTTCGCCATTATTGCATCCAATTTCACTTTTGTACACCCGATCTCCTTCTTTTAATTCAAGTTCATCTCAGTTGTACTATTTCGCTCAATATTATACTTTTACCAGTCTTCATTTTTGGACACAATATAGTGGCATCCATACTACCAGGCATTGTTGCAATCGCCATTCTTTGTGAAGTTCACATCTACTTCTCGGTGGGTCATATCTTTTGTTCCTTCTGTACGATAATGTACGAGTGACACTTCTTTAGCACAACTTTTTGTATCTTGGGTATACTGGGTAGTTCTTTAAATATCCCAAAATACTCTATACCCCTATTTCTAGATAATAAAATCCCAATTTTAAGTACTCTCCGAATACATCAAATAAAGTACATTTAATAAAGTAATTTATACTTGCATGTACATGTACTTACCTCTGACACATACATACATTGTATTCCACAAGCAAAGCCGCAAAACATGACATCTGTTCCTATTTTCCTTGTAGCAATTGTCCAATTGTAGGTACTCTCCAAAACAGGGTTCTAGTGAGGTGCCTTCTGTTCAGGTACAAGGTCCTCGACAGAACGTTCATCATGATGTTGGGGTCATGGGATAATTGCTTAATGTCAGCAAAGACCAGGGGAACCTTTCTCATGGGCACATTAGTGTGTACAATGGCTCCTTCAAAAACTCTTCCCGAACCCGTCGGAAGAACTGCAAGCACGTGTTCTTTTCTTCTTCTCGCAAACTTACATGTACTTGATAATGTCTGCATGCTCGCTTTTAAGCTGAGCAGGCAGAACCGGCCACTTCTGACATAGGTCTGCGTACGTGAACTCCATGATGTTTCTGACCGCTCTAGCCTGAGGTCATGTGACCTGGTGCCTATTTAATTTTAACATGACACTTTCTTTTTGCATATTTTTAGAAACAGAGTTATGACTATTAAGATTTGTTTCTTGTTAGGACCATTCCTGGCATTGAAATATCAGTCATAAATAACTGGACAGTGATTTTCTCAAAACAACAGGACTATATGTGCCACTCATCTTAGTCAGCATTGCACGAACAACACAAATACCGGCGCTACAACTGCCCTAAGCTTCCAGTTAATGCAAAAGTAACACACTCACTGAATGTCGAATTGACACAGTGATCTGGGTTGTTGGATTCGTCAGTGGACTGATGGGCATCTTCTTTAAATGATCTTGCTTTCTTCTTAGGACTTTACCAAAGGGAACAGTAGTGTGAAGCCTGCTCTTTGCAACTTGCTCTCTGGGTGGAGACACCATGAGCAACCATACTTGCCATTGAACTGTTTGGATTTCCTGCATGCACTTGGTATCTCGCAACGCTAACACAAGTCAACATGGGAAAATTGTATTTCTTTGGTTCTTTGTTTAATCTTCCAAATAATGCAATCTCTGTTGAGGCTATTCGGTTTGTTACACCTGATAAGAAGAGAGGACAAGAACCCTCCTCGGTCAGACCATATACATTTCTTGATGTGCTTATTCTGTGGTCTTATTCGAGAATGGCCCCACAGAATTCACCACTTCTAAGAATGTACATGTCCTAGTAGTTGACTGTTCCAAAAAAATGGGGGGTGGGGAGTGTATAATTGTCGGTGTACTTAATTTAGGAAGGGCAGATTGGGACCAGATCCCTACAGTTTCCTCCATGATCGGTTTAGCTTTTCTCTTCCAAACCACAGATTGCCCGTCAGACTGTTTTCTTCTCAAGCTATCTATAAGGCAATTCCTTTATCATGAGCAATAGAGGCCAAATGGAGAAGTTTAAAGAAGAAAATACAGTGGCACCATCTATAAACTCCAAGTGACCCTTGCATCATCATCATCATCTGCCAACAGAAGACCTTGGTACATGTAGCATTTTCCATCTCTTAAATCAATAAACTCTATGCTAATCTTACCCTACATTTTAAGATCTTGTTAGAGATAATTGATTTGCTTAGCAATGCCGTGGATAAAAAGTAATTTCCACTGCTAAAAACACTACTGTCATAATCGATTACCTTGCCACAGATGTGCATGGTACTGTGGTGGTTGTACATACCCACTATAATGTTTAATGACGTACAATAAATATGGGACTGAAGACACCCACTGAAGCCACTGCGTACGCCCTGCGTATAGGGGGAGAGGAGGCACTAAAAAGTCGGCATTTCATGCGTAGGTACTTTATGGACGGCCCCTTACATGTATTACCGCTGCCATCGGGAAATAACCAGAACCACTTTGCTTCAACTAGGTGGCTGCTGGCCAGGCGCTCAACTCTATATCAGCAGTTAGATTGTGGCATTCCCCTGACAGCTTCACAAATGTCGCTTGGGTTGACGATGCAACTGGGATTAAGTGCCTTGCCCAGGGACACTGACATGTTGGTCATAGTGGGGCTTGAACCCACAACCTCTGATTGGGAGTCCCGCTTCATACATACTAGACCACACGCGCTGAGGGATATTATGTTGTGTTTTTCTATTTATGTTTTTTCCCAAATGACTGTTTTCACCTATTCCTTGTTCTCAACATTCTCACAGCCCTGAGCATCTTTCTGATGGATACCGGCGCATTACAAATATTCATTATTATTATTATTATTATGGCCTTTGTTACAGGGAGTCTTTTTATTCACATTCCGGTAGTTCGTACATAACAGATTTCTATGATGTGCTGTAAGTTCAGGGAATTTAAATTTCCAATAGGTGATGGGTCACCATCTTCATGTATACTATTCCGTGTAACAATTTCATTAGCTTTTCTTAGACTGCTGCTCACACCAGAGTGCATTTGAGTACATGTAATTATTGCTCCATTGTGTTCTTAATTTGTCAAATTTCCTTCTAACAAATCCGGCTTGTCTGAAGACGTCATCAGAATTGAGGACCCTAGATGTAAAAGGGGGTTAAGTCACATGGAGTGCATTTTGAGAAAAATGGCAAAAACCGGGGTTTCATTGTTTTTCGTGATGAAATGCCATAATGGATGCATGATTAACTTTAAAATAGTTGTTATTATGAAAAAAATTCTAATGTACAATGTAGTTGTTTTTGCCATTTTCAAGTACAGTGTGTACCGTTAATCTAAGAAGGGGGTTATGTCCAAATGGACTTGACCTTCTTCTTAGATTAACACGGTATGTTTTGCATAGTACTATCTTTATATTCAAGTATTAAATAAAGATAGTTTTATGTTCAACAACTATATAGGCCTATTGATGGTTATGCTATTTAAAAGTCAGAGCGAGGTCAGGCCTCGCTCTGTCCGTAGGAATACCACATTATTGATCGTATCTTTGCATTTGTGTTACTGTTGACGTCTTTCAACATTGCCGTCTTCAAGTTTCCCTTGGAAAATGCCTTGTAGTCAGACATGTCCCGAGTTTGCATGTTAACAGTTTCAAATGGATTTAATGTCCTGGGGTGGATTGCAATAAAACGCACTTACCAGTTAGTGCACTATGGCCAAAGTGCACTAAGAAAGTGAACTAGCATTAGTCCACTTACGAAAAGTCACTAGCCAGTTTCAATACAAATTTTTAAGTTCACTAACGTAAGTGTACTTTTTGCTGCTGTCAAAATGGCGGTCATTAACGGCGATAAAATCGTTTCGAATCGCAAAATTAGCGGAAATTTGAAGATTTCCCTGGCGATTCAGGTTTGTAAGATGTGTATTAGGTCGAATACGTCCCTATTTTGACGTGCAGTTTAAAGTTAATCCAGTGTGGATGTGTTAAATGGCTTCCGATTTCGGTCCCAAACCGGAGCAAACGAGAGCGTGCGAGCGTATGCCATTGTCATGATTGTAAAAAAAAAATAATGAATGAAAATTAAGTGCAAGGCACAGAAAAAAAAGCTTGCGCAGACAAAATGTGTCATCCTACCTCAACCTTCTTCAAACACTGGCACACTATCGATGTTTACTGTCAGTTTCTAATTCTTGAAATATAATGTACACGTACGTACGTTACACGTAAGTTGCAAAAAGTGTGTCTAAACGCAAAATTACGTAGGGCAACTGCTTACTGCTGCCTATATCGATACAGTACAGTGTACCGTAGTATACGGTACACACACCGGCCACGAAGCCAGCTATGCCACAAAATGTATCAATTTAATTTTTTACGCGCGCGCGAGTAAAGTAATTCGCTCATTAAAGGGAACACCGGCTTTGTTAGGCTATTTTGAGCTCGAAATAGACCTATAAATGATTTTGAAAGTCTTTCCGAAATAGACTGAAGAGAACCTGAAAAGAAACCACCAAATGTTGCAGTCTTTTAGCATTTAAAAAAAAATCGAGGTCACCTGATTTATCGGAACCAGATTTTGGTTTCGATAAATCACGTGTCCTTGGAGTGTCCTTGTGATATACACAGTTTATTCCTGAAGTTTACATTATATTACTGCAGTACTGCATCATATTCAGCTCTGAATTTATTTTCAAAATATTTATGAGTATTTGACTACTTATTCAGGTTGTGAAACAAACATAACTCTGAAAAATCGAACATACAATTTTGACACAAAGTCCGAGGAACTGAAGCGAGTTCCACGGTGGAGAGTCTATACCGGACAATGTGACATTTAGCCCCACGGCACACACACGTTGTCCGGCGCTTAAAAGCGGAACTACAATTGTACTTTCGTAAAGACAAACCATGAATGTCAGCTCCTCTACAGAAAACGGAAAAATCCATTCGGTCGTCCATAGGCTGTCCAGTGAAATCTTCAGCAGAAAATGAGAGATATCCAAAGCAAAAAGCTGCCAAGTAAAGAGCGAATCGTTTCCGACAAAGTTGTGAACGGCTGGTAAAGCGTGTAATTCGACCATTGACCGTTTATATTAATTATAAGCTTTTGTGGTTAATTACGGGAATTTTGACGATCTTTTTTTCACAAGGACCATCAACAAATTATTGTCAAGGATGCTGTATCACTAAATTAAGTAAACAGTATAGGCCGGTGTGTACCTTTAACAGCGCGCCTTACAGGGAACTGTGTATAAGGCACGCTGGGAATGAGCGAAGTAAAGTAATACATTACACAAAGATACCTTCATGCCATAGAGTTATATAAGCGCAAGCCGTCATGCAAATAAATAAATAAATAAACTTTCAGTAGGTATAGTATAGGTAGGTGCGTTCAGACGAAAGTTGAAAGTCGTCTTGAAAACATTTTGGCGGATGTGCGATAATGATAGGCATATTTTTGTTTCCAATAAAGTTTGTTGCATTATATGCCTTGCTTTGTCTATCATACATTCGAAAAGAAAATCATTTCTTTTCCATTACACATCCATGTTTTCGTGAAACGGGTGACACAAAAAATACAAACATAGCGTAGTTGTCCGTGCATTTTTCAAGTGCAACAGACGACTCGGAATTCTGCGAAGCAGACGACACGGTCGTTCCCCCGCCTCCCACCACAAAACGTAATAGGAAAGCATTGGTTAGACAGGTTTGTAGTAGACTAAGAGAAAGTGGTGTTAGTGTGCTATGTTTTAGTGTACTTTTCTTTATTGAAACCGTCAAACTAAGTGTACTAATCAAAACGTACTTGGGGTGACGCGTTTGAAGTCGCGTGACGTAATTTTAGTGCACTAACTGGTAAGTGCGTTTTATTGCAATCCACCCCTGGCTCTTTCTATAATCCCAGCATAGTCCTTTGGCACATAGGCCATTTCTCCTCGCTTAAACTTTTTTCAACGTGCAATTGGCTCCAGATAGTGTGATGAGAGAAAATCATACATTATGGTCATCATTGGGATTTGATCCCAATAACACTGAACTGATGCAACAGAATGGTCTGCAGTGTATGAGGCACATTGATATAAAATGTTAGGAAATTGGCCCTTGTATAAGGAAATGTTTCTCCAAACGTTATTTTTTTTTTACATTACTTGTTCTGTATTTAAAAATGTGTACTATTTGTTATTCTGCTTTAAAAAGTAAATTTGCATTTGATATTTATTTTTCTATGTCTTTTCTACCTCATTTTGTGATACACAAAATGTATATTTTTACAGCCTGTTAGACAATCGATGACGAGCACGTTGATAAAGCTCAGTTGTAATGCAGCTTTGTTTCGTATGTTTTTTCTTTCTTTTCTTTTATAGAGCTAAGAAATATGGGGGTCTCATAAACAAGTGAACAGAATGTCAAGTACTTAAGCAAAGGTGAAGATAATTTTGTTTTAAAATGTCTTTACAATCAAGATTAATGGGAAAACCAAAACTGTTAAAAGTAAAGTAACGTTTTTAGCCAGTCAGAATGTTTACAAAGGTCTTATAATTCCATCCTATTTATCCACCTTATATATATATTGAGTGTCCCAAGGCTGCATCATCTCAGCACTGTATTCACTACCAGTAAGTTTGGCAATTAAAAGATAATCAAAATGTTGATAAACTACATGTACAGTGTAGTGGATTTTACAAGGTTTTCAAAGACTGATTGAAGTGGCGACATTATGCTTTGGACAACATTTTATGGAAGCTGTTTTAGTGTACATTTGTAGTACATAAAATTGTGTTTTTATTTTTGTCCCCATTTATTTTTTACTAAACAGTAATATCTGCAAAACAATTTAAAAATTTGACCCTTTTAACCAAACATTACAGAAACATTTTATTTTATACCAGAAAGAAATTCAGCATATTTTAAAGCAAAAATTGTATGGGAAATAATAATGGAGAAATTGATCATGGCTTCAAACCTTGTGAAAAAAAAACATACACTGGCTGAAAATTGTTTTCTAAGATTTTGTTTCCAGTCTCAAGTCATTTTAAAGGAAAAAAAGTAATGACCAACTTTTGAATTCTTTACATTTTATAACAGGTTTGGTTACAATTATTCACATTCATATTTATATACATGTACTCGGCCATAACTACGGTTACTACAAAGTGTACATCAATTTGCTCCTCTGGGATACCTACCTGTACATTTAGTAACAATATCAAATTGTATATATAATGGATTCATCTCTTTTGTTGTAAACGAAAAAGGACATACTTTTATAGCAGGGTCCAGTTCAACCTCAAAAAGAAGATTACTTCCCATCTTACTTAAATACTGGACTTAAAACTGACCCTGAAGTAAGTACTTACAACACGTTAGTTAATACTTTTAATGCTTTAACAATCCTCTAGATCCAAGAACTGTTTTTTATGTGAAACTAAACTACATGTACAGTATACATTGTTATACTACTATAAACATGATGGCATATGTATTCACTTTTAAAAAGGAGAAATAAACTCTTCTGGCTTTAAAAGCAAAATGTTACAAATGGCCGTCTTCATTTTGTGCAAATCTTCCTCTTTTGTGCTACGTTACGTAAAAACAGTTTTATGAAATGCACTGTACCTTGTTGACTGTAAAGGGGGGTGGGGGTTTCAAACAGTGACGTGATTTGTTCCTTTTTTTCCCCGGAAAAGTCTACCACAGTAGTTTTAAAGACCAGGCAAAGTCCCCTTTACTGTCTTAGTAATATTCCACACAATCACACATTTAGAGTGTAACACAAGCTGTTTACATGATGCATCAAAAATTATACGTAAATGTTGTACATGTAATAGATTTCGAAAAAGTCTAATTGAACACGGCTAGTTTTGTAAATGAATTGTCCACAAGGAGCATGGCGTCAGGGTTGTAGTCGAGTCCATTACAAGTCTATCACAAGTCCAGAGCCGATAAAATCACGAGTCCGTGACAAGTCCCGCACAAGTCTAGTAACAAGAAGCAAAGGGTGAACACGCACAAACGAAATATTGTGTTGGAGTTTATTTGAATAGTTTGTGACTTGAATTAAGACCCAGGGACTTGTGGTGATGGACTCGACTACAACCCTGCTTGGCGTGTACATTTGACATGTCCTTTTTTGTTATCACTTTCTTGGAAAATTCACATAAACCTAGTCTTCCACGTGACCACCATTTCCCTACACAGATTTGTGCACTTATTAGCATAACAGCAAAGGTGCATCTGATATTCTTACACTATGAGCAACCAACAATGGAAATAGGGCACAAACCATTGTTATTAACAATGGTGTGTGCCCAATTTCCATTGGTAGTTGCTCATAGTGTTAAGTAGAGTGACTTTGGTTCTTCTCTACAGGTCCGTGGGTGACGTAACAAAAACCTTGCACTTAAAAGTCCAGTTATTTTAGTGATATCTAAAGTTGAACACAAGTTCTGCAAATAGAAGAAGAAAACATTATGATATAATTTATAGTACGGTACGTCGAGTTCAAAAGATGACGTGAAGACTTCAAACGGTAAATCTTGCTATTGTTATCTGCACGTTCTGTTCCGGAGAAGTGGGAAAAGTTTACACGTACATGTTAAAGTGATGGACAAGACCATGACAAAATCGATTGAATTTCAGCCGAAAAAACAAAATGGTTCAACAGGGCACTATTGTAACTTAAAAGCAGGATCATGGGATCAGGTTTGCATGGAACAAAAGCACAAAGAGGAACGTTTAGCCGAAGAAATTCAGTGTTTTGGAATTAAAAACAATCTTGAAGACAGAAAGATGCAGTCTCATAACAGTCAAACATTACTGCAGTCTTGTCGGTTTTAGGTAAGACGAGACAAGGCAGCAACCAGTCTCATAAAAATCACGTTCCAGCAGGCCGACCCAACGCACACCATGCTATATGTATATTCCCAGCTGATACCGCCATGTGTTGACTAATGTTCCTTTGGTAATGAAACCACTCCTACCTTCGAAGGCAAGGAGCGGTTTGGTTGCCCCTTACCAAGCAAGATGACAATAAAAAAAACAAATGGGGAAGACGAAACCAACAAGGTGTTAGAAGCAGAAGTAGGCCTTCGTGTAAAGCCTCTCAACCTTAGATCAGGCAGCTTGGAGCAGCTGTGTCGCGGAGTGTCTTGCCTTCGATGGGCCCCATGACAACTGGACTGCAAATAAGTGTAAATGATAATCCACGATGCACGAGTTTCAGTTGACTCTGTCTTCCCCATTGACCCTTTTTAAAATGTGTCCAGGGGCCGATTTCACTAACACAATATTTTGCGATCATCGTTAGAATGATCGCTAAATTCAAATCCATCGTTATTGTGATGGCGATGGATTTTGCATTTCACAAAAGCCGTCGCAATAGCGATGAGTATTAATTATAAATAAAATTATCGGACGAGGACGATCGCTTAAAGTAACGCGTAAACAACCAGAAATTCAGTGACTTGATGCACGATTGTGCAGACACTAGTATACACATATGGACTGGCAATGAGGTCACTAGTGCACGTCTATGGGCCCCGAGGGACTGAGTGACCACAAGAGGGTCCTATTTCCCGAGGCCGAAGGCCGAGGGAAATATGACCCTCTTGTGGTCACTCACAGTCACGAATTACGCCAGTCCATATGTGTTTTATAACACGCCTCAGGCAAAAATACACACATGGAATTCAATTTAAGATGGATATGATCGAATTCAATTTAATACATTAACAAGCAACCTCCAGAGGGCGCAGTAACCGGTCACTAGTTTTTGAGACTAGTGACCAGTCAGGAACACTAGCAGGGAACCACGCGCGCGTGAAGTCACAACGCTCGCGCCCGAAACTTGATACGCGCGTCTAGTTCACGCTGGCGCAAATTTCATGCACTCGCCTAGATTAGTGAACCTCACGTGACTGCGTTTCAGCCAGTCAGGATTGAGAACCACAAAGAGGCGTGTTATAACTTCAGTTATAACACGCCTCTTTCTGATTCTCAATGCATGAAATTTGCGCCAGCGTGAACTAGACGCGAGTATCAAGTTTCGGGCGCGCGCGTTAAGACTTCACGCGCGCGTGATTCCCTGCTAGCGTTTCTGACCGGTCACTAGTCTCAAAAACTAGTGACCGGTAACTGCGCCCTCTGGAGGTAGCTTATTAATGTATTAAATTGAAATCCATCTGTACACGTGTGTATTTTTGCCTGAGGCGTGTTATAAAACACATATGGACTGGCATAATTCGGTCACCAGTGCTCGTCTATGTGCCCCTCGTGACTGTGAGTGACCACAAGAGGGTCCTATTTCCCATGATGCTCGGATGTTGTGGAATAGAAGCATCCTGAGAGCCACAAATACTTGAACGGTTGCATCTATTGCATGGCTCCTAAGAGTTGAAGGGCGGAGATGTGGCTCTAAAATGTCAATAATTCTCATAACACCATTCCGCGTAAACCTATAATATCTGTGCATCTTTTCGTCATCGTATGAATCCATGCAGAGGATTTGTCCTGTCCCTGAAAACCCTCTCTCTCTCTCTGTAATGCTCTTGCGTTGTTTATGTACAACAACTAAAACGCCATTTCGAGACACACTGAAAATCACCAAACCTTCAATATACTAAACAAATGGCGCAAAATTGTATTTTAGCGATGAATGTTTCCATTTACGATGATAAATTAGTCGTCGCTAAATATTCATCGCTAAAAAACAACTAGCGATGGCCAACGCCATCGCTAAGTTCTTGTGAAATCGCTCTTCGAAGTTGATCGCTAAGTTGCGATGGATTTCGAGTTTAGCGATTGATTTGGGCATTAGCGATCATCGCAAAGCGTTAGTGAAATCGGCCCCAGGTGTTGGTAACTTGTATGCTACACGCACTGTACATGTATGCTTTGGCTAAAGTTTTGGGAAATGAAGAGTTAATATCAACGTACATTTACAATATTTGGCATAACGTAAGAAAAGGTTGTGCAAAAAAACCTGCCTGTTTTTGTGCGCAAACCACTTTTACCAATATTCCAAAAATAACCCATGATTAGTCATGCGTGAAGTATGCATAATGATTATAAGAGGTTTGCCTACCAATATTCAGGAACTTGTAAGATGTTAATTTTTTTGAGATTGTTCTAAATGTATATTTTTTTTCTGATACACCCTGTAGTTTAAATGCATTGGCCATACCCAGGCCTATATGTGAGACACCTCCCCCACCCCCCTAATTAGGCTTGACACAATTACCCTCTGTGTAGTTTCCGAGAACCAACATATAGTAAAGTCATTAACCACATACCCTGTGGATCCTAAGCTAGTAGTGATATATCATGGGGTAAGGGGCCATTCAAAATAGTAAATGTTAACAAATTTCGATCTTTTTTAGTAGTTGTGGGTGGATGGGTCAAAAGAAATAACTGAATATCAAAGGTATCCCACTTTTATTATTTTATTTTTACATGTACCTACCTCCAATTATACGATCAAAAGTAGTTAATGTGCTGTGTATTTTATGGACCCCTAGTACATATGTATCATTTTCATGTTTGTTGTTGTGTGCATTTTTTTGCAAGGGAATTCGATTTTACAGTTTGGTGGAATTATTTGTTTAATACATGTATGTACCGTGTACCGTGACGATTGAGGTTCAAATTGCCGCAATTCAGTTCTATAGCTGACTGACTTGATAGTTTTTCTTAAGCAATTTTATTCAATTCAAACTTTAACTTAAGTGTATCTGCCATTATCATCTGTATCCTTTTGGAATATGTTTTACTGTGGGGATTACATCATAACCTTGCAACCACTGGCAAAGGGAATTTGTTTAAATTATATTATTATTTTTGTAATTAATTAAAATGCTCTTACAACATCAACCACCACTCTTTCGTGCTCCTTTATCGCAGCCGGCACTCTCGAGCTCAACAAAAAACCCAGTTTATAACGTGTCAGAAGTAGGATTGTCGGCACAGATATGAATAGAGGAGGCGTGGATGGCAATGGTGGGCCTGCCCAAGAATAAGCAACCCACCATGTTACATTTGTGCCAGTTGACTTTAAGATAAATGTGTTCACTGGCACCGAGAAGAGCGTCAACGACCCAACTGTTGAGAAATGGGTGCTGGATATGGGTGCTATGCTTCAAGCATGAAACATCCCAGAGGAGCAACCGCCACAGATCCTCCTCAAGTACCTGGGCGGAAAAGCCAGACGAGAGATGCTTATGATGCCTCCAGAGGATAGACGGGGGGCCGAGACGACTTTCGAGGGGCTCGTTGAGGTGTTTGGGGACAAGAAGCCAACATCAGCTCTCATACAGCAGTTCCACGGGCGGCGACAATTTGCAGGGGAAACCCTTAGATAATTTTCCCTGAGTCAACTACAGCAGTGGGATCCTGATACAGTCAGTAGACCAGACCAGCTTTTAGCGTGATAGGTTTATCGCTGGTATTGCAGACATTGACATCCAAATAATGATTCGTACGAAACTGCGGAGGAGGCCAGACATGACTTTTGAGGATGATTGCGAAGAGGCTCTTCATCTAGCTGCATATCGTGGTTGTGGAGAGAGCATCCAGGTCCGGTCTGCTCAAGCCAGTATACAGATGCAAGACCATGGCTGCAGTGCAAAATGAAATGAGCCAGCTATGATTAACACTTGCGGCCAAGCCGAGACCAAGACGACAGCCGCAGTGGGATGCATAGGGTAACCCCATCTGCCTGCAGTGTGATCAGCCTGGTCACATATCACACGAGAATGTCCACAGAACCTCAGAAGGCACCAGAGCAAGCCTTTTTGGCCCACAACCCCCCACACCTAAACTAGGATGTTCCAGTTTCGAGGGCCAGACACTGGGACACTGGAACACTCTGCAACAACACGGAGATCCATCAGTACAGAAGAGAAAGTGGGCAAGTGTATTTGTCTTCAACCCAGCAAATGTTCCAGGGTAGAGACTGGAGAAGAACAAAATCAAGAGCATCAAAGCTGGACTCGGGACTGCACTCGGATATTTCTGATAAAACAAAGTCATCTACAATACACGTACGTATTTGTTATTCTTTACAAACTGGTTTATTGCTTGTATACTCCTAAATTTGAGAAGGCTTGGCAAAATGCAAAAATCGGCCGACAGTGAGGAAGAAGGCCCAGGAAATTCAAAGAAGTTTTCTGTGACATTCCTTTCTTTGCGCCCATTAAATCAGTAGCAATTCTTGTAGTAAAATTATGGTATAGGGTCAACTCCGCATGGCCCCACAAACTGCGATACTGCACTGACCAACCGCTGCAAGACCACCCGTGCACTGCCGGACCATGCCCATGTCGGACCACTCGCTGCCAGGCCTCTATCTGCTGCCGAATTTTAACTCGTTTGAATAAATTTTTGATAGTTGAAGGATCTGTTTAACTGATTAATCGTGAACAATATAAGGAAGTGGATTATTAGGTGATCGGGCCAACAGCCCGATCACCTATTACTCTCGTACGATTTCTTTGTCTTTTTTTTTTTTTTTTGTTTTTTTTTTTCTCCCCTACTCAAACGTTTCCAGAGCTTTTCTTCAAAACGGTTCAAGCTATCAACTTGAAACTTGGTAGGAACATCAACCCCAATGTGAAGGTGTGCATACAAGTGTGACGTCATTGTGACGTCATCAGGTATCAAATTACAAACCAAAAATGACCAAAATATGCATGTTTTAAAATGCTTCCGTCTGGAAAACCACGTGACCCATGATATTTGTATTTGGTAGGCTTATATATCAGATCATGGCCTACAATTTTCTTCGTGTGGGCATTTTCATCTGACCCTTCCTTCTGGGGTCAATCTGAGGTCAAAGTTCAACGAAAACGAAAATCTCAATTTTTGCACTTATTGAGCAACAATGCCCATCAAACCAAGCTGAATCTTTAAGAAACTAAGTACAGGCATAGGTCCTATAGCAGACTTTCACCAGCGTGTTTAATATTATGATGGCATCAAGCGTGACGTCATCGTGACGTCATCAAGTATCAAATTACACCTCCCAAAAAACCAAAATATGCATATTTTAAAATGCTTCCGTCTCGAAAACCACGTGACCCAGGATCTTCGTATTTGGCAGGTTTATAGATGACATTCTGTTCTACAACTTTCTTTGTGTGGGCATTGTCATCTGACCCTTCCTTCTGGGGTCAATTGGAGGTCAAAGTTCAACGAAAACGGAAATCTCAGTTTTTACACTTACCAGTAACAATGCCCATCAAACCCAGCTGAATCGTTATCATCTGTATCCTTTTGGAATATGTTTTACTGTGGGGATTACATCATAACCTTGCAACCACTGGCAAAGGGAATTTGTTTAAATTATATTATTATTTTTGTAATTAATTAAAATGCTCTTACAACATCAACCACCACTCTTTCGTGCTCCTTTATCGCAGCCGGCACTCTCGAGCTCAACAAAAAACCCAGTTTATAACGTGTCAGAAGTAGGATTGTCGGCACAGATATGAATAGAGGAGGCGTGGATGGCAATGGTGGGCCTGCCCAAGAATAAGCAACCCACCATGTTACATTTGTGCCAGTTGACTTTAAGATAAATGTGTTCACTGGCACCGAGAAGAGCGTCAACGACCCAACTGTTGAGAAATGGGTGCTGGATATGGGTGCTATGCTTCAAGCATGAAACATCCCAGAGGAGCAACCGCCACAGATCCTCCTCAAGTACCTGGGCGGAAAAGCCAGACGAGAGATGCTTATGATGCCTCCAGAGGATAGACGGGGGGCCGAGACGACTTTCGAGGGGCTCGTTGAGGTGTTTGGGGACAAGAAGCCAACATCAGCTCTCATACAGCAGTTCCACGGGCGGCGACAATTTGCAGGGGAAACCCTTAGATAATTTTCCCTGAGTCAACTACAGCAGTGGGATCCTGATACAGTCAGTAGACCAGACCAGCTTTTAGCGTGATAGGTTTATCGCTGGTATTGCAGACATTGACATCCAAATAATGATTCGTACGAAACTGCGGAGGAGGCCAGACATGACTTTTGAGGATGATTGCGAAGAGGCTCTTCATCTAGCTGCATATCGTGGTTGTGGAGAGAGCATCCAGGTCCGGTCTGCTCAAGCCAGTATACAGATGCAAGACCAGCTAAAAGCACCCAGACGATGCTACAGACCACTGTTCAACAACAACAAGAACTGGCCAAGATGATGGCTGCAATGCAAAATGAAATGAGCCAGCTATGATTAACACTTGCGGCCAAGCCGAGACCAAGACGACAGCCGCAGTGGGATGCATAGGGTAACCCCATCTGCCTGCAGTGTGATCAGCCTGGTCACATATCACACGAGAATGTCCACAGAACCTCAGAAGGCACCAGAGCAAGCCTTTTTGGCCCACAACCCCCCACACCTAAACTAGGATGTTCCAGTTTCGAGGGCCAGACACTGGGACACTGGAACACTCTGCAACAACACGGAGATCCATCAGTACAGAAGAGAAAGTGGGCAAGTGTATTTGTCTTCAACCCAGCAAATGTTCCAGGGTAGAGACTGGAGAAGAACAAAATCAAGAGCATCAAAGCTGGACTCGGGACTGCACTCGGATATTTCTGATAAAACAAAGTCATCTACAATACACGTACGTATTTGTTATTCTTTACAAACTGGTTTATTGCTTGTATACTCCTAAATTTGAGAAGGCTTGGCAAAATGCAAAAATCGGCCGACAGTGAGGAAGAAGGCCCAGGAAATTCAAAGAAGTTTTCTGTGACATTCCTTTCTTTGCGCCCATTAAATCAGTAGCAATTCTTGTAGTAAAATTATGGTATAGGGTCAACTCCGCATGGCCCCACAAACTGCGATACTGCACTGACCAACCGCTGCAAGACCACCCGTGCACTGCCGGACCATGCCCATGTCGGACCACTCGCTGCCAGGCCTCTATCTGCTGCCGAATTTTAACTCGTTTGAATAAATTTTTGATAGTTGAAGGATCTGTTAACTGATTAATCGTGAACAATATAAGGAAGTGGATTATTAGGTGATCGGGCCAACAGCCCGATCACCTATTACTCTCGTACGATTTCTTTGTCTTTTTTTTTTTTTTTTTTTTTTTTTTTCCCCTACTCAAACGTTTCCAGAGCTTTTCTTCAAAACGGTTCAAGCTATCAACTTGAAACTTGGTAGGAACATCAACCCCAATGTGAAGGTGTGCATACAAGTGTGACGTCATTGTGACGTCATCAGGTATCAAATTACAAACCAAAAATGACCAAAATATGCATGTTTTAAAATGCTTCCGTCTGGAAAACCACGTGACCCATGATATTTGTATTTGGTAGGCTTATATATCAGATCATGGCCTACAATTTTCTTCGTGTGGGCATTTTCATCTGACCCTTCCTTCTGGGGTCAATCTGAGGTCAAAGTTCAACGAAAACGAAAATCTCAATTTTTGCACTTATTGAGCAACAATGCCCATCAAACCAAGCTGAATCTTTAAGAAACTAAGTACAGGCATAGGTCCTATAGCAGACTTTCACCAGCGTGTTTAATATTATGATGGCATCAAGCGTGACGTCATCGTGACGTCATCAAGTATCAAATTACACCTCCCAAAAAACCAAAATATGCATATTTTAAAATGCTTCCGTCTCGAAAACCACGTGACCCAGGATCTTCGTATTTGGCAGGTTTATAGATGACATTCTTTTCTACAACTTTCTTTGTGTGGGCATTGTCATCTGACCCTTCCTTCTGGGGTCAATTGGAGGTCAAAGTTCAACGAAAACGGAAATCTCAGTTTTTACACTTACCAGTAACAATGCCCATCAAACCAAGCTGAATCGTTAGTAAATTAGATACAGACATAGGCCCTACGACAGACTCACCAGCATGTATAGTATCATGATGGCATCAAGTGTGACGTAATAATGACGTCATCAGGTGTCAAATTACAAAAATTCAAAGGTTATTATTTTCAAAATTCATATCTCAAGAACCGTAATAGATACTTGAACAATTCTTTCACAACATGATAAGTCTAAATGAACTGAACAAATCATACGATGTCATGACCCCTGTGTGACGCCTACTTCCGGTCCAAACCGGAAGTTGTTCGAAAATGTGCAATTTTTTAGCATTTTGAATGCAAATATATTCAAAGTGGTAGTGAATTTGACCATATTTCTACGGAACGAAATGTTTCCACACATGTGGACCTTTTGACTATACCATTGGTGACGTCATTACATGGACGGTGGTTACGTAATGTGGTGTCAAATCACGCAAATTTGGAGCTGAGATGTTTTAAAATGCTGTATCTTGAAAACTACAACAGATATTGGTATGATTCCTTCGCCACATCTAAGAACTTGATGTTCAACAATTTGTGCACAAAATTGTGACGTCATGATGTCGTCACAGGTGTCACATTACAAGATTTCAAAGGTTATTATTTCAACAATTCATATCTCAAAACGGTGCAAGCTATCACCCCCCAGCTATGGCGGCTATGCAGGGAGGAGATATTAGTTACCGGATTAATTAGTGTATACAGCAGCCGATTTCACGAAACTTTACGCAATTGCGCAAGTCCACTTACGCCATAAGTTATTGCGCAAGTAATGGCGTAAGTGGACTTGCGCAATTGCGTAAATTTTCGTGAAATCGGCTGCTGAACTTCCATTTTTGCCATTCCACAGGTGATAACAACGTCTGAAATTCATCACAAAATGTTCATTTAGCCCGATCACCTGGCGTTTGTAACAACAAACGTCATACCTCTAGTTGATAGTATTGTACACAATATAGCAGCTGTGCTGTGAATAACAAATATACGTTTGTTAATTTTGTGATTCATTTCAGTGAAGTGTGACCATATATTTCCAGTCGCAGGTAAATCTAGTTTTGTTTTTTTTATTTAAAGGTTGTTCTTGTTTGACTTTTTTAAATTGTATTTGTTCTAAGACCTTCAAAATATTGTACAGGTATTGCTTGTTTTTATCTTCACAGATTTTGTCCGCACAAAATGTTCAAAGTATTCTGAACGGGAAATTGTCCAGGTCATTAACTGCCAGTGTGCAGATGTGCGCAATAGTTTAGGGTGAAAGACAAAGTTGTTGATGATTAGTAAGGTAATGTTTTTCCTTATATGAAAGCTCTAAAGCCGATGATAAAAATTGAACCTTAGTTTCCACTTATATAACCCACTTAATAGAGAGACGTTAAAATTACCAAGCACCCTTAAGTGACTGCCCCGGGAGCGTAATTTGTTTTTACACCACTGCGAAGGGAAAATGAGGGGTTTTGTACTTTTTAGCGTCTTGAGAGGAGACGGTGGGTTTGCAACCAGCTTCGTGGTCTGGTTAGAAGAGAGCTCGACTTGTAATATCAAGGTCCCTGGTTCGAATCTCAGTGTTGGTTCGGGATTTTTCGAAAATTCTCGGTTTCTTCTTTTTCTCTAATAGTGAGAGTAAGAGTTCTGGCTATTTCCAAGATTGTCACTTTAGAAGTATCAGTCATTGGAAACTTAGTACACTCTATTCGGGTTGAAAAATTGGGGTGTACCCCTCGCTGTGGTGTAAAAGAAAAACGCGCCCCGGGACAATCACCGTCTTTTGTTTAGTGGAAGCAGTTTCTCACTTTTATGTAACACAAACACCGTTCTCGTTATGGAAATTGCCTCATTTGACCAAGATTTCATGAAACAAATGGCTTCATTTGTCAAGAGATTAATTCATTGAATGAAGCAAATTTGTAATATGAAAGCTCCCTTCTGTTAAATGTTGTTGTTGACGTTACATTTAAAGGCACGCTGCATTGACTAATGGTGATTAACTAATCTTCATTTAATGAAGCGATTTCGTAAATGAAAATGGGGTCCTGGCTGATGCACTGAGCTATTAAACACAAGTTTTTATCATACATTTGCATAGCTTGGATCACTTAAATGTTCATGCCCTATGAATTTCGTTTAAATACTTTCTTTTTCTTGTTTACAGTTACAAGCAAAGACTGCAGGGAGTGACCCACCTGATGTGTTCAAAACATTAATTAATAATTTACTGATCTTTTCAAAACTTAAATTGAAGTGCATTAGATAGGGAATAACTTAATTTTGCCTTTCTTAAACATAATGGCCTAGGCTGCAAAGTGAAAGCCATTATCAGTCTCCAAGTCCCTAGCCGGTCTTATAACGTAATACATGTATTTAAGACTGGCAAAATACACCTTTATTCTCAATTATAAATACCTTTTTGTGTAAATCGGTAAAACTCCCAAAAATTCTTAGCCGTTTTGACATTTTGCAGTGTACATGTATTTTCCTGCATCATCATAGCACTGCGCTTGTTCTCCCAAACAATCGTGGACGTTTTAGGGAGGTCTAACAAAGAGAACAATATCGTCCGCGATTGGCAAGCGAACGTCCGCGATTCGCTCCTGTACAAAACCAACGAGAGTATAAGGAAAAATAGACTATGTCCAAACAAAAGAGGAACGAAGGGACGTCCGCGATTGTATGTGGATTCACACCTGCGTGTGTTTGTTGAAAGTGCTGCACACATCGATATTTTGAGATCGCGCACTATGGGCAGTAGGAACATGAGTATAAACTCAGGGCTTTCGTTTATTATTTTTGAAAGTCGAATTGTGATAGATTCTTTCTTTTTTGACAATAAAGAAGCCATTACGAAAGCTCTGCTTTAAAACTTTACGCAAACTGTTGTCGCGCTGTAAACATTTGGTTTTGGACATGTGCATTATTTTGTGTGCAGTCGCGCGTTTCGTACACGCTGAAACTGACTGGTTGCCGGGTCAGACTATTAAGTATTTGTCGAGCTCGTCTTTATCGTTCGACTAAAATTGGGAAGTTGGTCAGAATTGTTACGGCCTACCATGCCTATTCTCCTTTTTATAGTGACCTATATAGTACCACCAAAACTTGTAAATTATATTAGTTGCAGGTCAACTCTACCGTTTGCCAACTCGACCGTTGTACATTTGAAGAGAAAAGTTTGTTTAAAACAATTTTCACTCAAAGATTGTTGTCTAAAAAGACTGGACATTTCTTGAAACTGATTAACTTGTCCCCTTGCACTGTCAGGTCAGCAGCCATCAGATAGTTGAGGTTTTAAACGACCCACTGGTCCATCCATGTCTACGGCTCTATATCACCATTTTCCATTTTAATATTGTATACATGTATTTTTGGGAAATTTATCTTGCAGTTGCTGCAAGAATTACATAGAATTGACGGCAAGTCATCACTGATGACCCTACTTGATGATGGCCTCCAGAAATACGGAGATGCCTTGGTGACCTCAACCAAGGCATTGAAGAAGAGGCCAGCTATTCTAGAGAAGGCCATGGATGCAGTCCCTGCCGAGTCCCCGCCCCGACAGGAACCAGTAAAGAGATGATCTGCTGGCCATAGAAATGGCACATCTGGTCGAGGTTGCAGTATTTTAACTAATGACATTGAAATACCTCGGGATACATACAGGGTGTTTAAAAAAAAAAAGGGAACCGAGATTAATTTGTTAATTTCGTGGAGATGGCTAAATATTTTGGAAATTGGCAACCACCATCTATCTAATGATGTCCTCTTTCTTATGACACCACGGAATCCAATTTACGGTCACACATGACTGAGCACGGAGCAGCGTAATCAACCATATCAGAACTGGTCTTGCACCAAACAGATGTTTTCATAATGAACCATGTCTGCCCAGTGCAGGGCTTTTGTTGGGCCTCCAAATTATGCAATCCTCAGCCCGTTATTTCATTGCACACTCCTTAAAAGTTGGAAAGGTTGTTCATTTTCTCAGACCAGCAAAATGCAGCTTACAACTGAGCAGCGTGTGTTTGTGGTAACAGAGTGGTTGAGGACTGGAAGCCTCCGGCAAGTAGCAGATGCCTTTGGTCAGCGTTTTCCTGACCGTGCCATTCCCGCCAAGTCGACAATTTGGAAAAACATCCGAAAATACCAAAGGGAGTGGACAAGCTCGAATCTCAACAAGGGTCGCTCAGGCCGACGAAGAACAGCAAGATCAGATGGGAACATCAGGGCTGTCCGTGAGTTGCTGCAAAGAGACCCGCATGTGTCTGCCAGGAGAAATGGACTAGGAATTCCGCCATCCTCTTTCCACAAGATTGTTCGATTGGACATCCAATGGTACCCTTTCAAGATGCACAGGCGACACGAACTCCTTGATGCAGATCTACCCGGACGACTAAGATTTTGCCAGTGGTTCCTTGACCAGCATCTCAGATTCGTCGAGCACCTTGTGATTGGGGATGAAGCAGCGTTTTTCATGAATGGCCGAGTAAATAACCAGAATGTCAGCGAATACGCTCCGATGCATAACCCACCCGACTTCAATTTTGATGTGAAAATGAGCCGAGAGAAGATTTCTCTTTGGATTGGTCTGTGTGGAGATGGCACCATCATCGGACCCTGTTTCTTCGATGGCAATCTCAATGGTGAACGTTACCTTGAGATTATCGACGACGAAATTGTACCGCAGTTGCAGCAACACTTTGAACACCACGATGGAAGGTTTCGCCGCTTATGGTGGGCCCAGGATGGAGCTCCACCTCATCGTCGGATCATCGTGAGGGAAAGGCTACGGGAGTTCTTCAACAGGAGAGTAATTGCGCTCAATCATGAGATCGAGTGGCCGCCGAGGTCCCCTCGCCTAGGGGCATCTTAAGAACCAAGTTTACAAGTCGCCACCACAATATATCAATGACCTGCGTGCCAGAGTCGTCGCTGCAGTTGAGATCTTAAGAGGACAGAGAGACGTAATCAGGAATGCAATGAGAGCGATGAGAACCAGAGCTGAAGTCTGTGTTGAAAGGAATGGGGGGCATGTCGAAGGACACTGGGGTTAGGTCGAGACAGGGAAAGGCACCCAAAATGTGTAATCATTGAGAATAAATTTTGTGTTGAGGACACACTGGTCTTTCTTCTTTTTTGTAGGTATGAAAATTGTTGGAGTTAGGCTGCGGTGAATCTGGTTCAAGACCAGTTCTGACATGGTTGATTACACTGCTCTGTGCTCAGTCATGTGTGACCGTAAATTTGATTTATTGGTGTCATAAGAAAGAGGACATCATTAGCTAATAGATGGCGGTTGCCAATTTCCAAAATATTTAGCCATCTCCACGAAATTAACAAATTAATCTCGGTTTCCTTTTTTTTTTAAACACCCTGTATATCCAAACATTTTTCTCCAAACACAGAGCAAAGAATATTCCAGTATAAAGCTGATGGTGCAGATCCCGTTGATGATACCACAGCTAATATTAGTAAAGTATTATCATGTTTACTGTGTGATTTACAGCCATGACAGACTCAGAAACAGTAGTATTGGTATAATATTGCATGTATTTGTCTCACTTGTACTGTCTACAGATATGGCAGAGACTTTCTTCGAGGGGCTGCCCGAGCATTAGCAGGACAAGACGGAGGAGAGAGATTTTGATGAGCCCAAGCCGATTATATTTTCAGCATCCATCTTGTGGTTTCGAACCTGCCCATTTGCTGAAGAACAAACGGAAATGGATCGCCCTTGGAAGAAATTTAATAAATTGATTAAATGCAGGCTGTACATGATGTCACTGTTTGCACAGAGAAGGCTACGAATTTGCACAAAATCCCGAAAGAGTACTATCAGCAAGTTGAACATCAGCAGTCAGTTGAAAAGGTGTAATGCCAATTAAGGCATATCTTTTGAAGAAAAGCCCCATGACTTACAAGCTACACCGGTGGCATACACATGTATGCTACTCAACAAAATTGTAGAATGGCAAATGTCTTAATGAACTGTTGGAAGAGGGAGTATAGTATATGCCTGCCCAGTAGTAATGATACCAAGGGTTATTTCGGGCAAAACAGAATTTGTGGAAACTACATGAGTACAAAGTCATATAGCCAATATCAATCGCCAAAATCAAACAATACCTTCTTCATAAGTTGGAGGAGATATGATGCAGGACCTACAACGAGGAAAGAAATTCTTCAAAATCTATTCCATGCATATCACCAAATTCAGCTAAAAGTATTAACATGCCAAAAGTACAGAACCATTTGTTTTCCAACACAAATTTTTTGACATTTATGGTCAATCATCTGGCATAATTTAAAACATTGCAAGTTGATGATTAGGGCTTCAGAAAACTGAATTGATTTGAAAACAAAAAATGTACTAGAAAAGCTTTCTATAGATATTGCTTTACTTGTTGAAAACTTAAATTACATATTTTCCTATATGTATCTAATTTACAGATATTAATTAGGAATTGTACAATATTTTGTAAGTCTTAATGCTAGTTGCTAAACCACATAATAATCAGCCATAGTAACCAGCAGTACATCTACACGTAGGTTAATTACATTACAGAAATATTTGTCCATTGTGTGCAACAAGCAGTTTGCCGACTCAAAATGTGCAGTTGGCCAGTAGAAGGATTCATTAAGAGACTGCAAGATAAAAATGTTTTTAAACATCAGCGGATTTGTTGTGCTTTGTAGTCGTGATAAAAAAAGACAGATTTGGTATTTGGGCGACATTAGCCATAATAATTAGCACTCGGATGCCCTTAAAAAAATAAGTCGGTTTGGGGCACTCCAAGAAATGATGGATTTAATAGAACCTTTACGGTGAAGGGAATATAGACCAGTCTGACATCCTTGATTTTGTATTTTGGTTTGAATCAGACCATTCAAAAGTCTGCTTGAGGGCAAGAAAGACTCATAAATAAACCCGTTTGTAGCAAATGTATCTGTCGAGCTGAAGTCTTGAAATTAAATGGGTTCTGTGGTATGGTGAAAACATAATTATGGATGGGGGAAGATACTGAGACGGGAAGATGGATGGCACAGGGTGAGGGAGGTGAGAGGGCACAGGGTGAGGGAGGTGGGGGCCACAGGGTGAGGGAGCCAGGGTGGAATTATGATGGAGATTTCTGTCTGGAATGCCATCATGGTCATAGGACGTAAGATGAGTTGGGAGAGGTACCAAAAGGTTTAAGGTTGAATCACTGTTTAGTAATTTTGTTTTGTCTGCTTGATTTGACATTAACATTAAAACAATGCTTTCATGTGCACATGCAAGTCATACGGCACCTTCTAATCTACAGTAAACTTACGATAGTTTGGTTTCCTCTCTGGTGTATCAGACATTTGAAAAGGCTGCAATCAAAGAAAAGAAAAGAAATTAAGAGCTGTTCAAGGTTTGAAGACCTGAATTTCAAAGAATAGGACAATTTACATGTATTTCTTCAAACCATCGCATTTAGTTGCAACTATCTGACAAAAATATGGTTTTGAGTTTTGGGACCAAACGTCTATCCCAAACATCTGTCCCACATGCATGTTTCCCTATGTGCAACTTGTTTACGTAGCACACAGAAATAACGATAGTGAACAAATGAAGGCATGTACTACAATCAAGCTTATACTGCAAATGTTTTGTCATGGGAATTCTATTATTTAGCACAGATCTTGTATGAAACTTGGAAATATTATACGTACCAATTTTCATGTACAATCATTATCTCAAACTGGCCCAAAGATCAGATACATTGTTATGTGGCATGACCGATAAAATAGTACGTGACCAATTACCCTTTACTAATCAGTAAACAAAATGAAGCTATGTCTACACAAACTAATTGAACAAGAGAAACTGATACAACAAATTATATGAGAAAGACTCTTATTTTATTACCACCGTTGTTTTTCTGACTAAGGCAAGTTCAAGATCTGGGTCATCCTGGCACAGAATTGCTCGAACCTGCAATGATCCAATAGTAACATGTGCTGCGGTTAGACACTTCACCCAAAGGTCCAGAAAAAAATGCCAGTGAAGTTTTGTTATCAAGCACAATCAAACCCAATACTCTGGGCATTTCCACCAAAATTGTGTAAGCTGCCAAACCAAATCCTTTTGGTTGCTGTTCCCCACAAAATATTGTACGTAATTACTATACCGCATAAATATTCATAAGGCAGCAGTGGTATTTCATTGGTCCACTCAAGCAACTCAATCGTGTCCTATTTTTACTATTTGCCCACATCTTCCACAAGCGCACATGGCTGAGGATGGGGCATGTACTGTACGTACTATATTTTTCCCCTGTACAGTGTAAACTTTCTGTACCAACAAAACCTCAGCCCAGTATGTACTGTGCTACATCCGACTCATTTCTCTAGAACGATTAACAATTATGAGGTATAGTAAAACAGATTTTACTATGTCCCCTCAAACAATGTTATATTTGTATAAAAACTTTTCTGCTATAAAATAACTTCACGAAAAAATAACTGCACTTATAATAAGCCAACATTACCTCCACATTACTGAATCCTTGAAGGACAAAGGCGAACATCCCCTGAAAGAGTAATAAAAGATGTAGACATGCATCAACAAAGGACATATGCAAAAAAGTTTTAAGGGATTTTAGTGTAAAACATTCTTGGAACAATATATTTATTTCAAATATAACATTCCCTTACTTTGTTCTACAATTTCAATGCTTTATGAAATGACTTTTTGCCTATGTTACAGTATGTTGGTGTAAAAGTTGAAATTTTTGCAAGGTTTTTACTTTTATGTACTGGTGTATTTTGCAAATTATGTACTGGTGTATTTTGCAAATAACCGCTTCTGGGGTACAAAAAGTAAAAAACTGCACCAGTATTAAAGATAGTGCATCAGTCACTATACACAAATGCAAAATTAAAATCATGCTAAGAGTGCTAAAATTAAAAAAATTGCTATTATGTTATCTGTACGCGAAAATATTGGCATATACATACATGTAGAGTATTTGACAAAATGATAAGAGACTATATGTTACTCAATGAAACAAAGTGATTATAATAATATTATTTAGCTGTAGAATAGAATAGAATAAACTTTATTATCCACCAAATGACAGGCATAAAATGGAAATTTGTCTTTAGCTCACATGACACAAAATAAACACAGTTATTTACAAATGTTACACACATTAAAATCACAAATTACAAATTAAGCTCGGTTATTGCTGATGGTACAAATGATTTCTTATAGGCATTCTTACGGGCAAGTGGTACCCTTAGTCGTCGCCCAGACGGGAACAATTCAAAGGAACTATTAAGAGGGTGGGAGAGGTCACCCATGATTTGAACTCCCTTCCTTCTCAAGGCCCGAATATACAACTCAGAAAGTCTTATCTGTTTTATCCCAACAATTTTACTTGCCTGGTTGACCACTTTTGACAGCTTAGTTTTATTTTTCACTGTCAGACCACCATACCATGAAACCAGATTAAAAGACAGAACACTTTCTACCAAGGACTTATACACCGTCATAAAAATTCCCACACTCACATTAAAACTCCTCAAAGTTCTAAGTAAGTATAACCTCTGCAGACCCTTCTTATAAACACATTCCACATTATCATTAAAACTTAAACCTTGATCCAAAATGGTCCCCAGATATTTAAAAGATGTCACTAAATTCACAACCTTCCCATTTATTTCAAGTGGCTTTGACGAGGCACTGACTGAATATGGGGCGCGTACACTCTTAAAACACATTTCTTTAGTTTTAGTAATGTTAAGTTGAAGACAGCTGTCATCAAGCCAAGTAACCAACCTGCTAACAAAATCAAAATATTGTGCTAAGGATGAATCATCTTTCAAACAAGCAACTAAGGCCATATCGTCAGCGTACTTAATAAGTTTCATAACCTCTGTATTGCACATGATCCCATTAATATAAACAGAGAATAGCACAGGGGATAATACACATCCTTGGGGTGCCCCAGTACTTAAAATCAACTCGTCAGAAAGAGTCCCAGCTGATCCCAATGTCCCTTTAATACAAACACGTTGTGGTCTATTCCGTAAAAATGCCTTGATCCAGAGAACCAAAGCCGAGTCAACCTGCATATCCAGCAAACTTTTGATAAGAATGTGCGGTTGCATTGTATTAAAAGCAGATGTAAGATCCATAAAAAGCACTCTGACGGTATTTCCAGGCGAATCTAAATGTAATTGTATAGTGTGTAAAAGCAACAGAGTGGCGTCCTCTACGCCCCTGTTTGCCCTATAGGCAAATTGCAGTGGATCAACACAATCAGCTATAGACGCTGTCAAGCTATTACACACAATCCTTTCCATGCATTTACAAAGTACCGAAGTCAAAGCAATCGGTCTAAAATCATTCATCTGTGATGCATTAAGCTTTTTAGGAACTGGTATAATAATAGATGTACGCCAAGCACGTGGAACAACGGAAAACTTCAGTAAAAGTTCAAACAATCGATTAAACACCCCACCCAACTGAGTCGCACATTCCTTTAAAACTTTGCCACCCAAACAATCAGGTCCTGCACTTTTACAAGGATTCACACGTGAAAAGTAATGTTAAGACTAATTTACTTTTCTTGATTGAATTTAGATTTGCTTGGAACATCAGAATATTTTACTTTATGTGACCTTACATGCATGGGAGGTAAATCCTAACCAGAAATACATATGGGTCTTTATATAAATTAGGGGTCTAAAAGTGTGACATTTAGTGTCCCCCGTTACACCTGATATGTTATTGTTCGTACACAAATCATTAAAATGGCTTTTAAACCATTTGTTATGAATTGTACTTTATGTACTCACTCTTTGAGATGGAAATTATTTGAAGAATGTGTCCTGAATTTACAAAAACGAGATGTAAAATGTAACGGGGGACATCAAAATTGGACCCCTAATTTATAGAAAGACCCATGTATGAAATAATTGCTTATTTCAGCCTCAGAATGGCAATATTAAAATTTATACGATACCATTGAGGAATTCATGATGAAAAATAAGTAGCCTGTCCACAATGGGCCATCGTAGATGGCTGCCCAGCCAATAAGCCAGGTTGTTATAAATAGAACAGTCAGAAGGCTTGTGGAGAGCACACCAGACCTGTTGAGAGAAACAAAAACAAGGAAAAAATAAACATCTATGGTTGTATTTTCATTAAAAAGCAGCACTACTACTGTGTTCCAAGCTTATTTGCAAAAAGGCTAGAGATTGGAGTATATTTTCTTTTCCACTTGGCAACATACATAAGTTTCTGAGTTGGGTTCTATAAATGACAAAGATAGACTACACGGCATAGCCATCTTCGTCTTGTTCCCCATACATTTTGGGCACGTTAAGTGGATTATAGTGCGTTCATTCGTGCAATAGCCCATTGTTTATTAGCAAAGGAACCGTTGATGACTACACTATGAACATCTTTACTCCTTAAAGGTAGAATACATGATTGGTAAACTGTCACAAAAGGCGTTATTTTCACTCGTGATTTAAAGCCATGTTGACATTTCAGCTACATAAAAAAATTGAAAAATCCATTCATGGCTTTTGTGTTGAAAAAAAGTATTTTGCAAAAAACTTTTTGGAAACCACCTTCAGTTGTTAATTTCTCACACAAAATACCATTTTGGACAGAAATGAATCCATGTGGTGTTTGGTACCATGATTGTTATTAACTCTTTTAGTAAGGTTTTCTTGTTTTCTGCAAATGATGTAATCTACCCTTAAATTACAGTGAATTGCCACTTTTACCTTAGGTAGTATGCTTGTTTGGTAAACTGTTAAAAACGGCATGATTTCCACTGGTAATTGAAAGCATAGGTCAAGAAAACTACCACATAGCCACATAGATGCAGTAATACTTCAAAAAACCTTTAAAAAATGCAAGTACGGTTTCTGTGCAGGAAAGAATGGCTCCAAAGATCACATACATGTATACAGGCAATCTTTGGAGATTGAAGTAATGTTGTCATTTTTCTCATGAATGGGGGCAATTCAGACGAAATAATTCACAGGATGATTACTACATTACCATCTTGATAACAAGAAAGGTTAAAAATAATAATTCAGAAATGTTTATGGCGGGTAATTACCAAACAAGTAGACTACCTTTAAACTCGGGTTAAACTTAATTTCCTCATAGTTACCCAGTGGAGTGAAAATTCCCAGTAAACATGATCCCATTTGTACAGCCCCTGAAACATGGTGTCTGTTTCAGAGCTCGGATAGAGACTGCAGTGTGCATTTGGTCAAGCATACTATGCATGTGTCATTATGATGCACATGCAACAGTTTCAACTATTTTCAACTATTTTTGCTTCAAGCCTCGATTTGGTTACATTGGTTTAAATAGGGGAAAGGCAATATCGCCACACCGTGATAAAGGTCTCTTCTGACCCAAAAAGCGTGGACAGTTATAAGTCTGTTTCAATAATGGAGATACTTTTTCACCGGGATCGTAACTAAATACAATGCCAGTTATCTTCTCTCAATATCTTAAGACAGATCTAAGAAGATAACTTAAGCAACAAATAGTGCAACAACACACCTTTTTGAAAAGTGTGCGTACAAATTTCCTATTTAACGTATGTAACATAGGAGACATACTTTGTGACATTTTTTTTAGTCCTTGTTACATACGGTATATTGGAAACTTGCACACAAGGCTTTCAGGAAGGTATGTTGTGGCACTATTCGTTGCAGTTCTTTAGCTGAAGTTATCTCCTTAGATCCATCTTAAGATATTTATTTTGTTTTGAGAGAAGATGAATGACATTGTACAGAGATATAACCCTGGAGAAAAAGGTCTCTCCAGTATTGAAAACAGACACTTATATAAGGTTCATACTTGTACCTGAATCCAGTTGTCTTATCTGAACTCAACACTGTGTCATCTGTAGCATGAATTATCAGAATGAGTAGCACTACATTCACCTGTAAAGATATTCACAAAATAAAAATAAAAAAATGTACATTTAATAACAATGGTGCATATTCTTGTATAGCGCACATACGCTAGGCTTACTCCAAGTGCTGTTGCCAAATGCACAACCTGGGACCAATTTCATAGAGCCGCTTAACAGCCTATTTTCTCTTAACCAGGCGTCAGGCTATTTCATAGACAGCGCTAACAGTAAGCATCTGAAAACGTGATTAACTGCAAAGCCAAACTAATTTGCTTAAAGGTACACACCGGCTTCGTTGGGCTATTTTGGGCTCGAAATTGACCCATACAAGATTTTGAATGCCCTTCCGAAATAAACTGAACATATCCTGAAAAGAAACCACGGAATTTTGCCGTTTTTGAGCATTTTTCCAAAAAACAGAGGTCACGTGACTTTTCGGAACCAGATTCTGGTTCCGAAAAGTCACATGGTCTTGCGAGTTAGTTTTGTGTCCAGCTTCTTACTGCAGAACTGCACAAAATTCAACTCTGATTTTCCCCAAATATATATAAGTAATTGACAAAAGAGAGACTATTTATACAGGTATGAAACAAAGTTGAACATAAGTATGAAAATCCGAACACAAATGTTTGTTTCGAGAGTCCGAAGAACGGGAGCGCGCGTGCTACGGCAAACTACGGTGGAGTGTATGATATTTGCCCCGCGTATCACGGCAAATATCCCGAGTGCACACACGGCTGGGTTGGTTGCTCCGGTGTACGTTCGTGAAGAAAAAAACATGATGCCAACTTCTCCAAAAAAAAGGAAATTCCTATTAGGTCGTCCAGGCTGTCCAGTGACTAAATCGTGAGCAGAAAATTTGAGATATCCCGAGTAGGAAAAGAGCGAATATTTGTGACAAAATCGTGAAGCTCGCGCGTAGTTTCAACGGCTGCTGGTAAAGCGTATAACTCGTCTTTTGACCGTTTTTGTAAAATATGCACTTCTTTAGTAAATTACGGGATATTTTGATGATTTTTTTTTCACAACGACCATCAAAAAGTATTGTCAATGCTGCTACATCACTAAATCATGTAAACCGGTGTGTTCCTTTAGGACACTGACGCAAGAATAACCGTTTCGAAGTGCACGACCATGAAATAGCACTTAATAACTTGTCTACTACAGTAAGCACGTTGTGACTGCTTGTGCTTTAAAGGCAGCTCTATGAAATTGGGCCCTGGTTGGAGGGTAAAACATATACAGTTCTTTAATCCACGCTATGCATCTTTGAATGCATGTGTATGAAAATTCGTAGGTACATCTAACAAGTTATCAACATGAGGGTATTGGGAAAGAACATTAAGGGTGGGAGGGGGGAGGGGGAGGGGGAGGGGGAGGGGGAGGGGGGGGGGGGGGGTCGGATCCGAGGAAATGTGGATCCATGTATAATGTTCACCTTAAACAGCATGGATACTTTGATTTAATTTGCAGATATTGCAAATTATTTGGGGGGGGGGGGCGGGGGGGAGGGGGCGGGGAGGTGGGGGGGGGGTGGTCGGATCCGAGGAAATGTGGATCCATGTATAATGTTCACCTTAAACAGCATGGATACTTTGATTTAATTTGCAGATATTGCCAGCTGAAAGAAGTTCTCTACAAAATCACAAAGAGAAATACTACTTTGGTCTGCAGTACATGGACAGCATCACAATCCCAACTCCTAGGAACGAAAGCATTTGGTTTGCAGTTTATAAAGGAAACACTGTGAAAGAAAATTCACGAGAATTTATGTGAACTATAACAACTACTTGTACGTGTACTTACACAAAGTGCCAAACAGCACAGAGCAGAGAAGGACCACAGCATACCATCTGCCTTAACCAGCCAGCATCTGCATTCAGGCAGGAAGAAATTAAAAGTAAACAATCATTGCCCTTCTTTGGACACCTCCGGAATGTTGCATTTGCATATTACAATATGGTAAAAATCTGTGAATAAAGCCCTGTTCGCACGGGACTTTCTTTTGGTAAAGCTTAAGCTTACCACGACGATATGTGATTGGTTTCTCCTGGCCAACTGTTGCCAAAGAAAATCCAAATGTTGCCAATGAGTCTGAGTCATGTTTTTTCACCAAATCTTATCACTAAACATAGAAACGATACATGGATTTTGAAGGTTTCTGAGGCACTGATGCACCTACAGTTGTGCCCAAAATTGTTCATACCCTTGTAACTTTTAGAGTATTTTGAATCGTGTTAATTAATGAGTTTTGTCTGGCTTACTTATGACAAGTACTTGTATGTGACAAACAACTGAAAGAATAACAACAAGTGACATTTTCTGTAATAAATTATTTTGGGGATATTTTATTGACATAGTTTCGAAAAAAGGTCATGTCCATAATTATTCATACCCTTAATAAAGTCACTCTTAATAATCAATAGAAAAGTCTTTGTTTTGTTATCACTGCCTCCAAACAGTTCCTCTATCGGCTTACAAGGCTTTGGCATGTTTCCCCTGCGATTTTCGCCCACTCCTCCTTTGCAAAAATCTCAAGGTCATGAGGTTGGAAGGCTTCCTTGCCATCACCCGAGTCCCATCCATAGATTCTAGATCGGGTTGAGATCCGCGCTTTGGCTCGACCACTCCAGAACGTCCACATGGTTGCCCTCGAACCGTTTCGTGACTGCCTTGGCAGTTTGTTTAGGATCGTCCTGCTGGTAGGTCCAATACTGACCAAGCTGGAGTTTTTCAGCGGACTGCTTGATGCTTTCATCGATGATCTTAATGTACTGCTCCTTTTGTATGATCCCATCCACTTTGACGAGATTTCCTGTCCCATTTGCTGAGAAGCATCCCCACAGCATGATGCTACCACCTCCATGCTTGACGGTTGGGACCGTGTTCTTTTGGACTGTATACTTCCCCTTTTTTCGCCAGACATAAGCAACATCCTTGTGCCAGAAAAGCTCCACTTTTGTCTCGTCTGACCACAGAATCTAGGACCAGAAGCTTGAATCCTAGTCCAGGTGTGCTTTAGCGAAGGCCAGACAAGCTTCCCGATGTCCCTGCCTCATGAGTGGCATATTTCTAGGTCGGCAGCCATGGAGACCTCCCTGATGCAATGCGCGCTGAAGTGTCTGCCTGGATATCTTGGTCCCAGACTCGCCAATTCAGGAGACCCTTCAAGGTGATGCGGGAATTGTTGCTGGCTTATCGGCACTCTTTTCTTGCCAGACGAGGTGACACGTACCTTCGACTTACGACCACGCCATGTAAGATTTCTCACTGTGTGGAACTCCTTGTACTTCCAAATTATGCTCTGAACGGTGTAAACTCGCATTCGAAACTGCTTCGAAAGAGCCTTTCCTTTCTTTGTGGCCATTGACAATAGCCATGCGCAAGTCCTCACCGAGTTCTCTTTTCTTTGCCAAGCTGACCAGAAACTGAGAATGAAGGCTCCCCTCAATTTATAGCGTACAAGTAGAGTGCTATTCTATGACATTCTTTGATTTAAATTTAATTGAACAGATATGTTAATGATTCAAATCTTATGCAAACATGTTAGGATAACTGTTGAACAACAAAAAGGAATCACTGGAATGTTGAAAGCAGGCGCATTGTCACACAAAAAATGGCATAAATGCATGTGGTCATGTGCAAGGCAACTAACAGTCCTAGGAATACAGTGAAAGTTCCTTCACAATAGTTTTTGGGGGAGAGGAATTTTGAAAAATGTTAGATTTTTCAAAGGGTATTAATAATTTTGGGCACAACTGTATGTGGTATAAATGAGGTAATTGTTCTTTAAATGTAACTTACATGTCATACGACTGTGGCTGGTATGCTTGCTGAGAAGTAGCCAAGACAGAGGTAACTGCAATGGTAGGAATGCCTGGTAATATACAAAGGAAAGAGAAGGCGAAATTACATAACACTGGTTAACTCCAACACAGAAGTAATTAAGTAAAGGTAAAGGTTGTGCAGAGTGCCAATTTCACTTTCACTAGCTGTCAAGCTTGCTTTGAGCGTTCGCCACTCCTCCCCCATACAGATTATATTACCCAACTGGGTGAAGGGGTGACAGTTGTGAAACTTACAGAATCCATACTGTGTTCACCATAGGAAAGAATGGCATAAAGCAACCACACTGTTGGTTGTAGGGTTCGAAAAATCGGCTGCCCGACGTCCCGCATCCTCTTGCAACAGTGCCCCTTTAACGCACTCCCTAACTCCTGCGTACAGTGGCCCTGTTGAAAAAGGCCCCATTTGGCGGTGGGACTAGCGACATAAATCTTGTCGCCTCTGCTGGACCAATCAGGACGCTTGGCTGTGCATTGCAGCATGATTGCAGGCATTCAAATGTAACGCGCGCAGATTGTAAACACCGTGCATGCATGTGATACATGTACTCGGTAATGCTGGCCGTTGTCCGCGTCGGGGATTGGCTGCTATTTAAAGCATACTGGGAAATCCAGTCCATTACATTCATCAGCATGCATCCCTGTTATTAATTTGAGAAACTGCGGAGTAAATTAAGATCGTCGTTTGAAAGTTTGGTAGTGAATGGGACAGTCATAAGGAACGGAACCAATACAATTTCTGGAAAGTATAGAAATCGTTTCTTTTCGGAATAACATGACCGAATTGATTAAATTACATCAAAATGACTCGGGCGTGAGTTGGCTCAAGACAACAGCCGGCTCACTCCACAGATTTGCGTGTATTTCCTCAGGGTATTGTTACGTCGCTTTGCAGAGTGGAAATTCCCTGAGATCTCAGGATGGACGTCCCGGGACAACCAACTTTTTTGTCGGGCAACCAAAACTTCCATAATGCCACCCCGATGGGCAACCACCTTTTTTTAAACATACTCACATAATTTAGGAATTTTCAAATGTTTCAGCCATGTCATCAGCAGAGAGGAAGACTTTCTTGGTTTCAGAATTCTAGACATGAGGACAGCGTTGAACCTACATTTCGTACTACCTGCCACGCGCAACATTGTAACACCGCGGCCGTGGCTAGGCTGTCTATGCGATCCGCGTCGCACCGGCACCCGGCCCGTACTGCGTGCCACATGCTGTGTGGTTATTGTGTGCACATGTACATATGCGATCTGTTGTAAATATGTAACATGTGCGATCGTGTTGTAAAACGCATGCTGATTGGCCGATAAAATAATATGACATAATGCTACTAAATTCTGGCCAATGACGTTTAAGTTAACAAAATGGTGATCGGCATTAGTTGGCCTCTTATCAAGCCGCTCACTTGGATTTACTGTGATCACGCGCAATGCTAGCGATGCTCTTTGCAGGCTTTTTGTGCCGTTACACAGAAAAAGTATTGAAACAACTTATGTAAGGCTAGCTACAGTACCACCACACGCACGTGTCACGCGGCTAGCGATAGCGAAGCGGCCGTGCTGCGCGGACAAGCACCGGGGACCAAGCCGGCTGTGGACCACATCAAGAGCTGTTTTTGGCCAACCGTGCAAATCAGAAGAATGATCAAAGTATTTGTTTTCACCAGTTCTCCACGTGGTTCTTTTTTCACTATGTAGGATACTTCTGATAATTTTGTTGTGCCCAATTCACTATTGGAAGCCGAATATTTTGATCTGCAATTTTTCTTGCGTGATGGGCCAGAATTTCATCGTATTGGTCCGATATGCACGATACGCAACTTCTAATTAAGCATGGAGGGATTACTCAACCATGAATTAAATAACCACCGACTTAGTCATTCAGGTGAACAATCGTATACTTATGTGCATTCTTTACTGGAATTTGGCACACACTACAGTTTTGATTTTGAGGCAAAAATTGTAATGAAATTTGGGTAACCGAAAAATTAATTTGGGCAACCAGATTTCAAATACCCCTGCCCGAAGGGCAACCACATTTTAATTTTTTTTCAAGCACTACCGTTGATAGGCTTTGGCGTAGCAACAACAGCATAGTAATATGTGACTTTTAAAAAGCACCTCCATTTGAATTTCCCTTTGCAAGGATCAATGACGTCATGACAGACGGAGGTTCATATTCCAACACCCAAACTCCCCCAGCCTAAAGAACATTATGCTCAAACATCCCTGTAGTTTCCATACCTTAAATTCATTTCTTATATTTGCAATATGACTAAGTATATGTTAAAGATTGAACTAAAAATGGCAACATGAAATAGTTTGCAACTTCATGGTGGTCGCATTCGCAGTTCATGCAAGCTCAAATACATCAAATTAGCTTTGTGCCAGAATCGTTGCGGTTTGTGTTGCTCTGATTGCATTGTGTAATTTTACTCACCAGTATCGTGCACTAAGGTGAACAAGTGCCAGCATGCAAAACAATTGCCGACATTGTCTATCGGGAAAAGTTGCAACTGAAGTGAAATTGGCTACAAGTTTCAGGGATGAAAATTTTGTACTTTTTTAAACAACATGGGCTGCCAAATGACACATTTTAAAGAAGCATTTTTTAAACAATCCTATTCTACTTTTGAGCTATCTTTGCAAAGCCCTCAATAGACCAGTTGCGTGTTACATTTGCATAAATCCCAGAGTCCCGCCTTCGCGCTATGGCGCTCACGTATATAAGTGAGTCAAAGACGTACTTGAAGTGTACAATGATGTTTAGGTCAAATTGCATCTATATCACAAGTGTCCATTTTTTTGAACTAGCTGAATTTATTTTATTTTTATGGTAATGCCTGGCTGTATCTTTAACTTTTTAATCTTGGTTTGTATGCACTTTGTATTTTTAGTGATGTTAAGCGCGTTGAGGCCGTAGCTATATGCGCTATATAAGTTTGAGGTATTAAAACTACGTTTTACCTATTGGGGCGACAGCTTTTGGGTAAAAAAGCTATGTTAGGGCGACACGCTCTATTAGGGCGACAATTTGGTGTCGCCCTAATATTTTGGAGGTTAAAAACCATTTTTTTACGTCAAAAACAATTTTTATTAGATCTAGAACCATTTTTCTTAGATCTAGAACCATTTTTCTTAGGTCTGGAACCATTTTTGGAAGCTTTGGGTAGAGAAATTTGGTGTCAATTTGATTGATTCTTGCCGAAATTCTGGGGAAAGGTTTCCCGTAATGTCGCCCATTTATAGCATTCAGGGTTATTAATATTATTATTATTATTAACACCAGACTACCTGGCAAATCACGCCGTGGGCTGTTAATTGCCACAGGTGGTGCATGCCGGTACATGTTAGCCGACGCGAAAGTATGTACGTACCTGGAATACCTCGCACATTACTCTATGCATGTTTAAGCTGGACCATCCAAAATTGCATGGTGATTGAACATGTTGAAACATGTACTCGCCATGAAATTGTGTCAAAATAACAAGTTAGAACATGTTGTTCGACTTAAAATGGATGTCAACTTTGAAAGCAGGAACGTTTCCAAACTGCAGTGATATTTTCAAGAAAGTGGAGTAATGATTTCGGGTTCTGTGACTGGTTTGAAGTTGCCGATTGATCCGAACGAATGCGAACTTGACTAAAAATAAGATTACATGCAGGCGGCAAATCTTGCCATAATTTGATAAAATGAATACCACCGTTGATTGAGTGTTTATCAATGAAAAGGGTTCTACATACATGTACAATACATGTGGGTAATTCCCAAAATTAGGGGTCCAAAATGTTTGGTGTCCCAGTTACGTACGACACTCTCTGCTTCAAAAATCACCACTTATGACCACAAATTTTCAGTAATGGACTGTGGCCTGTGATTATAGGGGGCAGCATAATTTTCCTCAATATTTTGTTTTCTGATTCCTCAAAAATATTCAAAACAAGAGACCATAAAGGCTTATAATTTGTCCCGGGTTACCTATGGCTGTAGAATGAGTTTGCATTAACCTTGGTGCCATATATAAACACAAACATTCAATTTGAGTGGCATTTGTTCAAATAAAAATAATTATTGTTTACTGGGAAACCACTTTCAATCATTAAAAACACTTGGAAATCTTAAAAAGCATGTCACACTTTTGGACCCCTAATTTTGAGAATTACCCATATACATGTACTTATCTACCTTTCTACGGATCGAGACCAAATTGAACATTGAGTTTTTTAGCAGGATAGAGAGGGAATAATATAACTATGTGGTTCATACCCCAAGCCGTAATCATATAATTCTTCATTCCATTCCTCAACACAGCAAACCCGTCCACAGCATCACTGGTATCCATGCCTCCTACAGTAGTGTTCTTGTACAGCTGAAGCATTTCCATGGTCACCCACAAGATAGTGGCAAGATTAAAGAAATGCATGGTGGCACCAGATACTAGACATAATACCTAAGACAGGAGGTTAGATAAAGAGACGATGAGGGTGTTTCTACTGCAAGCTTATTAGGCACGTTTTACCATACATTCAACACAAAAACCATGCATGAAATTTTAAGGGTTTCTGAGGTATTACTGCATCTATGTGGCCGAAATATCTACAAGGCAATTTATCATCATTATTGTTTTAGTTAAATGTAATGCCATTTCTGGAATTGGTAAAAAAAGTTTCATCTGTAAAGTATATAGTGAGCCTTTAAGCTTTGGCATTTTCATAAAAAGAAGAACGGAAAACTTTGTTCCTTACCTGATTATCACTCGTTAGGTCAGACAAGGCAAATGTTACAGACGCCATCAGGCAGGCTATGCACTGATTGAGGTGGATAGAATGGCGCAGTGTGTGCAGGCGTCTGTAAGAATTACACAACCAGATAAAATTTGCCCAAATGCATTTTATGTCAAACATTTAAAGGTAATAGTGGTGCAGTTTTTAACACTGCAGAAGTCTACATGGGGGGAAAAATGGAACTGGTTGAAAAGCATTATTTTTTTCTTTGTGGAAGGATTACAATAGAGAGACTAAAAAAAAAAATGTTTTCATTCTATTTTTTTAATTGTATCTCATTTGAAAGCTGATAAATGATAGCTTTAGCAACGCCACCCCTCACCCCCCAAACCCCCTTTTTGTTTAAAATGTACCCTCAGTTTTACTTTGTCAGTTTGATATAACAGACATTTAGTACATAAAACAATGGTTGTTTTGTATTTTAAGTTAAAACCACACTATACAAACTGTTAGAAATAGTTAAACTGGATTTAAAACTTTTAATTTTTGAAATAGGCCTGTCAGATTGTGAAAAGTTCTCGTTGTGAACCATTTGAGTAATTTTTATGTACTTTTAACTTTTGTAATGGTTCATGAATTTCAATTCACCCACGTTTCTGCATGTTAGTGCTTAAAAATCAAAGTCGTGAGGCTGGGCAGCAACAGACATAAAAGTATGTATACATGTCATCCTGTTTCAAACAAATTATCCTGTGCTTCAAACAATGCAAATAAATTAGTGCAGGAGGAAAGTTATTGACACAAGATGTGGTTGTGAGTCATTGTTTTACTGTCAAATCCAAAAATGTTTTGCTTACTTTGAAACAATGTACGTAATGATAAGAATGAGCAGGAGAATCACTGAGAGTCCAACTAAACATCTCACAAGCCATCGCAGCACAACTGCATTTCCATCGAACACCTAAAACAAAAAGCGCAAGTCCAAACATTAAACATTAAAGGACGTGTGAAATAGGGTTTTTATTAAATATAATAATAGTAGAGGGTGTGTTTTACACATTTCGGTCAATTTCAGAAAATTTGATTGTTCCGTTTTGGTGTAATTGCAAGTTTTCTTTTTTATGCTAATGAAATTTCCATATTCATGAGCAAATCCGTGATGTCATATCAGGACAACAGAGGAAATCTCCATTGACTTGTGTACAAAAGTTGTTGTCATTTTCAGTGACTTCTTGGTGTGATGATCTGTAACAGTTTACTGAGTTTGTTTAGTATGTCATTTGGAACAATCCCAACAATTTTGTTTGGGTCAGAAATGGATCAGTGGGCTACTGCTACTGTTTGAAATCTAATGTTTTTTCTTGTTTTTCAACTTTGGGTTCCCTCCATGACTAGCAATAAACAGCGCTCTCGTCTGTCAAAATGTTGAAGTAGAGAAAAGGTGCACTTCTTTCTGAAATGAAGACAAATTTCAGTTTGCCCCTTTGTCTGCAACACTTTGATCTTCTGATTCGTGTATAAAAACAAATGGTTGATAATTTTGGGCCTATCCCAGACAGCAAACTTACGTTAGCCCAACGTTGGATCAACGTCAGTAATTGACGAAGAAACGTTGGACCAACGTTAGCCTAATGACGTTGTTCCAACGTAAAGTTGCACTTCCGAATAACGTTGGCACAACGTTGTTTATAAGTTGGCGTTAACGTTGGACAAACGTCATATCGCTCAATTCCCATCCTTATTTCCACGTTAATTCAATGCTAACTCCACGGCAGACGTAAATTATTGACGTCTTATTGACGTCTTATTAACGTCTTATTAACGTCTTATTAACGTCTTTGTGGGGTCGTATGCAAAGCCAAAAGACGTCTTTTCCTGACGCCCATACATTACTCATACATTACTTGTACATATTCATCGATACTCAT
This sequence comes from Henricia sp. BOLD:AAB3569, assembly GCA_037783545.1. Taxonomy (NCBI): domain Eukaryota; kingdom Metazoa; phylum Echinodermata; class Asteroidea; order Spinulosida; family Echinasteridae; genus Henricia; species Henricia sp. BOLD:AAB3569. Next base: position 527,423 of record JBBELK010000365.1, on the reverse strand, counting down.
ACATTACTTATACATTACTTATACACTACTTATACACTACTCATACATTATCTTTATGTGCGACTTCTATTTATGCTCCACAAAAACCTGCACCCTGTAACCCATGGTTGGCACACACCTACTAACCGAATACCAAACTTAATCACTCGCCACTTTGAGTTTGTTCATCCCCGACAATTTACAATCTGCCTATTATCAAGCAACAACCCTGTTACAAAGATTTAAAAAAACTGCCAAAACTGAAGCAAATTAGCCTTTTTAACGGTAAATCTGGTCACGACCACTTTATGACGCAGGAGTCTAAAATGACTGAAAAAAAGACGTCTTTAACACGTCGTGTGCCCACATGTTGCCGTTAACGTCAGGCTGCCGTCAGAATAGCGACGCAAGCATGACGTAAATTGTTGTGCCTAAACCCACGTTAATTCGACGTAGTATGTCGACGCCGTACTGACGTAATGTGATAGCCTTTATATGACGTCTTACCGACGTTATATATGACACCTTACTGACGTCAAATATTGACGTTAAAGTGACGTCATGTTGACCAAATGTCTAACCTAATGCCGACGTATAGCAAATACGGAAATCGCCGGCCCATATCTGACGTCGTAACGACGTCGTACCGACGTCGTACACCGACGGGCGACGTTCGCCGACCTACATGTATGCCGACCTTTGCCGACGTCGGTGCGACGTATGCTTGCTGTCTGGGATGTTATCTCTTCAGACCAACTTAAACTTATTTTTTTTATTTTGAGACCAGACAAAGGTATTTCCTCAAAAATATAGTCTGTGTTGCCAAAATGCCCCCTTTACTGTGGAAAGACCCATACTCCATCTTAATTTACATCAATCACACAACTGAACCAAATTATTTCCTTCAAATTTGTTAAGAATGTGCACAAATGTACACATCATTAAGGGAGCTATTGGCAGACATGAAATTTAACTCCCCAAGAAAACCTAATGCGCAATAATGCAACTTGTTTGACAGCCTATGGTTTTTAGAACAATTTTCTATATTTAAGGAATGTTTGATGTCCAAAGTTCTTGAATTTAGACTAACTGTTAATCGAATTGGGTCCCAGCTACAGCAGCTTTAGCTAAAACAGCAAATGTTTACAATCTTTGCACATTTGGCTAAAGCAGTGCATATTAACAAAGTGTGTGGTTGCAATATTAAAAGCAGTGCACATTAAGATGTACGTGCATTTAGCTGATTAAATTTAGCTGAATCTTTTTAGCCAAAACACATCCTAGACATAAAATAAATTTTTGTATGCTTTGGCATAAATCTTTGTTCTTGTTTGATATCCTACCTTATCTGGTTTGGGTTCCATAATGACAGCAAAATGTGTTAGATGGTAACAGTGGCACACAGTTTGCCGGTGATCGGTCCTCACTATCTGGCAACCGTCACGATCCCATGCGCCATTAGCAGTATGCCTGGAACAGGCCAAAATTCATAATGACAATGAATTTAGAGGCCGTCCAAAGTTGTCAACATTGTTACGGTTCTACAGAGCGTAGGAAGTGGGGAAGGGTGTTTGAGGGCCGTGTAGGACTCTACTTGCACTGCAAAATGTTGACATTTCATGGTAGTGACAAAAAATGTTGATAAGTAGTATTTTGGGGGAAGGGAGGGGTCTCGAAAAATACTACTCTTTGTAAAACTGTGAAAATGTTGACAGCTTTGGATGGCCCCTTACAAAAAAAACTGAAAAATTATACGGTTCTCATCATTGGGTTTCCAACACAAGCATTCTGACATACCGGGCAGATGCCTCGGCTCAACTGGGAGCATGTGGGGACAATCTTCGCAGTGTGTCTGAGGTCTCTGGGTCGAATTCCAATGAGAACCACATTATTTTTCTCTCATCCCATATTTGGTCATTTCATCGTGGATGAGTACTGACCGTAAGAGCCAATATTGGCCCGTAAATTACTTACCTACCACTCTATATGTGAGGCACCTGCTGATGACCCACCATTGTCGGTTGACACACTCACTGTGTAAAGTAGTTTTTGCATGGTCACAAGAACAATTACCAAACTCAAACATCCAAACTAGGGATGACAGAAAAATACAGGCCTTGCCGGGATTGGAACCCAAGACCTCCGACTCACCGAGCAGATGTTCCACCAGCCATAAGGCACAGTACAGTGGTGTACTCCTTCAGGTTTTCCCTATGAACCCAACTTTTCTCTCAGTTTTGTACGGGAGCTTAAAGATAGTATACATGATTGGTTAACTATTACAAATAGTTTTATCCCCCTGTGTGATTGAAGATATGCATGATTAAAACCAACCTGAGCAAAAACCAGCTACGTACTTCGTCTAACTTTTGAGAAAACAGTAAAAAAAAAAGGGTTTGCAGTCATTTCGCCCCAAAACCACTTCGCCCCAAAACCACTTCGCCCTGAACCACGGCCTGTGCACGAAGTGGTTTTGGGGCAAAGTGGCATTTGGGCGATGTAGTGTTTGGACGAAGTAATTTGGGGCGAAATGGCACTTGGGCAAAGTGGTTTGGGGCGAAATGGCACTTGGGCGAAATGGTTTTGGGGCAAATCGAATTTTCGTCTCATGAGACGTAAACTAATTGTTTTACTCATTTCTCAAATACTATAGCACTTCAGACAAAACCATTTCAGGGGACGTTTTCTACGGTCATCATGTTTATATTGTGTAAGTTAGGCGTAAATCTGTGAACATTTCTGATTTTCGAGATTACCAATGATGTATATAATACTGCCTTTAACTCTCTCATCACAAGTTTGGTTGTTTCATTTCAACGGTGATCAGGCACCACACCAAACTCAAACACGTGATTGTAAACAATTTTTTTTCAAAACTAGTAAATATGACTTAGGCAACTGGGTTATAGGGAAGACACACAAATCTAACCGCCGGTACCGGCAGCGGTACTGGCGGCTGCCGGTACCTGCGGTTTTGTTAGCGGTACCGCCTGCACGAAGGGAGAAACCGCAATCTTCCTCCCTTCGTGCAGGCGGTACCGTTTAAAAAGATTTGTGTGTCTTTCCTTCAATTAGGGTTACAATGAGCACAATCTCAACCTACAAAACTGCTTCAAGTTTTAGTTGCGATCCTTGCTACTTACGGAACATCAAAATTCCAAAAGGCACAAACTGGCTGCTCCCTGTCTGAGTCATCGACTATCTAGAGAAAAGAAAGCCAATAAAATACTGCACTATTACCAGTACAACTTTTATGTTGACATAAATTACTGATCAGAAAACTCTCTCCATAAAGTATTTATTACAGATGAAGCCTTGGTTCTGGCTCCAGTAATAGTGGAAGTTGGTTATAGATGTACCAAACTATTTATTTTTAGTAGAAGCAGCAATATGTCATATGTCACAAAAACGACCAATCATGTTCAAAATTTATCTTCAATTCTGTGTGTCTATGAACAGTGGAAACACAGATAAGTATAGTATAGACCAATCCAATTACCATGGAAACCATTCCTGATTGTCTGCCATAGCTGGGACGCGGTCAGTGCATGAACTACATGCGTTATGTGATGATGCTCATTGTGTCGTCACTTCGAACAATTGCGCGTTTGTTGTAATGGTGAATTCACATACAGCTTTTTCGCGCGCGCTTAATTGCGCAGCGCATCCCTTTGAGAAAAAGGTGATGTAAAGGAAATTTTGAGTGAAACGATGCACTGAAATCACTGAATTATAAAGACACTTGGTGGTCATATTGAAAATAAAAGCAAAATAAATTTAAAGTCCAACCTTCTCCTTTGTTTAAAAAACCTAGAAGTAAATTGTATTTGTTTTATATCTTGGTGTGATGCACATAGCTAGCTGTGCATTGGTGAATGCTTATTTTATTACCTTGCGGTGTGCAAATGTTATCACTATGGGGTTTTCTGGCGCATCTAGAATTGGCAGCCCAACCTGAAGTGAAAGTACTCGGCTGTTCACCCACAATGGTTTTCCTTCCGATCTTAAAAATCTAAAAACATGGAAACAAGACAGAAACATGATTCGAGAAAGGACAGTCAAATGCTTTGTCCCATAGCAAAACATTTTCATGTTACATTTATGTGTTGTTCAATTCATTACGTTCATGTCGTTATATTCACAATATTTGTTTGCTGAAATCTTACACTTGGCTATGAGTAGGCTGTTCTGGTATTTTCATTCTTATATATTTTAATTTCAACATTTGTATATTTTTATTAGCATTTTCTGTATTGTTTATGCCAGTGCAAAGTGTAATAAATAAATAAATATACATGCAAACGTGTTTTACAATAAATCACCATGTCCTACCATAAAGTCAACGTCCTTGGACAATGTACTTTACCACAAATTGCCTAGTATCTCTCCACCTTCAAGTAAAAGGGCGATAAGCCCTTGGGCACATAACGAAGGCTCCCAGGGAGATAATGTTTAAGGAATAATATAATTGAGCCCAATGACCAGGGATGACGATCAATGTAATCAGCACCCTGATAACCCAGTGTGCTGGATGTGAGTGCAATATAATATTCCAGCATTATTGTTCTTGCACGTACAGCTTCGCTGCTTAGCCAATTGGCGATGCATATTTTTCGGGTTGACGGCACTACAATTGGACTTTGTAGTTTATCCTAGTCAATCCCAGTTAGACCTTAGTTACTCAAATCTAGTGTCCCGTACGTAGTCAATCTTTACCAATCGTCTTCAATCGGTAACGTGACCCAGTGGTGTTATGGCCGAGCGGTCCTAGTGCGTCCAACTCTAGTTCCTGTGCTAGTACTAAAATGTGGGTTCGATTCCGGGCCGTGACGTTGTTGCACTTGTGCTCTTGAGCAAGGCACCTAATCACACTTGTTACGTCCTTCGGAAGGGATGTAAAGCCGTTGGTCCAGTGTGTTAGGTTTCAGTAACGCACTTTAAAGATCCCAGAGCATTCTTTTGTGAAAAGCAGGGGGAGGGAGTCCCCATACGTGTCTCTGGCCGTTTCTAATTTAACTTAGAAGTTGATAGTTATTCGAATATCTATGTTAATTGATCCCATTCCTGTAATTGGCGGTCCTTCCGCTGTTGGATGTGGTGAATAAATAGATAAATAAAAATAAATAAATACTTTGTCGGGATCAACGAGAAAGTAAGTGAAATCATAGTAAAACCTAGCAGGACCTACATGTATACTAGAGCCCCAGTGGAACCCTAGGGCCACCGGCATTGAGGAATTTCAAAAACGAGGGCCTTAGTGCTTTCTTTTGTGATACAATTTGTAAACGAAAAGATGTGTGCCGTAATTCAATGGCTCAGCATCTAAATAAATGAGGCTACCAGTATTTTAATAGCCGTAGAGGACCTTCGGGAGACCCTATGCTGCCTTGCACAATCCTATTGAAGCATGGACACTGCTGTTGTTTCTTGGGGGCATTGGAATTGCCCTTAGACTTCCTGGCTTTCCTTGGTAGAATCGTGAGATCAGAAATTCATGCCGGTTTGGAGCCAAAACCGTGGTCAACCGTATCAGAGGGACACCGACATGCACTGGGGACAAACGGGATGCTAAACAGGGGCCTTACATGCAAAAAGCAAACTGGTTATTAGCTTGTCATGAACTTTACTTACTGGTTTGTTGCAGTGACAGGAATCACATGATGCAAGGAGTCATACACTGTTATAATTATTGCTGAAAAGAAAAATACCATGATATATAAAACTTGTCAACAGACCTACAAGACAACGCACTCCGGGCGAGTTATTAACATATGGGTCTTTCCAAGCTAATGGGCCTGTTTGAAAAATTAGTCAATAATTCCTTTCAGATGTCTTCAGTTTATCTCAAACTTAAAGAAATTCCCTTGTACAGGCTGTTCCCAGGAGATAACTTTTGCCCAAAAATGTAAGAAAATGCTGCCACAACATACATTTATGTAAAGCTTGTGTACAAATTTTCCATATACGTATTAACGGTGGACAGAGAAAATTGTGACATTTTTACATACGTAAAATTTCCTTGGTTCCCCAAGTCTGTCCTGAAAAACACATAAAAGCAAAGTCAGATCATTATTATTACGCTGACGTCTACTTGCATGTTTTAGGTCTAGTTGTATTTAGTCACAAAAACTAATAAATTTGACACAAATGTGGACAACTGTTTGTTAATTTTGGATGGGGAAAGAGAAAAATACCATGACATCACACATGACGTAAGGGGTCAATAACCTAAGGGCAATGGGCCATCTGCTTTTTATGTAAACAAAGTAAGGTCAAGACGTTTATGCCTTAAGTCTATTAAAGCCCCTGTCACATACGCTGCAGGATATTTTTCAAATACCATGACATCACACATGACGTAAGGGGTCAATAACCTAAGGGCAATGGGCCATCTGCTTTTTATGTAAACAAAGTAAGGTCAAGACGTTTATGCCTTAAGTCTATTAAAGCCCCTGTCACATACGCTGCAGGATATTTTTCATCGTACGAAATTCTTTGGCCATGATGTTGGGGTGGGCTCTTATACAATGCTAGAAGCATATTAGGCTACAATCTTAGCCGCAGTCACAAAGGAAAATCATGTCGTGCGTCCGTCGTAGGAAAAAAATGGACACTTTATCGTAGGTAAATCGTACGAATGTCCAAATTTGAAAATGCACGCGCGTCTGCTGACTTGGAACACTTCCCGAAGATATGATAATAAACCCTTGGACGTATCGTGACGTAGCGTGATAAGCCTCAAGAACAAGCACAACCTGTTGCCATGGATCTGCCATTCAAAACCACAGATTCAAAATGAAAATGAAATACCACACACACTAGTCAATAATGGCTTCAAATTTCAAAACAAATCCTTACTTGTATTTGAACTAGAGAAAATGAAGCCTTTTGGAATGCTGACAGTGTCTTCAATGGTCTGCCAATCTTGACTATGACGGCCTGGTATCACAAAGTTATCTTCTGCATCAAAGTAGCCCTCTGATATGACGGCCATTGCCATAACTGTCAAAATATTAATTTTGTTTTTTTTATTTTGCTGTAAAAAGTGAAATGCCAGAATGCCATGAAATTCACAATTCACTGTGGCCGAGACATAAAAATGATGTGAAAAACTCCCGTTGCTTCTGCACTGTAAAATCACCATCAAATTTCTTTAGATCAGCAGTTACCTTCTCAAAGTCCAAAGCTTAAAAGTAAGCCACAGTGCATATAAGCATTGAGTGACTACTACTCAGCATTTTTGTCTTCTTAATGTTAAAAACGGCAACTTTTTTCTGCGAGTTTGTATATATGCCAGGTCTTGCCAGTTGGTAAGTAGTTAGCAACAGTTTCTGTATTAATTGTCTTAATAAAAATGATGAAGTCCAAGTAGAAATTAAGACTGAAAAGACCTTTTACAACTTGTAACCCGTTTATGCTCAGAATAACTTGTTTTCTGTGCTAATAAGCGGTGATTTTGGATTAGAAGCTGAAATAAAATGAGTCAGTGTAAAAGGCAAAACATGTTTAGTGCAATTCAGCGACTCCAACAGAGTTTTTCCTCTAAATAAGTACAAACACATGTATGTGTGTTTACTTACAAATGTTATTTTTCCTGACCAGTAATTCGTTTAAAGATGAATGAGATGCACCCAAGTGCTTGGCAATTCTGCTTGAGAACTTCTCCACACTAGTCATCAGAAAAGGTATTCCTCCCTTTGCCTTAAAAAAAACCAAAAAGATTAACAACATTTGCATTAAGTTGCTTTGATGTGACAACATGCTTTTTGAATTACACAAACAACATTGTAATCAATACCTTGGAGCCCAAAACCAAGACTATAAGACCGGGATATACAGGGTGTCCCAGAAAAAACGGAACAGTTATGAAAATCGTGATTGTGGGGAAACCAAATATCACAACCATGTAAAATTGGTTTTGCTAGATGTGCCAGAGCATAAGCTTAATTTATATACCAATTTCATGTTGGTACAGTTCCGGATGGCTGCACAATTATTGTTTGACTGAGGTGAGGTAAAAAGACAATTGCCGCATGTTTTCTGATTGTGAATTTCATTGCATAATTCTCTGCAGAATGGGCTTTTTGACTGATTACATAAGCACAGGCATACAAAATTTGCCATGGGCTCTCTGCTGGTCATTTCACAACATGGTGCAGTTAACTCATCAGCAAAGGTACCGTGGGCTACCGCGCTGTGCCGGGAAACGGATTTCTAATTTTTAAAATGTTTAAAAATTAAGAATTCACCGCACGGACACCGCACTGTACCGGCTGCGTCGCCTCTACCGTGCGCTACCGTGCTGGCGCGGGTTCTACCGTGTGGACAACGTGTTGGCGCCGGGGCTACCGTGTCGACACCGCGTTCTACCGGGAGGTACGTTTGAACACTGTTGCAACACGGTAGATATACGGTGGAGATACGGTAGACCGCAGTAGACCACGGTATGAACACGGTATGTCGCGGTATGTGGCTACCGCGTTCTACCGCGCTCTACCGCACTCTACCGCGCTGTGCCGTGTTGCTACCGTGCTGTACCGTGTTCCTACCGCATGTATCGTGAGGCTACCGTGCTCTACCGCGCTCTACCGCATTTGCATCGTGTTCTACCGCGTTCTGCCGTGTTGTACCGTGTGGGAACCGTGCCCTACCGGGGGGACAGTGACCGTCGACCCTCGAAACGACCGTCGACGCGATTTTACGCGATTTTTGGGCCGGTAGAGCACGGTATAGCACCGCGTTCTACCGGTCCGTACTCTACCGTGCGCCACCGTGTACGCACCGTGTTCTATGTGACTGTAGCTTATACCCCCGTCACACCGGAGGCGCGGTGCCACTGCGGTGCTTGTATGTACGGCATAAACCGCAGTGGCACCGCCATGATCGCCGTGGTTCTGCAGTGGTTCCGCCATTGATCGCCGTAGCACCGCGGAAAACTGTCAAAACCGCGGACCTTCGCGGTGGCACGGCGGAAACTTTGAACATGTTCAAAACTTCCGCAGTGCCACCGCGGGTTGGGCCAATCCGCAGTGGAATCGCCGCGGCACCGCCATGACCGCCGTGGGACCGTACAAGGACCGCAGTAGCACCTCCATCACCGCCGTGCCTCCGCAGTACAACCGCCGTGCAATCGCCGAAAAAGTAGACTGGCGACCCTACGGCGATCCCGTGGCGGTTCTACTGCGGTTATGGCGGTGCTACCACGGGAGCACTGCGGGTATGGGCGTGCCACTGCGGAGCCAGGGAGGAATTTTAGAAAATTTGGCAATCTTACTGCGGTGCCACTGCGTTCCTACGGCGGTGCCGGCGGTGTCATTGAGGTGCTTGTACGGCAATGGCGTTTCCACTGAGGTTGCACTGAGGTGCTTGCACGGTGCTACTGCGGGCATATTTTGTAGTATAAAAGCTTCGGTTTTCTGCTTCAATTCCAGTGTTCTAAAAGTCTTCAAACAGTTCAGATCGACAGTAGCACCGCGAAGAAAAACACATGTGTGACGGGTAGGGGAAAACTATGAAAAACTACTGGCGGTGTCACTACGTTGATGGCGGTTTTGACCAAAAACCGTAGTGAAACCGCCAATCCGGTCTGACGGAGATATTATGCTCTGGCACATCTAGCAAAACCAATTTTACATGGTTGTGATATTTGGTTTCCCCACAATCACGATTTTCCTAACTGTTCCGTTTTTTCTGGGACACCCTAGAATTCACTTACATCACAACATCTAGGAAACTCTGTAATCGGCCATGTGTACGCACGCACCAAACGATTATTAATGCACATGCATGGATACTGAAAAAAGGTCTGCGTGTTTTCGTAAAAAAATGCTGCCTGTTTGCATCGCAATACATTTAAATTGAGCATGTCCTCAACTTGTAAAAGCTCAAATGTTTTTACTTGATTCACAATGGAGCCCAAAGGTCAATTTATCTTATTCCTGAAGAGGAACTGCTATAGTGCAACAACCAACAGCAAAGTAAAATTACAGAAACAAGTTCAACCAATATGTTAATTGAGTCTCGATTGAGGTGAGCCATCAGCCAAAATACTGACAATAACAGGTCCTGACAAAAATCAAGACCAAGACCACAACCACACCAAATTGGTCTTCACACAAAGGTCATGTCCATAGCGTTTTGCACATTTTACATGTATGAATAGCATCTGGTGTACTTCCCTATTAGTATCTACTTGACCAGACTACATTTTTGTTGCCATGTGGTGCACACGGCAGGTGTGAAATACAGTGTTTACCGCAGCAGAGAATGGCATAAAGCAACTAGACTCGTAGGCATTAAGCATGGCTTTCAAGTCAACTTGGTTCCAGTCAACTCGGTCCCAGTCAACTCGGTCTCAAACACACTCGATCCCAAACCAACTCGGTCCCAAACCAACTCGGCCCAGGACAATTCGACCGTCATGAGAAAATGTACAGATTTCCTAGCCGATTTTTATCTTTTCCATTTCACTTGACGCGATATACAGCAGATTATATTTAATTTCACTGAACTCGCCTTTAATTTCACTGAACTCGCTTTTGCAAAAGCTCGTCGGGACACGCTCATTTTTGCTTTTGCGTGAAAGAACCGACCGGGTCGTATACACCAAGATGAACGCGACTAAGCTTGTTGTACTTCAAGTTCATGCAAAAACAAACTACATGTAAATCTTCAGTGCGTTAAGCCCTGATCATGTATGCTCCACGTGAAAACGAAAGCGAATGCGAATTAACGTCAGAACGAAATTTTAGAGTGCGAATGCGATTGCCAAAGTTGACGTCATAGCAAAATATTCGCGACGCGCATTTTGCCAACAATTGAATTAGTTTCAATTCGCGAAATGTTTGACATCAGATTTACATCAGATTCATGTTTGCATTCGCTTTTACACAAGTTGAAACTAAATTCAGTTCCACATTGCGGCGGCGGGGAGTCATTTTCGTGTTCACTTTCGTTTCTCGTGGGGCAGTCGAAAGTCCGGTTTGTGCTTCTCCCCATTGCGAAATATGAACCCCGGTCGCATCGTGGCCCGCTTGTAGTATTGTGATCTGGCACAAAGACAATCTTGAAACATGCAGTGAACCGGCTGTAATCCATTATTTTCTTTGGCAAATTGGCAAAAAACGTCAAATAAATATTTATGTCCGCCCTTGTGAATATTTGTTAGTAAACTGGTTCAATACATCACGCGAAAGCGAACATGAACACGAATTTGACGTCACAGCGAAGTTTTCGCACCCACAATTATCTCTGATGTCATTTTAACAAAAATAGTGATGGCTGACTTCTTGCCTACATTTTGTTCATAACAACATAAATCCTTAGTAGTTTGATATCGAATTCAACACAGTTTTTTTTCCAATGTTGTGCTGTGTCATTTCTAAAAACCACTTCACGTACATGTATGTATTCCCATGATGTTCGAATTGTCCCAGGGATGAGTTGGTTTGGGACCGAGTTGACCTGCACCCATGGCGTGCACCACATAGCAACAACAGCATAGTATGTGACTTTCTGAACTGCACATCCATTTGAGTGTGAAAAAGTCGGGGCACCAGCCAAAGTGAAAATGTTACACGCAAAAGACTAATTCATTAGCCAGCGACTTTGAAATTACACACAAGTCTATGGAAGATGCTTAAATGGAAGAATTGATCACTTTCCATAGACCCTTGTGTCAATCCAAGCCACAGGCAATGAGCTCAGACATGGCTGTTTACCTTATTTGTCAAGATCCACTCTTCAGTGTGCTCATTATCAAGAAGATTGTTGACAGGTTCAAGAAAATCCTGTAAGGAGAGATGACAATATATTTTTTACAGCTGTGCTAGTACTGGAAATGTTTATCAGACTGCACTTCCTTTGGTGAAATGTCGGTGAACCAGCTTGCAACGAATTAAGTGGCATAGATGCAACAATAACGCAGACAAGTTTTGAAATCCATGCGTGGTATTTTTGTTTGTTAAGTGAATGTGTAGTGAGTTTTATTGTGAAAGGCCCTAGGTATGCGGTCAGCTGTTCCATAATAAAAGAAACGTTTGGCCGAAGGTATGCGGCCAGTCATTTGATAATAAAGGTGCTCTCGGCCCAAGGTATGTGGTCAAGTATTTGATATTCATAAATACCTTAGACAGTTTACACATCCCTATTGGCTTAGAGCACGTCACGTGGGCAGTTTCAAATAAAGGCCCAGTCAGTCTTAAACAGCTAGAATCCCCCATCCACATTTTTTTTGTTTTCCTGTTTATCATGGAGGTTTATGTTTCTACAACGCGATTACAACGTGTTTTCCACCAAAAACCGACAGTCTTTTGTTTAAAACGCAATTCAGTTCCGACCCCTTTTCACCCGAAATTCTGAAACGCTCGAGGTCACTTGGTTTGCTTACAAACAGGAGCGTCATCCTGAGAAGAACTCAAAACGGCCTGTGTTGTATTGAATGGAAAAGATACGAAGTGTATGTTCATCATGCCTGTTTCGTCCTTGTAATTCAAATTACAAACGTGAAAAATACTTTCTGTACTTTTGCCACGAACGGCCGTCTTGAAATTGAAAAAAAAATTTTAATTGGGTATGAATTTAGGAGTTGAATTCCACATCTTGTTATGAGCTGTAAACCACGAAACAGTGAGAGTTTAATTGGAAAAAAAGACTACTGAGACAAAGTTATGATTTTTACTGAAGCAAAACACATGAGTGCCACAGCGGCAGTTGGCAAACGGTCGAGCGTTGTACTTGGTCAACTTCAAGTTGACTGTTGCACAAGCTCGACCGTTGTTAGCGACTTGGGAAAAAAATCAAACAACAGACCAGCTGCAACAGATTTCAAAATTCATCAAGCGGTTGCTGTTTTATGCTTGTTAAATTGCGTCCAATTTATGTGCGGAATCATCAATGAAAATGAATAGACAGCTAGTTCAAAAATTGTGATGTGATGCATAGCCCCTATACGCGCGCACACACGGCAGCCTAGCCGTTGGCCTACACATAACCCAACTCACGGCAGCCTACCCGGTACAAGTCCGCCTATAAGTACACCTTCGCGCGACTCATTTTTCTCATTCTTCGAAATAATAAAGAAAATGTTTCTGCTCTTTTTTTTTTCATAGTGTCTGGTCAAACATACAACCCCGCAACTACTGGGAATATCTCTGGCTTTTTGGACCAAACAAATCTTCAAAAAACACCATCTAACAGAGACGGTTTTCCAAGTTGTTTGCGTGTAAACGTATGGAGCTAACAATCGTGTTAACTTCTCTTTCTCATGATTGCGTCACGGGGTCACGCGCATATCATTAATACCTAATTGGCATTTCAGAAATCGCGAAAATCTCATTTTCGAAAAGCGCACTTTTGCTTGCAATTTATCCACTTAAAACCGACAATTAAAAAAAAAACAATCCACGTCGGCAAGAGGGATGTTTGGACTATCGAAGAAAGCCTAACTGCTGGATTTTCCTTTAAGGGGGATTCTAGCTCTTTAAACACTTTTGAGCCTATGGCTCGATCGCGGCCGCACCCGCCCTCTGTACATGGTCGGCGTGTATGGAACACGCACACAGAAACTGCACGCTCCCGAAAGCAAATTGGGCACTGTGACAAGTACCAGGGCCCAATTTCATAAAACATGTTATGCTTAATCAAAATTTTTGATTAAGCGTAGCACAAAAATTAGCTTAAGCGACGGCGTATTTCACCACTCAATTAAGCCGCTTGCTATGCTTAGCAATGAAAAGCGCGCGCGCGCAACACGGTCCGTCTGCTTTTTTGTGCACTTTATTGTCTGCTGTGTGTAACTGTCATCAGATGCACGCGTTGATTTAGTGGCGGATATGGATATTGAACAACTTAAAATGATGAGTGTTCCCGAAATCAGGCGCAAAGCGTCGCCATTTACGCCCCAAATGGATGCTGCCCTAGTACAAACATACATGATGGAGAGACATATAATTGATGGGGCGCTGAGTGGCACTAAATTAACTGCCAGACACAAATTAGCGGATTGTGTGAATTCGTAAGTAGGCCAATTAACAAAATAAAACCGAAGTTCCTGAAACTAATTTTCCCAGGCGAATATGTTTCATGTGAAATGTTTTTGTTTTCGGCTTGCGTGAATTGACGAAGTTTAGCCGTCTACATGTACGTACGTGCGACAATACGAGAACTATTATTACTTCGGTATAAAAAGCGGTAAAACGTTGAACTAAATGTAGGCCTTTAGGCCTAATTGTTATTATTGTTTATTTCGGAAGTTTAAATTGACCGCCAAGCTCATACGACTGGTTTTGCTCTGTGGATGGAGGGCGCGCGCTGCCGATTTTTTTAGGCCTAGCGTATATGCCATTTTCCTGTTGTATGTCGGGTCATGGAGTTTGTTTCTTCCTCCCCCAAAAATAACTTATTTGTGGTTGGTGAATGCCGTTGTAATAAAATATTAAAGTTGTGTGTAAATTTAAAATGTGTCAATGAATTACTTCTGTTGTAACAGAAATGAGTGTTTAACTGCTTTGAAGCACAAACATGCATAATACATTATGTGATTTGCATAACGATTGGCGATTTGACAACATTGCACTACCGAAAGGGGTCACGTATGTAGGGCAGGGGGAAGAGCTCAGTTGAAATTTGATACATTGTATAAACGTGGCGCGTGCGGTTTTTATTTTATTTTCGAGGTCACGCGTACGCATATATATATATATATATGTACACACATTGTTGGTTTGTTTTGCATGCACACAAAAACATTAAACAACAAACGCACTATGGCACTTGATTTGCAGTGCGTCGGTCGTGTTTGTAATTTTCTTCTACTGAAAAGTCACAGTGGGTAGGCTAAATTATTTTTTCATGAAATCGCAGTCGAACCACCAAGTCAACACGACACGGGACATGCATGGATTTGACGATTGACAAAAGGAATAAGCCTCGTTAGCGGTAAGTTGAACTTTCGTCTATTGTAGGCCTAAACATGCCTGACGCTAGGCCTAAATTGAACCTAGGCTAGGTTCAAAACCCAACTCAACTTTTTGAAGTTTTACTCGAACGTATTGAATAGGGATTTATTATTAATCTTTATAGCCTAGCCATATGCAAGTTACTTTGAAGAAGCCTTGTTTCAGGCTAGTGAGCTTCTCCTCATCTCTAGGTTGCGGAAAAGCAATATGCTGGCGCTGATGGCCTAGCACTTTTACAATGGCCTCGACTCCCCTTGCTATCGCTCTCCATGCCGTTGGAGGACTGACCATGGGGACCGTGTCGCCCACAACAATCGCAAAAGTGCCTGACGACAAGTATCTAAGTGTCGGGCAAATCTGAAATAGGGGAGGCAAGGCCATATTCCGATCGGTTGTGTGCAATAATTCCTCCGACAGCAATCCGGTCAAACGTAAAATTGTGCCCGGCCGAAATCGATAGCGCTGCCAGACTTGCGTCGCATTATACACCTCCAGCGGATTATCTCGGTCTCTAAACAATCTAGGCCGCTCAATAGGAATATCTTCTCGTCGTCTTCTATTTCTGCGCCGTCGCAACACCATATTTACTCCTAGTAATTTGCTTCGCAACGTCAACGAACAAAATTTAAAAAAAATGGCGGCGTTAGCAAGCCATTTGGCTTGCTAAGGGCTTTAAGCAAAAAACGACTGCTTAATTCTTTTATGAAATGCCATCGGCCGCTTAATGCGCCGCTTAATCAAAAATCGGGTGCTAACATGTTTTATGAAATTGGCCCCTGGTCGTGTGCACACATGCGCGAACAACACGCTTGCATTGCGCGTAACGCGCGCGATCGAACAAAAACAACTCATGCACAGCTAGCAGTTCATACGAACGCGGTGTAGGGAAAGTGAATGCAAAACGACAAGCTGATTTTGGTGAGTTTTACCGATTTACACAAAAAAGGTATGTATGAATGGGATTAAAGGTCTTAAACAATCCGTTTTAAACCGGATAGGGGCCTGGGGCGGTATTCACAAAACGACTTAAGTCATGAAATTTAAGCTCCCCGCTTAAATTCTAGACTTAAGTCAAATCATAAAGTTAAGTGGTATTCACAGCGCGTTTTCTTTTAGTGCCCCGCTTATTTTTGATACTTAAACTTAAGTGTGGTCTGACCTGTCTTAAGTGCATTTAACGCTGGGTCAACTGTCATCAATTGCATTGTTTTTCTTCCCAGTGTGTTATCGAAAAACGGCTATATGATTGATTAGAGAATGCTAAACAATTTAGACTTCGGAAGATTACAACAGATTTCAATTTATATTCTTACTGACCTTAAAAAGCCTTCGTTTTCCGTCTTTGTTCGCCACTGACCATTGACTGCCGCATAGCACAACATATGTCGTCTACTTGTGGTACGTGCACGCGTATGTGTGCACGACACGCGTGTTATGTGCGCGTATGATGCACGCGCGTAGTAATCTAATGTTTTTGAAACGTCCGCGCGTGGTCTGCGCTGCTTTGATTGCAGAGACATTATGATGTGACAGAGTTAAGCGTGCACTGATTGATTAAGTACACCACTAAGGTAAGCGGGGCGCTTAAATCTTTTGTGAATACGAAGTTGAGTGTCCCACTTATCTTAGCGGGGTGCTTATATTTAAGACAGACTTAAGTTTTGTGAATACCGCCCCTAGACGCTGATAATGGCCCGCCCGTTCGGCTTGGGCCATTATCAGCGTCCAGGCCCCTATCCGGTTTAAAACGTATTTTTAAGACTATTCAAACCCACTTTTAATCCCTAAATAAAGGGGTCTTTTTAGCGTGCAGAGGACATGCACAGGTGTTGTTTCTTTTCTTTATTATTTACTGGTGCGTGCTCGTGTTATAAAAGGTAAAAAGCAAGTCGCATAAGCCTATCACGTTCCAGTTTGTCTTGGTGTGCCCAGCAATACAGACGGCATTATTGGTGTATTGTCTTGCATAGTAACTTAGTATGTAGTCTTGATTTGAACCTGGTAAATTTCGAGGCTGTTTTTGAGGTGTTTGCCACTCACAGTTAAGGAATTCACCAGATCCTTCGCCGACAATTGTCAGCGATACATCTATATAACAAGCGATAGCATCGGCAAGAGCAGGTGACATTGTATATATTTGTATTCAATATTTAGGTGACAAGACTTGATTAATAATTAATACCCTTATCAATAAAAATGCTGCATATTCATTTTTTTGTTAATTTCTACATGAAGGTAACATTTTGTACAAGGAAAAGTGTTCGATACCACTGCTATTTTTCTTTCTTTATGTAATATTTTTCTTGTCAACTCATGAAATAAAATGTTAGGTTCATTGCAAATGATACAATGGGCCTAAAGTAAAGGATTCTGTCTTTGAGGTTTCTGAAAATGAGAAAGGAATTGTTACCGTGAGATAAACCACTGCTTGGGTTTCATTCAACGATTCAGGAAGAACTCTGGTGCTGAGCTTCTGGATCAATTTTGCTCCATCTTGTAACTCAGTACTCGAAAGCGTCATGTTGGCACTTGTTAAGTCATTGAGTTTGTTTATGCAGCTAGTCGCAGCGTCGTCTATCAAGGCACCTTCCTCTTTAATCTGAGAAAAACAGAAATTCAGACCACCCTTTTTTTAAATGAAGCGACTTTAAGAGATAAGCATGATTTTATCATAATTGGGTCATTTCACGAAATTGGGGCACAAAGTGTGATATTTCGTCATTTCCACAAAATGGCCAATTAGTGAACAGCAAGTCGTCATTTATATACGTATGTAATGATGGTGCACGATATGGTTGGTTTGCCTGTTCTGTACCGTAATTTTCGGCGCCCGAAAATTCCCGAAACAAGATTTGGACGTCAACATATAAGCCGCACCACCGTATAAGCCGCACCATTGTGTAGGCTGTGGCGTCCTAAAAAAACCGCCGCCGTAAGTGCCGCACATCGGACAGTGCACGCATCAGCGGTCACACTCACTGTCGGCACATCGGCAAAACGCCACAAAGTGATCATTGTGTGGCGTCCCAGTTACAATGTTTTGATAACGGCACAATGGAAAGCAAAACTTTTCTATTAAAAAGTTGCACTGAAGGGGATTTTTTTCCCCGAGAGAAAAAAACATTGATTTTTTCCACTGGATCAATGATCTCATCACCGTGCAAATGCCAGTTATATTTTTTCTTTTGGTAGCTCTGAAAAGGGCTGTTTGCTTTTCGTTGTCTTTTTTGCCGTTTTGTCTTTTTTTTCTTTTCTGCAGAAAAACCGTACGCTGCAGCATTGTGCATCACCGAACTGCATGTGTGATGTTGACGATCGATCGTCAACGGCTTCGTCAATGTTAAAATCAGCGGGGTATGGCAGAAGTGTGGCCGGCCGTGCTCTGCCACAGCGACGGTGAATATGGCAGCCTCGATGGATTCGTGTTCAGTTGTCTGTACAACTACACTTGAAACAAACACCTCTTTTCAGAGCTAATACAACCCCATGCCCCGTTAAAGATATTTAAAAGAAAGCAGCTTGCCCCAAAACTTCTCTTCATGTACGTTGTGTGAACAATTTTTAACCCCTTGCCACCGGATGACGTCTATAGACGCGACTTGTGAAAAGACCATGAACCGGCTGACGTCTATAGCCGCATTACTGCACGTGCACATATAATTCAACTTGCACCTGTGGTTGCTGGCATGTTTGGAGAATCTTTAGTAGTTCTGAAAAGGTAAATCTATACTATAATCATTATTCTTGGTTAAAAAGATGGAATTTTTCGAGCAGAGCGCTTTGCGTAATACACTGCATGGAGTTTGTGTGCGACGAATAGGGCTGTTGTTTAGTGTACATGCGTTCATTGTTCCGCGCTATTCATAACCCTTGGCTCTCGGTGTGTATATATAGGCGTACATACACAGGGCATTCAGTTGTATTACACGATGTCTTCGACGAGTGAGGGTCAGGAAACTGCGACGGCGGCAACTACAGTTTCAGATTTAGAATCGGAATATGAACAAAGTTCATATAGTGAAAGTAGCGACAGCAGTGGTTCTGACGGGGGAGCGCCGTTAGCGAAGCGTGCCAAGCAAACCAAGAGAACTGACTCAATTCAGTGGAAGAACAGCGACAACTTCCCGCGACGATATGGCTTTTGCGGTACAACGGAAGTTCAAGTGCGGGATTTGGACAACACCAGCAGCCTTGTGGAGATTTTTGAAAAATTCTTCACTCCCGAACTGACGGCCTACATTGCCGACGAGACAAATCGCTACGCCGCCCAGAATCCAAGACGTCAAACGCCAAGTCGAAGTCACATTAGGGAATGGTTCAAGACTACTTCCGAAGAGATGTTGGTGTTTCTGGCTTTGATGATCACCATGGGAATAATGCCCAAACCCGAACTGAAACTGTATTGGACGACAGACTCCATACTTGAAACTCCTTTCTTCCACAACATCCTGACCCGAGACAGATTCATGGACATGCTGGCCTATCTGCACTTCAATGACAATAATCAGGCAGATAAAAGTGATCGCCTCTTCAAGAGGCAATCACGGGACTAGCCACTGATCACGGGACTAGCCTCTGGGTACACGTGGAACTTGAAAATATACACTGGGCAAGACCAGAGCGACAAGCCAGCAAGTACGAAAATCGTACTCGACCTGAACGCCGATCTACTCGGCAAGGGGTACACCATTTTCCTAGACAACTGGTTCAGCAGCCCTTCCTGGAACTCCACAGCGGCCACAAAACAAATGTCGTGGGGACAGTTCGAAAAAAATCGCAAAGAGATGCCCAAGGACTTGTGCAACTTGAAACTAAGAAGGGGTGAAGTTGCATATCGCTCTTCCGACAAAAGCCTACTTGCCCTGGTCTGGAGAGACAAGAACGACGTCCAGATGCTATCAACGATGCACACGGCGGCAATGGGAGACTCTGGAAAGCATGACCGGGAAGACAGACCTATAGAGAAACCCCGTTGTGTCCTCGACTACAACGAAGGCATGAAAGGTATGGACATGGCAGACCAACTTGCCTCCACTCGCCGCTCAGTCAGGAAGTCGATCAAGTGGTACAAACAAATCTTCTTCTTCCTGCTGGATGTCTGCCTTGTAAATTCTTATCTCGTGTACAAAGAACTTGGTGGGACTGACAAATACTTGAATTTCAGATTGGCATTGGTGAATGAAATATTTGAATGCAAGAAATCTCCCTGTTTATCGATCTAGAGGTAGACCACCCCGTCGCCGTAGTCCATTCAGACTGTTGGGTAGACATTTCCCTGCAGAAAAACCCCCAACAGATAACTGTGCCAGACCCTTCAAGCGTTGTGTTGAATGTAACGGAAATGGCACGAGAAAGGAAACCAAGATCATGTGTGACATTTGCGAAGTTCCCCTTTGCGCTGTCCATTGTTTCAAATATTATCACAGGTAAACAATTACATCGGATACAGCCCACCGTCAGAAAAGTATAAAGCGCAAGTTCAGTCCATTTATTTGACATTATCAAGATAAAGAAAATATATAATCTGAAGGAAAGAACTGAGTTGTGTGAATAAAATACCTTGCAAAAACGAGTGTTTGTCTTTGTTTCATTTTACTTGAATTGTAGTCCATAAACGGAGAATAGGTGTTAAAAATATGTTGTAAAGTTGCAAAAACAACTAGGCCTATGCGTAATAGTGAAAGTAGCAGAGAGTCGATTGTTACGACCGAAAACTATTAGCGTGCAATGTACCAACATTGCCCGGTCGGGTGCACGGTGTGACCCGGCGTATACCCTAGACACTGCCAGGTGGCCCACTGCATGAGTCCTCGGTGAAATTAATACCGGCCCACCAGCAACCGCTAGTATAAAAAATACCGGTGGCAAGGGGTTAGAGAAGAGAACTGAAATCAAATTCTACGAATAGCCAGATTGCAAGAATGTCGCACGCAATTTTTGGGAAAAAAATCCAAAATTTATATTTTGCGTTAAAACCACTTTCACACAACAGACAAGTTTCAACAGATTTCAAAAATACTTTTGTTGCAAAAATTCATCAAGCAGTTGACGTTTTATGCTTGTTAAAATGCGTCAAATTTATCGTCAATGAAAATGAATAGACGGCAACTTCAAAAATTGTGATGTGATGCAAAGCGCCCTTTTTGGCACGAGGCACATTAATTTTTCTTAGTTAGTCTTAAATTTAAGCGTTATATATTTATCTTGTCCTTCAAGAGCAGACTGTAAACAGGGCGCCATCAATTTATGTTATGCCAAGCACAGCATGAGGGCGCTATAGGCACAAGCTTTGTTATGCCCACGGTTATGTCTTGAATCAAGACTAATAATTTGAGTCTTCAGTCTTGAGAGTCTTTGGCAATGTTGAATTATTTGACAAAATTATGGTCACTGATGATGTAATGGGGACGCCAATTTATCCCATTTCACTCAGTTCCTAAAAGTGAATTTGACATCACACAGTTTGTGATCTAAACAATCACTTGTAATCTAAATTTGGAAGATTCTACCTTGAATTTGTGCGTGGTTCAAGAAAATTTGTTGAAAACCACTGAATGTGACACCTGCATAAATTTGCACAAAATCCCATTTGGTTGACTACATATGTTGCTTCTCTATTTTGTGAAAAAAAATGGAAGTTCTTAATTTATCTCACTCAGCCGTTGGTATTTCTGTGTACTATTGGCGAATGAAATTCATAAGTCTAATAATATATGGTAATAACGGTCACTGATGTAATAAAGACACCGTATCCAAACTTCATGGAATGACCCAATTATGTATTATGTATACAACTCCTTTACCATATTGCCTGTGATAATTGGATTACAACAAATTAAACTTTAATTTGTTTTATACAGTGTCTGTGCTTTTTCAAAGCCATAGATGAATCATGTGGGGTATCGTTGCCGAGTGGTTTGGGTTGTTGACTCGCAACATTCAGGTAAAAACCCAGTGTTGTGGTGGTGATACCCGGTGGTGGTACCGGTACCTGTCAGGCTGTTCCCTTGAGCTAGGCATTTAACCACAATTGCTCCCTATTTCACAAGGGATATAAAGCCGTTGGTCAAGTGTGTTGTGTAACGTACTTACAAGATCTGCCAGAGAAACCTTTCGTAAAGAGTAAGAGGATTAACCGGTATTTCGGGCCACTGGCTTCCAATGGCCCCACCCAGCTGTGTATCTAATAGACCGATCCAGTGCGCTCCGCCCATTTCGAAATTGACCAATCACAGCCTCAGGTTGAGGTAACCAAAAAGTGGATTTCCATTTTGGTTACCCGAGTCCTCAAAATTGTGTGCACAGAGATACGGCAAACTGCAGCACGAGTGACGCAAAAACACAATAAACATCATTGTTATCAGTGCCCAGGACCCTAGCCAGTTTTCACCGAAATGTTTAAGATTGGCCAAACCATGTACTTTTAATACATTCATAAAAACTTGTTTGTGTAAATCGGTAAAACTCACCAAAATTAGCTTGTCGTTTTGCATTCACTTTCTACACCGCGTTCTAGATGTGCGTGGTTGAGTTTGTTCGATCGTGTGCGTTACGCGTAAAGCTAGCGTGTTGCACACGTACGCACATGACCGGATACTTGTCGTTAGGTGCGTTCAGACGATGGTTGTTAACTTAAAGTTAAGTCGTTGTTAGTGGGCACTCGTGAGTAAGCTCGTGAGTAGTGACCGTGTGGACGCACTTACTTACAAGTTAACAACGACGATTTAACAACGAGAAATTTTATGAGTAGCGCGCTACTTACGAGCGCGCACCTTTGGTATATGGGCAGTGTGCATGCCTGCGCGTCGTTGTTAAATCACCGTGTGGACACGCGTCGTTGTTAGTGGGACTGTCGTTGTTAACTTTACTTTCGAAGGTAGTGCCCGTCTGAACATGCCTACAGTACACATTGCTTTCCAGCGTGCAGTTTCTGTGTGCGTGTTCTATACGCGCTGACCAGGGCGTGTGCGCGGCCGGAAAGAAGTAAACAAAATGTTATGTTGCCACGTGACTCCACTGCACACGTGTCTCGCATGTGTGCCACGATGCTAGGCAATTGCTAAATGGGCGGAGCTTACTGGATCGGTCTATTGTTCAGGTGGAGTACATCTGTAAGCTTCATGGAATTCAGCCTATTGATTGCTTTCGATGACGTAGAACATCCGGGAATGTGTGGTGGGCAACAGTCACGCGCGTACACGCGCGCGCCAATAGACGCACATGAACACGCGTAAAAAATACTCACCAGCGTATTTTCATTCGAAGATGCCACACACGCGCGTTGCGATACGTTCAAAATATTGAGCATGCAGTCAGCTTGTAAACACAAAAGTGCTTCTACTTAATCGCGATTTTTAGCCTTAAGAAATACGTTTTTATCTTTATCGATACAACAGCCATGGCGCAACAACATAAAGCAATGTTAAGCAACAAACGTAAGTGCAACCAATGCGCTTTTCTTGCTCTGTTTGCTGGTTATTACTCGAGCCACGTGGGTCATGAAAAATGCCCACCAAAATGGTGGATGGAAGGGGTGACGTCACCGGAAAGCAATCAATGGGGCGTGAATATAAGTCCCATAAAAAAAAAAAAAAAAAAAACCCACAATATATTATCACCTGCTGCCTTGTGCCATTTCATTATTTCACATTGTTTCCTGCTCAAAATGCTACCCCACCGTATGACTTGACACCATTGACTTTCACATTGTGCTGATGCCTCATCTTTAATCTCTCTGTAAAATGTGTGACTCTCTCTATGAAAACGAGTCAGATATTGCATAGACTGGGCCGAGTTTTTGGTCAATTTCATTAGCCTGGATCCACGACTGATCTCTAGTTACATGCTCGCAAAAACTCGGCCCATGCAGTGTGCACAACATCCAACTAATTTTCATAAAGAGGATTATTTTCTTTCACACTGTAGCTTTTTGGAGTTTCATGCTGCAACGCTATGGGGACAGGCTCGAAACCAAGTGATATGTCAACCATCAAAAACAGTCACATTAATCATGATGGTGAAATGTACATTTTGCATTCAGAAAAATTAATTCATAAAAATGGACGAAAAATATATTATACAGAGCCATTAATTTGAACTCAACCACTGTACCCACCACATACAGCAGCTCTTCCATAGTCTGTGCACAATCTGCCTCATGTATTATCCTGCACGGGTCTTTGCCCGTTTCTGGGCTAAATTCAGTTAGGTCTTTCAACTTCATGCTTCCTGTTTCCTCTGAAAGAAAACAAATGTCCCAACAACAATAATCTTATATAATATAATATGCATATACCATGCGAAATCTCTAAATCAAACCTCAAAGTAAGAAACTAAAATGTTACAATCAGTAGAGAATTGAGTTTAATAACGGGCTAATAAAATCATTTCGAGAACAGGGTGCAATTTGCTTTATTTATACATAAAGCTTTGATCACTACAGCTTCATTGTTGGGCACTCTGACTTTTGGGTGAAACAAAATCATGGCGTTTGAATGGAAAATGTAAAATATTTGAAAAACTTGACAAACACGATAAGTAGGAACCACCAGTGAATGTGACATGTTGGGAGGACTTTCACCATGTGTGAAAGTGCAGCTCGCCTGGCTGGCTTCAAATAAATAATGCATTCATAAATACCTTAGACAGTTCACGCATCCTTATTGGCTGAGAACACATCACGTGGCCGGTTTTAAACGAATTATAATAACCACTGTTTAAAACTAGCTGGCTCGAGTTGCTGCCTGCGCCCCAGTAAGCATATGGAACTCGCACACGCATGCAGAAAAATGTGCACTGTGCATGCGACATCTACCGGGTCGTCTGCGTGCGCGTACACAACACATTATACGCGAAATGCTTGTAGCAGCTGCATGTATAGCAGTTTAAACGTACAAACAACAAGAAGCGAAAACGTGAATGCAAAACCGGGCCTGGACGCTGATAATGGCCCGCCTGAGCATGCTATGAGTTTTTTAGCATGTGTCGTGGAAAAAGCAGTTATTACATAGTGCATAATGTGTTGTGTGAGGAATGAATAAATCCACTAAAGTATATACATGTATTTAGCTTACCAAGTGAGTTGTTCCATTTTCTTGGGAGGGGAAGATCTCGCCCAGCCTTGGTAATAAGCACAAGCATGACATTGTCGTAGCATGCAGACAAAAAACCCCTGTTGCCATGACTTGACTTTCCGAGAGTTAGACCTCGCCCTGCGGAGTTGGTAGATTTAGCACTTCTCAGATGAGAGACCTTTACGACTGTCTGTTTAAAGAAGTTTTAATACAGAATAAAGGAATAGATTTGTTTTGTTGCGTCATTACACAGATAATAATCTGATATGTTAAGCTAAGGTAATTAAATTTCACACAAGCAGAACTTTTGAAGTCAAATGTTTAAATCCATGGATCTTTTTACTGACTGACAAGAAGGTGTTCTGTCTGGCTTATAAATACTGAAAGACTCTTGGTACACTAACAAGTAAACTGAGAAATAATTTTAAAAGAATACAAAGTTTAGTCATTTTTAGCCAAAAAAAGTGAATGTGGCAATGTTTTCAAAAATCAAGGTGTTTGGGTAAAGTTTGGGAAGATCAAAGAATTATCAGTAGCAAAAGTGTCCCCATCGCTTTGATTGTTAACCTGTTACTTCGCAAAAACGCTTGAATTTGTGTTAAGTTTCAGGGCTTTGGATTAATAATACACTCTCATCTAAACAGTGTGCAGGATTCTGCTCCCCCCCCCCCCCCCCCCCCCCCCCCCCCCGCCCTCCTCAGTCTGAGGGACCCCTGCTCATCTGAACAGAAGGGCACCAGGTTTTGTCTCAGTCTTGGGGCGTACATGTGCATTTCACTAATACCTTGCGATCATCGCAAATGCCCAAACTGATCGCTAAACTCAAATACCATCGCTAATAGCAAGTAATTTTAAAGATCGATTTCACAAAAATGTTCTAGTAATGACTAAAATGCAATCAGTAAACACAGAAATGACATTGTAAAATCAAATCACAGTGACTTTTTTGTCAGTTTCATTTGTCTATAAACATTTGTTTGGCATCGCAATTATTCATAAACCGAATTTACTGGCATTAACCTTTTAGTTATCATCTGTGCCCATTGTAATTATTTTCAGTGCTAAATGCTAATCGCAACTGCGATGGCTTTAGTGAAACACGTTTTATCGCCATAGCAACCGCGATGGATTTTATGTTAGTGACCGTTGCAGTAATCGCAAAAATTCATGTTAGTGGAATCGGTCTCTGACACCAGGCTCTTTGTGAAGAAGTGCCGCGGGGTCCTTATGAGGACCACATGACCATCTGAGGCCAATTTCATTAAAGGAACGTGATCAGAAAAATGGATTTCGTTTTAACCTAACATATAAACTGTTTTTCCATGTGAAGAAAACAGGAAATTTGCAATCTCCAATTTCATTGTGGAAGCAAAAAGGTTGGAGTAATTACTGCACTGCTTTATGGAACCACATGAATTAGTTTACAAAACATCGGTGGTTTGTCGACGATCTCCTTGGAAATATACGGATTGAGAAAGCAAAATCTCAATTTAAATGATATCAAAATCTCATCACCCATGGGAAAAATTGGTGGGTCAAAAATGTGATCTGGACACGCTCCTTCAAGCTGTTTAGCTGCCCATTTGTGCTAATGGCTACTCCATAGAGAACGTAACCACAAGCACTGTAAAACATTACCTTTAGAGGAAAAATTTGCTCAAGAAAAAGACGAAACAATGCTTGCTTTCAAGCACATGTATGCTCAAGCATGTCACATCTGTAAAATAGTGGTAACATTAGCACAACTTTTCTGCTACAGTAAGCATGCCTTTTCAGCTAACACTCCGGTAACGCGATGAAATCATCCACCCTCCTTGCAAGAAGATAGCTGGCACATTTCATCCTCTGCAGGCCAAAGTCCCCTTATTCCTTAACAGCATTCCTTTTATCCATTATAACCATTCCTTATAATCTAACCCAGCCTTTTATTGAATATAAACAAGTAATTATATTTTAGGGATTATGACCAAGGGACCGCCGGGGTGAATACATTTGATACAAATGTGGACAAATGTCCATGAGTTTGGGAAATCTGGATGTAGTGAAAAGCAGCCTTTTATTACCAGCTAATCATTCCTCAATTGCTTGCTTAGAAGTGGCCAACAAAATCAGTTTACAGTTTAAAACTTACAACAATGGGGAGATCGTTTCCATTGATGCTGACAGAGATGGATTTTCCAGACCACCCAACAACCAGATAGATCCAGCGGTCAAACATCAAGTAAGATGCTCTGATATCTGTTTGCCAGGACTGACCGTCGTTGACCACCTTCACACGGAGACCACCTATGGACTGGAACATCGATATGCCATTCTCACCTGCAAATCATGTTGGGAAGGAAAAAGTGTAGTTGTCAAAAATTACATGCTTACACTATTATTGTGATAAGTGAACTCGTAGCTACATGTAGTTACTAAGTGGTGTGACAGGTTACTGTGTCGGGTCGCTGTGTCATTTGTACAACAGCTCTAAATCCAGTACATAGGCATTCAATTGCAACCATTTGGGAAGGCACTGAGTATACAGTGCTAATATACGTCGGGTAAGGGCAAAAGCAAACCCTGATTAAAATGCATTCTCCCCGACGCAAGCTACTAACCATTTGATCGTAAAGGAAGAAAACATTAGAAGTTAGAAGTGGTTCCATCTGTCCAATGCAATGAATCTGCCCGAGATGGTATCTTTTTGTAAGAAAAAGACAACTGATATAAATGTGTGCACACGCATATTTTAGCATGAATGGATGCTCAGGGGTGTAGGCTGGGGGTTGCGGATGAAACGCCAACGCCAACCCCCCCCCCCCCCCCCCCCCACCCCCCACGCCCCTCCCCCAGGCAAATGTAAAGCAGACAACCTTGGTCTAGGCTATAATTACGTTTTAGTAGTTTACAACGACATACACAGAGAAAGCCCCCAGAAGAGGCAAAACATGTTTGCTTTGAATTCTAGGAAATCAGGTCAGAGGTTATTGCCAGGCATGACTTTAAAAAACACTGCTGTCAATAGACATATGACATAATGACGTCACGCAATGTTTACCGCGGTGCATTATGGCTGAAATGTGGGTACGAATTCTCTGCAACGCTAGTTTGCACAATTATTGCAGGGCCATTTTCCGGGCGCCGCCTTTTGAGGCCTTAAAAGTTAAAACCATAGTTCCGGCGTCCGTTGTGGGCTTAAAACTCACGCAGGCACAACTTAGTTGACACGAACCATTTTAGAAATTTACGATCTTTGTTTTTGACGTTTTTTTGCCAGCGAAACGGTTAGTAAAGTTCACAAAGTTACGTGCATAATACGCTAAGCGCTATGCATGCAACGCACGCAAACTAGAGATGCAGAGATTTCGTCCCCATCTTTTTTGTTGTAAATATGTGTTTGTTTCAGTACTCATGTCGCGATTCCATATTGTCCGCCATATTTCACTACTTTCAACTTCTGCACCAAGTGACATCATTACACAGAGCCTATCTAGAGACCTGCTTGCAAGCTTCGGTAGTGGCGGGTGACACTAGGGGCGTTCGAGATGGAGGTTTACAGGAGGTTTACATCGGGGGAAGCCCCAAGAAGATCATGCAAAATCGAACGACACGGGGTTTCGCTTTGAATTATGAGAACACATTGTTGTCAGACAGGGGCTTTATAAATACTGTTATTGTTTGACTCACGATGAAAATAAAGCCGGCACTACGCAAAATTAGTTGCCCTAAAAGTACCGCAATAAACCTTGTCAATGCCCACAGACATCTACTGAAATAAGCAAAATGTATTTACAGCCCTATTCGATCCTATTTTTGTCATAAATCTGTGTATTTCTTCGTACTCACGTCGCGATTCCAAACTGTCCGTCATGTTTTACTACTCGCAGTTACTAGGGGACGTCATTACACCGAGCCTTACACTAGAGACCCAGTCGCGAGATCGGGCAGTGGTGGCTGCTACCGGGGCAGACCCGAGTATCATGTGATGGCTAAAAGAACGCTCTGGTGTAAGTTGGTGTTACACTGTGTAAGCATCTTGAAATATTGTGGCACATCATGAGATGCTAAATCAAACACGTTGGTGCAAGGTCGTGTTTCATGTGTAAGCTAAATGAATGTATAATGTTGCATCTACCATAGACCTTTGCACCGGCGGCCATGATAGGGGACAGTCACATTGTTACTGCGTCATGCATAAATAGGCACTTTTTAGATCTATTGTCACACCATTTAAGTATGAACACCTGCCCCATGTCATGGCCGCCTATGCAAAGCGTCTATAAACATATTTACCCCTTAAAATGCAGTGAAATGCCACTTTGCCCTTAAACTCGGGTGAAAATTAATTTCCCTCGTCACCCAGTGGAGTGAAAAATCCCCCAAACAAGATTCCATTGTGTAAAGCCCCTTAACTGTCTGTGGGCAAGGGAAATTCAGCCTTGTTTCAGGAGCTCTAAACAATGGAATTTTGTTTAGGGAATGTTTTACTCTACTGGGTAACAAAGGAAATAAATCTTTTTCCCGAGTCTAAGGGAAAAGTGGCAATTCACTGCAATTTAAGTGGTAAAGATGTTCATAGTATATCAGCGTGTCCAGAAGGTGGTTCTTTCTGTAAACACGTCAAAACTCACCATGTTCCTCTGCCCCAGCAGTGAGTAGGTACCCATTTATGCGGTGTGTGGCAATCTTTAGTTTAACCCACATTGCAATGCCGAATCCCTCCCGGTCACACACTGAGGGATTTGCCGGGCAATCGCTGGTCGTGAAGTCCCCCAGCGACACCCATCCCCTGTGGCCATCGGTGCAGATTGCCCTTCCCTCGTCCATTCGGTCGGGGAAAAAAGAAACACCCGTGGAACTGAGTTCGAAGGGGTAATGCCATCCCGAATGGGGCTCGAAGGTCCAGCAGTAGTCACCGAACTTGTAACAATTAAATTCTGCTTCTAAAAATCCAGAAAAAAGTAAAACAAAAGTAAACTTATTAAAGGAAAGCTAAAAACAAAATAATTAATCCACTGTCTAAAAACAGTGACATTTTAACAACGGTCTTATAGTCTTGATCACTCTTCACCCATGAGGACTATAAGAGTTTAGTATACTAAACATTACAACTACACGTACATGTAGCCTTTCATCAAGAGTACTTTAGGGTCATTCCTAGAAAATGTAACAGTGTCCTCCTTACATCATGACACTTCTGGAGTTGACTGATATACATTACATAACATGTTTCAGAGAACAATTACCCTCAGTGTATAAACAGTATGGCCTATTGAATCAAACAACACCCTCAACTGTGAAAGATGCAAGTGTGACGATTTGAAACTTTAGATTTCTTGGAATTGCATATTATGTATTAAGTACAATATCTACGGAGTGATAGCAGCTACCGTTTCGAAAAAGGAACTAGTCAAAAATAATGGAATTGTAATCCTAACAGTTAACAAATTCCTAAGTATCTCCCCCTTATATTGTCATGTTTTTAAATATTACCTAAACTATAATAACAAAACATGTTTGTTTATGTATTCTGCATTATTGAGAACTTGACAGGAATTGTTTTAAATGTTGGTAACTCATTTGCATGAAGTGTAAACCAGCTCAAAATGCTGATCTTTATGCACTTATGTACTTACTTGACATTCCCAAAAGCTGATGCACATTCCCCAGACCAATGTATTTCTCCCAGATTGCCAGCTCGTGAACACGATATAACAATGGTTGAGAAGGGTCGAATGGGAATATTGCACCAGATGCTCCGAGAACAAGTTGTGCTCTATTATTTGGGACGAAGGATTGGTTTCCATCATCTTCATAGACGACATCCTTTGGCTGAACACCATTTATGTACAATGTAAGATTTTCTTCTGCACTCCATGTGAAAGCAATGTTGGTCCACATGTTGGTTGTTAAATTCTGTAAAAAAAAACAAAAACAAATACAACAAAGGGTATTCTCTATAGATTATAAAATAGGGGCAGTGGGACTTGGGGCCCTTTTGCAGAATTTAAAATTGCTTTATGTAATTCTTACACTGTATATAAATGAAAGATTTAAGAAACGCATGATGGCAACAACTCAGAAAGACTACCGGTTGTGCAGTCAGTCCGCAGCACACGCGTTAATGAGGTCAAATCCTGAATTTTATCTGCACGGCGTATGTCGCGATCTAGCCGCGAGACTTCTATGTGACTCGGTGAGAGTTCAGCAAGCCCTTTTTGAACAAGTGATACTTTCCAAAGAAAGCAATATACTCACAAGATAGTGTGATAAATAGAAGGAGGAGATGTTTTTGAATCAAATGATATAAAATATGCCTAGATTGATCAGGTTTTGATCAATGGTGCCAAAATCACTTGATCATATTTAGTGTGTTTTTTGTTTCTGCACCCTGACTGGACTAAAATCCGACGACAAACATTATTACTAAATTTGGATAGGCGAGATGATGAGCTTTCATTTAATGTGTATATTGTAGTGTGAAGGCGCCAAGCTTGTATTGTTTATTATACATTTTTGAGCGTGAGATTTCATTTTTCGATCACGTTTCTTTCCTTCGCTTGGTATCTGCGGCCTGTTTTCGCCACCACAGTCGAAAATACGTTTCTCACGCAATTGCAGAATCCAACCAATGATCAGTGTTGGTCGTCGGCAACCGAAGCTGTTCATTGGTTGAATCAGTAACATCGTTTCTGCTTATGGTCTAGTCTTGTCCCAAGACTACTCTAGTCGATATTGGTTTGTGTACGCGTTGGCCAATCCCAGTAGTGCGCCCTCTTGCAGCACTAACTGGCCAGCCCTTTGCTCACTAGAGTAGTCTTGGGAATCTCTCCCGGAAGTTCAGCATTGGAGGCGGTACCGTTTTATGTAAATAGCTGCACAGGGTTTTATGATGGCACACAAGGGACATGGCATAACACAGATATCTTTGCAAATAGTTGCAATGTCGCAATTATCTTAATAAACAAATGTATTTTGCGATGTCATACGCCTTTGCAGACATGTTTGTAAATATATTCGCAAACATTTGCCAAGAAAATTATGCCACCGAAAATATTAGCAACGATAAAACGGTCATGTTCGATGATTCTTGTAAGCCGCCTTATTATTTTCAAACCATTCGAAGCGCGTGCACGCGGTGTATTTGGGTCACGTGCTGTATCTATATCTGGGTCGCGCTCGCTGCATTCCGGCGCGCTGCTATATTTGGGTCACTCGCTGATTGGTTCCCTAGGAAAGCCTAGGCAAAAACAAAGACAAAGTTAAACCTTCCGGGAGAGATTCCCAAGACTACTCTAGTGAGCAAAGGGCTGGCCATTTAGTGCTGCAAGAGGGCGCACTACTGGGATTGGCCAACGCGTACACAAACCAATATCGACTAGATTAGTCTTGGGCCAAGACTACTTATGGTCCCGAAAACGATTTCCTGACACGATCACATGTCGGGCACATGTTTGTACACGTGCTGCGTGATCGTAACGTTATAAATACGTTTTTCTATACGACGTAATTTCTAATCAATGAAAGTGCGTGAAATAAAGATATTTTCTGTCAAAGTGGGAGTTTTTAAAGTTTATTTTACCGTGGTAATTAAGTTGTATTTTATTGCGCCCTGACCGGACTAAATAAATATCAATGTAAAATGAATAAATTCCGACTAGAAAATCAAGTAGTGTAAGATCAAAGTGTGGCCAACATCAGAAGGTATGAAATTTTGTCATTTTTTACAGTCGATTTTGCTCGGATTCGAAACGACTTTTCAGTGCGCTGCGGACTGACTTTGTATTTTACTGTGCCCTGACTGGACGCGTGTTTTTGTTTTACACCAGGGGTACACCCCAATTGTTCAACCCGAATAGAGTCTACTACGTTTCCAATGACTGATACTTCTCAAGTGACAATCTTGGAAATAGCCAGAACTCTTACTGTCACTATTAGAGAAAAAGAAGAAACCGAGAAATTTCGAAAAATCCCGAACAACACTGAGATTCGAACCAGGGACCTTATGATTGCAAGTCGAGCTCTCTTCTAACCAGACCACGCAGCTGGTTGCAAACCGACCGCGTTCAAAACCCTAAATTCCTTAATATAACCAAACCTGAATCCTCTCAAGACGCTAAAAAGGTACAAAACCCCTCATTTTCCCCTCGCAGTGGTGTAAAAAAAAGTCGAAATCAATGTAAAAGTGATGATTTCACCACCTTTCATAGTGGCCATGTTTGCTCAGTCATGCATGACAGTTACATAATGACCCTGGTACCATTGGACAGAGGACAGTCTGGACTTTCCTTACATACACACCTCTTTTTAAAATATTGGACAGATTTCTGATAATTTACATTTGTGACGGGCTCTACGAAAATGAGTCACAAGTCGCGCTGGCTAGTATATTCTTTTTGCGACCATAAAAAGAAATCTGTGGCATTTCTACGCTCATTAAAATATTACCTAAACACAAAAGAAATTCCAGGCGTAACACAGACATTCCAGGGGGAACACAGACATTCCAGGCGGTATCTGGGCACCGCCAGGAATTTCCATTGTGTTTTGGTATTTTATTGAGCGTGGATTTGCCGCGGATTTCTTTTGATGGTCGCAGAAAGAATACTAGCCAGCGCGACTTGTGACTCATTTTCGTAGAGCCCGTCACATTTAAAGATGGGTTTTCTTTTTTTATGGACACCCTGTACAGGGAAGGAGTCCTATAAATTTGCTGGAGCTGACTTACCTCTAGGTTAACAGATGCATTCCAGTGTATCTCTGCACTGACAACCCGGGCAATAAGCGAATAATCTTTCACATAGACTGCAAACCCCCTTTCTTCATCATTCTGTATCTTATTAATAGAACTGAAGAACGAAAAGGCAAAGGGTAGAATTTGTATTGCTAGTATACGTGTATGCTGAGACTACATGCATGCAAATAGTTACAAAAAACATGCAAATACCCTCCCAGGTATTCTAAAAAGAACACAACTGAAATGAAAGGCCCTATAGATGAGGCCAAGAAAAACATACATGTATACAGTTGTACCCAAAAATATTCGACATGTATTTTGAATATGTTAAATAAATGAGTGAGTTTTGTCTGGCTTACTTATGATAAGTATGTGACGAACAACTGAAAGAATAACAAGTGACATTTTCTGTAATTATTTTGGGGGTATTTTATCGACATATTTTCAAAAAAGGTAATTTCCGTAATTATTCATACCCTTATTAAAGTCACTCTTAATAATCAATAGAAAAGCCTTTGTTTTGTATCACTGCCTCCAAACGCCGGTTCCTGTATTGGCTTACAAGGCTTTGGCATGTTTCCATCGGGATTTTCTCCAACTCCTCCTTCGCAAAAGTCTCAAGGTAATTGAGGTTGGAAAGCTTCCTTGCCATCACCCGAGTCTTGAGTTCCCTCAATAGATTCTCGATCAGGTTGAGATCCGGGCTTTGGCTCGGCCACTCCAGAACGTCCACATGGTTGTCCTCGAACCATTTCGTGACTGCCTTGGCAGTATGTTTGTGATCGTTGTCCTGCTGGTAGGCCCAATGCTGACCGAGCTGGAGTTTCTCAGCGGACTGCTCGATGTTTTCATCGATGATCTTAATGTACTCATACCTGCCAACATTGGCGAGTAAAAAAAATCGGACTTTAGTGAAACTTGCAACGATCTAGTTGGTACAACTGTCAAGTTGACATAGTACTGCACCTGTTTTCATGTACACAACACATGCGCCGCACGCGGAGAGTCAGGTCAAGTCGACCGTTCCGATTGTTCCGATTTGTAACACTTTTAACACTTACAAATCGGAACAAATACGATAAAATCGGACTAGTTGGCAGGTATGTGTACTGCTCCTTTTTCATGATCCCATCCACTTCGACGATATTCCCAGTCCCATTTGCCCAGAAGTATCTACATGGATGCTACTACCTCCATGCTTGACGGTTGGGACCGTGTTCTTTGGATTGTACGCTTCCTTTTTTTTGCCAGACATACATGTAAGAAACATCCATGTGCCCGAAAAGCATCATTTTTGTCTCGTCTCACCACAGAATCGATAACCAGAAGCTTGGATCCTTGTCCAAGTGTGCTTTAGGGAAGGCCAGACGAGCTTCCTGAAGCCTCAGAAGTGGCGTCTTTTTAGGTCAGCGGCTATGGAGACCTCCCTGATGCAATGTGCGCTGAAGTGTCTGTCTGGATATCTTGGTCTCAGACTCACCAAGGCTGTGTAGGAGACCCTTTATGGTGATGCGGGGATTGCTGCTGGCTTCTCAGCACACTTTTCTTGCCAGACGAGATGACACCTTCGACTTACGTACGACCACGTCCTTTAAGGTTTCTCACAGTGGGGAACTCCTTGTACTTCCTAATTATGCTCTGAACGGTGGAAACTGGCGCTCTAAACTGCTTCGAAAGGACCTTGTAGCTTCTTCCTTCTTTGTGGCCATTGACAATAGCCATAAGCAAGTCCACTCCGAGTTCTCTTCTCTTTGCCATGGTGACCAGAAACTGATAATGAAGGCGTCAACTTCTATGACATTATTTGATTTAAATTTAATTGAACAGATATGTTAATGATTCAAATATTATGCAAACATGTTAGGATATAACTGTCGAACAACAGAAAGGAATCACTGTAATGTTAAAAGCAGGTGCATTATCAAAAATATGCCGAGATTTTGTAAGGGGTATGAATAATTTTGAACAGGCACAAAAAAAGCAAATCTAGACATTACTATTGTTATGCAAATGATGATGCTGAGCCAAAACATGCGGTCTTGTGCAAGGTAACTAACTGTCCTAGGATATATAGTGAAAGTTCCCTCACAATAGTTTTTTTGGGGTGAGAAAATTTGAAAAATGTTAGATTTTTCAAAGGGTATGAATAATTTTGGGCACAACTGTACGTTTCCTATTTAAAAAAAACTTCTTCTCTTATGCTGAAAAAAGAGAGATAGCCAAACTAAATTTGCAACACGCCGGGGCGGTGCAAAACAACACGCCGGGGCGGTGCAACACAACACGCCGGGGCGGTGCAACACAACACGCCGGGGCGGTGCAACACAACACGCCGGAGGGGTGCAACACAACACGCCGGGGCGGTGCAACACAACACGCCGGGGGGGGGGGGGGGGGGGGGGGGGGGGGGGGGGGGGGGGGTGCAACACAACACGCCGGGGCGGTGCAACACAACACGCCGGGGTGGTGCAACACAACACGCCGAAGCGGTGCAACACAACACACCGAAGCGGTGCAACACAACACGCCGAAGCGGTGAAACACAACACACCGAAGCGGTGCAACACAACACACCGAAGCAACACGCCGAAGCGGTGCATATAGCCGGGGCGCGATATTTTTTTCCGTACCACTGTTTAGCGAACATTGCTTCTGATTGGTTTAACCCCTATGCATATGTTGCATACTGATGTGTTTTGTCGATAACTACCTCAACATAACCCCACACCATACCACACTCTTTCCTCAATTAATAGTAAAAAAAATTTAATACGACTCTGAGGAGATTCGATCCTGCCATCTCTCGATTGATAGCACTACGTCTTAACCACTAGACTACCGAACGATGAAGCCCCATAGCGAATATGTGGTACGGAAAAAAAATCGCAGCCGGGGCGGTGCAACACGCAGGGGCAGTGCAACACTTTGGGGAGGTGCAACAGCCGGGGAGGTGCAACACTGCTCTCGCTAGAACACGGTCAGATCTGGTTTTTGAGCGATTCTGGAAAACATATCTGAAGACATTTCAGCTCCGTCAAATGTACCATGTTTTTCAAAAACATGAAAATCCATGTGCGTTTTCCGGTCTTGACGAGGAGTTCCAAAATGATTATAAATTCGTCTCTTCATTCTCAGTCGGTCGCGTACGTACATATGGACTCTGTGACTCGCGCCATACTCGGCAGCGTAGCCAGGGTTCTCTCCATAGGAGGGGGGAGGGGGGTGGGGGGAGGGGCGGGGGAGCTGGATGTTACTGTGTGAGGGCGCTCAATTTATGCCGTTCACAGGGGCATACCGAAACATTTTGCCAGGGGAGCCCATGGGAACGCCTTAGTCTCTCAGCAGGGGGGAGGGGGTGGGGGTTTCTTTCATTGTGTTTCCCTACAACAAACAGGAATGGTTATAAACCTGGCTCAATTTACCAGAGCAACATAAATTACTTGATTTTAGGTTTTATCCAACATACTTCAATTGTACTTAAACTATCTTTTGTCGTTATTCCATACTACTTACCGTTCAACATTATAGTCGGTTTAATGTCAAACTGCTTATGACAGGCCTGCCAAACACATGTTATTCGCACAACATTACCTGATAATAACAGCTGGAGAGGAAGACTGCCCGTGTCTGTATCTTAGCCAAATAGACATACTCAACCCATTAGGACAGAGACTGGCATCTCCAACACAGCTTTCAGTAAATTCACCTGGGGAAAAAAAATTTAAAAGAAGTGAAGAGTTTAATCGAGTATTCAAGCCCTGCTCACGTTGCAATGTGTCTAGTTAACTTTAAAGTGCAAACAAACAGCACTGACGAGACAGTTGACTTAAAGGGGCTATGTCACGCAGGCTCATCAATACACCACGAACAAATTCGCCCTTTACCTGTCCTTATATTCTCGTGTGTGGAATATGTGGACGTAAACCAGTCTAAGGAGGGATTTCCCAAGACTATGGTATGAGCTTGTCGGACTGGTCCGTTAGTGTTGCAAGAGGGCGCACTATTTCAAGAATACCCAAGGCGTGCACAATCCAATATCGATTATGGTCTTTGGCCAAGACTATTCCTTACCGAGACTGAGGTATGATTCTGGAGCACTCAAATCAACCACAAAGCTGTTTGGGACAGTAACATCTTCACTTGGGCCGACGGCAAGGACGTGTCTTGCAGAACGAGCCAAAATATCAAATGTGCTGCTGACCAATCGTCTCTGATCCCAGTAGTGGTCGGCTGTGGCAAAATAATTGTTGTCTGTAAGAGGAGATAAAAAGGAAATAAAAGGGATATTTCGTTCTCTCTAAAAGATATTTTATGCATGTTTTATCACATTATAGCCAGCCACAAATGAGGAGTCCCATAAGAGAAGGGAGCTAATGGCAGGTATTTCTGGCAATTTCAGATTTTCACACAGTGTGCACACTGTTTAGCCTTTTATAATTATATATGGTGGAACAAAGGGAGAGGGCGCAATTTTATTTGGGTATGAATTTTTTAACAATTGTATTTCTTTAAAAAAAACTTCATTTCCATGTTGTAATTATAATACACAGACGGAAATTATTAATAAAATAAATAAGTGAAAAGTGAAAAAGTAAGTTATTTTGCATTTAATTTATACAAAAATCAAAGTGCACCCTTCTATTGTGTTCGCCTTACTTCAAAAAGCAAACAAATTTTGGACGATTCGCATTGTTAATTTGACTTATTATGTCCATCCAAAGAAATGCTTAACTGTAGAATACATGATTAGTATCTCGAGGAATCAAAAAATGTTTACAGATTTAAGCAGAACTTACACAATATATTATAAACACGACGACGGTAGAAAGTGCTATACATGTATAGTCTTTGAGAAATGAGCAAAACAATTATTTTTCGTCACGCGAGACGTAAATTCATTTCGCTTCAAAACCACCTCGCCCTGGACCACTTCACCCCGAAGCACTTCACCCAAAGGCCATTTCGCCCCAGACCAACTTCGTCCAAACACTACCTCGCCCAAATGCCACTTCGCCCCAAAACAACTTCGTGCACAGGCCGTGGTTCAGGGCGAAGTGGTTTTGGGGCGAAGCGGTTTTGGGGCGAAGTGGTTTTGGGGCGAAGTGGTTTTGGGGCGAAGGGGTTTTAGGGCGAAGTGGTTTTGGGACGAAGTGACTGTAAACTATTTTTTGACTGTTTTCTCAAAAGTTAGATGAAGTACAGAG
This sequence comes from Henricia sp. BOLD:AAB3569, assembly GCA_037783545.1. Classification (NCBI taxonomy): domain Eukaryota; kingdom Metazoa; phylum Echinodermata; class Asteroidea; order Spinulosida; family Echinasteridae; genus Henricia; species Henricia sp. BOLD:AAB3569. The sequence goes on along the minus strand of JBBELK010000365.1, from coordinate 488,491 downwards.
CAGATTTTTGCTCAGGTTGATTGTAATCATACATACCTTCAATCGCACAGGGGGATGAAACTTTTTGTAACAGTTTACCAATCATGTTTACTACCTTTACGTTAGATTGACTTACTCCGTACGTACGCACGGAGGGCGGGGGGGGGAGGGGGGGGGGAGGGGGGGGGGGGGGGGGGGGGGGGAGGGGGGGGGGGAGGGGGGGGGGAGGGGGGGGGGGGGGTGGGGGTTGACATTGCGTACACCATGCGTACAGGGGGGAGAGGGGGGGTGAGGGGGGTCCAAGCCAATACGCAAACCAAAAATTGTTTTATAGTAAATCGGGACAGGATGGACAAGTTGACCATGGCTTTAGACCTTATGTACGAAATTTATTAGACAGGCCACACATTTTTCTCACACATCTCACATTTTTCTCACTCCTCAAATTAGGTTTTCCCATTAAATCTCCAGTTTAATGATGCTTGATGTGTCATTTTAAGTAAAAAAAAAATGCACAAGAAATACATTTTGTCATTTATTTCAGACTTAGGTGGCGACATGCGAATCGTACTACACGTAGTAGTATATAGCACTATACATGTAGTACTGAATGATTTTTACCAATGCTGAGGTATATGGAATGCGTATGCGTACAGGGGGGCAGGGGGTTTGGAGCCATTGCGTACGCCATGCGTACAGGGGGGCAGGGGGAGTCTAAAAAGTCGGCATTTCATGCGTACGTACTTTATGGACGAGCCCAATACTGAGATTAGTGTCATTATAGACTTTATGGCACTTTGGGAGCATGTGTGGTCATACATCTGGGTACACAGCCGTGCTCGTGATTGAGGGGTTATGGGTTCGAGCCCCACTTGTGCCAACGTATTTGTGTTCCTGGGAAAGAAACTTAATCTCAATTTCCTTGTCAACCCAAGCGATATTTAAGGGGAATGCCACAATCTAACTGCTGATAGCGTTGTGCACCTTGGCCAGGTAGACACTTAGTTGAAGCGAAATAGAAGCAATAATAATGACAATTTAGTGCTAGGAGTACCCTGTAGGGTAGACATGTGCGCTATACAAGAGTCCACTATTATTATTATTATTGTCCATTTTCACAGCAACTACATGTCTAAACCATGGAAAATTAGGCTGCTGATGAACTTTAGTCATACAATTAAATAAGGCATTTTGGTTTTATCACCAAAATAATCACCAAAATAAGTTCAACATACTTATGAGTCCGAATTTTTGTCTTGCTTGCCATGGTTCCATGAAATACTCCCAGATTGCGAGCTGCTCCAAAGTAACGTTGGCGTAACCACCTAAATAGTCATTTCTCCGTCCTACAAGCAGCCGGGTGTCCGAATCCTTGTGACGAATGCGTACAACACCACTGCTGTCCCTGCCACAATTGTTGCCGTTGATGTAGAGAATCAGACCCGAGGATTGACGCCATGAGATAGCAATGTGTACCCAGTCTTGTTGGGGACCAAAACAAATGATAGCGATATTTTATAATGGATGTCAAACGTACATAATTATGTAGAATTTACAGCTTGGGACTGCAACGTTTTGACTGTTACCGTAAAATCCCGTGTATAAGGTGCACCCATGTATAAGGCGCACCCCCGACTTTCGAGCTTAACAAAATATATATGACTGCTAATATTATATGCAGCTGACTCCCAGCTGAATTTTGGTAGCAAATACCACAGAATGTGTGTCTGTTCCGATCCAGTTCTTCTCATTATGGAATTTGTCCTTCGCATTTCTGGATTTTATTTACCTAATCACGAAAATCACGACATGCAAGCAGGCCCCACGCGATATTCAACTGTGCAGATCCAGCTAGCTGTTCAGTATTCGCAAGATATCACAAGCAAATTCCAAGTCAACACAGTGCAACACGGGCAAAAAAGAAACGGAAAAAACTAGGACAAGTTTGAAGGCAGAGGCTCGTCATTGCGCGTGCGAGGCCAAATTCGTGCCACGAAATACGCAGCTCCATAGAAAAGGCACGGAGCTGCGTATATGCAAATAGCAGTAACCAGTGTGTAGCTATGCACGTGATACGTCTGGATGTGTGGGTACACGCGCAAAATCTTTACTCTTGGAAGATAAACTTACGATGAACAATTGTCCTTAATTTTCAACAGGGGTGGAATTTTCTTATTTTCTATTTGGAATTTGTCTCTCTAGTAACCGAGGATCAATACAATACCTCTTTATTCTCGTGAAAAGCGGAGAAATAAAGTCTGATTCCTCCTTTAAAGCCCGGTTCATGCTGACGTCAAACATTTCGCGGCGAATATTCGCTTAAGTTGAATCTACTTTAACTTTCTGTGAGTTCGCAGTGGAAAAGGTATGAATGCGGCTTTAGTTTTAACTAATGTTAGAGCAAATGTTCGACGTTAGATTTACACAAATGCCATTTACACTGGTAGGCTACAGTTAGTGTAAAAGGTACGAGTTGTCCTAATTGAAGGTACGAGTTGACCAAGGTACGATTTGGCGAAAGTACGATTTGGCGAAGGTACGATTTGTCCCGAAAGCCTTTGTATACCTTCATTGGGAGTAAACTTCCTTTCCACGATCCACTCTCGTTGGCCATTGGCAACTGTTGCCCTCAGCCAGTTCTTGCCTCGCTGATAGAGGGCGCATCCACGTGACGATTGCGCGCCAGTGCTGAAGAGAAATGAAAACGTCCGGGGGCCTCCAGATGTTGGAGGACTGAACTTTACCCATAATGCAACTGTGATTCCTTTTCGGCAAAGCGAGGGGTCGCTGACACACTTGCCAGTGAATTCATTACCTAGATCAAGCAGAGAACGTTTTGGGTGAACAATAAGGGGCATCCATTAAGTACGTACGCACGGAGGGGGATTGGAGCCAATGCGTACACCCAACGTTAAAGCATATGGTGACGTCACAAAATGTGCGTATAGGGGGGGGGGGAGGGGGCGGGGTCTAAAAAGTCGGCATTTCGTGCGTACGTACTTTATGGACGGCCCCTAAGGTCCACGAATGAAACACCACATGAAGGTGTTTAAAAAAATTGTTTGCAAATAATGTTTTACCATTTATTAACCCCAAAACCGTCCATGCATGGTTTTTAAGGCTTTCTGAGGTATTATTTACAGTGTTAAGTGGGTGAAATGTCTACAAGGCAGTTTATCAAATGTTCTTTAATTATGAATGTAAAGCTGTTGTGCTAAAAACTATTATTTTTTCTCATTTAATCGCTGGTGTGTTTGAGTACTATTCACTCACGAAATTTATACATGTACACAATGTAAGTCCAAAAATAGACGGTAAAGGTCTTGGATATAAAAGGAACACTGTCTCCCAACTTCAGGGATTATCTACTCACCAAAAGCAAGCCACTGACCAGCTGCACCATCTACTTGTACTGCCCATCCCTTGTCATCTTGCCCCGGGGCCAGCACCAACCTTGAAGGGGACAGGATAGTCCCAGTGGCTGCAATACCAGGCTGGGAGTGAATACTGAGGTGATCTCGTCGGAGGTAACCGTCAGTTGTCCATAGATAATCAGCTCCATGCAGGACGTGGAGCTCTTCAGCTACATGTATTGTGGAGGAAATGATAAAATGAAACTGTGAAAAACACAATACAGAACAAGAAAATTATGTGACCTACATGTATAAAACTAAACTGCAATTTGCTTGTCAGGAGGATTTTTACTCCAAAGATGAGTTTTAAACTCACCCCACCCCCTCCCCCAACCTTTACTTCCAAGACACGTCTATTAATTGACACATTTTAAGAGGGCAGTCACATTCGTGCAAGCTCCCGTTGTTGAGAAAAATTCCCACCAAAACACCCCCGCCTCCGACAGGATCTGTGTGTATTCCTATGCGATTGACAGGCTTGGCACGATCGCTGCCAAACAATTAGCAGTATAAAACAAGTAAAGACTATATACATACGTACATTCAGAAACTGTTCAATTCTAAACTACGGTATATGTACATGTAGCCCTCCAAAAGCTAACTACGCTAATTAAGAATGTCATTTCATGTGTGGTGCTGAGCCGGTCACCCGCAGGGTTAAAGAAAATTGTTTACAATTCATTCAACAACAAAAACATGCATGGATTTTTAAGATTTTCTAAAGTACACGTTTTATTTCATTATGTAGCTGAAATTTCTACAAGGCAGTTTATCAACATTATTCTTTAGTTACCACACTGGTTACAGTATGCTGCTGTTCCTGTATTTAAACGTTTTCAATCATGTAATCTGTCTTTAAAAAGAGATTATGACAATCAATTTTTACCGGACAACACAAAACCTTGCCCATTTTGAATTTGTTCGACTTTCTGGCTGATGTCGTATTCCAGCATTCTAAACAAACATACTACGACAGCTGCTGGGGTATGAATATTTTCCCAGTAAACTGCTAAATAAATTATCTTCAGTTAAGGCTCATCTTATAAATTATACATTTAGTGAAATCGATTCTAAAACATGTCTCATCTAAAAATCGATCTTGCATCCAGGACATCTTAAATCCGTGGAAACAGGAAGGCTGGAAGCACTGTTGTACATGTATATTAGAGGCTAACATTTGATGTACCCAGTCAGTTTCTCTTAAATTTAATAAAACTAACATCAACAGTAAAAGTAAAACACAGTAGCAGGAGCGGATCCAGGGGGCGTGGGGAGAGCAAACCCCTAACCCCCCTCTTTTCCTAAAAATGTGCGATAACGTTCACAACCATTAGGGTATCTGCCTCATATGACATCACACTTAACTGTGGTTAAATATTGCCTGAGATCGCACCACAGAGCATAGGCCTATAGAATCCAAAAAGATCATCAAAATATCCCGTTATTTACTAAATAAGTGCAAAATTAACAAAAATGGTCAAAAGACGGGTTATACGCTTTACCAGCCGTTGCAACTACGCGCGAGCCTTACGACTTTGTCACAAACGATTCGCTCTTCTCCTGCTCAGGATATCTCCAATTTTCTACTCACGATTTCACTGGACAGCCCGGACGACCGACTAGGAATTTCCGTTTTCTTTTGAGGAGTTGGCATCATGTTTTTTCTCCACGAACGTACACCGGAGCAACACGCCCGTGTGTGTGTGCACTCAGGCTATTTGCCGTGCTGCTCGGGGCAAATATCCTACACTCCACGGTAGCCTGCCGTAGGACGCGCTCGCTCCCGTTCTTCGGACTCTCGAAACAAACAATTATGTTCGAATTTTCATACTTATGTTTAACTTTGTTTCATACCTGTATAAATAGTCTCTCTTTTGTCAATTACTTATAAATATTGGGGGAGAATCAGAGATGAATTTTGTGCAGTTCTGCAGTAACAAACTTTTATACGGCTGGAAATACAACTAACTCACAAGACCACGTGACTTTTCGGAACCAGAATTTGGTTCCGAAAAGTCACGTGACCTTTAATTTTTCAAAAGTGCTCAAAAACGGCCAAATTTGACGGCGTCTTTTCAGGATATATCTAATTTACTCTCGAAGGCGCTTCAGAATAATGTATGGGTCTATTTCGAGCCCAAAATAGCCCAACAAAGCCGGTGTGTTCCTTTAATTTCTTGCAGAAATGTACTGTATCAACACTTTGAGTGATTGCCAGAACATATGTTTACACAAAGTGGTTAAAGGCAGATTACATGTACATGATTGGAAAACCTTTAAAAACAGTATAAATGTTTAAAAACAATGTTGATAAAGTGCCTTGTAGAAATTTCAGCCACATAGATGCAGTAGTACTTCACAAAATCCATGCATGGTGTTGAATGAGTCGTAGCACCTTCAGTTGGCAATTTATTCCACAAAGGTACCATTTTACATGTAATTTAAATGGGGGGGAAATATGATGGGGTGTTTGCTACCATTGCTATTAACGCTTTTAGTTTGGTTTTTCTTGTCAACTTGTGAAGTAAAATTTTGGTTAACTTCAAATGATGTACTGGGTGGGGCTTTAAGTTAAACAGGTTTTTATTGTACACATGTCTCAGTCAGACATGTCAGACACGTTTCAAACTGGTCAGCATTAGTGTACAATTAATAATCATTGGGCTTCAAAATAAATCTAAACTTTCTGGTCTTACAAAATTCAAAAGAAATGTCTAACATACCTGTGACGCCTAGATATCGATGTCTTTCAAAATCAAACAGAAAGCGGTCCCAAATCACAAGATCTGACACGATCATTGGCGAGGCACTTGGCTTATTAGCTCTGTTGTTGCCGATAATTACTTGCCAGCATGACAATATCAGTGGTGGTATCCACTCTGACTGGACTATGTCAAGACGGCCCACGCGATGGCCATTAATGTAGCCAACAAGGCCTGCTTCGGGTTTCCAGGTGAAACCCAGATTGAACCAATCATCAAATGGCACTCTGGCTACAGGAACCACCACTGTCCACACTTGAGTCCCATTATTCACTGCAAGATATAAAGTAACACAAACTAGTTCTTCACTTGGTCTTTATCTACTTAAAACGCTGCGTTTATACACAGGAAATAGCCAATTAGGTTGATGCAGACATGGCACTTTTATTGCGACCACAGAACTTTCCCAAGTCCACACTACATGTACATCAATTCAGCTTTAATCCACCTTTAAAACCGCTCACTGCTAATTGTGCACGCAGCGCATGAGTGGGCTGTTTGTTGTTGCGAAACTGGCTACCACAGAATGCCACTGCACAAACTTTGCCCCAAGGATGCTCAAACTACCACTGTATTCAGGTACATACATGTATCATTTGCACTACAAGTGAACTTGACAATGGGTTCGACCTGAACCAACAGGTATTAATTGGAATAGGTGATTACAGACCTGGGTCTGATCTGCCTTTTCAATGCACCTTTTGTGTCATGGGCTTCAAATTGCCTTTTTGGAAGATACATGGTAAATGGGCTTGTACAGTCCTGGCCGAGTACATGTATGCCTTACGGGCACAGTTGGTCTTTCAACTTGCTAACTTTGGCTCAAGTTTGTGTTTGTTTTTGACTTGACTTGGGGGGAAATGATTTACAACTTAATATAAACAACTGTCTCCAGCCCCAGAGACATATAAAGCCAGCACATGATACGTACACATATAGGTAGGAAATATATCTTCTGCTTTCGGGAATAAATGTTGAATGAATGGTAAAACATTGTCTACAGACAATTTTGTTTTCTTTTTTTAACAAAGCACCTTCAGTTGACAATTTCTCTTACATTTTACATGGAAACAAATCATGTGGTGTTCATGTTACCATTGCTATTGTAGCGAAATTGTGGTTACGAGTTAGGGCGCCCTTTAGAAGTTTATATATTTATCTATTTATGACGTAGTTGTGTTGCTGGGTGGCTTCTGGACGTCTTCCAGTGTGGAAGATTCGGGCGTGTTGCACGTCCCCTGTCTGGACGCACAGCTATATATAACCCGCTTGCAGCGGCGGGAGGAGGAGTTGCATGGACGAGTCTCTCGAGTCGGGCTCGCCGTATAGTTCTCACGTGCAGATCTCAAGTGTGGTCTATACTTACAGTCCTCTCCTTCCCTGCCGCACCGGGTGCATGTTGAACACCACATACAGCAGCCTTGTGAGTAATTTGTTCTTACTGCCTACCAGAAGAGAACCCTTATAGTCAAGTTGTGATGAAGTGGGAAGATTGTTTTGTTGTTCACTTGCCTGACTTAAACCTATATAGGCGCCACTTAGTCTGTATAGGCAACATTTAATAAAGGCACATAGAAACCAGATATAAGTCTATAGCTGTTTTGGAGAGTTCCCAATTCAAGTATTAGCCCCTCCCGTGTGCCGCACCTGTACCCCGTCCCGCGTGTGTTACCAGTAGCAGCTGTGACCGCCTGGCGGTAGACTGCCCCAAAACGGACCTGCACCCCTGGCCTACTCTACAGCCGCTCGCCGGGTCGGCCGAGGGCAAGCTCAGGTTTTAGCAAAACAAAGACCGCCACAAATGGTGTCAGAAGTGGGATAGGCGCCACAGTTAACTTCTAGACACAAGTATAGTCGGGAACACACCTACCGAGGAAACGTCACCTATGAAGGCGAAATGGCAAAAAATATGCTAATTGATTTTGATGCGGAAGTGGCGACCCTAGAACCGATCATGGAACAACGGGTGGAAGACGGACTTGATACCACCGGTACACCAGAGTTGGACGTGGAAGAGAAAATCGAGCTATTGGAAGCTGAACTTCGCCTGCTAAGGTTGCACCAACTAAGAAGTAACCGCGAGAAGGACTCGGGCTTTGGTGGATCGGAGTTACTTACGCCTGTTCAACCAGTCCGAGTGAGACCGACTCCAAAGCCTAGAACTAGCACCTCCGCCAGTTTCCAACTACCAACGCCTGAAGCACAACGTCTGTGTAAGACGACCGACGAGAAACAGGAGGGTAACAACTTTTCAGCGTCGAGACAACAAACTCCGACTGAGTACCGTCAGCAGAACAGTGCCGCAGGAGCGCCTATACAGGTGACAAGAAGTAAAGCTGAGTGAAAGTCCTCAACCGAGGGAAACACCAAGACTGAGGTCACAGCAAGGCGACCCAACATTATACCTGACATGTACAATGGCAAACGCCCCTGGAGAGACTACCGACAACACTTCGAGGCATGCAGGTCTGCTAATGGATGGACAGAGAGGCAAGCAGAAGTATTCCTGGCGGCCAGTCTCCAAGGAGCCGCACTTAAGGTGCTGGGAAACGCCACGGGCGGTGGGTCCCATCCGACGTACACCGAACTGATGGACAGCTCAGAAAAGAGCTTTGGACCAGGACGAATGGCCGAAAATCACCTTATGGAACTACGTCATAGGCGACAGGGCGCAAAGGAAACCCTCCAAGAATTAGGACAGGCCATAAGAGAGCTGTCGGCTCTGGCGTATCCTGAACTGTCGGAGGAGGGGCGCGATCGCCCAGCCAGGGAACATTTTACCGACGCTATCGAGAGCCAAGCTATTCGGGAAGGCATTTTCCGCGCCAGGCCTACCACCTTAGACGAAGCTGTGAGGGCTGCTCTGGCGATTGAGAGTTTCCAAAGAATAGAAGAACAACGAGGAGGAAAATTTTCCAAATTCGCTAGAGTTTTGGGGAACGAAACCGAGGCAGCTTTGGAAGAGCTGAGGAAATAGATGAAGGAGAATTATCTGCGAGTGGAAAATGACATCCTCAAGGGCCATGAAGAAATAAAGGCTCTAGTGGGAATAATGAGTAAACATGTGGACGCCTACACAGGCGCAAGGAGGAGAGACATTAACCTCGCTGATGTTGTATGCTACAACTGCCAGCAGAAGAGGCACTTTGCTCGTAACTGTGACAGGCCGCAGGTGAAGAGGAGAAAGACGTCAGGAAACGAGCAGCAGCTGCCCCAAGGGCTCGAGGGGCGGCTGAAGGACTCATGGGGCCAACACGCAACGACCAACCAAGAGAGAAACTAGCCGAGCCTACTGGTGAGAAAAGCTCCTTCTTTTCCCCAAGAATGGCAGAAGCTAAAAACGGATTATTTGTGATAGCGAGAGTAAGGGGCAGACGATCGAGCAAACTTGCTGATTGACACAGGCGCAACAGACACACTACTACCGTCCTCACTCTTCTATGAAATTCCGGCCGAACAGAGACCAAAGTTGACGGGTTTGGGAGCCAGCGTCAGGACAGCTGATGGAAGCCTCCTACAGACCTTGGGTAGCGGCTATGTAGACATACAAATCGGTAAAAGTACGTGCGCAGTGAATGCTGTATTCGGGAACATTAGGAAGTTGGAGGGGATCCTGGGGATGGATTTTCTTCTTGCCACGCGGGGAAGCTTAAATTTCCAGACCTTGGAGCTGACTCTTCACGGCGAGAAGGTGAAGTGTACAGACACCCAAGGGGGCAACCTCTGTGCAAGAGTGGTAGTTGAGCGGACGACCGAGATACCAGCGGGGCATGAGAAGATAGTTCCAGGGCGTCTAGCGGGAAAGATGCGGGGGGCTGGTTACGGCATCATGGAGCCTGCTGACAGAAGCGAAATTGCCTCGAAGGGGATTGTTATGGCACGCCTACTAGTGACATTAGATGAATAAGTGGTGCCGATAAGGGTGTTTAACCCCGGTAAGAAACTGTGTGTAGTAAAGAGAGGCACAACGGTAGCATTAATCACCTCCGTAGGAGCAGATGACATCGAAGAAAGGTCAGAAGACTTCGCCACAATCTGAAGACGGCAAGGGAGTACCTGAACATTTAGCCGATTTGTTCGATAGAAGTAAGAAAAGCGTCGATCAGAGGTACCACGACAAGATAGCGACATTACTCCAAAATTTCCAGGATGTGTTTTCCTCAGGAGATGCTGATATTGGTCGCACGAACTTAGTACGGCACAGGATAAACACTAGCAACGCACCACCGATACGAGAACGACCACGACGGTACCCTACACATGAGCAACAGGAGATACATCGACAGGTTCAGGCGATGTTGCAAGATGGCATCATATAGCCAAGCGACAGCCCTTGGGCATCGAACGTGGTTCTGGTACGGAAAAAAGGGAACTCCTGGCAGTGGTGGTGTTTCTCAAGAAGTTCCGGCAGTACGTTTATGGTCGGAGAATCACCATCAGGACTGATCACGGAGCTCTTAGATGGCTCACAAATTTTCGTGATCCCCAAGGGCAACTTGCCAGATGGCTTCAAGTGATAGGTGAACATGACTTCTCCATTATACATCGCGCCGGCCGATCACATGGAAACGCCGACGGCCTTTCCAGGAAGCCTTGCGCACAGTGTGGAAGAGAGGAGGTGTCCTTGGACAAGCCAGTGAAGCAGAGTCAAACGGACCAGAAACTCTTGAGTAGCCAGGAGTTAGGATTGTCACTATAGAGCCAACAATAATGCCAGAACAATGGAGGGATGCACAGGTACAGGTGGAAGATGCCTCTATTAGATGGGTATTGCAGGAAATGGAAAAGTCCGCAAGCCGGCCTAGAAGGGATGACTTATCACCTTATTCAAGTGTAATTAAGTCCTATTGGCTAATATGGGACCAACTTGAGATCAGAGATGGCATCCTGTATAGGCGATGGGAGTCAGACGATGGCCGCCGAGTAAGTTGGAAGCTTGTACTTCCAATCTCCCGGCGGAAGGAGATGATTCAGGAACTACACCGAGGGAAGGTTGGCGGTCATCTCGGGCTTAAGAAGACAGTAATGAAGGTTCGTCAACGGTTCTACTGGGCAGGCATGGGTGCGGATGTGAGATCTGCAGTGAGACAGTGCAATGTTTGTGCTAGCAAGAAGTCACCCCCGAGACACAGGCGAGCTCCGCTGCAGCAGCTAGCAGTAGGCGCACCTATGGAGCGAATCGCCTTAGACATACTGGGACCCCTTCCATTGACTGAAAGGGAAAACAGGTACATCCTAGTGGTAGGAGATTACTTTAGCAAATAGGTGGAGGCCTACCGTACCGGACGAGAAGGCGACAACGGTGGCAGAGAAGCTGGTGAGTGAGTTCGTTTGCCGCTTCGGTGTCCCTGTCAGTTTACATTCTGACCAAGGAAGGAACTTTGAGGCCCATGTGTTCTCCGAATTGTGCGCAGTTCTAGGGATTGAGAAAACGCGCACAACGCCGTACAATCCAAAATCCGACGGCATGATTGAAAGGTTTAATCGTACTCTTCTGACGATGATCTCCGTAATGATCGAGCCACACAAACACCAGCGGGATTGGGACATTAAACTTCCCTTTGCCACATTTGCCTACCGAGCCACACCTCATGAGTCCACGGGTGAAACCCCGAACATGCTTATGCTAGGCAGAGAGGTATTCCTACCTATCGATTTGATGACCGCGGTGCCTGCTAAGGATGACCGTGGCTCGGTAGCCGTTACAACTGATTATGCTTTGGAGTTGAGAGAAAACATGAGAGCTGCACATGATAGGGCCAGGTCATGTCTAAAGAAAAACGCCAGGCGCCAGAAGAAGAATTACGATCGGCGAGCCGCAGGAGACATTCTTACGGAAGGGCAGTTCGTGTGGTTGCACAATCCGGCGAAAACAAAGGGACTGTCACCAAAGCTCCAACGAAAACGGGAAGGACCTTACCTAATTGTCCGGAAACTGTCTGATGTGATCTTCAGAATCCAAAAGACACCCCGAGCAAAGATGAAAGTGGTTCACTATGATCGCCTAAAGCCTTACATTGGTGAGCCAATTGAACCATGGAATGTCAGACTGCCTGCGAAGGCTACCATTGCCGGGGATAGAAGACCAGACACACCGGGGATCGCCCAAAATGGCTCAGCCAAGGATGAAGTGCTAAACCATAGCGACGGTGATGATTTCCGGCAGTCCCCAGTGTCAGTGGCCACAGAACAGCCCGAAGAGGACGAGACGGAACGGGGCGAGGGTGTAAGCCACCTGGAGCAGCGAGAGGGACAGCCCCAAGCAGGAGCCCAAAAAGAGATACGGGAGCAACGGAGAGTACCACAGCGTTATTTGTAAAACAATAACAAAGAGTGGCGCCTATCTAGGTTGTGGCAGGGGCTTGTTATTGCGTATAGGCCGTACACGAGTAAAGAGTAGTAGTAGCAGTACTGCATGTAACTCAACTGTCCTTGTGTTGTACCTTGCAGAAGCTGAGCAGACAAGTGGAGAATGGGGAAGCAGGAGCGGATAAGCCGTGACGCACGGGAGAAGGGACGGGTGGAGTGCCCGAAGTGTCATGCGTCCCTGCACAAGAGGAGCTCTGATCGCCACATGGCGAAGGAGCATGGACCCAAGCTGCACTTTTGGTGTTTGAGGTGTTCACACAAGAACAGCCGCAGGGACAACCTCCGAGCCCACTACCGAGACTGCCACCCACGTAACGTCCATGAGGTCGACCGGATCGACGGGGAGACCTACGAGATGCATGAGCGCAGCAGAAAGAGCAATTCGTCTACCAAGGAGAAGAGAGAGTCCTCTAGGAAGCGTATATTGGAGGATGCTGAAGCAGAACAACACGGTAAACAGGTACGGAAGGAGAAGAGACGAGTGTCGTGTACGTTGTCTCGTGCGCCTGACGGAGGGCCATTGGACTTATCGACGCAGGCGGCGCCTGAGATGAAATGGCGAGAGAAAGCAACTGTGCCAAAACAGGCAGAAGAGCGTACGCGGAAAGCAGCCGTAATACCTGATACTGATGAGCTGGTGATTGATGTGCCAGGAGTTGCCGAAGAGGTGGAGCTACGGGCTGATGAGCAGGAAGAAGAGGACAAGCCGGAAGAGAGAGCCGAGATAACTTTGTCCCCGACCCCGCTGATGTGGGACCAGGAGGAGGCCCCTGCTGACGCCACAGCAGTACAAGCGCCAACGGGGAAACCGTGGGCCATGTTGGAAATGCTACGTAAGGAAGGTTGCAAGGCAGTCGACAAAGACAACCCTGGGGAGAACGAGCCAGCAAGGAAAGACGATCCCCGCATGGTCCCAACCCTTACTCCCAGAAAAGCTTCTTCCAGGACAGGTGGTGCGCGTACGAGAGACAAGAGAGACGTACTTGTACGCGGAGGAGGGGAAGACCATCTGTGGTGAGGTGCAGCGCGAGTACGATGTGGTGTATCTGAGGCCTGTCAAGGCGAGGGAACCCAAAGAGGCCTCCACTACCCAAGGCCCGCATGGTGTAAGCATTCGTCGCCTTACCCGATGCAAAGAGTCAGGAGACCTTGAAGTAGGACCTCCGCTGACCAAGGAAGACCTGGAGACAGCGATGATGGGACAGGTCACCAAGGTAACTGAGATGTCTTCCCGATCTGTGTACCAGGCCAATACCAAGATCACTAAGGACAAGACCACCCGTGTCTTCGACGTCAACTTCTTGACCGGAATGACAGCAGATCCTCAGATTGGGGACACTTGAGTTGCTTGGAGAGTTCGTGCATTCATGCAGGTGTTTTTCGTTCACCTGTATTGACGTTTATATAATCGACCAGAAGACTCTCGATTAAACTTGTTTTTACAATTTAGAAGTTTAAGTTTTCTTGTTAGAACGTTTAGTGTTGTATAGTTGAGACCTTGATTCTTTGTTAAAATAATGTTGATGTATAAAAAGTGGGGCCTATACTTATAATTGTATAAAGAAAGAGACCTATATAGGAGTATAGTTTGAACACCTAATTTCGCCTTTGGTTTTTTATATGTTTTGGTCAAGGGACTGACCAATCTAGGGGCATGGCAATGTAGCGAAATTGTGGTTACGAGTTAGGGCGCCCTCTAGAAGTTTATATATTTATCTATTCATGACGTAGTTGTGTTGCTGGGTGGCTTCTGGACGTCTTCCAGTGTGGAAGATTCGGGCGTGTTGCACGTCCACTGTCTGGACGCACAGCTTGCAGCGGCGGGAGGGGGAGTTGCATGGACGAGTCTCTCGAGTCGGGCTCGCCGTATAGTTCTCACGTGTAGATCTCAAGTGTGGTCTATACTTACAGTCCTCTCCTTCCCTGCCGCACCGGGTGCATGTTGAACACCACATACAGCAGCCTTGTGAGTAATTTGTTCTTACTGCCTACCAGAAGAGAACCCTTATAGTCAAGTTGTGATGAAGTGGGAAGATTGTTTTGTTGTTCACTTGCCTGACTTAAACCTATATAGGCGCCACTTAGTCTGTCTAGGCAACATTTAATAAAGGCACATATAAACCAGATATAAGTCTATAGCTGTTTTCTTTAATCAATGCCGGTGGAGAGTTCCCAATTCAAGTATTAGCCCCTCCCGTGTGCCGCCCTCCGTACCCCGTCCCGCGTGTGTTACCAGTAGCAGATGTGACCGCCTGGCGGTAGACTGCCCCAAAACGGACCTGCACCCCTGGCCTACTCTACAGCCGCTCGCCGGGTCGGCCGACGGCAAGCCCAGGCTTTAGCAAAACAAAGACCGCCACACTATCAACATCTTTAGTCGGATTCTTCTTGTCAACTCATGATTTAAAATTGTTGTTATTAAACTGCAAATGATGTACGCAGGCAATAAAGGTAGAATACATGATTGGTATCTTGAGGAATCAGAAATGTTCACAGATTTACACATAACTTACACAATATAAACACGATGACGGTAGAAAACTTCTGTCTGAAGTGCTATTAGTCTTTGAGAATTGAGCAATTATTTTTCGTCCCGCGAGACGTACAATGTATTTAAATTATTTTCGCCCCAAAACCACCTCGCCCGGGATCACCCCACCCTGAAGCACTTCACTCAAATGCCACTTCGCTCCAAAACAACTTCGTGCACAGGCCGTGGTTCAGGGCGAAGTGGTAAACCATTTTTTGACTGTTTTCTCAAAGGTTAGACGAAGTACGGAGCTGATTTTTGCTCAGGTTGGTTTTAATCATGTACCTTCAATCACACAGGGGGGGTGAAACTATTTGTAACGGTTTACCAACCATGTTTACCTTTAACTAATTGCCTTTCACAGGTTCTACATGTACAAAATGTACATAATTTGATCTTACCTCGAAAATTTATTTGTTTGTTGGTGTCAATGAAAACTGCAATATGAGGGGAGTCATCGTGAGCCCCGTCACAACCAGCATGAAATATCACAGCCTCTGCAGTTGGTGCCAGTGCTTCCTGACCGAGAAAAACCCACAGTGACATGGCAAAGCCACGGCTACATCCAACCACGCCCTTCTCCATGCACGTCCTGCCTGGTGGATCAAGGCTAGCTATCAGTCGGGAATGGGAGCTGGTGAACCTGAAGAGTTGACCAATTGCTCCCCTGCCTGGGACCTCGGCAATATTCGAAGGTGGTGCGACAAATTCGTTTGCACTCAGGGTTGCATAGTAGGCAGCAAGGTTGTACAAAGGGTTTTGGGGGGTTTCGTTTGATGGTGCTGAAAGTCGAAACATTCCATCAAAAGTTACCTTACACTCACAGAAAACATTTCTGCCCACTTTCAATACAACTGCTTGATCTTTTGAGATCATTTGATCTTTTGCTGTCATTATTTTAATCATGAATATAATGCATAGTTCCAAGATTGCCCAATTAACCCCACACCCCTTAGATAGTTTTGTTATTGCTCACAAGCCATCGCAAAAATGGTAACACACAACGCACGAAGCAATGGGGACTCGGCACACACCGAGTAGAAGACCAGTAATACAGGGATGTCATACATGTACATGTATAGATTCATAAAATATGCGCTTTCTTACCTTTGAACAGCGAATAACCCAACATTGAAACAAAAATTCACTTGGCATGCTTTGGACGACTGCATAAAAGCAATACACATGATTCGGCCGAAAACAATGTGCGTGTGCGTGACTGTGAGCGTTTGCTACTGTACTGTGTGCCTACACGGGTTCGGCTTGATTGACATGTCGGAACTATGCACTACATTCAGACCAACAAGCTTCAATCATTGACATTTTTCACAATTTGGGGTTCAATTTCTTGTCATGAAACGAAAACAATGCCTTTCTAATGCCATTCTCATAAATACTTACAATGGGGCTATTAGCTGCAGGGCCTGTACATTGTTTTCAGCGAAAACCTAGAAGATTTTGAAATTAAAAGTGACATACATGTATGTGCCTTTTAAAACTCTGTGCACCCCCAAATAAAATTTACATTTGTAAATGTCTTACTTGTATTAATAAAGGAATAAAAGTGGGTTTGAACAGTCTTAAACTGAACCGGTACATTTAAAACTGTGTAACGTGTCGAATTGTTTTTCCTACATTATACGGGTTATACGCACATTGCACGTGTATGAACACGTGTAAACTTTCACATAGTTTGTTGTATACTGTGTTCAAATTGCTTTTAGGAATGTGTGGCTTTTGTGTGTGCACATCTTCGACACACGAGCTGGACAAGAAAGTGTTTAAAAACAGGCCAGCAGGCATCTATCGTCCCTTTAATAATTCCTAAGTGATGTGCTCTCTACCAATAGGAATGGGTTAACTGTCTTAGATATTTATGAAAACAGAATAAAACACTTCACTTTCAAATGTACATACTTACAGTTGAAAAGGTCACTCAGCAGCGTATTGTTGAGTGTGGAATAATCTGCATCTGGATGTAATAATGCTAAAACCAAAAATTACAATCATGGTTTAAAGATCGAATTTATTTGCATAATAAAAAAAGAGGTTAAATTCACACCCCAATCTCTTCTTAATTAAACTACTGGCAACATGTTCTCTTGGTCAACTACTCAAATTGTGCTCAAACATTTCCTGCCAATTCTAAGTTTTTCAGAAATCATCAGAGATCAAACAGCCCTTTTTACACCTGACATTCCTGATCCGAGCTCAGGGTCAAACATCCAGCTCGGGACCAGCTTCAGACCACAAACTGAGTATAAACGCTCTCCAAACCAAAACTGGCATTGAA
Organism: Henricia sp. BOLD:AAB3569; assembly: GCA_037783545.1. NCBI lineage: Eukaryota > Metazoa > Echinodermata > Asteroidea > Spinulosida > Echinasteridae > Henricia > Henricia sp. BOLD:AAB3569. The sequence goes on along the minus strand of JBBELK010000365.1, from coordinate 471,145 downwards.
TCAGACCGGCGAGTTTTGGTCTAGCGTCGGCGGAGGGTCAAAACCCGAGCTTGGGATCAGTTTACGGTTAGATAAACAATTAATCTTTATACCGCATCCACTCCACAGCTGTTGCGGGGGAAAAGCCCACGAAATTCAAGCAGCCTTGTGCACTGTACATGAGCAGATTGTTCTGCTATGTGCATGAACACATAGAGCACCACCTTTGACTGCAACTTCTTGCGCTGCGCTCGATATACAACTACAGAATGTAAATGCAGCACTCCGAATCATTGGTTTGCGGTTAACACTGAGGCATCCTTATCAATGACGCATTCTTATCAATCTTGATCCTGAGCTCGGGCCAAGTGTAAACACAGTGTAAAAATGCAAATCAAAGGCGACTCAAATTTGGTACCTTGTGGAGACATGGGTTATAAAGGCAACAAAGGAGTGTAAAGGTCTCCACAAGGATGACACTAGTTAGAAGTTTTAATTTTACTCAAATTAGGGGAATTTTTGAATTTTGCTGATAGTTCAATCCTCTAGATTATGAAATTAGGAGAATTCGGTCTAAATTTGAGCTCCATAAAAAAAATGATGGTTGAAATAGGAGTGATATGACGAAACTTTTCAGCAAATTCAAGCCATTAGTCGGAGTTTGTGCACGAGAACAAAGCCATGTCTCCACAAGGATATGGGCGAGGGAAAGCGGCATCATATATGTTGACACTATAGTGCTCACTGTAACGCTGGTTTTGACAATGGGCGTGTCAGGTTTGAGTTTCTTGCATTTTCATTCTCATTGCCCTGTTCACACACACAAAAAATGTACTTTTTTTTATATTTCTTTAATCTCCACTTGAATGCCACAGGGGCGTTTTTTTTTACAATCACCACTCCCCCCCCCCCCCCCCCCTCCCCCCCCCCCACATTTTTCCAGATGGTCTTTTTTGTTGGTACCTCCCTCTCAGGAAACCGGTTCCTAAAGGCCTCTTGAATTGCAATGAAACTTCTTGTTTCATGGTACTGTTTAACCACAAACGCTCTCTGCTCAGTTGTCAATAGACTGCCGAAGTGAATACGTCACCTTTTGTTGGTTGTCTAGGCAATTGGATCTAAACTAAAAATCACTCAACCGTGTCCCAGTGCTTTCCCAATGGTACTTTTCCCGACGGCCATGATAGTTTAGATCCAATTGCCATGGCAACGCACGTCACACTTCGGCTGTCTATTGAACCATGTCACTTGGTAAATTTTGAACTGTGTCTGTGCTTGGAAAAGTTTCTGGTCAAAAATTATTACATAATGGAGTTACTGCCCAACCAATTACACAATGATGCAGGCCCTACCATCAAACATTATGTAACAGCAACATTAAGGTTTAAGATTACCACACAGGAAAATAACTTGTCACACTAGTGATGATTTTACCACCTTTCATGATGGCCATGTTTGCTCCGTCATGCATGACAGTTACATGTAATGACTTTGGTACCATTGGACAGAGGAGTCTGGACTTTCCCTACATACATTGTACACACCTCTTTTTGAAATATTGCACAGATTTCTGATAATTTGCATTTACAGATGGGTTTCCTTTTTATATGGACACCCTGTATGTGCTCGCGTACGAGTGAGTCAAGCACCATGCTATTACATGTACCTGGCAAATCGGGTCGTTTCCAGGTGGTGCACATTGGTGGTACATGGTAACCCTGCGGTACCTGAAATACCTGCATTACTCTATGTATTTTTAAGCTGGACCATGTTGATTGAACATGTTGATCGGCAACTTCAAACCAGTCACATAACCCAAAGTCTTTTCTCTACTTTCTTGAATACATCATTGCAGCTTGGAAACGGTCCAGCTTTCAAAGTTGACATCGATTTCAAGTTTTAAAAACATGTTATACATGTATTTCGTTATTTTAACGTAAATTCAGGATGAGTACATGTTTTAACATTTTTATTTCAATGGATGGTCCAGCTTAAAAATGCATAGATTAGAGTAATGTTCGAGGTATTCCAGGTACCGCACAGCTTGCACCACCTGGAAATGACCCGATTTGCCAGATAGTGCTTGGCTCACTGGTACGCGAGTGCCACAGCGCGAGGGCGGGACTCTAGGATTTATGCAATTTATCTATCACGCAACTGGTCTATTGCCTAGGCAACTAACAAAAGATGATGTATTCACTTCGGCAGTCTATGTGGTTGTCATGTGCGAGATTCTCTGCATGCGCTTCCCGCCACCCATATGTGTGTCTGCGTCAAGTTTGCTTGAAGATAAATTCGTTTTCCCACTCGTGCTCATGGAATACGGCATAATGAAGTGCGTCTATGGGACACAGACGCACTTACATTATGCCGTATTCCACTCGTGCTCGTGGGATAACTAAAAATGTTTATAAATGATTCTAACACGTATCCTTTCCGATCATGATCCCTCAAGGACTCTTGTAGGATTCTTGCACGATATTGGCACGTTACTCCCAACACCCCCTAAAATGTTCCTAGACCCTCCATGATACTCCCGACACTACAGCGATTCCCAGTTCAACGACTGACTAACGGCACCGCTTTCACACTCACACGATTCGGGGTTGACCATGTGACACCCCGACGATCGAGGTGGAGATACATGTACGAGGTAGATTCGGGGCAAATACGAGTACATGTATCCCAAGGACACGTATGTATACGTACATGTACAGCATTTGTAAGAAAGCCAACCAGCGTCTGTATTTATTTTAAGAAAGTTAACATATTTTAATGTAAGCTATAGGATCCTAAAATTGTTTTATCAAAGTACGATACAGTCAATTTTAGTTTTTTGTTGTATTTCTTGGTTTAATTCACTTTCTCGACATAACACACCCTCTATTATCGTCCAATTATTGTTTCTAATACTTTTTCCAAGATTTTTGAGATGGGTTTTTTGGAATCATGTGCAAATGTGAAGTTTGACCCTCTGCAATTTGGTTTTGTTAATGGGAGGGGGACAGCCATGGCCGCAGCCACAGTCAACGACGTCATGAATTACTGTGTTAATAAAGGCTCTACTGTTTTCTGTTGCTCTCTCGATGCAGAGGGGGCATTTGATGCAATCCCCCATGATGTCATTTTCGATAAGTTATGTGACAATATTTGTAAAGGCACCAGACAAGGAGGGTTATCATCTCCTTTCATTTTTAATATGTTTTATAGAGATCTCGTTTCTGAGAATGTGGTATTGTTATTGCCCAATCCAGCTTTAATGATTTCTGCTATGCTGATGATTTGTTGCTTTCTAGTCTGACTGTCACTGGGTCTCCAAAGCTTATTGATTATGCTAATGACTATATTAAATCACATGGTCTGCGTTTCAACCCAAGTAAAACGATTTGTACTATCTTTGGTAAGAACACTTTATCATCGGACCCTTTTTGGGTTCTGAATTAAAGTAAACTCAATATCATGCACTGACTCCATTACTTACTTGGGTGTTGTTATGTCAAAGGATCTGAAACCTAATTTGCATTATGAGGAAAGAATTCGTAAATGTCAAAAGGCTTTTTATTCATTGCAATGTCTTCTTCTTTCGAATGCTCCAAACGAAGGCAGGGTCAGATCTCAAGTCTGCTATTGAGCAGCCAGTCACGTGTAGGAACATCAACTTCAGACAGACCCAGAGCTCCACATGGGGGACGATGGAGATGACATACATTGATGATATGATCTGCCGTTTGCTCATCCTCTCCACACTCACAAGCTGGGCTCTGGGCGAGGCCCCATCTATGCATGCTGGCCTTGAAGCGGCCCACACCTGTACGCAAGCGGTTAAGTTTCACCCACGCATGGCGTGGCAAATCCGAGCCAGGGCTACTTTTAGATGTTTCATGGACATAGTTCTTCAAGGGTGAGGATGACGACTGCCATCGTCGACACCATGCATTGCTAATCCAGTTAGCAGATGTCTCCCTAGTTTGTGCATGTTGAATCAAACTCTGTGCCTCTGGTGCAAATGGATGCCGTGACTTCAGGCGAGGTTGCTGTAAGTCTCTGTTGACAACTTCATGAAGAAGGTGGTTTGGGTTCAAAGCCCGTCGAGTCAAGGCCATAGTCTGTGACTTCCTCCTCAGGTCAGACGGTTGGATTCCAGCTATGTGTTGGCATGTGTAGGAACGGCAGTTCAACCTGAGTTAAAACTCATGTTTGGAACACAGCTCTGACTCCTGTTCTTATATATGGATGTCGGTGTGTTAATTTCAATGCCACATCTTTCCAAAATCTTGAAAAAACACAGGGTAAGCTTGTTAAATCCTTCAGAAGTACTGTAAAACTACGCCTCTCTTACATGGTTTGAATTTATGTAAGATCAATGATATTTTGTCCACATTCCAACTTAATCTTGTATGTCAGATTTTTAACAGTACTTCCAAGGCTAGGTCTTTTTATGCTCACCTTCTAAATTGCGAGGCCAGCGATGATTTTGCTTATTATAAGAATACTTTAATTGATAGAGTTAAAAACAGTTTTAGCTTGTACAAGGATTTTTCACTGCTTAAAGAGGCAGGCTCGTCGCGAGCGCGATGAACCAAATTCGTATACGAATTTCACCGGCAGCCAGCTCTTCCATTCCCGGAGGGCGGAAGCTAATTATTTATGCGAGCTCTGTCTAAAAATAGCCCAGTACAAAATGTAGTTCACGCGTGTACTGTACTGTGCATTGTGTGTGTTGAATGTGTAGGCCAACTGCATGCAACACGTACAGTGTACGTATATGCCTATATGCACGCATTTTACCGCGGCCATACATACTGGGCTCGGACAAAATGGCCACGAAGAGGCGAGGACGAGGAAGTCGCCTTGGTATATCAGAATCTGCAAGTAAAAGAAGAAAAATACAGCAAGATAAAACTCGCCACCTGACAGTACATATGATGAATTTCAAACACTACGGCAACAGTGTGGTTTCCTAAATTCAAAACCTGCTGTGTTCGTCAAAACTCGCCATGAAGACCAGACATCATCATCCCAACCAGAATATCCAGAATATTCCAGTGCTTGCAATATTGCTAGGCCTAGTACCAGCCACATTGTTTGTTCACCGCCATGTTTAACAAGGTAGGCCAAGTGATATTTTTGTTCGTATTGAACAAAGATTTTAAGGAAATGATCAACCATCATTGACCATGGAGGAGTTTGTTTCTTCCTCCATTATCATACATGTACTTCGATTCAGGATCTAGCTGTCCTGGAATCGACAAATCTAAGATAGGCCTATTCTATACTTTCCACATGCACTTGTCTTGTGTCGCAAATTTGGCATTTCCTGAATAAAAATCACATTTTCTCCTTCAAAAATTGCATTCAGCTATGCATCTACCTATAAATTGTTTCCCACCCCTCCCCTTCCCCCGGTGCTGCCCAACCAAAGGGGTTAGGATTGTCAATTTTCGCGTGACAAAATCCCCACCCCTGGGGCAAGATTTAGGTGACAAAAATCCCCACCCCCGGGTGCAAAACATCTGAACATGCGCGTTTTGTACATGTATACAAATGCACAGAAATGTGTATTTCAGTGGGTCAAAATCCCCACCCTGGGGCACGAAAAACGTGACAAAAAGCAGTGGGGGAGGGATGGGGTCGGGGGGGGGGGGAGGGGGGTGTGGGGGTCGAGCTGTGGAGCTGAATTTTTTTTAAATATTATTTTTACTCCTTGTTTTGAAAGTTTTTAATTTACTGATACAGTCTCAATTATATATTTTTAAAAAAGCTAGTTATTCGGTATACATGTACACATGTACTTTACTTATGGTACACTTACCATCGACTCACCATCCACTCACAAGTATCAAGACCAGAATGAACATACGGTACATAACATCGTGTTTACTTTTTTAGCGATCAAGAAAGTCCAATATTGGCATCGACTCCAATAAGGTCAAGTGCAAAGCGACTGTTTGGCTCACCGTCGCCAGAACCTAATCCAGAATGGTAAGTACATGTACGTATACTTTATTACTTTCAAATATAAAGCAGATGTATTTTAAATACCTAACTCGCCTTCGGCTCGTTTCGTATTTTCATGACTCGTGCGGTATATTCTCATATCACTCTAAACGCCATCCAATATTATAGAAATACTGCATGGCAATAAAATGTTCAGCTATACATGTATGAGGAGGAGATATACGTGTAGGGACTCGTTATAATGGTTAGGATTTGCGCAACAGGGGCGTTCGAGATACTTACACCGTGTAACGGGGGGTTTATACCGTTGGAAGCTGGGAACACAGGTCAAAGGTTGTTGCCAGGTGGGGCTTTATAAACGCTGTTAACGTTTGACTCGCGATGAAAAATTAAGCCGGCGCCATGCAAAAATAGTTGCCCTAAAGTACAACAGTAATTGATTTAGCTTGCATCGGGGAGAATTAATGTTAATTAGGGCTTGTTTTGCCCTTACCCGACGTATATTAGCACTGTATACTCGGTGCTTTCTCTATGAACAACTTCATAGCGTGCACGGGTAGGATTCGACCCACGACCTGCTGCAAAGAAGTGCTAATATACGTCGGGTAAGGGCAAAACAAACCCTAATTAACATTAAAATACATTGTACTTGCTAAATTGATTGTAAAAAAATTAGCACTTTCAGTTTTCTTTAGTGTCATTTTCTTTGTTTTGATTTTTATTAATTTCCAGGGAATTGTGAGAAGTATCAGGACATAACTCATACTTGGGATATGTGGCATGGAGGAAAAAATGTGTATAAGAAAGCCCTAGAGGTGAGAACTTTTAACTTTTGAACAGGACTCAGACAACACTTTGAGTCTGAGTCATGGGTCCTATTTCATAAAAGTTAAAAACATTCTTCAGTGGATTTAGGAACAATAAAATCAGATTTTCCTATCTTTATAAACATGAGTTAAGAATGTTTATTTAGGAATGTTTCTGAGTGGGCTTTATGAAATAGGACCCTGGTCCTTGAGTCTCAGATCAGTATACATCAGAGTCCTCAACAGGCTGGGTCACAAGTACTTGTGTCAGTCTGAAAGACGTAGGCTCGGCAATACACCACAAACAAATTCATGCCACGAAATTCATCTGTTCCATACCTTTCCCAAGTAGGGCAGCTGCGCTTTCAATCCCAAATGGTGGAGGCCATAAGAGCGGCTGCCAGGCCAAGGTATGGAGCTCTGTTAAATTCGTAGCACTTTTTTGTCTGTCGTGCATTGACAAGCCACTGTTTTTCAGTGCATTAAAGTTGCAATGATCATGCCTTCAATTACAGCTTGTCAGTTTGCTTTAGGCCTGGAGAAACATTGAGGTGAAATGCATTTTGAGTGCTCGGTCAATTTCAGTGGTTGAGATGATTATTGCACAGTCTCAATTTTATTTCACATACATGTTCAAAATATTTTCTGCTGCTTGTAATAATGCACTTTAAAAATTGTATACATTTATTATTTTTTCCACTGGACTCTGATGGACTGAAATCTCTGAGTCCTGACTGGCCGAGTTCGAGTCCTTTAAAATCGGGACTTAAGTCCGGACTGAAGTGAGGCCGGACCCAAGTCCTACAGCATTGCTTATGAAATATTAAAATGTAATATTGCTCCCTACCTGTCATGCCTGTCAAGAATACCAATTCAGGATACATGTACTTAGTATTTTTGTATTGAAGGTTGCAGGCAAGAAGGGAAACGGTGCTATTGTACCATGGGCTGATGCAATTCGTTCCCACTTGTGATATGCCTGCAAGAAGTGCAACGGTGACAGTGATGTGCTCAAGGTACGTTGATTCAATGTTATTAGTCCAAAAAGTGCAAGAGATTTTTAAAAGGGTGAGATCAAAGTTCTCATACACTCTGATTGGTCATAGACTGGTCATATTAGGGTGTATTAACATGTGATATAAAGACTGGCGTGTGACCTAGCTAATAAAAGACTCCTGAACTTTCACATGCTTTGTGGACCATGCTTGTTTTGGGGAACTATTGATAGAACTGTTTTGTTTGTATACTGTACGCAATGAGTGAACGCGCAGACAATGTATCAAATTAATAAGGTTAGCTGGTTCTCACCTAAGCCCAACATACTAAAAGCCAAATGTCAAGCAAAGTTTGAACTGCCAAAAGAATGGCCTTTAAACAATACATGTAAATAAAACAATTCCATAGCAGCAAAAGAAAAAGCACAAACGTTAATGTTTTTTACCATTTTTCATTAAAGGTATTTATTAATGTGAACAACTGTGTGGGGAATCTGGTCTTCATAGATAGCCGCGTTGTGACGTTGGTTGCCATGGTAATTTACTTTAAACATGGCCGTCGGAAAAGTACCACTGCAGAAACACAGTGACACGGTTCATTGATTTTTATTGTACAGCCATTGTCTAGTCAACTAACAAAAGATGACGTATTCACTTTAGCAATCTATTGCATGGTCACGACATTGGTTGGTGGTTGGCCGCATTGTCCAAGAACAATGGCCAGCCACCAACCTGGTCATTACCATGCAGTGAAGACCGGATCTTGACACTGTTATTGCATTAATGCGTTTGAACTTTATAATTTATAGTCAGTAATTTTGAACTTGTTTGCATATGTCAAGGCAATTTGGATTTCCTACATCCACCATTGTGTGAACGAGCATAGCTGGATTGTCGATGATGGTTTAACATCTGGAGAATGTGAGCACGGGGACTAGGAAGAAGAAGGACGGACAAGACCTTGGCTGAAGAAAGACTCGCAGGAGCATCAAGCACTGAGGGAACTGATCTTTAATCCAAGATTATTGAAGACACTTCATTATTATGTCAACTTCAGGTATGGTCCCATTAAAATCTCTCTAATTGACCTTTATCACGGTGTGTCTGTCATTGTCTTGTTCTCCATAGTACATGTCGGGCACGATCAGTGCATCTGCGCGGCCACGCGATAGCGCGTGTAATTTAGCGTTTTGAGAGAATCACTGTCCGCGCTGCACGACTTCTTGATTGGGCTACGCATGTCATTGTGATGCACACAATAAACAATTTCAACACAGACCAAATAAATGTTTTTGGCAAGCCTCAATTTGGTTACGTTCATTTTAATACGGGAAAGGGAAGATGGCTGCACCGTGATAAAGGTCTATTTTGCTTATCTGTTATCTTTTTGAAGAAAACAAATCGTGAGATTGTATGCTGTCTTGTGATAGTTTTATATACCGAGCAACAAAAGGAACGCCAACATTTTCTCCACTTTTTAATTTAAAAAAAACAAACCGCCAATCTGAGAGTGGGAAACGTCAGCACACAGAAGTTTTATGCAGTCATGCATATTGAAGCTGTTATGTGAATATTTTGATGTCGGCATGATTACAAATTTCCATTGAACTGAAAATTGGCATTTATATATGCTTTCTTTTTTATCTTTGAACAGACATACAGGATTTCTGGAGTCCTTTCATAATCATATGCTCATGTATGTTCCCAAGCGTCAATCATACAGGTAAATTTGTACACACAAAGGCAAGATTGGTCGTTTCTAAAAAGAACATTTATTGTAATAATCACAATGTCTCTTATTTCCAGTTACAATTAAACAATAATAAACAAACTCTTTTAATCAGTTGCAATCCAAAAAAATGTTACTGTTGACATTTTAATAACGCCCTGAAGGTTTCTCTAAACATACAGCCTTTTCACAAAATTCACAGCCTTTATCAGAATAAATGAAATGTACATGTATCATGCTTAGAACTAACATTCTTAGTAATGTTACATCTTATTTCAACAGCTATGTTGGCTATAGACTTGATGTCAAGTCTGTAACTAGACCGGTTGTTTCGTAAACGGCAGCAGCGTAGTCGCGAATGGACTGGAAACAAGTCTAATCGACCTCTAGTTACAGACTTGAGAAACCTGTTTCTGTTTTGTACACGGTCTATGGAGATTGCTACCAGAATTGGACGTAGAGAGCTGATTGGTCGAAACGCAGGACTACATTAATATTCATGGTACTCCTCTAAATGGATGTGTTTTTGTGAATTTTGAATTGGGTTTCATCTCCATCGTAATAACGCATGCAGCAAGCTTGAAGTGCACATTTTTTTAGGCTATGGGCTACTGTACATGTAAGCCTATTCGACTTGATCAGTTTATGCGAATTTGGATTATCGATGGTTTTTGTTTAAAATATAATCGCAAACGCTGATGATTGCATGATTGTCAGATCGTGGTTTTGAAGAAAGATAGAGCTGAACAGTGCTGTCAAGCATAGGCGCCAAAGAATGGGGTTGTCGGTCTCGTTGAAACCGAAGCTAGGGATTTGGAAATCTGTGACATTGTCAGCCACACAGTCGTGACACTATTTTTGATATCTGTTCCAACTTGTCTGTTGTGTAAAAATGGTTTTAACTCAAAATAGAAATTTTGGATTTTTTTCAAAGTCTCATAAGCAAATTGGGCAGTTTTAATGTGCTTTTCAAGCTTTCGGTCAAATATGTCACCTTCTCAACATTTGCCAGTTTTGACAAGGACGCAGATCGTCGATGGTGAGGAAAGATTTGTTTGCAGGACTTTTTCTAATCTGGAGCGAAGATCTGATTTATCAAGACTGTAATATTTCTTGCAGGATAGCTTTTAAAGTCGTGTTACAAACTAAGCACGCACGCCACTTGTAGTTATTATGCTGGCCATTTTAGCCACCAGCAACACGTTTTGAAAATCAACTAGTCGAAGAAGAATGTTACAAACAAAAACCAAAATCCAATTTGTAGTAAAAAAAATAACAAACACCGGGCAAAATTACTGACCCGCTAGCTCGAGTTTGGAAAGTTGGCAGTGCGCTCGATCCCTTTCAATTTTACATAAAGCGCATCTTAGTCCGTGGTGCGTTCGGACTGTAAGTGCCACAACAGTTGGAAAACGATAAAGCAACAGAACGTAAAAATAGTTTTAATACATTCTGCTCAGCTTCATTTGTTTTCTGCGACGTGATAAAGGGCTGTGCAGTTTAATTTATCGATGTATTTAGCCCTTGACGTGACACAAGTAATTGGCGCAATCACATCTAAAGGGACTGATACCGAATTAATACTTGAATATGATACTGTTAGAACACATTCATCAAAAGAAGCTGATACAAGATCTCCCATAATCATTATAGGGGAGATCTTTTTAATGAATATTGTTGTACATTTATTTGTACATCATAAATGCTCTTGACTGTAACTTAACATACTACATTTCACTAAACGCTTAACACAGTTTCTCTAAATAACAATATTGAAGTTTTAAAACACGCATTAACCGAATCAGATAACATTACATCCCCTCTGGTAGAAGTGGACGTTACCACGGCACGATGGCCGAAATGTTATTGGCTGGTTCTATGGCAACAGCGTGATTATATATTACGCGCCATGAAGCATTAATATTGGCGCGAATACAGGTTTCTCAAGTCTCTAGACAGGTACTATTCATAACAACGACTGTTGCGTGTGGGGATTATAGGCGTCAGACGGACCAAATACGACTGTCTAGAGACTTGACCTCAAGTCTATGTTGGCTACAAAGTACGTAACATACTGGCTGCCATTGACTGTAATAAGCATCTCAATCGACCCCAGGAAACTGGACCAGACGGAAAACCAAAGTATGTAAATATCTTTACAAAAGTCATTTTTGCAAAACCAGTTGATACAATTGTTTTCATCACGAAAGTGCGAGTATGTTTTCATGTTCAAATACAGTTATACCACAGTTTAAGACAGATGCTTGTCAATGTGCGCGTGAGGCCAAATTCGTGCCACGAAATACACAGCTCTATGCCTTTGCTATGGAGGTGCGTATTTCGTGGCACAGATTTGGCGCGCGTGCATTGCTGACGAGCCTGTGCCTTCAATTTGCTTGGTGTAAAATGATATATTTCTCTGACTTGTTAACCTTTCCTTCACTTTACTGCATGTTTGTTGGAAGAAAATACATTGCTTAACTAAACTAAGGCCAAGAAAAAGATTACAGGTTTCCTATCAAAAAATATTTAGGGGTAGGTAATTCGGAAACATTGCAATTTGGCACCATTTTTTAAGTTGGGGAAACTGAAAACATGGCTATTTTTTCTTGGCCTACATTACAATATTTTTGTTACAGTATCAACAAATGTGATTATTGAAACTTCATGCCCAAACCTTTCTGTGAATTACCGCAGGAGCACTCGGCAGAAACATTGTTAACTCAAATTATCATTCTTCAAGAGCTCATCAACATTTAGACTTTTCTGATAAATTTTCCTTTCTTAGGTTTGTCAAGCGTTATTCCAAAAGGTCTAAGAAATGGACAGCACAGCCAAAGCCCACACCGAAGACCTACAGCTACATCCCAGATTTGATGGAAAGGATTATGGCTAAAAGGTTACTGGTACTTGGTCATCTGTCACAGCATGTCAGTTTACGTAAGGAAGATCCCAGGCGCATTTGTTCTACCATTGCAAAAGTGCCAGCCCCATCCCTACAGAAACTAGTCCAGGAGAGACTAGATAGAATGGATAAAAATTAAAGTAATTGGAAACCACTCCCTCCCAAACCCACTCAACACTTGGCTGAACAAATCTCATAAACTTACATTTGGAGTAATGCCTTTAAAGGCAAGGCTCGTCAGCAATGCGTGCACGCCAAGTTTGTGCCACGAATTACGCAGCTTCGTAGCAAAGGCATGGAGCTGCGTATTTCATGCCACAAACAAAATGTGGTGTTTAACACTTTTAGTAACATTTTGCGTAGAGCTCTGCCAATGTTGTACAGTCATGTATTGCAGGCTTTAAAACCTCCCAGGTCTGAACCCGTGTAAACACCAAAATGTGCTGGAAACCTATCCCTTATTGCCTAAACAACACATGACGGAATGATTCTACGGTTTCCAGCTCCAAATCGCCCATACTGCCAGAGGATGTATTGCCTATATGCTGCATGCCTGAAACCATCATTGTTGTGGTTTGGTTCTGCAGCCAGCATGTCAGCCCGGTAATTCATGGCCACTTCAAGCACATGCGCATTGAGAACAAGCTGGTCAAATAGCTGTGTGTGGGTAATGCATTTATTTTCATTTTTTTCAATGCGACTTCATCGCACATCGGCACCTGGATCCGCCCCTGTGATGTATTGGGGCTTTAAATATATTGCGATTAATTAGTTTACAAAACATCGTTGCTTTTTTTGTAAAACAATATCTTTGAAAGTAATTGTATGAGTAAGGGTAATGAGAAAAATTACATGATATATTATCAAAATCTCGACACCCATGGGAAAATGGGGTTATCAAAAATGTGACCTAGACATGCTCCTTTAATTTGTGCCAATCAAAAATAAACCAACAAAGCTGAACAAAGTAACTTTATCTCGTCATCTCTGGTATTATTTTGTTGTACAGCTGTGTCAGTGCTCAGCTCTGTCTCACTTTCTTGATCGTTGTTTCCGAGTCCGATTCCTGAAAATATTTTAATTAGGAGAATATTACATGACCAATCCGTTTGAGAACAATCTGAAAAATCCTTTATTTTTAGAATGGTGGATAAGTGGTAATATAAGTACGTCGTTACAATAAACCTTATCGACGTTCTCAATGCATTATGGGATTTCATGACAAAATTGCCCGGCTACGTGTGCGTAAACCTATGAGGCCAACTCGGCAACTTTTTTACTCATTTTCAAGAAAACCAAACGGAGTTCAAGAATCAACCTTCCACCAGTTTATCTTTAATACATATCAAACGTACTGTCAAACATTTCCCGATTTAGAAATGTTGCAAATGCAAGAAATCACGGGGGATTCCCATCGTGGTGGGGGAGTCCGCGACTCGCAGCACACTCGATCCTCCATGATCCAACCAGCGCCGTGCCGATACGGCGCGTGTTGCATTGCGCATACGGAGCTGCGAGCGCGTACTCGGACTCGCCCACTACGAAGGGAATCCCCGCTGATTTCTCGCATTTGCAGCATTTCTGTTTCGGGACATGTTTGTCATTATGTTTGATATGTATCAAAGGTAAAGTGGTGGGAGGTTGATTCTTGAACTCTTTTTGCGCTGCACGACTTCTTGATTGGGCTACGCATGTCATTGTGATGCACACAATAAACAATTTCAACACAGACCAAATAAATGTTTTTGGCAAGCCTCAATTTGGTTACGTTCATTTTAATACGGGAAAGGGAAGATGGCTGCACCGTGATAAAGGTCTATTTTGCTTATCTGTTATCTTTTTGAAGAAAACAAATCGTGAGATTGTATGCTGTCTTGTGATAGTTTTATATACCGAGCAACAAAAGGAACGCCAACATTTTCTCCACTTTTTAATTTAAAAAAAACAAACCGCCAATCTGAGAGTGGGAAACGTCAGCACACAGAAGTTTTATGCAGTCATGCATATTGAAGCTGTTATGTGAATATTTTGATGTCGGCATGATTACAAATTTCCATTGAACTGAAAATTGGCATTTATATATGCTTTCTTTTTTATCTTTGAACAGACATACAGGATTTCTGGAGTCCTTTCATAATCATATGCTCATGTATGTTCCCAAGCGTCAATCATACAGGTAAATTTGTACACACAAAGGCAAGATTGGTCGTTTCTAAAAAGAACATTTATTGTAATAATCACAATGTCTCTTATTTCCAGTTACAATTAAACAATAATAAACAAACTCTTTTAATCAGTTGCAATCCAAAAAAATGTTACTGTTGACATTTTAATAACGCCCTGAAGGTTTCTCTAAACATACAGCCTTTTCACAAAATTCACAGCCTTTATCAGAATAAATGAAATGTACATGTATCATGCTTAGAACTAACATTCTTAGTAATGTTACATCTTATTTCAACAGCTATGTTGGCTATAGACTTGATGTCAAGTCTGTAACTAGACCGGTTGTTTCGTAAACGGCAGCAGCGTAGTCGCGAATGGACTGGAAACAAGTCTAATCGACCTCTAGTTACAGACTTGAGAAACCTGTTTCTGTTTTGTACACGGTCTATGGAGATTGCTACCAGAATTGGACGTAGAGAGCTGATTGGTCGAAACGCAGGACTACATTAATATTCATGGTACTCCTCTAAATGGATGTGTTTTTGTGAATTTTGAATTGGGTTTCATCTCCATCGTAATAACGCATGCAGCAAGCTTGAAGTGCACATTTTTTTAGGCTATGGGCTACTGTACATGTAAGCCTATTCGACTTGATCAGTTTATGCGAATTTGGATTATCGATGGTTTTTGTTTAAAATATAATCGCAAACGCTGATGATTGCATGATTGTCAGATCGTGGTTTTGAAGAAAGATAGAGCTGAACAGTGCTGTCAAGCATAGGCGCCAAAGAATGGGGTTGTCGGTCTCGTTGAAACCGAAGCTAGGGATTTGGAAATCTGTGACATTGTCAGCCACACAGTCGTGACACTATTTTTGATATCTGTTCCAACTTGTCTGTTGTGTAAAAATGGTTTTAACTCAAAATAGAAATTTTGGATTTTTTTCAAAGTCTCATAAGCAAATTGGGCAGTTTTAATGTGCTTTTCAAGCTTTCGGTCAAATATGTCACCTTCTCAACATTTGCCAGTTTTGACAAGGACGCAGATCGTCGATGGTGAGGAAAGATTTGTTTGCAGGACTTTTTCTAATCTGGAGCGAAGATCTGATTTATCAAGACTGTAATATTTCTTGCAGGATAGCTTTTAAAGTCGTGTTACAAACTAAGCACGCACGCCACTTGTAGTTATTATGCTGGCCATTTTAGCCACCAGCAACACGTTTTGAAAATCAACTAGTCGAAGAAGAATGTTACAAACAAAAACCAAAATCCAATTTGTAGTAAAAAAAATAACAAACACCGGGCAAAATTACTGACCCGCTAGCTCGAGTTTGGAAAGTTGGCAGTGCGCTCGATCCCTTTCAATTTTACATAAAGCGCATCTTAGTCCGTGGTGCGTTCGGACTGTAAGTGCCACAACAGTTGGAAAACGATAAAGCAACAGAACGTAAAAATAGTTTTAATACATTCTGCTCAGCTTCATTTGTTTTCTGCGACGTGATAAAGGGCTGTGCAGTTTAATTTATCGATGTATTTAGCCCTTGACGTGACACAAGTAATTGGCGCAATCACATCTAAAGGGACTGATACCGAATTAATACTTGAATATGATACTGTTAGAACACATTCATCAAAAGAAGCTGATACAAGATCTCCCATAATCATTATAGGGGAGATCTTTTTAATGAATATTGTTGTACATTTATTTGTACATCATAAATGCTCTTGACTGTAACTTAACATACTACATTTCACTAAACGCTTAACACAGTTTCTCTAAATAACAATATTGAAGTTTTAAAACACGCATTAACCGAATCAGATAACATTACATCCCCTCTGGTAGAAGTGGACGTTACCACGGCACGATGGCCGAAATGTTATTGGCTGGTTCTATGGCAACAGCGTGATTATATATTACGCGCCATGAAGCATTAATATTGGCGCGAATACAGGTTTCTCAAGTCTCTAGACAGGTACTATTCATAACAACGACTGTTGCGTGTGGGGATTATAGGCGTCAGACGGACCAAATACGACTGTCTAGAGACTTGACCTCAAGTCTATGTTGGCTACAAAGTACGTAACATACTGGCTGCCATTGACTGTAATAAGCATCTCAATCGACCCCAGGAAACTGGACCAGACGGAAAACCAAAGTATGTAAATATCTTTACAAAAGTCATTTTTGCAAAACCAGTTGATACAATTGTTTTCATCACGAAAGTGCGAGTATGTTTTCATGTTCAAATACAGTTATACCACAGTTTAAGACAGATGCTTGTCAATGTGCGCGTGAGGCCAAATTCGTGCCACGAAATACACAGCTCTATGCCTTTGCTATGGAGGTGCGTATTTCGTGGCACAGATTTGGCGCGCGTGCATTGCTGACGAGCCTGTGCCTTCAATTTGCTTGGTGTAAAATGATATATTTCTCTGACTTGTTAACCTTTCCTTCACTTTACTGCATGTTTGTTGGAAGAAAATACATTGCTTAACTAAACTAAGGCCAAGAAAAAGATTACAGGTTTCCTATCAAAAAATATTTAGGGGTAGGTAATTCGGAAACATTGCAATTTGGCACCATTTTTTAAGTTGGGGAAACTGAAAACATGGCTATTTTTTCTTGGCCTACATTACAATATTTTTGTTACAGTATCAACAAATGTGATTATTGAAACTTCATGCCCAAACCTTTCTGTGAATTACCGCAGGAGCACTCGGCAGAAACATTGTTAACTCAAATTATCATTCTTCAAGAGCTCATCAACATTTAGACTTTTCTGATAAATTTTCCTTTCTTAGGTTTGTCAAGCGTTATTCCAAAAGGTCTAAGAAATGGACAGCACAGCCAAAGCCCACACCGAAGACCTACAGCTACATCCCAGATTTGATGGAAAGGATTATGGCTAAAAGGTTACTGGTACTTGGTCATCTGTCACAGCATGTCAGTTTACGTAAGGAAGATCCCAGGCGCATTTGTTCTACCATTGCAAAAGTGCCAGCCCCATCCCTACAGAAACTAGTCCAGGAGAGACTAGATAGAATGGATAAAAATTAAAGTAATTGGAAACCACTCCCTCCCAAACCCACTCAACACTTGGCTGAACAAATCTCATAAACTTACATTTGGAGTAATGCCTTTAAAGGCAAGGCTCGTCAGCAATGCGTGCACGCCAAGTTTGTGCCACGAATTACGCAGCTTCGTAGCAAAGGCATGGAGCTGCGTATTTCATGCCACAAACAAAATGTGGTGTTTAACACTTTTAGTAACATTTTGCGTAGAGCTCTGCCAATGTTGTACAGTCATGTATTGCAGGCTTTAAAACCTCCCAGGTCTGAACCCGTGTAAACACCAAAATGTGCTGGAAACCTATCCCTTATTGCCTAAACAACACATGACGGAATGATTCTACGGTTTCCAGCTCCAAATCGCCCATACTGCCAGAGGATGTATTGCCTATATGCTGCATGCCTGAAACCATCATTGTTGTGGTTTGGTTCTGCAGCCAGCATGTCAGCCCGGTAATTCATGGCCACTTCAAGCACATGCGCATTGAGAACAAGCTGGTCAAATAGCTGTGTGTGGGTAATGCATTTATTTTCATTTTTTTCAATGCGACTTCATCGCACATCGGCACCTGGATCCGCCCCTGTGATGTATTGGGGCTTTAAATATATTGCGATTAATTAGTTTACAAAACATCGTTGCTTTTTTTGTAAAACAATATCTTTGAAAGTAATTGTATGAGTAAGGGTAATGAGAAAAATTACATGATATATTATCAAAATCTCGACACCCATGGGAAAATGGGGTTATCAAAAATGTGACCTAGACATGCTCCTTTAATTTGTGCCAATCAAAAATAAACCAACAAAGCTGAACAAAGTAACTTTATCTCGTCATCTCTGGTATTATTTTGTTGTACAGCTGTGTCAGTGCTCAGCTCTGTCTCACTTTCTTGATCGTTGTTTCCGAGTCCGATTCCTGAAAATATTTTAATTAGGAGAATATTACATGACCAATCCGTTTGAGAACAATCTGAAAAATCCTTTATTTTTAGAATGGTGGATAAGTGGTAATATAAGTACGTCGTTACAATAAACCTTATCGACGTTCTCAATGCATTATGGGATTTCATGACAAAATTGCCCGGCTACGTGTGCGTAAACCTATGAGGCCAACTCGGCAACTTTTTTACTCATTTTCAAGAAAACCAAACGGAGTTCAAGAATCAACCTTCCACCAGTTTATCTTTAATACATATCAAACGTACTGTCAAACATTTCCCGATTTAGAAATGTTGCAAATGCAAGAAATCACGGGGGATTCCCATCGTGGTGGGGGAGTCCGCGACTCGCAGCACACTCGATCCTCCATGATCCAACCAGCGCCGTGCCGATACGGCGCGTGTTGCATTGCGCATACGGAGCTGCGAGCGCGTACTCGGACTCGCCCACTACGAAGGGAATCCCCGCTGATTTCTCGCATTTGCAGCATTTCTGTTTCGGGACATGTTTGTCATTATGTTTGATATGTATCAAAGGTAAAGTGGTGGGAGGTTGATTCTTGAACTCTTTTTGGTTTTCTTGAAAATGAGTAAAAACGTTGCCGAGTTGGCGTCCGCCTCATAGGTTTACGCAGACGTAGCCGGGCAATTTTGTCACCCAATCCCATAGGCCTACGCATTGAGAACGTCGATGTACATACATGTACATGCAACTAGGAAAAAATAAAGTTTATGCTTACTTGGGTTTTGTTTCTGCATTTTCTCTTTTTGGTTCCACACTTGCAAACACTCGTACATCCCTGTGATGATGCGCTCTTGCAGGGGCAAGCTCCCCGTGAACCAATTTTACCCCTCTGACGGGTGTTTCTGCAAACGCAACTCACGGGCTCGCCAGTAAGCCGGCTCGGGCTCAGATTGCATATAATACGCCATTCATCATGCACCTATCAATCGTGCACGGTGTACACTGCGCGCTGTAGCTGCACGTGTCAGCAGAGGGTGTACTGTAAAGTAACCTTCCTAGAACAGCAATAACAACACTAAATTTCGCCTTTCCCATTGTGAGCGACAGAGGGCGCTATTGTGATTGTTGCTCTCTTTTCCGACGAGCCTGCGTCTTTAATTGCATTATTAGTCCTTCTTTCAGACGGAATTTTAACTCTGACTTTAAGTACGTAAACTGCGTCAACCATGGTATTTGTGATAGTGTCAAAACAGTTTTGTTTCGTAACCAGTTTCTTGAATGTGATGATCTTGATACTCTCGGTCGGCTACTCAGATCGTTCTGACAATCCTTTTGTGTTATACTTTGTCAGTATGGTCTGGGGGTCGTCCGAGAGTGTCAGGGTTATCCTGTTTATTTAATTACGTGTTTATGTCCCTTTTACTGTAAATTTGATGTACTTTTATCTTTTATCTTCTCCATTTTTGGAGGTTTTGAGGAAATAAATAAATAAATAAATAACCGGGGGAAACTTCAACGTATTGACAAACAGGCAAAGAGGATCATTAGGATAGACATTCAGGGTATTCAAGATAATGCAATGGAGTTGCTCAGTACAAAATTTAACGAAATTATGTCTGACAGAACACACCCTATTCATCCATTTATTGTTGTGAACCGGTCCGACTGGTAGAGTGAGACAACTTAATCTCAAAACAAATAGGTTTAGGTCCTCGTTTTTACCGTGGGCAATTCAGGTTTTTAAGTCTAATTTTATCACATAATATTAAGACGGTGATGCAATATAGTGGTTTGATATTTGTGGCCACAATAATTTCTTCTTGCCTTAATTGTCCCATTGTGCATGTGAGGAGCCATTTTCTTGTCATTTGTGTGGTGTGTTTTTAGTGACTGGTGATAGTATTGTATTGTATTATTTTTGTTGTTTTAAAGATGTACACTGGGAGAACAAATTTAACATGTTTAATGTGATTAATAAATAAATTTAATTGAACTGAATTGAATGTATGTAACAGTGCCACGAACATACGTACATACATGTAATACATGTACATAGTACATAAGTTTAAAGCACTGATTCCCTGCCATGTCAAACTGTCATGAATATCAAAAGCAACTTTTTCTGATGAGCTCATGCATGTACATGGGTCACTCCATGAAATTGGGGCAAATGCACTAGAGCACCCACTGTTGGTTTCTCAACAGGTTTTTCTTGTTTAAACTCCAACTGGTATTTAAATTATGGTTTTTGTAAACATCAAGTTGAAGTTCTGCACAGCCATTAAACCAAAAACGTCCAAAGATTTTCCAGACAGAAAATAACGAAAGATAATCAGTGGTGTCCATAGCCTTTTAAAATTAATTTTGTGACATGCATTGACCTTTTTTTTTTCAGAAGTAAATATTTTGTTGATAGGAAAAGGCAAAAATCGGAATATACTTCAAATTAAAATTGTATGACACAAAGTTATCTGGGGTACCTTAATCAAAATTGTCACGATAACTTTTGTAGTCCAGATAGCACCACAAAAATACACCTCCCGATGCTACACGTGGCGTCCATGAAATACCAGTTTGTAGCATTGGGAGTTGAATCAAATCCATGGAATATTGTAAGGTGTACAATTACAAATTAGATTCAAAAGTCCTCTCAGCTTCTGTCCTAAAACGTACATAAAAGCAACAATAAATTTCCCTTTCACAATTATGTGCTATTGACTTATGTACAATGTATGAAACCCATATATTGTGGTGTCCAATAGTAAAAATGTATTATCGGGATACATTATTGTGATTGCCAGGAAACAACTACAACTAAATACAAATAGAACATGCTGTAGTTTGAGGGAAATCAGTGGTCAATCTATTCGTGTTGGCTTGCAGTTCTGTGTAATGTGTGTGTTCAGAATTTAACTTGGAAGAAAATGGCGTCCATGTGTGACATCGGTAAGAATAATAACATTATTGGAGTGTGGCAGATGTCCAATCAATAAAATAATATAAATGTACATCAGTAAAAGACTTGCACTTATCATTCACTTCATTCAAGAATATTGGTAACTCAAAACATTTCTTCTTCTCGATGGGAATCAGTATAATAGGTAGTACTGATGCCATGGGACACGGTATCCATGTAGCATCAGTAGGAAATTGGCATAATATAAATGTCCTGAATAAATAGCAATTCTTGTAAACATAATATAATTAATTTTAATCTTGATATATTCAAGAATATTGACAATTTAAAACATTTCTTACCCATAATGACCTTTAAAAGAGACTCAGTGCATCACTGGTCTTCCCAACGGTACGGGACATGGTGTCCATGTAGCATCGGGATGAAATTGGCATGAAATAAATGGACTAAATAAATGGAAAAGCTTGTAAACATATTGCAATTAATTGTAATCTTGAGATATTAAAGAATATTGAAACTCAAAACAATTCTTTCTCTTATGGGGTTCAGTATACACTAATAGTCCCAACGCTACGGGACATGGTGTACATTTTGTCATTTCTTCACAGTTCAGTTCATGCATTTGCATGTTGTTTTGCAATGTTTGAAACTCACTATTAACACTATTAACTATATTCATGTACAAGTGTAGAAAATGTTATGTTCGTTGGAAATTATTACAAATAGTGCTCATTTAAAATTATCAACTTACAAATTGGCATCAAAAAGTTTGAGGTCGGCAATTTGGCCTCAAATTCTAGGTAGGTCGGGTTACCGTAAACACACCATTTATTTTGTTTGGCCTAAACAAGCAGTGTGAGTGGGAGACGCAAACATGCGCTTTGTAGCGCGTTCAACAGAAAAGGATGTAGACGGACAGACTGCATAGAGCTAGACAACCTGTTGTATAATGATCTGGTGACATGCGCAAGATTGATGCAACTGGACGAAAGTCCGTCCAGTTGCCAGACTAGTCGAGCTGTCTCGCCGTACAACTTAGTTTTTAAATAAGACTGCTTCATATCCAGCTCAGGCTTGTTGTATGTCAGCAATACTAACAGGTGAAGAAACAAACATCTTGCATCAATGCTAATTTGAACGTTCCTAACTCTTGAGCATGTTAAAACCCACCAAGAGAATTCAAACGGGCTAACTACACACGGAGGAGGACATGGAATTCCGAACACTGAGCCTATAACCAAATAGATAAAGTGTTACAGAAACGGCCAATGTGCAATAAAATTTACGCTGACGTGCAGATGTTCCTACATGTCACGTGCGTGGTTACGCATTGTTTACTGCTGTGTCATTGGTTGAGCTGAGGACTTTAAATATTACTAACGTTCCTAATTACAGTTCTGCATATAATTTGCCCGCCGATATGATCTAAATGCGATATGGACTTTTTTTGGGAAAATACTCGGAAACTATGGATCGGATGGACCCCATAAGGCAAGAGGCGAGGGGTTTCTTTTATAAACCATCTCGTGGTTGCAATTAAGAGTTTTGGGGTAATGCCCAGCTTCAGGACAGTGCAAAGTCTGATTACCCTTTAAAATATCCACTCTTGATCAGAATGTCAGTTATTCAACACAGTGAACTTGTGGATAACAAGCCACCAATTGACCAATCACTTTGGAATGGCTTTCATCAAGATGGTTTCATGATAGTAATTCCGAATTCGTGATTCCCTGTAGTTGACGGCTCAGAAATAACCCATTTTGTTGGTTTTAAACATGATTATTGGGATGAGCTGACCTCTGCAGTTTAGCATCTCGAGAATAGCCCTGGAAGTACAGGAGTTCGAATGAATGCCATTACGGATGAATGCCATTACGGATGGTGGGGCATTTTACTTTGGCAATCAGGTCCAGTTTTGTTGACCTGAGATTTTGCTGCAAAGAGCTGATTGCGGAGATGATCACAGTGACTATGTAGCTTCTTTAGTTGGTCCTCAAGGCATCTGACATACCCCCAGTTGATAGTCCCTGCTCCATTATCAGAGTCACTGGGCCTAGTGCTTGCGTATGAGTAACAGTGATCATGTTCCAAACCCAGCATGTGACAAGTATCTCCTGGCTTCAGTTCCACATCACCTGTGGGATTTGTTCTGATCTTCTTAACTGGTCTACGTGTACATGTACCGGTAGATGGAGCTGAAGATGTTCGTTTGATTGATGTCTGCCTCGTTGAGACCTCATCAGTGTCGCCATAACCTTGAAGGAACAATGATGGGTGGCGGTCTACAGCAAAGGGCTCTCCATATTTAAAATGGTTGCTGCATACTCTAGTTGATGATGTCACCTGAAAGTCTTCACGTTGAAGCAGTTTTGTCCACAAAGGAAAATACTTCTCATTGCATCGATGGAATCGAATGTTTTGGACATGTTCTTTTATCACAAATCTGTTAAAAAAAGAAAATCGATACATGTAACTAATGACATGAGGCTTTTAAAACTATGAAAGGTATATACATGTATCCCCAAAAAAAGGAAACCAAGATTAAATTGCCGATTATAATCAGTAATGACTTTGAAAATAAAATTGGAAAACAGCAACTACCGGTACATGTACTACACTATATGTTTGATGTAAGACTGTGTCCCATTTCTTCTGATGCCAAGAAATACGTGTACAGGTACATGTATGTACCTTCATGGATGACTGAGCACTGATAGTTCAAAGCGAGCATGTCAGAAATTTAGCTTTGTACCAGATTATGAAAAAGTTAATTGATACAAAAAAGATTACGATTGACATACGTGATCTTCTCACCCATTTTTCATTAAATGAAAGATGCAATTGTTGACAAATATTTTTATTTTAATTGAGCGTAGATGAAACAAACTTACTCCTAGAAACTCGGAGGCAGCCCGTCTTCCTCCTAGCCCTTATATTTTTAAGAAAGGCGTAACTACAAACCCCCACCCCCCCCCCCCCCCCCCCCCCAAAAAAACAATCCTGTCTGTAACTCTCTAGAACCAACAATTGTTTTCAACAATCATAGCTTTGACTTGATGACAAAAATGCATTATGCACGTGTCGAAACCCCTACATGTACACACACAGTACGTGTGTACATGTACTATAATACTATGGGACCAAGCATGCAAATAGACTACCATTTTTGGACGAGGGGGGTTCAGGTTTTTTTTTTTTAGTGTGCCACCGTGCAGTCACACTGGTGCGGTAAAAAGCCCCATCGGTTCTATGGTTAAAAAAAGAACCATCGTTCACGCATTTTAGAGAGATGAGTGATGGGGGAAATTTGATTGAGAAAGTGGAATTCGAGATGCAAGTAATTTGTCTATCAATGGCCATTGGAGTTACAATGTACATGTACATGTACGCTTATCTCAAAAATATAAAGGAGGAGTAAAACAAAGAAAACTCGAATTGTTTTTTAACGGCGCCAGTTTATAAAATTATAGAAGGGCCGTTACGATTAGTTGAAGTACACGTACATGTACATGTACCATGTTACAGCCAATCAGGTGCACTATTTTGTAGTTGTGCATTATTTTGAATTTTCTCGTATGTTCAAACCTGGATCTCTTCATTATAACAACTGTGTAAAGATCACTTCACAAATGAGAATAAAAGTGATGAACGTTGTCATGTCCCTACAGGTTTACAGTCAACTCGACTCGAACGTTGAACCAACTCGATTGTTGAACCAACTCGACTGTTGAACCAACTCGACTGTTGAACCAACTCGACTGTTGAACCAACTCGACTGTTGAACAAATACATTTGCAAAAATGAGTAATATTACGGTTTTATCTGTACGATATGCCGATGTCTCCAGTAACCAGCCTATTCGCTGTTGGTACAGTTCGCTGCAAGGGGTCGCTGCATGCAACCGCGCTGGGATTTACTCATACATGGGTCATTCCATGCCAAATCAACCAGGGGCTCCAGGGTGACCATCTCAGATTTTAGTTTAAAAAATGACCAGATATACTTTAAAGGGTGTAATGAAAATCCCAAAGTTACAGTGGAAAATTCTAAGTGGTTACAGAGTTAAGACCCTTTTAATTTTGGGGCCACACCTCTTTTTTGCACTAGTTATTATTATTATTATTTATTCGGCCATAACAGACAAGATGCATGTACAAATACAAAAATAACAATTACAAACAAAATGAACTTACGGTATAGATCAGTTTTTGGAAGGGAAGGGGAGAAGTAAGGATTAAGAGAAGAAGGGATGAGGCGGGGATGAAAGGAAGTACTGTAGGGGGTGGAAGGAGGTGGAAGGAGGTGGAAGGAGAAAGAAGACAAAACAAGCCTATCTAGACGGCCAGGATAAACAAAAGTGATATTGTTTATCCAATCATAGATAAGTAATAAATATAAATATTTTATTTATCGCTACACTGATTTGCGAGGGTTTTTGAAAGGTCATTTCATTTCTAAACGCGATATGAGGCTGAAAATTGCTACTATGACTACATGTAATTACTGCCCAAACGTTCAGAATCTGGCATCAGAATTGGGCTTTGATAAAGCATTAAACAGTTATAAGACATCTCGGCTCCTTTGGGATACAGCCCCAGCTGCCTATCAGGCTCAATGGCCAATCAAACACTTTTTTATTCACTACCCTCTTACAATGTAGGTACCGTATCACTTACTCCTGGGTGGAGAGAAGCAATGCATGACAAAGTGCCTTGCTTAAGGGAACATGTACCGTGGATGGATGGACTGGACCAGGATTCGAACCCACAAACTTTATTAGAACTAACCAAGGGTTTGAATATGTTCCACAAGATCGCTCCCTCATGGCACACCGTTCCCTCAGTGCTGCCCCACCCCCAAGGTGAATATCTGGACATATTTTGTATGACCCACCAGGGGTCATAAAATATGTGGTGGGGGCGGGGGGAATTTAGGGGAACAACTGATAGGTGCATACGTTTTTCAAATAACTTTTCTAGTGACAAAATGTCCACCCCTGTGACAAAATGTAAGTGACAAAATCCCTACCCAAGGGTGTAAACATAAAAGCACATGTGTTTTGCTCCTTTGTGTACTAAAAATTTAATTTTTATGCATCAAAATCTTCACCCTGGTGGGTGATAAAAACTACGTCCAGATGCCCACCTTGGGGGTGGGGCAGCACTGGGCGGGGTAGGGAAATCTGATAGAATGGTATGCCATGAGGGATCGGTCTAGTGCATCATACATGTATTCAAAACCTTGGTTAGTTCTAATAAAGTTTGTGGGTTCGAATCCTTCTCCAGTCCATCCATCCACGGTATGTTCCCTTAGGCAAGGCACGTTGCCATGCTTTGCTTCTCTCCACCCAGGAGTAAGTGATACATGTACCTAAGAGGTAGTGAATTAAAACAAATTTGTTCGATTAGCCATTGAGCCCGATAGGCAGCTGGGGCTGTATCCCGAAGAAGCCGAAATGAAAAAGATCGATCGGCACCGTGAACTGCACATACAAAAAATGAAATTGTGGCTCACAATGTGATGCTCTTTTGAAGTAAATTTCAGTGCATCGTGGCCGTTGGTTTTGACACGAACGGCCGTCTTGAAATTGAAAAAACTAAATATTCATTGGGTATGAATTTAGAAGTTGAATTCCACATTTTGTTATGAGCTGTAAACCATGAAACCGTGAGAGTTTGATGGGGGAAAAAAGACGACTGAAACAAAGTTATGATTTTTACTGGAGCAAAACACAGCGGCAGTTGGCAAACGGTCCAGCTGACAGTCGATTTTGATGTCAAGTATACATGTATACTACGGCCGAGTAGGTCGTGTTTGTTAAGTCGAGTTGGCAAACAATTGGTGGATTACTAAAAGGAAAAATAATTCTTTGATTTTTTTTTAGAGTTGTCCCATGGGTGCAGCAGTCAACTCGACCGTTTGCCAACTCGACTCGAAGTTGAACCAACTCGACCGTCGTTAGCGACTTTGGAAAAAAATATAAATATCTGCTTTGAGTTAAAACCACTTTCACACAACAGACAGGTTGCAAACGATTTCAAAAATATCTTTGTTGCAAAAATGTATCAAGCGGTTGCTGTTTTATGCTCGTTAGAATGCGTCCAATTTACGTGCGGAATCGTCCGATGGCATGCACAAAGTCCGTTTCGGTCCCTACGCACACACGGCAGCCTAGCTAGCTGTACACATAACCCAACACACGGCAGCCTACTCGGTACAAGTTCACCTACTCCTTTGCGAGACTCATTTTCTCATTCTTGGAAATAAGAAAGAAAATGTTTCTGCTCTTTTCTTTCATAGTGTCTGGTAAAACATACAACCACGCAACTACTGGGCATATCTCGTGTTGACTGCTCTTTCTCAGGATTGCGTCACGGGGTCACGCGCATATCATGAATACCTAATGAGCGTTTCAGAAATCGCGAAAATCTCATTTTCGAAAAGCGCACTTTTGCTTGCAATTTATCCACTTAAAACCGACAATTAAAAAAACGGTTATCCACATCAGCAAGAGGGATGTTTGGACTGTCGAAAAAGCCTCAATGCTGGATTTTCCTTCAAGGGGGATTCTAGCTCTTTAAAATAAATAACCACCCCCCACTTGCCAGAAAAAACGGATAGCATACCCTAAAGGATTAGGTACAAGCTAGCTCGTTGCAGCGAATTGCACCAGAGTATACCGGTACATACACGTGACGTACAAATGTACCCGTACATGCTCTTGCTTTCGCATACAATTTACAAGTAGGCCTACATGTAAGTCGACATCCCTCTTGCCGACGTTGATTTTTATTATTTTTTAATTGTCGGTTTTAAGTGGATAAATTGCAAGCAAAGGTCGCTTTTCGAAAATGAGATTTTCGCGATTTCTGAAACGCTCATTAGGTATTCATGATATGCGCGTGACCCCGTGACGCAATCCTGAGAAAGAGAAGTCAACACGATTGTTAGCTCCATACGTTTACACGCAAAAAACTTGGAAAACAGGCTATTTTAGATGGTGTTTTTTAAAGAATTTTGTTGGTCCAAAAAGCCAGAGATATGCCCAGTAGCTGCGTGGTTGTATGTTTTACCAGACACTATGAAAAAAAAAGAGCAGAAAGATTTTCTTTTATATTACCAAGAGAGAGACAAATGAGTCGCTCATTCTATAACTTGTACGGCCGATGTTTAAACACGTGGGAACTACGCCCGCAGCTGCAGGGGACCGTGCTGTACAGAGACCGCTGTGAATCCGTTCGTTCCGTGATAAACCACCCGTCGCAATGCACCAGTATTTACTTCAAAAGAGCTTCATTGTGAGCCACAATTTCATTGTTTTTTCACAAAACAGGTAATAGTAGATTGTTGTCATATTACATGAAGTGTTTTTCACGTTTGTATTTTGAATTACAAGGACAATACAGGCATGATAAACATTCACTTCGTGTATTTTCCATTCAATACTGCACAGACCGTTTTGTACGTTTCTCAGGATGACGTCAAAACCCTGTTGATAAACAAGCCAAGTGACCTCGAGCGTTTCAGAATTTCGGGTGAAGAGGGTCAGAACTGCTTTACGTTTTAAGCAAAAGCCTGTCGATTTTGTGTGAAAAACAAGTTGCGATGGTGTTGTAGACACATACACCTCCATGATAAACAGAAAAACTAAAAAAATTTGGAAGGGGGGATTCTAGCTGTTTAAACAATTTCTTTGACCCTATCGCAAATAGTGTTTCACCAACAGAGAGCGCCCTTCTACAAAGCACTGTGGGATATGGTAGCTGGGTTAAACACACACAACTCTATGGCATAACATACCGTGTGTTTGACCCAGCTAAATCCCAGTGCTTTGCAGAAGGGCGCCCTCTGTTGGTGAAACACTATTTGTGACATGGTCTATAGACTTAACACAGGTCTCAGTCATGTCTGTGGTGACTAGTCAATGGAATAAACCTTATCGACGTTCTAAATGCATCATGGGATTGGATTAGCTAAGATAATCTCAGCTCTTGCTTTAGCATTTTTCATTGGGATGTGCTCTTTTCACCAGTAGAGCTGAGAAGCTTTAAGAACATGAACACGCTACCACAGAACAGGACAAAACAAGTGTCATTTTCTCACCGTGACACACTAATTTCCCCCTGGGACTCACCCAAACCTGGTCAGGCATAACCACTACGCAGGTCCTTGAGGGAAACAACCAGCCACGATGAATATTTACCCAACAATTCCAGCGAAACAAACCGGTATGCTCACAGCCTAGCCGTTGTCTGGTTGTTATGTTGTGTTCAAAAAGTCTATTTGTCTAGTCTGTGTACAAATGAATACCAATGCGCATGGTTACCAGACGTGATCTAAAAATAACTTATTTTTTAAAACCATTCGAAACGCGTGCACGCGGTGTATTTGGGTCACTCGCTGCAACCGACACGCTGTATTTGGGTTGCTCGCTGCATTCCGACGCGCTGCTGTATTCGGGTAACTCGCCGATTGGTTCCCTAGGAAAGCCGAGGCAAAAGCAAAGAAAAAGTTAAACCTTCCGGGAGAGTTTCCCAAGACTATTGTAGTTGTGCAAAGGGCTGGTCTATTAGTGCTGCAAGAGGGCGCACTACTGGGAATGGCCAACGCGTACACAAACCAATATCGACTAGGCCTACAATAGTATAAACCTTATCGACGTTCTCAATGCATTATGGGATTGGATGACAAAATTGCCCGGCCAAATGTGCATAAACCTATGAGGCGGACACCAACTCGGCAACTATTTTACTAATTTTCACGAAAACCAAAAAGAGTTCAAGAATCAACCTCCCACCACTTTATCTTTGACACATATCAAACATTCTGACAAACATGTCCCGAAACAGAAATGTTGCAAATGCGAGAAATCATCGGGGATTCCCTTCGTATTGGTAGAGTCCGAGTACCACGCTCGCAGCTCGGTATGCACTATGCAACACACGCCGTATCGGCACGGCGCTGGACGGATTGAGTGTGATGCACTGCGAGTCCGTGTACACGGACTCCCCCACAAATATATATTTTTTTAAATCGTTTTTAAAAATGCATATCGTCAGAAATGATGCTTTATTTTCAGTTCCTATTTAAAAGGTTTGAATTGCACAATGTTGTGATATTTTAGAGGATGTTTTTCAAGATGCGCTATTTCAGAAACGGCAGGAATGTGTTGTGAAACTCAACAGTTTTACCAGGGGAGCCCGCAGTCAAGGACTTGCAGTGCAGCACACTCAATCCGTCCAGCGCCGTGCCGATACGGCGTGTGTCGCATAGCGCATACCGAGCTGCGAGCGTGGTACTCGGACTCTACTGATACGAAGGGAATCCCCAAAGATTTCTCGCATTTGCAACGTTTCTGTTTCGGGACATGTTTGTCAGAATGTTTGATATGTGCCAAAGATAAAGTGGTGGGAGGTTGATTCTTAAACTTTTTGATTTTCGTGAAAATGAGTAAAAAAGTTGCCGAGTTGGTGTCCTCCTCATAGGTTTATGCACATTTGGCCGGGCAATTTTGTCATCCAATCCCATAATGCATTGAGAACGTCGATAAGGTTTATTGGGGCCAAGTCCTAGTATCAAGGACAGTGTGCTAATGTCAAATTCGACGGTCGAGTTGGCAAACGGTTGAGTTGGCAAACGGAAACGGTCAAGTTGGCAAACGGTCGAGTTGACTCGACTGTCTGTGAAGTCGAGTTGGTCAACGGTCGAGTTGGTAAGACGGTCGAGTTGGTACGACGGTCGAGTTGGTACGACGGTCGAGTTGGTAAACGGTCGAGTTGACTGTATACACCATCAATGAGGCATGATGCTTTGAGAACGGCGATATAGCTCTTTACTTTTAGGCCTACCGTTCTGGATATCGCCGATCATTTTTGCATCCCACGACTGCACAATGATCATGTCCTCCCATCAGAAAACTAAAGAACATTAAGAACGAAGTGGAAACAACTTTGCGCGACTGAGCTGCGTTGTACGCGTTGGCCATTCCCGGTAGTGCGCCCTCTTGCAGCACAATAACAGACCATGTGCCAATTTCATAAAGCTGTTTAGCAAAAAAAATTGCTTAATCAAAAATGTGTTTGCTTTATAAAAATTGGTTAATGGTCAAAAGTTAAGTCAACTTGTGTTCTTAGCAAGAATAGCAGATATTCTTGTAAAAAACACAAATTGACATGCAATTTTGACGGGTGACCCATTTTATAAAGCAAACAATTGTTTTATTAAGCAATTTTTTTTGCTGAAAACAGCTTTATGAAATTGGGCCGAGGGGTCAATTTCACACAATTTATTTGTGAGGCTGGATCCGAAATAGTGGCTTTGGCTGTGGCTACGGCTGTTGCTATGGGCGGACAAACAAATGGTAATTGTATTCAGTCTCAATAAACACAAGTTAAATATACAATTTTGATGAATTATTGATTGAAGTTAAAGTTGCATTGCCCGTGTTTCGGTGAAAGGATTAAAAAAATTAATTTACACAAGCGAACGAATTTAGAAAGCTTACGTGTCTCTGTAACGAAAAATATCAAAAACTTAAATTTCCGACGTCAGGAATTGGAGATACAAGCCTTTTTCTTAAAACGTGCTTCACATGTTGTACATGTGCGCGTACGCTCATATGTACATAGTATGTGTACAATGTACACATGTACGCGCACATACATTTACGTCATAACCCTGTCGATTAAATGACCTGCCAGCCATTTAATCAGTTCTTGTTTTTAATCGACTGGCATTAATCCTTGACGGATTTTTACGTTCTTGGTACCAAATGAAAGCTGATAACTTTTTCTATTCTAGAAAAATACCTATTTAACTTTTTAAAAAAAATTGTATGCCCAAATCGGCCCAAACACGGGCAGTGCAACTTTAAAGGTAACACCGGCCTACTGTTTACATGATTTAGTGATGTAGCAGCATTGACAATACTTTTTTGATGGTCGTTGTGAAAAAAGATTATAATATCCCCAAAACGGGATTAACAAAAACGGTAAAAAGACGGGTTATACGCTTTTACCGGCCGTTGCAACTACGCGCGAGCCTCACGACTTTGTCACGAACGATTCGCTCTTCTCCTGCTCAGGATATCTCAATTTTTTTGCTCACGATTTCACTGGACAGCCCGGACGACCGAATAGGAATTTCCGTTTTCTTTTGTTTTTTCTTCACGAACGTACACCGGAGCAACACACCCGGCCGTGTGTTTACTCAGGCTATTTGCCGTGCTGCGCGGGGCAAATATCCCACACTCCACGGTAGCCTGCCGTAGCACGCGCTCGCTCCCGTTCTCCGGACTCTCGAAACAAACTATTGTGTTCGAATTTTCACACTTATGATTAACTTTGTTTCATTAAATAGTCTCTCTTTTGTCAATTACTTATAAATATTGGGGGAAATCGGAGTTGAATTTGGTGCAGTTCTGCCAGTAACAAACTTTTATACGGCTGGAAATACCTCACAAGACCACGTGACTTTTCGGAACCAGAATCTGGTTCCGAAAAGTCACGTGACTTATAATTTTTATAAAGTGCGTCTTTTCAGGATATATCTAATTTACTCTTGAAGGCGCTTCAGAATAATGTATGGGTCTATTTCGAGCCCAAAATAGCCCAACAAAGCCGGTGTGTTCCTTAATGAGTATGGGAGAGTATTTCAGTCCGGGGCTGTGTTTAGTTTGGGAGGAAAGACTTCTGGAAGCAGTTGGTCCTCGTGAATGGTACGCTAAGTGAAAGTGAATTGAAATTCCTTGTTGTAACTGTGCCTGGATGTCGTTTATTGAAGCTCAGATGTCCCTCAAGTGGCAGATCAATATTATGTTGTATAACTTATGTATAATCTTATGGGAGTCGCTCACTGCATGAATTCCGATGCGCTGCTGTATTCGGGTCACCCGCTGACTGGTTCTCTAGGAAAGCCTAGGCAAAAACAAAGAAAAAGTGAAACCGCCCAGAGGGATTTCCCAAGACTATTGTGGTCGCGCAAATGGCTGGTCTATTAGTGTTGCAAGAGGGCGCACTACCGGGAATGGCCAACGCGTACGCAAACAATATCGAATACAATAGTCTTGGGCCAAGACTAGCGACGTCGCGATACTCATCGCACGTAACAACTGGTTTAAGTCCTTACGGTGGCTTCGGTGGACATTCAAAAAGTAAAATATGATGTTTTGTTGATTTAACATGACACAAAGCATAATTCCCCATTATGTAACTTACCTGCCATATAGTATTTAGTATTTAGTATTTAGTACTTATTTCATTTTCCGGGATATACACTTAACATGTCACATGACTACATACAGATACTTTCATAAATGATAATTAACATAATAAATATAATAAATGGGGAAAAAAGGAAACTGAACAGCACATTAACAAAAACAAATACAACATCCAATTAGCTCCCGCAGGATTGCCCAAAAGAAACTAATTTCTGTCAGGGGGCTCTCCAGAATGATTAGGTGACAAAACAAAAAAACACAAAAAATATAAGCTTTAAGCATTGGCATTTAAACAATTACAAAGTCATAATAATTTGCAAATTATAAATAAATACAAACGGAGAAGAGACTTGAGCTGATTGTACGATTGTACAAAGTCATAATTACTAATTAATTTTGTGATACTAGTTTAATTTTGGGAATTTTTTATTTGTACATATTTGTAACTGTAATATTAATATGTTAAGATGTAGGCCTATTTTGTTTGTCTCTTGTTCCTTTGACTTTAATTTTAATTGTTTTTATGTAATAATTTATGTACGCAGGGCCCCAATGGAAACCAGTTTTTAACTGTTTGGGCATACCCTGGGTGAAGAAATGGTATATTTTAAAAATAAAATAAATAAATAACATGGCTTTCATCTGCTTCAGGGAGGGTATAGAGAATCGATATATAATCACTGGATGCAGCAACGACGTCTAAAATTGAAGCCGCCGTCTACCATTGTACTCCCCAAATACAATGACTTGCCTAGACTGGTCATAATGTCTACACTATAGTATACATGTGTTAAGTGGAATGCAAGCGATCGCATGGACCGGGGAGCAGTATACGTCTAGGCAAAGCATTGTTTGGGGAGCACAATAGACAACTAAAGTGTGACGTCGGTTGCCATGGTAATTGGGTCTAAACATTCGCTGGTAATCTGAAACGTCCACTGATTTTAGTGTAGACCCAAAAACCATGGCAACGCACAAAGGGTGACGTTTTCACTTTAGTAGTCTATTGCGGCTGGCGCATGGCTTTAATTCTCGTATAGACCGTATCGAATAGCCGCCATTTCGTGGGGCAGTTTCTTTGTTCCTCGAGGAAGACATGCATGGTTGCACATATCGTCACCGTCATCACGAAGTGACACTATTGCCCGCTGAGCGTCAGAAAGTGTTTTTGAAAAAAATCGAGTTTGAAGTTGGTCACTTTTTAAAACTAAAGTTGTGCGCATTTCTCCAGGGTCTATTTAGTAATTATGTGATCTGTATGAAAAGTTGGGATCTTGAAGTTAAAATCTGTAGCAATAAAATATTAATTTAACCATTAAAATCGTAGTAATTAATTTCCAAAGACATTTGTCTCTTCGTAAACCGCGAAACGCTGTTTTTGTCCCAGCGCGCCTGTGTTAATTCCATCTTCAAACATGCAAAGTGATCTTTTTCTCTTCGTGAAAACGGAAAATGAAATGTTTCCACGTGGCTAATTACAGTGATTATACTTCTCGTTATATTTTCGACAAATGGACCTCACCAGATTGTAGGCCGTGCAGTACTAAGTCGTTTTCGGCCAAAATCTCAAAATTTATGAACACGTGATATTTGGCCACTTGTGTCACTTCGTGATGACGGTGACAATATTGTGCTTCCACTGTTGAACAGTTTAAGTAACAAAAGGTGTCCCACAAGATGGCAGCTATTCCATACGGTCTACAGCCATGCAACTGCATACAACATCCTTTGCACGGGTGACCATGACGGGGCAGTCACATTGTCGTTGTGCGTCATACATAAGTAACCGCTTTGTATATCTATTGTCACATCATTTAAAAATGAAAACCTGCCCCCTCAGGCCGCCGGTACAGTGCAAAGGGTCTATTACATTTTAAAAGGTATGAAAATACTAAACAAAAAGGGAGGGACCAGAGTCTCTTCTCCACAAACTACACGGCAGGTTAATTTTGTAACCTTTATATAAATAGGGAATTATATTCCGAAGAGACTTGAGCTGTAGATTTTGAAGCATTAGTAATTAGAAATAAGTAAGGAAAGAAATATTGTTTCTTACGTTTTCAAGGCAGATGACGTACTGCTTGTCCAAAGTTCTTGTCCCTTTCAGCATGTCTGTTGTAGAACACAGCAAAAGTCCTTGCCGATGACCATCAGCAGGGGTGCGAGTGCCGACAAAGTCGCTCAGCGGGGGGGGGGGGGGGGGGGGGGGGGTGGGGGGGGGGGGGGGGGGGGGGGGGGGGGGGGGGGGGGGGGGGGGGGGGGGGGGTGGGGGGGGGGGGGGGGGGGGGGGGGGGGTGGGGGGGGGGGGGGGGGAGTATACCAACTCCCCCACACCCCACCCCCTCCCTCCATTTGTTGGCGAGGGGGTTTGCCAGTCATTTTATATCAGCATGTTGCGGCCGGCCAGGCCGACACACAGAAAATGCATTACATTATTAGTATTATTTTTTAAATAATAATAATAATAATTGTAATAATAATGAATATTTGTAACGCGCCGGTATATCAGAAAGATGCTCAGCGCTTTAGTCAGAGCAGGGCGCGGTTTGACCCCCCAAACCCCCTTATAGATCCGCGCCTGCACCAGTCTGCTGTTTTGCCGGAGGATGGCCTCTGTAGTCATCCCAGCCCGCGCTGCTGCCGAAGTAAAGGCTCCTCTTACGGAATGGGCTTTAAAACGACTATAGTGTCGATGTTAGATTCCATCATGACTGTTTTTAAATAATTAGGACACAACTGCATGGAAAGGTTTACCATGTGATATGAATAGTTGGGATACCGTCTTCATTATTAGTTCGTCTCACCTACTCTATTACTAACTTGCGTTTTGCTGACGACATTGACGGCCTGGCTGCAGGGACAGAAGAAGAACTGGCAAACTTGGTGGAATGCTTGGATAAGACCTCTCTGCAGCTTACGGCATGTAAATCAATGCAGAGAAGACTAAACTAATTACCAACAATATTAAACGGCATCAATGCTGACATTAGAGTCAATGGGAAGAAGCTGGAAACGGTCCAGAGCTTCAAATACCCGGGAGCAATTGTTACAGACCAGGAATCAAAGCCTGAAATTCTGTCTAGGATTGCACAGACAGTAACAGCACTGACGAAACTAAAGGTCATCTGGAAATACAGAAATACCTGACTCAGATGCGTTCTCTGGTCATCTCAATATCCTTGTATGCATGTGAATCTTGGACACTGACAGCAGATATATAGAGAAGAGGATATATGGATCTTTCTATAATTTAGGGGTCCAAATGTGTGACATTTAGTGTCCCCAGTTACAGCTGATATGTGTCATTTTTTCGTACACAAATCATTAAAATGGCCTTTAAACCATTTTGTATGAATTTTACTTTATGTACTCGCTCTTTGAGATGGAAAGTATTGAAAGAATGTGTCCTGAATTTACAAAAAACAAGATGTAAAATGTAACGGGGGACACCAACATTGGACCCCTAATTTATAGAAAGACCCATATGCCACAGAATTGAGATGCCTTCGAAAACTCCTTGATATTTCCAACAAAGATCACATCACTAACGAAGAAGTGAGAAACAGAATCAGGCAAGCCATTGGGCTCTACGAAGACCTTCTTTAGAACCACTGTGAAGAGACGCAAACTTAAGGATATGGGCACGTCTCGCGATGAGCAGGGCTTACTAAGACAACCTGGCAGGCACAGTGCAATGAGGGAGGAGGAGAGGCAGGTAAATAAAGCGATGGGAGGACAACATCTCAGAATAGAGAGGCATGAAGCTGTGTAATTCCCTCAGAGAGGCTGAGAATAGAGAGGGATAGAAGGAATTGCCTGGAAATGTGTGGTGCCCCATCGTTCGGTCAGACTACTATAGAGAGATAGATAGATGAGAGTCGGTTCTATCTAAATATTCCTCCAGCGCTCTGACGACACAGTTTACGGTTGTCAGGAAACTAAATAACCAAAGACATCTCATGAGTAGGACGTGTTATGTGATGTATGCAGTATGCACACTTAGGGAGTTTCGTACTCACGTCGCGATTCCAAACCGTCTGCCATGTTTTACTGCTAACGGTTACTAGGTAACGTCATTACAACAATAATTAACCACAGACCCGCCCGCGAGCTCGGGTAGTGGTGGCTGCCACCGGGGCAGAACGCTCCGGTGTAAGTTGGTGTTACATGGTGTATTAAGCATCTCGAACGCCCCTTATATGTAATTTGTGTGTTTAGGCCTATGTGATAGCATGAAGTTCCTTTTGTTTAAGAATGACTTTGATGGTAGTCAAAAATTATTATCTCCATTTTAATTTTAGTATCTTGATTGCAATGTATTTTACTTCTCCCTCGGGAGGTTGTGTGGAAATAAATAAAAAAATAATTAATTAATTAGACCAAACGGAGGGAAGGCGTACGCTTTAAAACCCGACCAGTTTGTTGTCAGAGCATCAACTCGCCATATGGGTCTGGCATCCATGTCGACACGGAAAGTGGGTAGTTTATGTCGCGAACAGGTCCACATTGGGATGAAAAGAGAAGTGACTCACGATCTGGTTGAAAATGTTGTGATGTAACTTCCACTCGATCGGAACGCTCGTTGTTAAACATTCTCAAACGGTTGTCTGCTGTCAGGTTCTTGACTCTCGACACATGTTCTGGATGGAAAATGAGTTTTCTCTTGAGACACCAAACCTAGATCTTTACTGCTAGACGAGCCCGGATAGACGAGACAATTCGATGTGTATGCTTCCTTTGTGGGATATGTACATGTATGTCACCGTTGTATTCGGATGTGCCTGTCGTGGATATTGTTGAGAAGAGCACAGACCCCATACCATACTAAAGTTTTTTTGGGCACATTATGCGTCAATAAAGGGCTGGAAAAAAAAAAGTAGTGGAAGGAGTTGGAGGAAAGAGGCAGAGGGGGATGCCGAGGAGACGGCGGGAGGATGGTGTTTCTGAGGTGCTGAATATGAGCCTATCAGAAGCGGGCAGACGAGCTCAGGAAAGAGAGACTTACAGGAAATTGTCAGGGTCGCAACGTTAATTCAATGGATATGCAGAAAAAGAAGGTTATCATGATGACCACTGCCAGCTGTTCCAAATAGTTGATGTGTCCCTCTTGCTCCCGTATGCCATCGACACCTCCCCCCCCCCCCCCCCCCAACCACAGTCGATATCCGTCTAAGGCAAGCACCTGCACCTCAGCCCATTTTGGATGCCTCTGTCTTAAGGCAAAATGTTGGCGTTTGGTGGCAGATAGAATAGAATAGAATAGATGTAATGGCGATTGAAAAACTCCATCCACCAGTTTAGTTGTTCTTTTGACTTCTGCGACAAGTGAACTTGAGTTTCTTACGATGAGACTGACTCTCAGACCGTCAAGTGGTTTCCATGTCTCAACTCGTGACATTGAACAATTATGGCTTGTAACCGCATCTTCCGTGTCATCATCTGTGAGTTTAGGAGAAGCTGAGGTAAATTATCTCGTGTTGGCTGTCTGGACATTGGTCTTGAATTCTATCCATGTATTGATCAAGATAAGTATGTCGTCAAGGTAAAACAAAAATGCAACGAATTCCCTTCTCGCGTAGATGTGCTGAGATTGTTTTCAGAAGTTTGGTGAACACGATCGTGAGAACTGTAAAGTCCAAACGGTATAGGCAAGAAAATTAGTACACGTTCTTCCAAATACATCGAAGAAATTTGCCGTGTGGAACAGTTGTACTGAGATTGAAAAATACGCGTCCTTTAAAAATATTGCAGACATCATAAGTCGTTCTGGAATAAAACAAAATCTGATACAACCTTGATACTTTCCATC
Source organism: Henricia sp. BOLD:AAB3569 (assembly GCA_037783545.1). Taxonomy (NCBI): domain Eukaryota; kingdom Metazoa; phylum Echinodermata; class Asteroidea; order Spinulosida; family Echinasteridae; genus Henricia; species Henricia sp. BOLD:AAB3569. Next base: position 431,687 of record JBBELK010000365.1, on the reverse strand, counting down.
TTGAAATGAATGTACTTCATAAATTTGTTCAAGCTGCATGCGAAGGTTTATGACTGGCCGTATGTCGCCTGTCTTTTTGGGCACCAGAAACATTGATGAGATTATGTGGCCGACACAAATGACCCCAGTTGTGTCGGGAAGCAGGGTTGGGTGTGTTTCTACATACATGTACATGTGTCGGGGCAGTGCGTTCAAGATTCAGACGCACTCCACGACACAGATGTGTGTGTCAAGTGTCCGACACTTTTAAATCCGTTAAAAAAAACGTACGACGCCCCCGCGTATCGGAATGTGTCGTGGGAGTCACGACACAAATCGTGATATTGGTCAGCATAGGCCTATACGACACGAATTGCGACAAGCCCACGCCACTAACAAAAGCAGCTACGGGCGTTATCACCTCTACATCAATTTTCATGGCAGATGACAAAAACGCGCGCACTGTCAGGTGTGTCGTATGATGACGTCAGTTGTGTCGAACTCTTAGCGAGCTTTTTGTCGTCCACGACACGCTTGCGATACAGATGGTCCACGACACACGCCGAGAGTCGGTCGGTTCTATTGGTAGGGCCTATTATGGCCTTAATTGATGTAATACCTTTATAATTCACTGATATTTCGTTATCAGTTCCAAAAAAATCAAAACAAAAGCTTTTCCGATCCGCCACTTGTAGAAAAGCAAAAAGGTGCAACATTTGGAACGCTACCGCTAACCGGCATTCAGAATGATCCCCGCCCCCGGGGATGGGGGTGGTCTAACCGACTGATCACTAAAATGTTTCCCAAATTTCTGACAAGTCTTGGACGTGTTTAGGCCCTAAGCTTCGTGTACAGCAAACTCTGGGAAGCAGATGTACTCAAGTTTTCATTATGACAGCTGAGATTAATTATTTCTAAGTCAAACAAAATTGTGGGAAAGAAATGACTTCGCAGGCTAGAAGCATGTTATACGCCATACATTTTTTATTTTAGAAATAGGACCTTCGTGTACTTATAATTCAGTGCATTACTCACCCAAAACAAACGATCCACTAATTACTACGATGATCACGATGCGACATTCAACCGTCCGGATATCCATAACTACAGTACAAGCACACAACTGATGGTCTTACATTGCAGTAACCAGCGATGCAACGATACCGGCGCAGTTCAAGTGATCGACGATTACTGATGCTTGGTCTCGGGTAAGGATCCCAAAATGGTTGTCGGATGGTGGGAAACGCGTGACGATTTTACCATAATGTAATTTGACCTAGAAGTAGAATTGTTACAGGAGACTCGGCGTTTAAAATATGTATGCCCTGCTAGTGCTCTGATGATATCCACAATCGCGCTTCACATCGACCGTTGCATGAATATTTTACAGCACAGATGTCCATCTTAGGAGCAGCATCTTTAAAGGCCATTATTTGCCGATATGAAATTTCTTTCTTTTTTTACGAATTCCGGGACCGGCAGCATTACAGGCCTAATTAAACAATAATGTTGATTATCGATAGACTGCCTTGTAGAAATTTCAGCTACACGTGCGGGAGAGGCTATAAGCCAGGCACTTCGTGCATGACGTAAGCTTTCCCATCACAGCCCGTGTACGAACCCGTCATGGTTGTGGAAGGAAATTGTCCCAATTGATGTTGTGACCCCGTACACAATATGCAGTCCACATTCGGGCCCTTGAACTGTGCGATCCGCATTCGGGCCACGTCTCGTGCTGTGACGTCATGCACGAAGTGCCTGGCTTATAGCCTCTCCCACACAGATGCAGTATACTTTAGAAATAAACACTTTAAATGGTCTTGGTGTTAAATGAAGAGTTAACCACATTCAGTTGGCAATTTCTCTCATAAAAGGTACCATCTTACACAGAAAAATAATCATGGTATTTGTTACCATTGCTGTCAACACTTTTAGTAGGTTTTTCTCGTCAACTCAAATCTGGGGTCACTGCAGATGATGCAATATGGGCTTTAACAATATCGCCAGTATCTGGAAATATAGTGGCGAAAACTTTTTTTATTCTCGTCATATCAATTAAGAGTATCGAGTTCGCAGGACCATGTACGAAACAATGTTCTATTGCTTCGCAAATAGTTTTGAAGTCAACCTTGCTCATTGAAATATGACGAAAAATAATAATAAAGAGTGGTAGATTTAGTCTCATTAATTTGGGGAACAAGTGACTCGTGACTCGGTCAGCGACTGCCAATCTTCTTCTCCTAATAAACTGGGCGGCCAGTTCTTGTCGAATAATATCTGGTTCATGAACTAGGGTGTGGCTTTGCACAAGCAATGTTGGTTGATTATCTCGACTATCTCGGTTTAACTTGATAAGTTTATTTTGATGAAATAAAGACCGTTTCTCGTGCAAGAACATTCCATATGATGATCTGGGGGAAAACCTCGATTCTGAAGTTGCCTGGTTTGGCCTGGATATTTTTTGGGACACCCTGTATTTTACAATCAAAGACTTTGTAAAGAACTTTTAAACGATTGTCTAATTTCACAAGAGACCCTTCTATAAAACAAACTTTCCCTCAAAACTATTCAACTTGCGACCTTAACTACTACAAGAAACACATTCTCACAAAACAGAATCGCTTTTACACCAATAAATACCGTTAACACATTTTCTTTTTTATTTCTTTTTTGCCAAATAACAAGCTCAAATGATTACATGATTGAGATTGCGATTGATGTACACGAATAGAATATATCACCATAGCCGTTAACATGGCTATTGGAAGCAGAACAGTACAAAAAGACATATGAAAGTTAAAAAGAAACTGCTTATAGACGCACTCAAATGAATAAATGTTATCCATATTTCTATTGAAAACTGAAAAAAAAGTACATGTAGTCTGGCATACATTTTTTGCCATGCTTATAATGTAGGACCAACTGACCTAAACTCAAAATCAATTATTCCGAGGGGCAAAACCGTGACCTCTAAATGATGTTTCTGCCATATCATGGCAGTATATTAACATTTTACAAGTTTCATCTAAGTTTTCAACATACATGTATATCTCGACAACACGATATCATCAGACATTAAAAATGGGCGGAGAACAAAGAAAAAACCTTTAAGGCATTAGAAAAAAAAGGAGACCTTTATTGTGGTAATTTGCCTTTTATTTAAGCTCTCATTATAGCGTTCACCAAAGTGTCTAAACTATTTTTTAACCGTATATCGTGAGAGCCCTACAAATACTGTAAATGCATAGGTAATGAACTTTAAAAAATAGAGCTTTATGTCAGAAAGCGCTTTATATAAATGGGCGTTATAACAAAAGTTTAGTCTATTAAAATCAATAACCAAACTGAGGCTGAAAGGAAAAAGAGCTGCCCTCTTGTTGGAAGAGTTGTGTGCATCACTACCACACATTCACAGAGCAAGCAAACAGTTTTTTTAGGAGATTGTTGAAACGCATCCGGAGAACAAGACAAATATAGTGATGGCATGACAAAGTCTATGGCAGGTGCTCACATACATGGGTGAGGAACGGGAGCTGGAGGGTCAGGGGTGGGGGCTTGAGGGGAGATCGAGAGATGACCGGGGGACGATGGGATGGTCAATTCGTTTTGGGAGAGTCAAATTCCAAAAATATGACAGGCACCAGTCCAGTACAGGATCCTCAACTTTGAAGTTAGACAGACGAGTGGATCTGTCATCACTCTCGGAAAGACTGGAATCACTCTAAATATGTAAAAACAATCAAAAACAAACGATTGACGAGTGAATGTACACATTGGCAGGGTTGTCAGTAGTAGTCTAGTAGACCTTGCAGTAAGCAGTATCAGCCTCGATCATTCAAAAACACATTTAAATAACTTGAGATTGTCATGTTGGGATCACAAAAAGACCACATGGATCACTTTATGTGTCCTTCCAATTGTTTGGGTGGGTGGGGGGAGGGGGATTGAACGCTTCTTGTTCGGTCTGTTGGCAGGGTTGTTTTCAAGTCTCAATTCAAGCGGACAGTCTTGACTCAAGTTCAAAGTCTGACAGAATGTTTCAAGCCTCATGCCATTACATAAAATTTCAACAAAACTGGAAAAAAACCATACATGTTGGCTACTGTACATGTACATGTACATGTACATGTGAAGGCAGAGCATGTGTGATTGATCAAAATAACCCACAGTGAAACTTGCTATTAAGGACATCTTGATGAGGAGGCCACCTGTCATAGTCCCAAATGCTGGGACCATCCGTTTACTCGTGGCTAGTTTGTTACGGTCCCGAGGGTAGCCATTATACAGGGTGGCTAGAACCACCCTGTCATGCCTGTACAAGTTCCACTGTTTACACAAACTTGCATTAAAGATGGCCAGTTTTGACACGGATTGACTGTATTGACCACCAATACCGATTTCTGTCTGTCCATCTGTAAATGTTTTTGTCTCTTTCTATTAAACATAAAAGGTGGGCGAGAACAGAAGTGTGGGGGTGAGAACAGGAGTATGGGGGTGAGAACAGGAGTATGGGGGTGAGAACAGGAGTATGGGGGGGGGGAGGGGGGAGGGGGGAGGGGGGAGGGGGGAGGGGGGGGAGGGGGAGGGGGGAGGGGGGGAGGGGGGTGGGGTTGTGAGCAGCAGCTTAGCCACCCCCCAACCCCGCCCCCTCCATTCCCCACTCGAAATTTGGCAGACGGAGAAAAATAGGGTAAAAACAATAATTGCATGAATTACTGCATTTTCAACGCCCGGAACTCAATACACGTATGACTGTATGCTCCACGGGTCGGCCCCTCGGTACGCTACATGTACTTGAACGGGCATAAATTCAGCGCCCTCCCACTGTAACATCAAGCGCATTCCCAGTCACCGTCAACCCCTTCCCACCCCCCTCCTCCCCCAGTCACCCAGTCACCCAGTCACCTACCCCCCCCCTCCCTAACCCCCCAGTCACCCCCCTATGGAGAGAACCCTGCTGGCTACGCTGCTTGGGTGAGAATGGGAACAGTGGTTGTCTAGTGGTAAAGCATAGGACTATCAATCAAGAGTTGCGAGTTCGAATCGGCTCTCTTACATGTACATGTACACAATATTTTTTTTAGAAAAGACCTACATGTACATGTACATGTCATGTCATGTACTGTAAGCACTTTCTAACTCTCGAAACAAAGCGTGGAGTTGTGTTAAAGGCACAGGCTCGTCAGCAATGCGCACGTGCCAATTTCGTGCACGAATTTGGCATGCGCGCATTGCTGATGAGCCTGTACCTTTAAGTGACAGCGCTTACTCTTAAGTAATCAGCTACTACCCTTTCACATTCAGAGCTTCCAACAATATTCCAGCATTGTACTCGAGTTCTTTTATCTGAGTACCAAGTACTGCCGAGTACTCAGACAGCCGAGTACCATTTCAGTCCGAGTATTTTGCCAACCGAGTACTAGTACTACAGGAGTCCGAGTACTTGAACATCCGAGTACAAGTACGAGTACTTATAAATACATGTACATCCCTACACGCAGCGCGTGTCCACGTAGGCTAAAGCCAACCGCGTGCTGCGCTGGCCTCATGACGGTCATGCGGCACGTCCCGCTAAAATTGCGCCACCAATCTGCGTTTAAAATCCAACATTCCAAGGGTATTTTATAACCTAAAATTTTGAACAATGGGCGTTAGTTACTTCATGACATTTTTTTCACGAAAACAATGACAAATTTTTCAGAAATGTGGCAGAAAACATTGGACAAATGAGACCGAATCGAAGTATATTAACAAACCCAACGAAGGCAACGCACAGGCCTAGCTAGCCTGACACCCCTGAGCTACATGTAAGCTGCGCACGCTACACAGATTTGGCGCAGAGATCGGTACATGTACCTTTCATTACCAGACAGTAGCTAGCTTCAATTCATCACCCGCATGTATAGACACCACCCGATTATAAATGCATTTTAGTTCCGGCACCACACATTCAACGAACATTGTACGTGGAAAATAAGGTTCAGGAAACCAGTCTAAAATATGTATTGCGCCTGGGATGCATGTGGGAATACGTAAATGGGCCGCGTGTGGCTAGCTCTAAGTCACTATTTCCTGCTCGACGGGCGTATAGAATCAATTGTCTAATCGCTACTGCAGTAGGAATCGGGGGCAGTTTGCATGCAGTCTACACTTTTTGTTTATTGAGTACTGCTACGGGTATTCGAGTACGAGTACTTGGAGAGTCGAGCACAGTGTCAGGTCCGAGTACTTCGCTTACCGAGTACGAGTACGGACTGTTCGAGTACGAGTATTTCGACTTTTTGAGTACAAGAACGAGTACGAGTACTCTCGAAATGGTACTCGAGTAGTACTCGAGAACGAGTACTGAGTACATGTACTACAACGCTTTCTGAGCTCTCAGAGATTAAAATTGATACTTGTAGACAATGAAACTGATAAATGTGCAATGAACGAAGTGAAACCTCTCCAGAAATCCACTGTTTGTATTATGGCAGTAACACAGTCATTGACAGTATTGGATGGCGAAAGAGAACAGACAACGTATATCATCTCGAATATATTTTACCACTACACATGATGCTTTGTTTACACCATGTCCCCGGCAGTTCAGGCGCCCCGGTTTGGCCAGAACATGGCGTGCCGTGGAACTGTTATTGTCTTTTTATTACTTTGGCTCGACTCGGCCCTAGTTGGGCCGGTGTGTTGCGTTCTACCACGGTGCGTTAAGTCCCGGTACGGAAAGCGTGGCGTGCCGTGCCGGTTCCGGGCCGCGAGGCGGACGGCCCGCCCCGGAACCAGAACGGCGCACTACGTTTCAAGCGCCATTCCACTACGGATGGGTCCACGTCCCAGGCCAGCCTGCTAAGTTCTGATGCGGTGCCTCATGTCCGTCCCGTTCGTGTCACGTTTGTTGTCCCGGCCCAATACCTTCCCGACGGTGTGCGAGGGTCTGCTGCGGCGCCCTGCGACTGAACGTGGCAGCTGTCACGTTTCACGCCCCGGTGGTCACCCGGTGGTCTCCCAGTGAGCCCCGGTGGGTATAAATAGTGCACTCCACACCTTCATTTTCACTTCGTCCTTGAGCGCTGCTGCAGCAACATCATCCTCATCGTCATCATCGTTGTCATCTTCATATTCAGAGGTCCCCGGCACCCCACGGTGCCACACCCCGGTGAGTCAAGGCACACTGCAGTACGTCACGCCCTGTGACGGAAGCCCCGTCCCACTGCGGCCCAGGACGATTCTCATTAGTGCCAGGACTGCTGGGCCGAAATTTTGGACAGAGCTGCTCACTGGCCGATCACCGGCCGGTGGCAAGGGTGAGCTACGGTCATTCATGTTCCGCCACCCCGGTCCCCTACACTCCCCGACGTCCATCCCGGTGCCTCCACGGGGCTCCTCTACCGGGGCGCCGGGAACATGGTGTAAACGTAGCATTAACAATTGTCTGGGGGAAACACTGACAGCTATCAACAAAACACGTCAGTACATGTACTGTATGCAATATATGGATGTGGTTAAACCAATCAGCAGCAATGTGCCTAACACTCCTAGGAAATAAATATACGTTAACAGGGATGGGGATGGGAGCAGAATTATGGGACTGGGGTGGCACATGGGGGAGGAAATGGTGATGGGGATGTTGTGGGATGGGTATGTGGGGGCACGTGGCTTGAGAGACGGGTTTTGTGGGACAAGGCATGGGGACAGGAAATGATCGCCGTGAGGCGTGGGGGACCCGACCATCGTGTAGGGGATGGAAGTTGGGGACAATGACAAGGGGTGGGGACAGGGCACATTGTACATGTAGTTTGATTTCATTTGATTACGGTATTAATGCATTCTTGCAAGTCATTTTTAACAGGCCCTACAGTAGCAAGAAAACAATTGAAATTCTTACCTCTGTGGTGCTGACGTTGGTAGAGATGCTAGATTCTGAATCCTCACTTGGCCTCAGCTTTGGTGGTTGGTGGGATGTTAGCGAGTGCACAGGTGTAGGAATGGACTTAAATACAGTTGGGGATCTCAAATAGTTCATAAGAACTTGTTTGTTGGCTGTGGACTGTAACTTTGCTGCCTGTTCATCTGTGGCCGTGCGTTTCCTTGTCAGTGGTTTAATTCCGACAGATGAAAGCAATCCGATGTTGTGTTTTTTTGCAGTTTGGTCAGATCTAAAATGACTAGAAGGACATGCTGCTAAAGACTGGTCAACTTCTTTTGAATGCGTTTGGAGTTGCGCAGGCTCACCAGTTTGTTTTTTTACGTCCACATCACTGTGCTTAGAGTTGATGTTTACTTCAACAATATCTGGCAGAGGATTTAAACTATCGCTTGGCCTTTTATCAATGACATGTATGTTGCTGCTGCTGACATATGCCTTGCTGAGTTCGTGTGAATCATGAACCACGTTAGAAATGGCTTGTGACGCTTGCTTTGTTGCTACTTGAGGTGTCCCTATTCCATCCTGTGAGGTTTCAAAGCATCTCGATTGTGTGGAGATCTCAGAATCTTGGACAGGATGAGGTGAATTTGTTGGAAGCACAGCATCTTTTTTGTGGGGTGTTGATGCACTCTTTGTGTTTATATCTGGGGTTTGGCTTGGCAAAACCTCTGCGGATTGGTCTTCTTTCTGTGCCATGTTACCATTTCCTGCCTCACAAGATAAAGACAGAAAAGTGTCAGAAGAGTCAAGATCACTCGCTGGTGACTGGTCATGAGGTGTCTGAAATTCTCCATCTGTCTTTTGTTCTGCTGGTGTCAGGCAATCACAGAGAGCCTTTAATGGATCTTCTTGCGAAGAACATGCACTGTTTTGTAATTGGCTTTGTCCATCAACTTCCATCAGTTGAGATGAGGTTTCTATGCTTCCTGCTTGAACCGAATGTTCCTTTTGTAGAGTGTCATCAGGAATTTCTTTTGGAGACTCTACCAAGTCCATAGAATGGCAACTACATGTATCTGGGCTATCTCCCTCAAGAGGTTTTTCTGAAAGGTCTTTGGTGACGACTGACTCGTCCAGATTCTTGGTAGTAGCTTTTGTGTCTAATGTAACTTTTTGATCCGGGGACTCACCATCAGAAATTTCCACTTGGGGGTCTTTTAAGACTACTGAATGACCCTGATCTTGGAGGTTTTTATCAGGCATTTCTTTGCCATGGACGTTTGGGATACATGATTTCACCTGGCCCTGGAAAACTTTATTGTTCTGCTCACCCAAAACATCTTTTGGGATACGTGATTCCATCTGGCCCTGGAAATATTCATCATTCTGCTCTTCGGCAACATCTTCCGCTCCTCGAACAGCTTCCTGATCCGAGTGAACTTCATCAGGAGTATGCTTCTGGGGAACTTCAGGGACAGTGAAATATTCTTGACTTGACAAAATATCTTCAGAGACTTGTGAATTTTCTTCGGCAGGAATATTTCCATCAGGAGTTTCATTTGTTTGAGCTTCGTTGAGGTTCTGGTCGTGGACAGCATCTTCCAATCCCCTTGCAGGTTCTGCATCTGCAGAAGTTTTCAAGACCCTCGGGGCTTTCTTATCAGGTAGATTTCCACCAGCAGTCTCCTTGGAAGGGTCTTGTTGGAGAGGTCTTTGAGCAACATTCCCGGACCCAACGCCAGCAACATCAGCCACGCTGACATCAGAATTCCTGGCCACTTTACCACACCTGTCGGTTTGATCAAAGGAGAGCTTCCTCTTGGGCCTAATTGGGTTGTCCGTTTGAGGGACCATTTCTTCCTGAGGTTCCCCCTGGGCTTGGTCCTGTAACGAAGGCTCTGTTAAGAAACTGATGACCTCGTTAGATGGACTATTCGCAGATTCCAGTGTGCCTTGCTGTTCGTCCTCTGGTTGCATTTCTATGAAAATCATCAAGACACAAATGCACAAAATTATAACAAAATTGTTAAACAAATGTAACCAGCCATAGCCGAATGTTCACATCATATTTCTATGCAATGCCAGCAGAAAATGGTTGTCTGTACCTTTTTAAATACACTTCGTCGGTAAAACCACTAACTGAAAGTACATGTAGTGGCACTTCAGTGCTCGTCTCGGGTACAAAATGACGTCAGCTCGTAAAATTGTGTTTTCACAAACTGAGACCCAACATGTTTGTTTTCACGAACTGACACCTATCATCAATTAAATTGGAGTGTTTTGGTTAAATTTTACTATACATGTATTCCTCAAGTATATAGATGGTATAATTTATTTTGAGCACTTAAAAAAAAAAAAGGAATAAGGTTTTTTTAAAAATAGGGGGTATATTGTGTACCCTGTACGTGACAATTACGCTCCTTATCAAAATTTGATAAAAAAGTGGTTTGCACCCATGTGATAATGCTCTCAACCAACGGGAATGTATGAACTGTGTATATAATTATGAATATGCAAATAATGAACCATGTGAACAATGTATGACTGATGGCCTATCGTAAAGAGAGATCCCACCCCCAAACCCCCCACCCCCGCCCTCCTATAGAGGTAAGACCTCTCTTTACGATAGGCCATCAGTGTAAATGTCTAGCCAATTGCAATTGGTTGGCATGGATTTTCCCCACTGCATTGTTGGAAAAAAAGAGGCAAACACAAGTTTGTTGTGGTGCTCTGGCGGGATTCCCGGATAGCTAAGTTGGTAGAGCAATTGGCCATGTAAGCCAAGGACCTGAGTTCGAATCCTAGTCGGGGCATCGCAATGAACTTGTGTTTCTAAAATCATCCTTCAATTGTCAATCCTATCATAGTGTACATGTTGTATATATACATGTACCTTCAATGTATGAATTATTGTATGAATGAAATATCCTCTATGGAAATATGTACATGTATCAACTGTCTGTGTACATGTATCTGTCTGTGCACGTACTCTGTACGTAGTTTGAAACAGTTACACATATGTAGATCTAATATTCTGTAACATGTAATATTTTACAAATAATGAGTGCTTATGAGTGCCATAGTACGAATAATTTCACGAGGTGACTGACAGATTTAACGTTCTATTCCACAAGGCGAAGCTGAGTGGAATAGAACATTGAATCTGTCACCGAATGAAATTATTTGTTCTATTGCACGAATTTTAAAGAGCTAGTATCCCCCTTGACGAAAAATCCAGCATTTGCACCTTTTTCGATAGTCCACATATCCCTCCAGCCGACTTATACCGCTGTTTATTTCAAATTGTCTGTTTTAAGTAGATAAATCGCAAGCAAAAGTGCAGTTTTCGAAAATGAAATTTTGGCGATTTCTGAAATGCTCATTAGGTATTCATAATATGCGCATGACCCCGTGACGCAATCCTGAGAAACACAAGGAAACACGGTCGGCAGTGCCATACGTTTACACGCAAAAAACTTTGAAAACCGTTTCTGTTCAATGGTGTTTTTTGAAGAATATTTCTCGTGCAAGAAGCCAGAGATGTGCCCAGTAGTTGTGTGGTTGTGCTTTACCAGACACTATGAAAAAAAAAGAGCAGAAAGATTTTCTTTTGTATTACCAAGAGAGAGAAAAATTAGTCGCTCGTTCCAAGTTGTACCGGCCGATGTGCATACCATGTTGTGCCAATTTCAAACACATGGGAACTACGGCCCGCAGGGACCGTTCCCACTGCTCTACACGGGACTGCTGTTTATATGCCGTTCGTTCCGTGACAAAACCACCGGTCGCAATGCACCAGTATTTACAATGTACTTCAAAAGAGCTTCATTGTGAGCCACAATTTCACTGTTTCTCACAAAAAAGGTAATAGTAGATTATTGTGTTTTTCACGTTTGTATTTTGAATTACAAGGACAAAACAGGCATGATGAACATTCACTCTGTATATTTTTCATTTAATACTGCACAGGCCGTTTTGTGTTCTTCTCAGGATGACGTCAAAACCCTGTTTATCAACAAACCAAGTGACCTCAAGCGTTTCAGAATTTCGGGTGAAGAGGATCGGAACTGCTTTGCGTTTTAAACAAAAGGCTGTCGATTTTTAGTGGAAAACAAGTTGTGATGGTGTTGTAGACACATACACCTCCACGATAAACATGAAAACCTAAACAAATGTGATCGGGGGGATATTAGCTGTTTAAACATTCATCATTTGTTTTATAAAACACCAGAATAAATTCTTGTCATCTGAACTTGAAGATTAGCATTGTGTCTGGTGAGCAGCTGGCTATCTCGCGATATGATGTGCCCGCTTTAACACGGAACATGTAGTTCGGGACGATAACACACGGCAGTCCTCCGCACAACCGTGCCTACTTTTTGCAAGTAATGCGTAGTTGGAGTGGATATTCCACTGCGCGTCTTGGATATACAATGGTGCGTTATACCGAATAATAAACGACACGCAACCGACAACGCACCAATCACATGATAGGGATTTATTTGGCTGTTTTATAAGACTGAACAACCCACAGGCCGTTAAATTTTAATAATTCCGTATAATGCTCTAATCAGATGGCGGGGATATATTCAAGGGTTGTATAAAGGGTACCGGTATGTGTGATAATTCTGTGACTACCATAAATACTAAAACTGATGATGTTCTTAGAAACACGTTTCAAACAAATTACCTATTGCTTTGAGTTTTTCCATTTCAGATTCAGGAATCTCAGGTTCTGGAAAAATATCCTGCTTAAAGAAAATACAAGAAAGATAGATGTATACGTATTAAGAGAAAAGGAATTCAATAACTATTAATAACACGAAGGCATGATTTCCCCAAAACATGACAATTGCAGCATTGCCTGCATATGGGCTACAGGTCTACACACTAATGCCTAAGTCACATTTGCCGCGGCGGCCGTGGGGTCTAACATTTCTACGGCCAATAGCAATTATAGGGCCGCCGCAGCATTCCCACGGTCACATACATGTACTGTAGCAGTCACATATGTTAGGGTAGCCGCACGTCGTATTTTGAATTTGTGGAGACAGAAAACCTGCGGCTGCCGTACCGCCTTTGCAGTGATGACGCACGGTCGCCTTAGGGCGTTCCTGTGGCGGCCATACATGTACATGTAGGTTTTTGACATACCACAAGGCCACTGTACGGGCACCGTAGGACCGCCATGAGGCTGCCCTAGGGCGCCCGTGGAATTCCTGCGGCCGCCGTAATTTTTGGGGGGTCTGCAAAAGTCAATTGTAATTCATAAAGCCCCTAGGGCAGCCGCACGGCAAACGCAAGGCCACACTGCCAAAAATGATTTTCTTACTTGAGAAACATTTTCTTAAAACGAGAAAATATATCTTATTTTAAGAAAACTGCTGTGAATTCTATGTTGCCGTTAGAAATATTTTCTTGAAATGCTAGAATGTGTTAGCTGTTTTGTGTAATTTTCTTGAAACGAGAAACTATATCTTATTTTAAGAAAACTGCTTTGAATTCTATGTTGCCATTAGAAATATTTTCTTGTCATTAAGAAAACATTTTCCTACATTAAAGATATTTTCTCAAAACAAGAATATTTTTGACCAATCTCAGAATACTTTTCTAAAAACGAGATTTTTCCCTTTCCATTCAGCACTTGTGACTAATCTTAAAATACTTTTCTCAAAACAAGATTTTTCCGTTTCCATTTAGCATGTTCATAAATTGTGTATATTGAATATAGCACGAGCATGTGAACTTTGACTGAAGGTAAGATACATGTATACATGCATGCTTCCTTCCCCCCTCGCACATGTATTTTGGAATGTTTGCAGAGCTCTAGTCGAATCTTTATAGGTCCAAGTTGCAGGGGACTTAACAGAAACTATAAGGAAAACCTAAAGAACAAGTTATCGCTACTCTGAAGTTCGCTTGACTGCACATTACATTTTTAAAAGAAAATATATCTTGAAATGTTTAATAATTATTACTTCAAGAAAGATTATCTTGTTTTAAGAAAACAGTTTTCTTGGTATAAGAATTAAACCTCCATTAAAAAATAATAAAATCTAGGGTTTAGAAAAGTTTTCAGAAACTGAAATGTTTGTCAAGAAAATTGTTTTCTTATAAATACAAGACCGCTATTCCTGAAACAAGAAAAAACATCTAGGTTTTGGAAAAAAATTATATATATTTCATATTGAATATTTTCCATCAGATATTTTTCTCAATTTTCTCATTACAAGAAAAACATTCTCATTTTTGAAAGCTTTTCTTATTTTAAGGTAATTTTCACTATTTAGGAACATTCCTAATTAATTGTTCCTAAGTCATTTAGGAACAATTTATTTGGAAAAATTCCTAACTTAGGCATGATTAATTATCCTAAGTTAGGAACAATAAGTTGAGAATTTATAAAAAGCTATCTTTATAGTAAGTAAAAGCATGGTAGGAAGAGGCTGTGTGACCTTTGACCCATGTGTTCACTTGAAAAGTTGAGAGAGTGACCATTCTTTTCTTCAAACAGTCCTAATTTCTGTAAGTATTTGCTTCATATCTCAATATTCTATGATTATTAGTTTAGTATAAGATTAAAAACGATAATTGTAATACACATGGAGGGAGTGTCATCTTTCAGGTAAATCTGAGAGTTACATTTTAGGTAGATTTTAGCCTCGGTTAGTGCATCAAATTAACACACTAAACTCCCCTATATACAAATGCATACAGAAAGTTGTGTTGGTAAATATTGAACTAGGCCTATATGCAGTGTTACATACACATGTAGGCCTGCAGAAAAAAAATGGTTCTATGCATTTTTTATATCAAAACCTTCTTTTCTGTTTAAGCTTAATTAGGCCTAGCCCAGGGGCCAATTTCATGGCGTTGCTTAGCACAAATTTGCACAAATTTGCCTAGGACAGAATTTTTTTGCTTTATTTTGCATAAATGGATTGCCAGCCAAAATCCTAATTGATAGTGTATTGAAAGGTACATTGTATTCTCCTACTCTTGCGAAGAACACAAGTTGGCGTATATTTTTTGCTTGTAATCCATTTTATAAAGCAAATAAATGTAGTGCTAAGCAAATTTGTGTGCTTAGCAGCGCCATGAAATTGGCCCCAGGTTGGACTCCATATATGACGCGCGTGCTGATGATTTTTCTTTGTTTTTTTTGCATGGAAAGTAATGCACGCGCGCTAACACTAAACTGGGAAACCTAACGTTTAGGACCCCTAATTTTGAGAATTACCTATATTCATTGCACAATGTAATTCCCGTCATTGGTTCTATAATTTTCATGCATGCTTTATTTTAAAAAAGAAATAACTAGTTTTGAGAAAATTTAATGAGAAAATAATTCTTGGTTTTGAGAAAAAAATTATAATAACCACCTTAAAAAATATCTCGTTTGTGTTGGACATCCCAGAAAAATGTTTTTCTTAAATCAAGAAAAATAAAGTTTTCATGTCTCCCAAGAAAAAATGTGCGAGAAAAGATTTCTTAATTTTTTTCTTGTTTCAAGATGTTATCATAGTTGAGAATTTTTTTCTAAAAAGGTTAGAAAAAGTTGTTAAAACTCTTTTCTAATTTTTAGAAAATTATTCTTGACCTAGAAAAAAAGATTACTTAAATCAAGAAATTAGGAATAAAAAGTTGTCTTGCTATACTCCCAAGGAAAAAAATCTTGAAATAAGTTTTTTTTTCTTAAAATGAGAATTTCATTTTTGGCAGTGCACCGTACGCCCGACGTATGGTCACCGGGGAACCGCACTACGGCATGGCTACATGTAGTACGGCGTGTGTAATTGCTACGGCGAACCTAGAAATGAAAAAGTTATAACTCCGCGCTATAATCCCACGGCGACCCCTACGGCCTGTAAAAGATAGGGATACATGTACGCCCTAGGGCGACCCTGAGGCCACCGCAGATCCTCTGCGGCCACCGCAGGTATCTCTCGATTTCGGGGGGCTACGGCCGCCGTATCCTAGCCGTAGGGCAAATGTGACTTAGGCATTAGCGTAACACCAAGGGCATGCCTAATCACTGCTCTATCCTCCACGGCCAATGACAAATTTGGATTTCAGATGTCTCCAGAAAGAAAATTTTCTGTAATGTAAGGTCTGATGATTTTGTGAAATGGCCTGGGGAATGGCCTCTCAAGATTGCCAGACCTACATGTAACACCACTGGTCTTTTGTCATTGCCCCCTTAACTTGGATGCAAGATCTGGAGAAATGAATAAGAACAAAAGTCACCCATCTCGGGCAGAACAGAGCAGTGATGTTTAGGCATGCCTTTGGTGTTACACTAAGTGCAAATCTGTGTGCAGAAAAAAGACGGCCAGGTGGAGGACTAAGGCGCTAGCTAAACATGCTAAACTTTCCAAAAAAACTGATAGCAAGGAAAGGACTTGTCAAATTGTCCTCATCATGCTCCTTGGTCCTGTTCTGCATTTTCCATTTTTCCCACACAAATTAATTAAACCCGTTTACAAAAATAGCCTCTGTTTCTTCAGAAATCTACCAAAGTACCAATACACATGTACCGGTATGCATGAGCCAACTTTCTCAAAAATTATACATAATTCATTTATCAACGTTTTTCTGAGTTTCCACTTTTTTGATATACCCTGCATAGACCCCTTTCACACACTGCCATCTTTGTACCTGAAAAATACAACCGCGTATTAAATGCCCGCAGGTAGGTACGTGTATGCAAATCATCATCGAAAATGTTTTGAACACGAACGTGTACTGCTCAGTATTTGTTCGAAATACGACGCAGCCGATGTGCGTCAAAACAATTTACACTCAAGATTCTGATGCATGTGGCAATCTGTAGGCAGTGACATCATTTGAGAGAGGTCCATATAATAACTCGACCACATCATGTATTCTGCCAAACGGCAACATTATTTTCTTTATAAAAGGCAGTTCAGTTCAGACACTTAATACTCGAAAATATGAAACATTCAAAGTTATTCCAGAATGCACATTTTATTTGTACTTGAATTAAATGCAGGTTACTGGTGTGCAAAATATGTGTAAGTTTTGTAACATGGCTAATGTAATAATGTAATGGTGGACACTTGTATAGCGCACATGTCTACCCTAGGGTACTCCTGGCGCTGTTGCCATTAACATTACCGCTGCCATCAGGAAATCACCAGAACCATTTCGCTTCAACTACATGTACATGTAGGTCAAGGCGCACAATCCTATCAGCAGTTAGATTGTGGCATTCCTCCTACATGTAACAGCTCCCCAAATATCGCTTGGGTTGACGAGGCAATTGAGATTAAGTGTCTTGCCCACGGACACAAACACGTTGACACAAGTGGGGTTCGAACCCATAACCCTTCGATCACGAGCACGGATTTATACTCACACGTGCTACAATTTACTATTATCTTTTCAAGATACAAAAAAAATACAATTGTGGCTCAATGACACTTTTTTGTGTAGTTAATTTGCACGGTGTTAATTCAGGTTGAAGTAACTTTCTGTGAGGTAACAGAAGAAAAAGTTCATTGGGTACACGGCTATATCATCCACTTACCAAGTTCTGATCTGTCGGAAGGTCCTTGACAACAAAGTTCTCTCCACTTTTGGGACACTTATCATGACGTGTCCAGGCAATAGGGGCTTTCGTCTGGGCAAACAATATGTCCAAGACAGCCAACCTGAGTGCTCCTTGGGTGTTAAGACCAAGGTCCTGTATCTCGGGGGTGTCTAAGTCCAGTTCGAAATCTGCATTCATATCAGGGGTTCTCATAATGTACGGGCCCTGGCAACAAGGCCAGTAGTAGTCTGGTTCATCAAAAGCCTCTACCGGTACATGTAGGGCCTCGACGAGCTTCGAGATGTCACTCAATTGAGTATCACAATCTGACTGAGAGCTGTCACATTGGGTGTCGGGGTCAGCTGAAGCTGCTGGGGTGTATTTGGCCCTGAATGTACATAGGAGCAAAACTCAAATTTTAAACAACACATAATTCAGCACTGATGTTAAAAGGTCTTAGAGCCAAGACAAGGGGACACACGTAACTCTACATGTATCCTCGGATTACCATATTTCGCGCACATAATTAGCCTTTGTCACTGTTTTGATCACAATAAAGCAAACCAAAAAGAACCTTTTATCTCCTTTGTCAGATTCCTTATGTCCAACCCTACCTGGGAGTAAATTTTCAAGAAAGAGCAACGTCGCCGTACGACGCTAGTTTTATTTTTGCAAGCACATGCAAAAGTAGACTTGCTATAAAGTTACATAACGTAAATTCTCGCACTAGTCAAATGTCACACTACGGTGTCCCCGTTAATTGTGCCCAGTATCTGAAAGTTATGCTTCTAGAAGAAATGCTTTCTAAAACTATGATCCAGTACATTATATAAAGACATCAATGAAAGATTATATTTGAGTTTTGGAGATGATTGAGTCATGAAATTAAACTGCACAATTTTTTCTCGGACACCTACATTGTACATGTACGTATGTATTACCAAAACCGTCAGTAAAGTTGACTGAAGGAGGACGGGGCCCAGACGGGGTGAAACCTAGGGGTGGCTGTATTGCTGTTGATTTGATTTTTGTAATAGGAAAACTTTGTTTTTGTTTTGTCATGCTTTGCTTGCTGTTCAATTGTTTATTATCTTGGCCTATCTCGACAGGCTTTTGCTTAAAACGTAAAGCAGTTCCGACCCTCTTCACCCGAAATTCTGAAATGCTAGAGGTCACTTGGTTTGTTTATCAACAGGGTTTTGACGTCATCCTGAGAAACATACAAAACGGTCTGTGCAGTATTGAATGAAAAATACACGAAGTGAATGTTTATCATGCCTGTTTTGTCCTTGTAATTCAAAATACAAACGTGAAAAACGTGAAAAACATGTAATATGACAACACTCTACTATTACCTGTTTTGTGAAAAAACGGTGAAATTGTGGCTCACAATGAAGCTCTTTTGAAGTAAATACACGGAACGAACGGCATTCACACCGGTCTGTGTACAGCATGGAACGGTTCCCTGCGGGCCGTAGTTCCCACGTGTTTGAACATCGGCCGGTACAAGTTAGAATGAGCGACTCATTTTTCTCTCTCTTGGTAATAGAAAAGAAAATCTTTCTGCTCTTTTTTTCCATAGTGTCTGGTAAAACATACAACCACGCAGCTACTGGGCATATATCTGGCTTTTTGGACCAACAAAATTCTTTTCGTGTAAACGTATGGAGCTAACAATCATGTTGACTTCTCTTTCTCAGGATTGCGTCACGGGGTCACGTGCATATCATGAATACCTAATGAGCATTTCAGAAATCGCGAAAATCGCAATTTATCCACTTAAAACCGACAATTAAAAAATAATAAAAATCCACGTCGGCAAGAGGGATGTTTGGACTATCAAAAAAAAGCCTAAATGCTGGATTTTCAAGGGGATTCTTCCTCTTTAAGCAGTAAATTTTGAATTAAAAAGCTATAAGACGCATGTCTTTCCTTAAGCCCCGTACCTTTTAAAGCGCCCTCTTTTGGAAAGTGAAACCTAATCAATATTGTTTTTTAGTGCCTGGAGACTGAGTAGACGATCGCTGGTGAAAGTTTTCGTGAATTTTAAAGATTTCCCAGAACCATTTTGATTTTAGTGTTTTGTACCTTGTCTACAAGGTACGGTAGAATGTTGTACCATAAATTAACAGTTATTCAATTACTTACTGAGAAAGCCTTAATTGTTCACATTTGCATGCAAATTGAAAGATGATGTGACAAACAACTTTCAAGAATAATTCGACGTCAGTGTGTGATTTTGTTGAGAAGATATGCCGAGGAAAGCGTCAGCGCGCAAAATTACATGCGCGCGAATTTAGATGACTCCACGATACATGT
Organism: Henricia sp. BOLD:AAB3569; assembly: GCA_037783545.1. Lineage (NCBI taxonomy): Eukaryota > Metazoa > Echinodermata > Asteroidea > Spinulosida > Echinasteridae > Henricia > Henricia sp. BOLD:AAB3569. The sequence goes on along the minus strand of JBBELK010000365.1, from coordinate 411,972 downwards.
ATGTTACAGTGAACTCTTGTAACGCCCCCTGATAGCTCCTTTAAAGGGCCTGTGACATCCTAAACAACTTTGTGCCTAAGCTTTGCTTCATAATGACGGATTACTTGTTCAGCAAGACATACTATTGTTCGTTTGGATGTAAAATCAATAAAAGGTGGCATTTTTCAACTTTGAAGATTTCATTGCAATAAATCACAGATAGAGGGCGCTGTTTTGAGTGCATCACATAAGGAAGACAGAAGGGAAAAGTTAAGAAAAAACATAAGACTTCAAGTTGGACTTGTGGCAAATTGCTGCAGTTTCTACCCCCAGTTTTGTCATGGCTTACAGCAGGCAACATGTAAAACAAACTCAAACAGCCATGGATTACAAAAGTTTCTGGAAAATTGAGAAAAAAGTGGAATCTTTTGTGCACAGTTCAATGTGATTTTCCTGTGGTTTGCCTCTTGTGACGTCGTGACCTTGGTCATGAATATGCATATTTTCATTAGCATAAAAACTAAAAACCTTTGTTTTAACCCCCAAAGCAAGCTCCAAATAGGATTTTTATGACTTTAACTGAGTAAAGTGGTTTTAAAGCATAGATTTCATTGATAAAAATCCTAAATAAGGGGCCCTTTAAGCCCCAGCCATTACATATTGTGCGTAGGGTTGTATACACCAAGGAACAAAAGAAAAACAAATTTTCAGTATAATCAAAACTTGAAAAAAAAATTTGTAATTAATTAAAATAATCACATAACAGCTTCATAATGCATGACTACATAAAGCTTCTGTGCAGGGGGTAGCGGTAAGACATTTTGAAGACATCCACTACAGGGGGCAGGTCCTGTCATTTTTAGACTTATTTCAAGTCTGAGATCGCATATACTTCACTAATTATGGGAAGTACATGTACACTAGTACTATGCATAACTGGTACATTATACACAAAGTCAGACTTGAAATACATCTAAAAACAACAGGTCCTTTCCTCCCGTAATGGATGTCTGCAATTTTTATTACCGGTACCCCCTGTTCTGTGTGCTGAAAATTCCCACTCTCAGATTTATTGTTTTTCAATCAAAAAGTGGAGAAAATGCTTGCGCTTCTTTTGTTGCTTCGTATGCATTGGTAATTAGCTTTTTGCGTAGAACTTTTGCATAATGTCTGGCGCCTCAAATTCATTACTTTCAAATGGAGGTGCAGTTTAGAAAGTCACATACTATGCCGTTGTTGCTACGTGGTGCACGCCACTGGCTACATGTAGCAACCAACTGTCTGGTTGCTTCGTGCATTCTCGGGCCCCTCCCCCCCTTAAAAAGTATGTTTGCGGGTTTTTCGCCCTTCCTGTAATTAGCGTAAATTTCAGTATCACGTGCATGTATAATGTTTACTTGTGATGTTGTTCTTCTGTAACATTAGTTTTGTCTAATTGTGCGAGTGTTGGTGTTTTGTGATTTTTTGATGTTGTAGTTGTATCTTATTCCGGTTTGTTTGTGATTGTGAATTTGTTAAATTTAATATATTTGTTTTATGAGTGTTTGCAGGGCCCCAATGGAAACCAGTATTTGGTTTGGGCACACCCTGGGTACCGTAAATAAATGGATTAAATAGATAAATAAATAAAAACCATTAAAGATATTGAGCTAAAACTTGGGATTCATTCGTTTTAACCTAAAGTATTTTAAAACAAAGTTTAAGCAAAATCTAAGAGGTGCCATATATACATGGGTGGCTGAGTTGACACGAAATGACCCAACTGCAAGTGCAGTCTCCCGCTCCAGGGGAATAAATTGGAAAATGCCTAGCCACCGCGAAGTGGTTAAGATTCGAATTACCCGGTAGTTTGATCACATGAAAAATGCTGCAACTACATATAGAGTTTTTAACACTGTAGTTCAAGGATCAAGATTTACAGTGAATTCGGGCATTTCACAATACAGGGGCCACCAAAAGTTTGACGCGGAAAGGCTAAATTCGCTGTGCGTCGACGTGCGCGTCATGGGGAAAAAGCCGACAAGCATTGCTAGACATGTTGAATTATTTTCTTCGTAAACATTGTTAACCTTGTTTAAATAATTCAGGCTTCCTGAATAAACTTCAACAACTAAATCAGGTACTCGTTTTCAAATCATATCTAAATTGTTTGTGCAATAAACGAATACACCGATGTCGACCGCTCTCTCAGATAATACCCTCTCCGACAGAAACGCTTGGTGGCGCTATGTATTTTGAAATGCCCGAATTGCACGTAACATTCTATTGCTCCATAAATAAAACCTACCTCCACATTTTCTGTATGCCCTCGATCACCTTAGGATGGCCAAGAACACTGCACAGATCATTTCTTCGTATGAAGGGTGAGAGTCCGTGTGCTAACAATGCAAAGTCTTCTACACGGACAGCTATATCAGAGTCCTCCTGATGATGGGTATAATAAAGAAAGTACATTTCCTAATTTAAAAACAGATTACATGATTAGAAAACTTTTAGCTATATCAGAGTCCTCCTGATGATGGGTATAATAAAGAAAGTACATTTCCTAATTTAAAAACAGATTACATGATTAGAAAACTTTTAAAAACAGGAACAGTATTTACATAATGTTGATAAACTGCCTTGTAGAAATTTCAGCCACACAGATGCATCAATGCTTCAGAAAACCTTCAAAAATCCATGCATGTTTTATGTGTTAAATGAATGGTAAATAAATGTGTGTGCACACATTATGGGTCACTGCAAAAAAATAATGGGCCTTTGAAGTGAGATTTTAAATGCAAAAACTTAGAGTTTCTGCTGTTAACTGCCACAAAGTGAAATCTATAAGACTAGCAAAAATCCCAAGCAATTGCCATGAACAAACATGTATAGACAGCCGAAGTGTGACGTGTGTTGCCATGGCAATTGGCTTTAAACATCATGGCCGTCGGAAAAAGTATCATTGGAAAAGCACAGGGACACGATTCAGTGATTGTTTAGTGTAGAGCCAATTGCCTACCGGTACACAACCAACAAAAGATGATGTACTGTATTCACTTCGGCTATTAGCACTGAGTATGTGGCTCCAAAAGTGTGCATTTACATGTACATGTAAGCTGGATCTATCCAAGTTAAGGAAGTACATTTGGTAAATGAGCTAATATTTCCGTACACCACTTTTTATCTTCTCCCAAGGAGATTACAGTGGGGGTGAAAATGTTTGAATGTGGGGAAGCAGAACGAATTTTGGTCTTTCCACAGTAATGAGGTACATTTCCGTGACATACAATATTCATGTATTAGGTCTCAGTTTAATTCAAATGTCTTGATTTTATCTTTAAATTATCAAGTTATACTGAGCAAATAACTTTTGGCCCAAAGTGTACAAAAATAATCTCACAACATACATACATGTACATGCATGTACATGTACATTTAGTCCATGGGCCAATACGCCAAAAAATGCATGTCGGTACCATTTTGGGGGACAAAGGCTCAGGCCAAAAACAATAATAGTTCTGCTTCCGGTTTCCCGACCGACCCTATTTTTAGGCTGCGACCCTATTTTTGTTATCGGGAAAAAAATGGAAAAAAAAAAAAAAAGTTATTTGGTAGTCTTGTTTCCATTGTTTTACTGTTACCCTTAAGCCTTGACTACACGCAGATGCCTCCATATGATTGTGCACAAAAAAAATTGGCAAACAAAAAAAAATTCCCTACCTACCTACCCTATTTTGAAATGCCATGTAATCGGAAGCAGAACTTTTTTTTTTTTTGGCCTCATCATATTTTTTTGAAAGATGACCACCTTGGGCAAATTTTTTGGTATGATGGACATTCTCAAGTGGTAGTTTTATTCCATTTTGGTGAAAAACATGGTTTTGGGGACAAAATCACGTTTTTGAATATTTTCCTTATAAAAAGAGTTTGCAGGCTTAAATGATTAATATAAAAAGTGGATATTGTGAGCAGTGGAAGCATTGATTTTTTCAAATGGTTTGTTTCATCTTTTTCTCAATGGTTGCCATGGCAACAGCCGTTTTAAGGCAAAACAACAAAATCTTTGGTAATAAAACTGTCAACATTCATATTACAGGATTCATATGGAATATTGGGCTACATGTACTTCCAACGGCAAACTCATTCTGAGATACCCAGGCAGTTTTTAGGAAGGGTACATTTTGGGCCAAAAACATTTTAGAGTTGCCGTTTTGAGTCAACATCAAAGATTGTAAAACAAAATAGCCAAAACGCCCCAGTTAATGCTGGGTCTAGGTTTTATACTACAATTTTGGCAGGTGCTTACCATTTTTTCAGGAACGTGCACCATGATGCGGTACTTTTTGAAGACGATGAGGCTGTTCCTCAGGCCGGTAAACTCAAAAGAAGTTGGTTTTTTCTCCTTCCTGAGCCAGAGAAAAATACAAAATGAGGGAAAACTTGACAGTACAAAGTACATGTAGGTGATTTATTATACCTGTAGGGTGAGTAACATTGTGCATTATTATTATTATTATTTTTATTTTTATTATTATCATAATGGCGTGTACCACGTAACAACAACAGCATAGTACTGTGAGATTCTGGACTGCAACTAATTCACTTGAAATTGAAGAATTTGGGGCGTCGGCCATTATGCAAATATGTTACACGGAAAATGCTAATTTGTGAGTGGTCTGTTGGCCCAATGACGGTTAAATCGTCTCGGGCCAGATGAAAAGCCTCCCCTAGTCTGGCTGGCTAGTTAAAATAAACACTCCCATAACCACACTGTATGCTTCTACATGTACATGTACATCGTCTGGTGGTGATGTCTTATTCTCATTGAGAGTTTACACGATGTGGCAATTTTCTTTCCCCGTCCGTTTCCGACCCCGATCCAAACAAATCCACTCCCAAATTAAAACTGCACACGATGTACCACATGGGATTGCTGTATGGTGAACAAAAAAATGGACACTGTCGGCAACAGTTGTCGAACGCAGTGGTCAAGTTTGGGCGATCTGTTATACATCGGTAACTTGCTGTCCAGTGTGTGATTCTATTCAGAGTGCAGTGTCGAGTAGTTAATGTCTCAAAAAAAGTAAAAGGAATGTCTAAACTGTAGTACAACACAAACTCAGTGCTTATTGTCCCACCATACAATTGCACTGTCCGCGTTTGGGTGAAAGGATTAGAAAAATTAATTCACACAAGCGAACAAATTTAGAAAGCTTACGTGTCTCTGTAACGAAAAATTAAAAAAAATTATATTTCCGACGTCAGGAATTGTACACATGTACGCGCACACATACATTACGTCATAACCCCTTTCGAATAAAAGACAGGGCCTGTCTTTTATTATTTCTTGTTTTTAATCGACTGGCATAATTAATCCTTGACGGATTTTTACTTTCTTGGTACCAAATGAAAACACTTTCTATTCTAGAAAAATAGTAATTTAGCTTTTAAAAAAATGTTGACGCTCAAATCGGCCTAAAATCGGACAGTGCAACTTTAAATGCCAATTGAGAGATTATAACTATTACTATTAGTCTTACTCATTGAATGTTGCTATATCATTGACAGTGAATAATGCTTTGATGTACAGCCTGCTGTCGTGCACCTCCATAACCCCACCTACGCCATCCACAGGCTCTTCAAATACCTGTGGGGTAAAAATAAAAAATTACCCATTATACTGGGTGTTTAAGATTAGATGAGTACCATCCCATGTGCCGTACTATAGGGCAAGGGTAGATTTCACAAAATTCTTTGGAAGTTAAGGTCAATAATAATGTATGATGGATAGACCGTATCGATTATCGAATAGCCGCCATTTCGTAGGGCACCTTCTGTTACTTAAACCGTTCAACAATGGAAGCACAATACATGTATGTGCAACAATGCATGTCCTCAAGGAACAAAGAAACTGCCCCACGAAATGGCGGCTATTCGATACGTTCTATACTAGTGATGCTAGTGCTGCAATTGATCGTATGATTGGTGCTGCGGTTGATTTTACAAAATCTATCGTAAGTTAGATTTTAGATCGTATAACTCCCATTCTGCTCTGAAAACTTCATTGGTTACCCGTTAGGTACAGGATTCAATTTAAAGTTGCATTGTTGACATTTAAAGCCCTTCATGCATATGCACCATCTTACATTCAAGACTTGCTACAAGTCCGTACAGTGAGGCCGAATCTCGGGTCAACAGGTAACACGCTTTATGTCCCCAAAACTGTGCTACATGTAACTTCTATATAATATAACGATCGTTGGCGACACGAATTCAGAAAGTCTCCACGACAATACTGCGTATGTACATGTGTAAACGCTGGCGCGTACAGGTTTTAAAATGACGCGACAGGACACGCATCATGCACATGTATCTGCAGTGCAGTCACCAAACTTGTCATCTCACTTGCGGGTTGTACTGAAGACATTCTAGTGAAATCAGTTTGCGTTAATAAGGCTAACTGCCAACTAGCGGCGTAGCTACGGGGGATCCTTGGGGGGCACATGCCCCCCACAAATTGTCAGTGCCCTCCCAGGTGCCCCCCCCACGGAAAAATCCTGATATGTATGATTTTCTCATTTATGAAACTATATTTGGTACACTGCATAGAATGTAAATTTGTTGCTATTAAGTATCAAAATTTTCTCGTTTTCACTGTAATTTTCTGAGTAATTTAAAATTGTATTCATGCGATAATAAACAATGAAAATATTGTCAGTTTGGTCATTTTTGTCAATCTGTGTGCCGTTGTTTTCTCTAAAAATCTTTTGTGTTAAGAATCTACAGTTTGAGTACATTCTTAAAAATAATCTACATGGTGTACGTGGACTGTAGATTCGTCAGAATAATGTACAGTTTGAACAATAGTGTGACGTCACGAAAATGGATTAATGAGAGAAGAACGACCTCCATCATGTCATGGGGTTAGTTGGAACATGGGGTATGTTGAAACATTGATATTTTCTTCCACGGATGTAGTTATTTTTATGACATACTGCCACTCATATGTTGCTATTACCAACAGCCATCCACCATATTTCCAACAGCACATGTGCTACAATCCAATTGAAATGAGAAAGGAATGTTAGTTTTTTCACCGTTTAGATAATGTTTTTCACCATTTAGAAATGTTGTATTATGCTAATGATATTCACAGATTCACTTGACTAGTTTTAGAGTACATCATGTATTTTAGAGTCTAGTACTAAGCTACAAAATGAGGTTAAAGAAATGTCAAATTGCAGTCCCTGTTTTGCGTAGTCCCGGTAAGCTTTGAAATGTCAATTGGGCTAGCGGGTTTAGTTTAAACGAAATTACGGGTTTATTGGAACATGTTTCAACTACCCCCAACATTGTATAGGTGAATGTACATGTAGTGTTTGTTGGATAGACGTTTTACTTTATTTGTTCACATTTTGTGCAAGGGTGCTACCACTATTAATTAACTTGTACAGCTTGGCCTATCAGCCTACAATTTTTTGTTTATTCCCCAAAAGGGAAAAATTTAAAGGCAAACAAATGTAAGATATTTTACTTCTCATCTTAACCATAATTACACATTTATTTGGCTTAATTCTGGCTTAAATGTACGGTAGGCCCTGCACATTCTTCATCTACACTGTACATGTATTGTACACGTGAAGTGTATGCCTGAGAATGTTTTGTTGTTAATGTGGTGGTTTGATTTGGTTTCTCATGCCCCAGGGTGGGGATTTTGACGCACTGAAATAAAAATTTCTGTGCATCTGTATGCAAGACGCGCATGTTTTGTACCCCGGGGTGGGGATTTTGTTACATGAAAAGTGACAATCCCAGCCCGGGGGGAGGGAGGGGGCGGTTGTGGTCAACAATTGATGGGCCTGTATAAAGTTTACCATCTACATGTAAACTTTTAAACCAAAATGTTTTGTTAATTTTAACAGAAAGTTAAAAACATTTGCATTATGAGCGGAAAGCCATCTTGACCGCTTGATATGCATAAATTATTTTGGTGCTCCAGTTTTGTGCAATTGCTAATGGCCCCTTGTACCCAAAAGGGTTAATTAGCACCCTTATTCACAGCTCAAGTGTATGACATGCTAATTAGGTTGATTACAGAAGTTACCGGTATATATGTACCGGTAGTACAGTTTTTAAATGACCGCATACAGGGTTTCAACTTACCCCATACCATGTTCCAACTTACATTTACCCAATAGATGGGGTAAGTCGGAACAGCTGACATGGTCATGTTCAATGTGGAATATACGAGAAACCATGATTCTTAACATTTTACAGGCTCCATTTGTAGCCCACATGTATGCTTCAAGTCATAGTGGTATAGTTGTTTTTCTTTAATAAATTCTTAGATTTTAGATTTTGTGAAAACTGTTCCAACTAACCCCACGCTCCCCTACTTAAAGTAGTGTCTAATCAATACCCGTATACAAGTTACAAATACATCCTTTGATATTTTTTCCGTATACTATGAAGATTTAAAAATGAAATTACCTCCTGGAATCAACAGATTATCCAATTCGAAGATATACTTCCCACTTGCACTTTTGTCCGAAAAGTTGCATTCAATGCTCCAAATTACAGCGCGAGTGGACAGTGCGTAAGCGATAACTGCCTGCACGCCTGAATGATTTTCCTGTGCACTAACTGAATGCAATATTTGAAGGAGAAAATGTGATTTTTCTATAGAAAAGCAACATTTGTGACAAAAGTGCAACTGGGAAGTACCGGTATATCTTAGAGTGTCTGTTGATTTCAGGTGGTAATTTCCTTCAAATCTTTGTTCAATGTACAAACAAATACTCATTCCCTTCTCTGGCAAATAAGTTGGTATTTTGTTCGTATACATTAAACAAAGACTTTAAGGAAATTACCTCCTGGAATCAACACATACAGTAATGTAATTTTAAGATATACTTCCCACTTGCACTTTTGTCGCAAATGTTGCTTTTCTGTAGAAAAATCACGTTTTCTTCTTCAAAAATTGCCTTCAGTTAGTGCACAAGATAACCATTCACACGCGCGCGCAGCGCCCTCTGTTGTCGCGCTTACGCACAGACCGCTCGTCGCGTCATTTTGCGCATTACTTTATGCAGTAATTTTATCATTTATTTATCTCAGAAATGCAACATTTGCGACGGAAGTGTCAGTGGGAAGTATATCTTAGAATTGAATAAGCTATCGATTCTAATGTATAAATTTACCCAAATCCGTGTTCAATGTATATGAACAAAATACCCAAGAAGTTAGATTTTCACCTTAATCCTATACACTTTGCAGATGAGGGGCTCCTGATCACCTTCAGTTTGCATCTCCTCATTCCGGTCAAATTTACTCAGAACGTTCTCAATCCATCTTTGCTCAGACCAGCGAAGCATTTTCCTTTAGCATGAAGACCACGCACACACTAAACTACAGCACGTTGATCATGCAGTGGCCCTTGCAGTCTGTAGAAATACTGGAGAAAGCATCTGGTAAACTAAACAAAATACATGTACCGGGGTACTGTGACATCTCATAAGGCTAATGATGTCATCTTTCCAGCGTTCTCCACTACCGGTTTTGTCTGGGCGCGACGCCCGGACAAAATCATCAGAAGTACCATTTGCGCCCGGACAAAAATTTGCCACACGGACAAAAAAATTGGCTGCCCTAACAAAAATAATCAATTTTTCCCTCTAAAACACTTCAAAAGTAAAGCCAAGTCATTTCAAAATTAGGTGTAAAGTCACCAAACATGATTCGCTAGCCACTGTGTCATTATCGTTCACTTAATTACCATATCTACATGTATCGTATCAGTGACCCAATCCCCGGTGGTCGTTAACAGCCATGGCAGTTGCATGCATTCGTTTTGAACAGCGCCCTCACACAGCGAACACTGATTCGCCGCATGAGTGTGCTGCTCAGCATGCCTGGACAAAACTTTTAGAAGTGGAGAACACTGCTTTCCCGTAACATTTGTGTCAAGCCATAATGAGGCAACTATTTCATTAATTATTCATTATTTTGCAGCATTGACTCGAACCAACTCGACTTCTGTGTGTACTCAATGCACAACGGTCGAGTTGGTAAATGGTTGAGTTGGCACAATGGTTGAGTTGGTTCAACGACGAGTTGGGATACAGGAACCTGTCTATAATGTTTAACACGCACCCAGTGCACTCGACTAAATGGATTTGGCGCATAATGTACGTGCAAATAAAGCAGATCTTCCCAAGATTTGGACGAGATCGGACGTTTTGTGCGAAAAATTTCCTTTGGACGTGCTTCTTTCTTCGTGGTTGCCTACCGAGATACGACAGACAAGTAGGGAATCCAGCAGGACGATAAACAGAGTGAGTACATGTACATGTAGCATGCATTTTAAGAAGAAATAGGCATTCGAAAATTTATAGGTGTGATGTACATGTACCGTAGCTATGACCATCTTCCTCCATGACCATGCTACACATATGACAGACCGTATTCTTGCAGGAACATATTGGATGGCAAACATGCGATTTATTTTACTTTTTAGAAACTTCAGTCTAGTCAACTTACCACCAATGCGCTCTTGGATTTACTGGAAACATTAATTGTACAGTTACATTCGGGTGGACGATTTCAACGTTGATTTTGGTGGATTTTTGGTGCAATTAATGTGAATGTTTTCCCTCTCAGGCGTCCTGATCTCTTGGTGATTGTTAGTGTTTAATTATATAGCGCGGTGGATAGTGACGTTTACTGGTGGATTGATGACGTTTACATTGGGACGTGATTAATCACTTTTGCTGATCAGGTTTTATTGTCCATAACAAAATATTTGCCATGGCTGCACATCCAATATGGCGGCCATTCACCAATTTAAAATTTCACCTTACAGTCAAAAACATACCATGGAGGTCCTACCACTCTCAAGAATGCTGTGCCCTGGTCCGTTTTCCCCAATGATTCTTCTAAACAGAAAAAAACTAGTCATAAATCTTACCTAAACATCACCACAAGTACAAAGGCGTTATCGTCTCAACGTCACTAAAATAGAAAGGCATTATTGCTTCTGGTAACGTTAGCTGTCCGGATTTTATGTCCTGTCCTGCCTGCGCCACGTGCGCGTGCGTATATCGTAAACTGCGCAAAAAAACACAGCCGCGCGCCTATTACCAAACAGCGCCACCAAGCGACCACTTTCGTCAGGCTCTCTCACACCACTACACGCCTAGCCTGCTGTCCATGGCCATCCTGAGATTTCAGGGAATTTCCACTCCGCAAAGCGACGTAACAATAGACTGCCGAAGTGAATACGTCACCTTTTGTTGGTTGCCTAGGCAATTGGATCTAAACTAAAAATCACTCAACCGTGTCCCAGTGCTTTTCCAATGGTACTTTTCCCGACGGCCATGATAGTTTGGATCCAAATGCCATGGCAACGCACGTCACACTTCGGCTGTCTATACCCTGAGGAAATCCACGCAAATCTGTGGAGTGAGCCGGCTGTTGTCTTGAGCCAACTCACGCCCGAGTCATTTTTATGTTAATTTAATCAATTCGGTCATGTTATGCCGAAAAGAAACGATTTCTATACTTTCCAGAAATTGTATTGGGTTCCGTTCCTTATGACTGTCCCATTCCTACCAAACTTTCAAACGACGATCTTAATTTACTCCGCAATTTTTCAAATTAATAACCGGAATGCATGCTGACGAATGTAATGGAACGGATTCCCCAGTATCCTTTAAATAGCTGCAGCCAATCGCCGACGCGGACAACGGCCAGCATTACCGAGTACATGTATCACATGCATGCACGGTGTTTACAATCTGCGCGCGTTACATTTGAATCCCTGCAATCATGCTGCAATGCACTGCCAAGCGTCCTGATTGGTCCAGCAGAGGCGACAAGATTTCTGTCGCTTGTTCCACCGCGAAATAGGGCCTGTTTCAACAGGGCCACTGTACGCAGGAGTTAGGGAGTGCGTTAAAGGGGCACTGTTGCAAGGATGGTCCATGGCCAGTTAATTAATTGTATCCTCGGGTTACCATATTTCGCGCACATAAGCCTTGTCACTGTTTTGATCACAATCAAGCAACCAAATATAACCTTTTGGCTCCTTTGTCAGATTCCTTATGTCCAACCCTACCTGGAAGTAAAATTTCAAGAAAGAGCAACGTCGCCGTACGAAGCTAGCTTTGTTTTTGCAAACTCATGCAAAAGTAGACTTGCTAAAGTTACGTGACGTAAATCGCGTACTAGTCACATGTCACACTACGGTGTCCCAGTTGCGCCCATATCTGGAAATTATGCTTCTATAGAAGAAGTGCTTTCTAAAACTATGATCCAGTACATTATATAAGGACATAATTGAAAGATAATTTGAGTTTTGGAGATGATTAAGACATATTCAATTAAACTGCACGCTTTTTCTGGAACATCTATTACCAAAACCAGCAGTGAAGTTGACTGAAGGAGGGCGGAATGGGCTCAGGTCGGCTATATTGCCGTTGATTTTATTGTATTATGCCTTCAAACATTATCTCATGTTATGTAACATAATCTTCCCTTTACTCTTATCCAAACTTTCTTCTCATCTTCAATGCATGTAAGTTTATTTTTGGGATTTGTCCATATAGTTTTGCTGCTTTTCCCATTGCATGGCAAATGCTGGCATACAAGTTTATTATTCAGTTGGTCCTTCTGCTTGATTATTTTGCTAAGTATGTGCATTTTAATGATTGTTGATTGTATAACCGCTCAGTCAGAGACACTGTTTACTAATCAATATTATTTTGCCATTTCTTTATCTCGGTAACTCAAATAACCTTGATTAACCTGCATATTTTCCTGTTTTGTTGATTTCTACATTTGATTATACATCCCATTTATTCATTTAATTATATGTAACCCTATTATATGTTTGTCCGATTTTGTGTAGGTCTTATGTAAGTCATAATGGCCTGGTCACACATAGACGACGCACGGGAAACGCACGGCCCGCGCATTGAAAATTTGCAATTTTGGCCAGTGCGTTGTCGTTCGCTAGGTGTGCGTCATTATGCGTTACTCGTTCGTCGAGCGCGTTGGACCAACGTTATGCATTCGACGTCATTCGCTGTGTGCGTCGGGATTTTGTGTGCATGCACAAAAATGTGCGCGGAGATCGACGCATGAATGAATGTACACGTCAAAAGGACGCCAGACGTACACGCGCAGAGCGCGCTAGACCAACGCCAGACATACGCGGAGCGTACGCTGTGTATTCGTTGTAAGTTCGGCGGCTGAGGTCTAGCGAACGCCTAGTGCACACCTAGCGCACACCTAGCGTGCTTCAAACGCATGCCCAGCGAACATGCGGCGAATATTATTATTATTATTATTATTTCTTTCTGGTATTCATACCAAGGATTCCTCAATAGGGCTCATTGCACTGTCACTCGCAAGCGTGAGGAAACCCATGAAGAATTAGAATTATAAATGGCCAGAGACACCGGGGATGATCCCCTTGCTCTTCACGAAAGAATGCTCTGGGATCTTTATAGTGCGTTTTCATTACCTAACACACTGGACCAACGGCTTTACATCCCTTCCGAAGGATGGAGCAAGTGTGGTTGAGTGCCTTGCCCAAGGGCACAGGTACCGTAGCCGTGGGGAGGTTCGAACCTGCAACCCCAAGTTTTCACCTATGATTGCGAGTCAATGACCTAAACCGCTCGGCCACGGTACCCCACCATATGAGCGTGATGAACGGGTCTCTAACGCACCCAACGTTCTTCTTGCGTGTTCCTAGCGTATACCTGGCGTGTACGTATAGCGTGTACGTAGCGTGTAGTCATAGGGTATATAAGCGGGTCCCGCACCACCTCCTCATCACTTCTCCTCCGACCCTCAAGGGTGATGACAGAGGTTCCTACTGATCGTGTCTAGAAGAACCACCTCAGAAGATGGATGATCCCGACAGGCTGCGGCTACACTACGAAATCGCGGTTCTCCAACATCAGCAGAACCTCATGGAACTGGCAATTCACCAAGTCCATGTCATCAGGAGAAGGAGAAAGAGAAGAGGTCAACGGAGATTCTGGGTCCGACCGTGGATCGGTAGGCGACGACAGTCCGGCCTGTATGATCAGCTTCTTGTGGAACTCCGTAACGAAGACCAGGCAGCCTTCAAGAATTTCATGTGAATGCCACCAGAGATGTTCAACGAACTGCTAACAAGAGTGGGCCCGAGGATCACCAAGCAGAATACAACCTACAGAGAGGCCCTCGACCCTGGCCTGAGGCTTGCCCTCACTCTGCGGCATCTTGCGTCTGGGACCAAGTACCGCTCAATGTCCTATGGGTTGAGGGTGCCTCACAACACCATATCCAGAAGTGTGCCAGGCCATCATCGAAGAGTACAAGGATGAGATGATGAAGTGTCCTACCACTCCTAAGGAATGGCGTGCCATATCTGACAAGTTCACTTGATGGAAAGCATGTCAACTGCAAGTGTCCTTCAAACAGTGGTTCCCTTTACTACAACTATAAAGGGTTCTACTCCGTTGTCCTCATGGCGCTCGTCGATGCTGATTACCGATTCATCTGGGCAGACATCGGCGGTATGGGATCAGCATCAGACGCTCAGATCTACAATGCTTCTGAACTGAGATGGCAGTTTAGGCTTCCCTGATTCCGATCCTCTTCCCAACGACAACCAGGATGTGCCATACTTTTTCGTCGGCGACGATGCATTCGCTCTACGCCCCCAACATGATGAAGCCGTACAGCCTCCGGGGTATGACGCGGCCGGAGCGCATCTTCAATTACCGGCTTTCCCGAGCCAGGAGGGTCGTCGAAAATGCCTTCGGTATTCTGTCTAACCGGTTTCAAGTTCTCCTAAGCACGATGCAGCAGCAGCCCGAGACAGTCAAGCTCATTGTCACAGCATGCATGATCCTCCACAACCTGATGAGGACCCGGTATCCAGGCATGCAGAACTAGCAGCTTTACCGTGCCGAGAACCTGGGTCGCGACTACGTCCCAGGAGCGTGGATATCTGGCCTTAACATGCAGGGACACCCTCGTAGTCACTGGCAGCAATACCTCCAGCAAGGAAGGAAAAAAGCAGAGGAACCTCATCAAGCACTGGGCCAACTCCGAAGTCAGTTCAGTTCCATGGCAAGACAGGATGATATAGAAGGATACAGAGACTGATTGAATGATGTGATTGTAATTAATAAATGTTAATGTCCCTTGCCATGAACTACCAGTATTGTGTTGTATTTATTCATTGCATTAATTGCTTTCATTTAGGGGCCTTGCAAAGTTAAAAAATTATTAATATCCAAATAAAATCTGGATAGAGCTCACCCCAACCACCCACCCCCTATCCAATTTTTTTTTTTTTTTGGGAAATCCAAAACCGACATGGACAGAAAACTCAAATCATATAATGACTTTTTAAAAGTCATTAAATGATTTGAGACGAGTAAAGTGCAGTTGTTGACACTAAATGTTTATTTTGGGGGGTTTTCCAATTTTTTTATATTTTGTATCCAAAATGGCCCTGGACCCACACACCCACTTCCGAATCTTATTTGGATGTTTGGAATTGTTTTACTTTGCAAGACCCCTTGATGTACATGCTTATAAACCCCTTACAAAAAGTTCGGCAATTCAAGTTTGAGCTTTCATATATATATACTGTTACCATGGTTACTATATCAACCTTCATAAATATGGTATCATTTGAAAGCTTGTTTATTCCGGTGATAACAAATCAATAATTAAACAATAATTAAACAAAAATAAATAAACAAGGGAGATATGATCGCTGAAACTTGAATTGCGGGACTTGTTTGTGAGGGATTTTAGTCTCCATCATTTTGTGCATATACTACATTAACCATAACATGTTAAATGAGCAAACACAAAACAAATTTTTTAAAGTTAAAATAAAAACTTTATTACATTCAACACTTTCTCTTTTTACAACTTTTTTTAAACTTTGTTTTATAACATACATGTAAAATGGGCTAATACAAAACACATTGTTTAAAAGTTAAAATGACAAGTCGATAGCAATCAATTACCAACACTTTCCTTTTTTACAACTTGTTTACAACTTTTTTTACAACTACACAGTCCATATACATGTCAAATGGGCAAACACAAATTTCGCATTGTTTTAAAGTTAAACACATGAAATAACCAACTTTCCTGTTGTACAACTTGTAACAACTTTTTTGTTTCAATTACACAATCCATATACATTAAAAATGGGCAAACACAAAACACATTGTCTTAAAGTTAAAAAGATTCAATAACCAACCTTCCTTTTGTACAACTTGTTAACAACTAAACATAGATATGTAAAATTGGCAGACGCGTACTCATTGTTTTAAAGTTAAAACAAAACAATGTATACATTCAATAACCAAAACTGTCCTTGTGTATCACGAGTCTCTCCATATCTCACTACTGCTTCTCACCAGCACCATATAGAGTTGGAGTATTCAAATCCCTGGGGGTCATCTGGCCTGAGGTCGGAGATGTCTCCAACAGCGCAGATAAGTCAGAGATGTGAGACATATCTGCGAGGTCACGCTCACAGCTTGTGGAGAGCACTTGGTGAGAACCGCCGATGACTGCGGACACGCTCTGCTGCTGCTTGGGGTGGTGCTGTTGCTGCTGCTGCTGCTGATGTTGATGCTGCTTGGGGTACTGGTGTTGCTGATGTTGCTGCTGGGGGTACTGATGTTGCTGCAGTTGAGGGGTAATGCAGTTGCTGGGAGAACTGCGGTGGACCCGGAGGAGGAGGCGGCATCTGGTTGGTCATGCTGGTTTGGTATCTCTCCATGTAACCGCAGTCCTGGGATTGCCACGGGGACCCAGTTGGTGGTCTGGTGCTCTTCCACAGGTCGGGGGCCGGCTGCCACCGCTCGACGGACTTGGGAGAGGACGAGAAGGTGGTGCAGAGCTGGGTTGGAAGGATCCTGCTTGCCAGAAAGGTGACGGCGTGACTTGTGGCTGCTCTTCCTCATCGCTATCCTGCATGGCAACTTCTAGGTTCCTGCTGATGGCCGTGCGCGCCTTTTTGAATTTCCGTTCTGACAAGTTCACCAGTGTCCCCTTCACGTAAGTCCCAAAGACCTCCGCCGGTGTCTGTGGTCGCATGGCCTGCTGCAACTGGAGCATCTGCTCGCCAGACTCCTACAGCCGCTTCTGCAAGGTGGCCATGACTGCGTCTTCCAAGTTCGTACCCTTTTCCTTTTTGCCGACATGTTGGGAAGCTTTCGGAGGCTCTTCCTCCTCTTCGCCCGCATCCGTGCCGATCCGGGCGCACTCAGCCTCAGCAGCCGAGAGATCTCCACTGTGTGCAAGAATCGTATCCTTCACCTGCAAGTACAAAACAAAAATACAGATCATACCCACAATTACTTCAACAATGCTAATGCAAAAATGACTGCAAATTTATGTTTAGATACGTTGACCTATATACATTTAGATACATTGAACCATCTGATAGTAATAATACATATTTGCATTTTAAACAGTATCAGAAGTCTAACAATATGTAGCTGTACTTACACTGCTAACTGGCTCTGGTATGTAATCTTTTGGAGAAAGTGTAACTTCTTCAATGTCCAGAGCTCCCTCTCTGTGAATACACGTTGCCCGGACCCGGACTTGGGCAGCTTTTCCAGGCGCGCGAAGTTGTCTCGCATGCCCTTGAACCACCCTTGCAGGTGAGATACTTCCTTGGACATGTTTTCTGCTTGCTTCTGACACACTGCAAAAATGGGGTGTTAAAATCTACACCACTGGTGTAAAATTTGATTCTTCGTTGGTATCCATTTTGGGTAAGGATTTGGGTGTTAAGTAACACCAATTTGGGAATCAATATTTTTTAACACCAAGAAGAGTGTTAAACTTTAACACCCCCATCCGGTGTCAACGTATTCTTCTTGGTGTTTATTTTGGGCAAGAATGTTGGTGTTAATTGACACCTGAATGTGGATTTAAATTGTAACACCTACAGTTGATTTATTCTTACAGATTTAGAAGCCGACACCAATTGGTGTAAAATGGCACAACCACTTTAAAATAAAACACGCACTGCAAAACCTCTGGTGTTAAATTTAACACCCATGGTGTAAATTAACACCAGCATTTGGTGTTAAAATATATTAACACTGATCTGTTCGTGGTGGAACAGTAATGAAATTGGCAAAATACCATTATTTTCATCATGTTGGTTCATGATTTCTTCACATCTGGATATCCCCCTAAGGAGTAATGAAGATATCACAGAAACAAAAATTCAGATAGTCTAGCCATAAGTACAACGTGGTGATTACGGGTTTGTATGCTCAAACGCGGTAAAATGATCAGAAACGCCTGTAGCCAATCAAATAGCTGGATTTCCGCGCATGCTCTCTTGGCATTATTTTTTAACACCAAAACATTTTTTTGGCAGTGAACACGTGACCGACATCCCATAATTTTCTCGAGATCAACCAATGGGATTAGAATACTAAGCGTAATGCATTGTGATCATACGCAGTTTATCAAGTTTAACACTATGCAAATTCTACACCACTTTTTCTGCTGTTAATCTATTACACCGGTGTTCGTTTGACACAAATCTAACACCCAAAGAATAAAAAAAACCTTGGTGTTAGAAATTTAACACCGCGTTTTTTGCAGTGCATGCAGCGTTCTTCATATCCGGCCTCCTGTAGTGCGTGACCTTCTTGTTCCATAGCATTTCGTTTTCTTCCAAAAAGGCGACCATCAATTCCTCCTCGTCATCGGACAGCTTGTTGGCCTTTTAGTCCTTCTTCTTGCTCTTGGCGACAGACGATGCCTGCGATGCCAGCTATGCATGGCTGTCTACTGACCCAGTGCGTGAGTGAGTAGGGGAGCACTGAGGGGATGAGGATGGAAATGATGTAGCATCCTCGACAGCATCCTAAACGACAACAGCAGGGTCCAGGCTGTGCAGCTCAGGGTCCAGGCCAGGCAGCTCAGGGTTCAGGCTGGGCAGCTCAGGGTCCAGGCTGGGCAGCTCTTTGCCTCTGCCTCTGCCTCCACGACCTCTGCCTCTACGACCGCGGCCACCAGCAATAGGAGCAGAAGGTGTCTTCTTCTTGGGGTTCAGGGACGTTGGGTTCATTCTCTTGGCATCTTGAAGAGCTCAGTTGTACACTTGTCGCTGCACTAACTTTGAAATGACAACAAACGCAACCAATACGATCTACGAGCCGACGCTTTTTATAGGCACTGTCACGTGACCGCTGCCATTCGCGGGCTGTGCGTTGAGCGCGCGGTGCATGCGCTGGCCATTCGTCCCACACGCTAGCAACACGTACGTGATGCATTTGTTGGTTTTTTTTACATGTGCGCTCTGTATACGGTCTGTATGCGCTTTGTATGCGCCCAGTATACGCACAGCGCGTCAGCAACACGCTATGCATTCGGTGTCAGTTCGCTAGCCTCTCCTAAAAGTTGGGCGCACAACGACGCACTGATCCTATTTTCAGTGCGCGGGCCGTGCGTCGTCAATGTGTGACCGGGCCAATAAGGGCATCGCCATATAAGCTGTATTGCTTCGGCAGATGCCCCCATAGTGCCACCCATATTATCTGTTTTTGTTTCTCATAGATGTAATTAATGTATTTTTAATGGCATTATGGAAATAAATGTAGATTGAATGAATGAATGAATGAATGAAGCCTTCTGTTTGTTTGTTTTTATCATGTTTTATTATCTGTTTGTATTCTCTCAGTCTGTCTCCCTGGTGGGATGAGAAAAAACACAACATTTTAAATTCTAAGTAAATTATTCTGATTATGAAGTTACCACTTGTAAAATGTGTTGTAGAAAGTTTGATAAAAAAATTTAGTTACAACACTCACGAAAGAATATATGACTCCATCAGAGATTAATTTAATAAATTGCACAAAATCAACAAATATTTTATCGTATTTACACACAATAATACTAATTTTAAAAATGTCAAATATGCTACAAATATTATCCCTTGTGGGTGTTTGTGTTGCGTGTCACGGTACATTAATTGAAATTTGGTGAATGGCCAGCGGAAACATTAAGATTTTACTGTAAGCCATGAGGAAAGGTATAACTGGACGCGATAATTATAAACCAGACTTTACAATGGGATTAACTAGCCCATTTGGTGCACGATATGAGACCTATAAACCGCCCGCCCTAGCCTCTCTCCTTCCATATTGTTCCCCCATTGTGTGTGAAAGGGAAGAGTGTCGAATGTGTCAGGTACAGCGGTGGTAAAGGTAGTGAGTGGGGGTTCACTCGGTCTTATTTCGTGCGGAATATAGGCCGGGAGCATGTCGTAAATTCGGTATTTACTCCTGTGTGGGAATACATGGCACACCGTGACAGGGACAACAAAATGTGTCCTTTGCGCGAAGTCTATTTACTTTGTAGCAAAACTTCAGATGGGTCCAATGGACACATCCGGAAAACATGCATTGGGCCCATGAAGTAAAATACACGGTGTCCGAGCGACTAAGTTCAATGGGCTGGAAGCGGTGGCAAACACAACACTTGTCGTCTTCATCTATGGGTTCTTCGTCTTCCGAGTCGGACATGGGGAGCGGAGGAGCTCTGACATCTGTACGCGATGCGCGTTGACAGTTGGGCCCCGCCTGTTGCGATGATTTCTTGGACGACTCCCCCTTGGCGGACGACTTCCCATTGACGGACGACTTCCCATTGGCGGACGACTTCCCCTTGTGAGACGACTTCCCATTGGCGGACGACCTCCCCTTGTGAGACGACTTCCCATTGGCGGACGACCTCCCCATGTGAGACGACTTCTCCTTGTCGTATCTTGCTGGTGCATTGACGTCGTTCTTTCTTTTCTTACCCCACGACGGCACAGATTCTTGGTATACTCCTCGATTTTCCTGATGACGTTTTTTTCGGTGATGGCTTTGCCAGACACAACGTAACTCATACATCGTCTTTTCTTTACTGGTTCCTTTCTTTGGCCAATAGCACTCTCAAAGAAATCTCCTGGGCCATTGACCTCCTCTCTGGGCTTTCATGGGATGAGCAAAGAACTTCAGCTGGAACAAAGTTAGACTCGTCAATCACGTTAGCATTGAAGGGGTACACACCCGCTCTCCTGAAGGCGCTTTGAAGGTTTTTAGGAGAGAAAGCCTTGCCATATGCTGTACATGCTAATCTGCATATTGAGAATTTGTCGATACCGATGCAGGAGTTGGCCCTCATGTGTTTGTGACACTCCATGTTTATACACGCTCGAAAGGCCGAAACATCCC
The DNA here is from genome assembly GCA_037783545.1 of Henricia sp. BOLD:AAB3569. NCBI lineage: Eukaryota > Metazoa > Echinodermata > Asteroidea > Spinulosida > Echinasteridae > Henricia > Henricia sp. BOLD:AAB3569. Next base: position 390,730 of record JBBELK010000365.1, on the reverse strand, counting down.
ACATCTAGTGGCTGAAGAAGATGGCTGGTATGAGCTGGCAGGACAAAAAGAATAATGTTGTGATCCTTGGCCCATTCGATTAATTCCAGTGACACGTGCGATGTGTGGCCATCGTATAGGATGAGTAAGGGCTCTCCCTCACGAGTTGGTGGTGCATATCTGACGAAATGGTCCGTCGGATACGTCTTGAATATGCCTGAGTTCGACATTCAAGAATCTGACACTGTCCCGTCTGTTCCGGGTGAGCAATCGGTTGTAAGTTCTTGTCTCATCCGTTTTCCCGGAAACACGAAGAAGGGATGAACCTATTGTCCCAGGGCGTTGCCGCAACCTATTATTGTCACCGTTGATCCTTTTCCAGTTGTTACCGCTGAGGTTGCTGTTGAGCCTGTCACGATGCACAGAGGTGAATGGTTAGTTTTGATGCCTTTCTCATCAATGTTGTAGATTTTTCAGGAGATTCTTTGAGGTTATACTTCAACAAGATAGCTTCAAGCTCCTGGTAGTATGCTCCGATGACTACCTTTGAGGTAGCCTTTGCCTGTACTAACTCAAGACAACGTGTTCGTCGGACCTTCAGCTCAGGCCATCGACCCATGTAGCCACGAAACCAACCTAAAGTTAGCGGTTCATCCGTGCGTCTTTTTCCCCGTGGCGACTGCATAGAGGCTGGCGATGTCAACAACTTCGGAGCGACTGTATCCGTATCCATATCTTGCCATTGTCTTCAGGTGATTAGCTAGCCTGGCTTCCTGTTCTTTAGATAATACCGGTTCTCTCCCAGACTTCAATACTTCAACGTTAATTCTGCCTCTTATCCTGTCCCGCAAGGTCGTTTCTGGCACCCCATATTTCTCAGCGCATCTCCTGATGGATCCTTGTTGATTTAAGATCTTCCAGTACGCGTTTGTCAGTGACGTTGGTGAGTAGCATCGATACCCCTTGGCCCGAGGTTGCGATGGACCTGGCGTGGTGCACATGGTCTGAAAAATAACAGACAAACGTTGCAGATAAAAATTCACCCTCAAAATGTCTCAACGGCAGATTAACCAGTTGAAATCGCGGCTGTGACTCCATACTTTTGTTTATTTGATAAAAGCTTTTGGTCCACACACTTAACCAATTAATTAAGCAAATTATGACTCAGCTGCAGCCCTGCAGGTGCATAAAGCTACACTTTATACAGATCACAGAGCAATTAAAGGAAATATAGCTGTTTCCTTGCCGGCCCTATGTATGAGTATTACATTTAAAAAAAAAATGTGTGGAGATATTTAAATTGTCTTGCCGTAATTTTATTTTAATTTACAACTTATTTTCTTACAAAATATTAAAGAAGCTAGCATTACATCTTGTAGTCCACACTGAGTCTACGTTTTAAAGCAGTAATATTTCGATTTGAAAGCTATAAGATGAATGTCTTTTTTTAGCTCCGTACCTTTCAAGGCGCCCTCTGTTGAAAAGTTTAACCTAATTAATATTGTCATTTAGTGCCTGGAGACGGAGTAGTGTATTTTAAAGGATTTATCCGACCATTTTGGCTGTATTATATTTGTACCTTGTCTAGAAGGTAGGATTTTGTACCCTTAAATACAATTTATTCAATTACTTACCGGGAAGGCTTTGATTTTCCACATCTTGGTGCAAAATGAAAGATAGTGAGACCAACAACTTTCAAGAAAAATCTGACGTCAGTGCGTGATCTCAGTGAAAAGATACGCGGAGGAAAGCGTCCGCACGCGAAATTACATCCGCGCGAATTTAGGTGCCTGCAGGATACAATGTAGTATATAAAGCCGTGGTTACACAGACCGATTTTGTCGGCCAACTGGCCTGTCGGCAGACAAAATTGGCATGATCAATCTTTAATTGTAACACTTCATTTTGGCCGATCGACCGACAAAATCAGGTGCCGATCAGAGTCTAGACTGGTTCCCGTCCACATATTCCACATAGGAGAATATATATAAGGACAGCTAGGTAAAGGGCGCTTCATCTTGATCTGTGATTGGTCGTCTTTGCGCGTGCGCAATGTGTGTTTTATATTTTAAAATTGGCGAAGCCCTTTGCTTTAGGCAATGCACTTTATTTAGATTCCAGCTCGTGACTCAGGACCGATTGGACGTGTCTATTTGTTGCTCTTAAGCGCGCGAAAACTCTGAATTTTATCTGCGTCACAGATTGCTTGACAGTGACAGCCTATTCCATCAAGTCTTCAACCGTCTACCATCTAAAGAAACAACTGAAATTAAATTTTGGTAAGCAATATCAAGAAATCAAGAGGCCGTTTTATTGTAATTTGTATGATAGTTTAGGCCTGAAATCGGTCAGAAATGGCCGATATAATGACACCGAACCAGACACACCATGGGACCAGCTATCACAAAATACGCCCATGGATACTCAAGCACCTCAGCATTACGATGAACAACAACGCTCTACACTTGATAAATTGATGAGCCAGGCACAAAATAGCTCGCAGTCACAGTCACAAAAACTAAGCAGAAAACGACCTAAATCTAACTTAATTTATAATGACATACATGTATATACAGATTCCGATTATGACCCAGCGAGTAACCCCAAACGCCGCAACACACAAAACCCCCCAAATCAACCCACTATGGTCATAATTAATTCCCCTGACATCAAACTGGCCAAAATTAGCCCTATCTAAATTGCTAAGGCAGTTAATAAAATTGGTGGCGACATGATCAAAAAATGTGTCAAGAAACAGCCAAGGTGGTCTAACAGTGAAATGCCATACTCCGGCCCAAGCCAAGAAACTTAAAGGGATTTCGCAACTAGACCAGTGGGCAGTGTCAACCGAATATGCTAAGTCCGAGCAAGGGAGTCATGCATCACCGGCATTCCCACTGACATCACCGATGACGACCTGCTTCTAGCCCTGGATAAAGACGGGGTCCATGACGTCAGACGCCTAATGCGCAGAAGAGATGGGCAGTTGGAGAAAAGTGTGTCGACCCTCCCCGCCAAATCCAACTAGGCTATGAACTCTTCATCATCAAGCCTTACATCCCCCTGTGATTCGGTGTTTTAACTGCCAGAGATTGGGCCATACTGCATCAAATTGCCGAAGTTCGACACGCTGCGTACGCTGTGGTGGAGCTCACACATAAGACGAGTGCCAACAACGTGATCACGTCAAGTGCTGCCGTTTTGGGGGAAACCACTCTTCAGCGTATGGAGGTTGCAACACCATCAAACAGGAGAAGAGAATCCAGGGTCTGAGAATCTCCTATAACATATCATACGGTGACGCAGCCAAAGCCATAAAAGCCGACATCTCTATCTGTCTAGACACATTCAGCCAATCCACACCAAAGATAATAGCCACAAGCCTGCCGAGTACGCCTCTCCCAACCACAACAATCACCAAGACAACCAACAATAACCAAACCACACCTTTTAGCGATGCCAGGCCACGACACAATGCATAAGACGCCACGACCAGAATTGTCAAGGTTACCAGTCAAGACGCCACTACCCAAACTGACCAAACAACAGCCACTCAGACAGAACAGGTGAACCATTGTCTCTTCAACCAACAAAACCTCGTAGAAATCATCACAGGAGCAATGCAAATATGGGACACCATCAAAAAGAAAGAAAAAAGGGCCACTGCAATCCGATCACTTGTCGACCACCTTGGCCACTCTGAAGAAACCAAATCTAAAGAAAAACAAAGCAAGCGTAGAACGGCATCCCAGTCCTCATCCACTTCTAGGAAAAATGACCCATCCAGCCAGAAAACACCCCAAACCAAAATGGGTCCACCCACTACCACTAAACATAGTAGCAGCCAACCGCCCAAATCAAAACCAACTAAAACGTAATGATGATTGTTTTTACTATGGCAAGTTTGTTAATTTGCAGTGGAATGCACAATCTCTAGTTGCTCATAGCCACGAGTTTAAAAACGCTATCAATATCTGGACCCCAAAACCTGACATAATTTGTATCCAGGAAACTTGGCTTAACAATGAGAAACAGTTTAGAGTTCCTGGATACGACATTTATAGGAATGATAGAAATACTACTACCAAGAAAAATGGAGGAGGTTGTGCATTCCTCGTAAAACATGGCATTGGTTTTAAATATATCATAGGAACATCAGAGGACACCATAGAATACCAAATTGCCGAAATCTATGCCGCTAACAGAAATAAAATTAATTTAGTCAATGTCTACAACCCCTGTACCTCACTGCAATTTAACCAACTTAATCGAATTTTTGAGAAAGTCAATTGTAGATCATCTGTCTTTTGTGGAGACTTCAATGGGCACAATCCCCTCTGGGGTAGCACAAGAACTAATCACAATGGACATATTTTTGAAGATGTCTGCTCTCATAATCATATGGTTTGCATAAATTCTGGCGAGGGTACTCGAGTTAACAAATCACAACTCACTTTACTGCATTTATGTTACTTTTGTTTCCCCTGCCATAGCCGCAAAATGTAACTGGTCAGTACTTAATGATACATGGGGGAGCGATCACTGCCCCGTAACCATCGAAATAAACCACCCCACTTATCGCAACCCTACCTAAATGGTCACTCAAGCGAGCAGATTGGGGACAATTCCAAGATGTATGTAAAACTCACATCGCTGAGCCAGATAATGACATCGAAAATGTCTACAGTTGTTTCATGGATCAGCCTGATGTTGCTATGATCAGTTCCATTCCGAAAACTAACCCTAACCATCCCAAACCCCCTTTATCTTGGTGGGATGATGAGTGCCAAAAAGCCATTAATGATAAAAAAGAATACCCTCAAACAGCTTAGAAAAACTCGCCTTCCAGCTGACTTTATAATGTACAAGAAAACGTGTGCTATTGCCAGGAAAACAATCAAGAATGCTAAAAGAAAAAACTGGGAAAACAATGATCTTAACCCTAAAACCAACACTAAATTAATATGGAATAAGATCAAGCGTATAGAGAAAGCACGAAGTCATAATAGCATCCCAGTCATTCAACATAATAACATCGATGCAGTCAGTGATGCTGACAAAGTTGAAGCTTTCGTTGATAGCTTCACTAAAGTTAGTAGTACAAATAATTATGACCCTGTATTTATTAACAATAAGACTCGACTATCGTATGACTAGAAAAAAAGAATTCAAGCAACAGAAATGAGATGCTTTCGGAAGCTCCTCAACATCTCCTTCAAAGACCACATCACCAACGTGGAAGTACGGAAGAGAGTACAGCAAGCCATCGGGCCCTATGAAGATCTAATGACATCAGTAAAAAGACGCAAACTGAGATGGTACGGGCACGTCACATGATCATCAGGGCACGATCATCAAGACCTTCCTGCAGGGAACCGTACAAGGAGGAAGAAGGAGAGGCAGACAGAGAAGAAGATGGGAGGACAACATCCGAGAGTGGACCGGCATGAAGCTGAGTGACACCCTGAGGAAAGCAGAGGACCGAGAAGAATGGAACAAGCTGGTGGTCAAGTCTTCGGTGGCGCCCCTACGGTCAAATAGATGAGATGAGATGAGATCGTATGAATATCGTATTATTAACGAACCTTTCAACATCGATGAACTAAATCATGCCATAGACTGTTCTAAGTGTACTACCCCAGGTAAAGACGGTGTTAGTAATTCCATCATAAAACATCTCCCTACTAAAATCCGAGATTACCTCCTAATTATCTTAAATATGATTTGGCATACTTCCCAATGTCCAAAACAAAGGAAGGGTGCCATTTTTATTCCCATTATCAAACCTGGAAAAGATGACACCAAACCTATACCTCCTACAGACCAATAGCCCTCACTTCGACTTTCAGTAAATTATTGGAGCGAATGGTTAACTCCCGTTTACTTTGGTTTCTTGAAAACAATAATCTTATTTCCATGAACCGGAGCGGGTTTCGAAGCACTAAAGACCATATCGTACAACTCGAATCGTCCATCAATAAGGCCCGGGCTAACAAAGAAAGCACATTGGCTGTATTTTTAGATCTAGAAAAGGCCTCTGATATGCTCTGGCGAAAAGGCATTGTAATTAAACTCCAAGCCTTGGGCATTCATGGCCGTATTACTAAATGGGTAGATAATTTCTTAAAGGAGTGTGACCAGATAACTTTTTTTTACCCATAACTCCCCGGGACTTACCTTATGGGTCATGATATTTTTATATCGTAACATCCGTTATATTTGTCTGATTACGAAACTGAAACTCCCGCGCTTCTATGCCGCATATTTCCGAGGATATCGTCGAAAATCCACCGATTATTTGTAAACTAATTTTCCAGTATCAACGGCCCGGTTTCGTCCATAATGCGATTTCGATTTACATGACTAGCGCCCTCAATCATCTGAATAAGAATATATCTTATTGATAAACATAACGTACACATTTTCAGTTCAGTTTATCACTTTTATTGAAATAAATAATTTACTTTGTCTATAAACTTTTTTATAAATGTAAGATTTATAAGTGTAATTTTTTTTTAGGGTGAGAAAATATCAACATTTTTAAGCACGTATGCTAACGCAACAACCATGACAACGTCGCGCAGTCGTGGGCGCCATGTTTGATATCCGCGTGCGTGTGTTATCTACATAAACGCGTACATATAATTAATTTTTCTTCATTTTGTGTTGCTTAGCTGATAAAGAAAAATATTTTCAAGCACAAGTACAATTTATACGTTACACATTTTGTTAAATAAATTATTTAATGTAAACAAATTAAATATCAAGACTAAAAGTACTACGAAGGTGAACATACATATGCATGAGTTGACAGGGCCTCCTTGTGGTCAAAACTCATTGCTTGTGGAATTAATGGAAAGTGTTGAAAGTTGTTCACAACATGTACTCACAAGCTAAATCCTGTGTCAAGGTTGCTAACAATATCTCAATGTGTTTCCCATGTAACATTTGAGTTAGGCAGGGTGAGAATCTATCTCCACTTCTTTTATCCATCTACCTAAACGATTTTGAACGATTTATTAGTCAATATTACAATGGACTGAAAACAGCTTCCAATAATATTAAACAGCATCTGAGTGACGATGACGTCGAAGTTTTTCTCAATTTATATGCATTGCTCTATGCTGATGATACTATTGTTATGGCAGAATCTCCCTCCGAACTTCAGAAAGCTTTATAGATGCTGTTTATAAATATTGTCAACAATGGAAACTTGTGGTCAATGCTAATAAAACCAAAGTTGTTGTCTTTTCAAGAGGCAATCCCAGATCACACCCTAAGTTCAGTATTGGAGAAAATGAAGTGGACGTAGTTCATGATTTCACCTATCTTGGAGTAACGTTTAACTATAATGGGCGATTTAATAAAGCCATTGAAAAGCAAGTTGACCAAGCAAGGAGAGCTATGTTCAGCCTCAAAGAAAAAGCTATGAAATTAAATCTTTTATGTATACTAATTCAGGAACTTTTGAGGTTAATCTTAGTGACCATTTGTTGATTTTTGCTGTTCGAAAATCTGTGAAAATCCCTGAACAATATAAGTATATTCGTGCTCGTTCGTATCGAAATTTTGATGAAGAAGATTTTAATCGTGATCTTAGACTTCAACCATGGGACATTTTATTTACATGTACAGAGTCAAATGCAGCTTGGGATGTTTTTAAGAATATGCTAATGAGTGTTTGTGATTTTCATAGTCCAGTTAAAAGTTTGAGAGTTTGTTCAAGGAAGGCAGAATGGATCAATGACAAATACTTAGAACTACGACGAAAATCTATAAGTGCCAAACATCTTGCCAATATTGTCAGGAATGATGAATTGTATGGAGCAGCAAAGGTGCTTCGAAATAGATTGAATAATTTGGGTGCTAAACTGAAAAGGCAGTATTATAGTAAAATTCTTCTTGACAATAGGGGTAATACTAAAAGATTGTGGACCACACTTAAAAGGTTGCTTCCGAGTAAGAAATCAATTCATACCAACACCCATATTGGGGATAAAGCAAAAAATTTATGAGACTGCTATTCGTTTTAATGAACATTTTGCTAGCGTGGGCCAACTTCAGGACAACCAGTTTGACACTATTTCCGAAAATGATTTGGAATTCAATGAAAATAATAGACTGGGTAAGGATCAACAGAACTTCAAATTTTGCCAAATTTTCAGTGGCGAAGTTTTGAAGCTTCTGAGAAAAATACCTGTTGAGAAAGCTTATGGTATGGATGGGATTAACGGTCGTTTTTAAAATATGGTGCCCAAGTTCTTGCCAAACCACTTGCATTTATTTTTCAGTTAAGTCTGCAAACTGGCACTGTTCCTGACGAGTGGAAATTAGCAAAGGTTACTCCTAGGTAACTAAAATTGGGAATGTCTTGTCTAACAAATCTGTGATAAATTTTAGAGTCCCACAAGGAACTATCTTGGGCCCATTGTTATTTTCAATTTGTATTAATGATCTTACATCTGTGATTGAGCATACAAAAATTAGCCTTTGTGCCGATGACACTGCAATTTTTTATTCAAGTAAAGATATCCATCAGATTAATTTGTATCTTAACCATGATCTCCAAAAAATATCAAAGTGGCTCAATGATAACAGATTGAAATTGAATACTGCTACGGTCTAAAAGCATGTTGATCGGGTCAGCACAAAAACTTGCCAGATGTGAGCATCCTAATGTTAATGTTTCTGTTGATGACAACTGTCTAGAACAAGTGAATACCTTTAAATATATTGGTGTACATTTTGATTCTAAATTGAAATGGACCAATCATATTGATCATGTAGCATCCTCTGTTTCTAAAAGAATTGGGATCGTAAATAGACTTAAAATGTTTCTGTTGATGACAACTGTCTAGAACAAGTGAATACCTTTAAATATATTGGTGTACATTTTGATTCTAAATTGAAATAGACCAATCACATTGATCATGTAGCATCCTCTGTTTCTAAAAGAATTGGGATCGTAAATAGACTTAAAAATATTTTACCCACACAAACCCTCAATTTTATTGTAAAAAGTCTTGTGTTCCCTCAGTTTGACTATTGTGATCTTGTATGGAGTAATGCTTCCAAAACTTTGCTACAACGGCTTGATGTACTTTTGAACAGAGCAGGACGGACTATCCTTAATATTCCCACCTAGAACATCAGCATCAGCTGTACGTAGCGAACTAGGTTGGACAACTCTTCAGGCAAGGAGAGACATTCATATCAACACCATGGTATTTAAGTGTTTAACTGGCAGTGTTCCAAGATATCTTAGCAATGTTTTTGTTTTAGTTAGTGAACTACATTGTCATCAAACTAGGAATAGTACTGATGGCAATGTTATTCTTTCACACCCTAAAACAGAAAGTGGAAGAAGGACCTTTAACTTCAGGGGTGCCCAGGCTTGGAACATCTTGCCACAACATATCAGATTTCCTCGTCAAGCAAGTGTAAATTTATTTGTTCAAAAGCTTAAACAACCTAGGTAGTGATTTATTGTACTTGTAGTGTGTCAGGTAGTGATGTCTTGTATACGTATTGTATTGTATCCTGTATTTTTTTTATTTTATATTAAATTAATATATCTTAATTATTTGTATGTAAGCTGGGATCCATGGGAGAACAGTGAGATTTTCTCACTGAATGGATTACCCAGGGTAAATAAGAAATAAATAAATAAATAAATAAATCTTCCAATAGATATTCAATGTTCGCTTTTTGACCAAATCGTACTCCCCATTTTATTATACGGTTGCGAAGTCTGGGGATTTACAAAATTAGACCAAGTCGAACGACTCCATAAGCGATTTCTTAAAAACATTCTTAAAGTGAATCGGCGTACTGCTAATTGTATAGTTTATGGTGAAACAGGTAGATTTGAAGTTTTGAATTATGTCCAGATGAGAATGCTCAACTTTTGGATCCATATTGTATCTAGCCCCAATCACATCTCTAATGCTATGTACCGGCTTCTAAGTCTTTACATGACACAGGTGCTGTTAATTCCAAATGGATTAGCAGTGTTAAAAACATCCTTGATAGCACTGGTTTATCGGGTTTCTGGAATGACAGTGTGATTTATGACAAAAATAGGTTAAAGCTGTGTGTAGAGCAACGGCTCAAGGATATGGCTATTCAAAAATGGCATACCGAAGTCAATAACAATAGTTTATGTAGTAATTATAAGACATTCAAGCATGAACCGTGTTTAGAAAGTTATCCACTTAAACTCAGCTATTCTCTAAAAGTTGTTTTAACTAGATTTCGAACTGGAAATAATAAATTACCCGTTTCTACTGTACGCTATGTGTCCGATGTTCAACCACCCTCGTGCTCTTTATGTAACTCAGGAGATTATGGTGACGAATTTCATTACGCTTTAGTTTGTCCATACTTTAATACGGATCGAGCTACTCATGTGAAGAAATATTACTGGAACAGACCAAGCATGCTGAAGTATGATCAGTTATTTAATGTACAGAGTACCACACAATTAACCAGTCTTGCAAAATTTCTAAAAATAATTCTGTATAAATTTCTCTAAATATTTCTTTTGTTTATTAAGTAGACTTGTATTTGACACAAACTTGCCATTTTATAAATACAATTGCATGTATATACACTTCACTTAATTTGTCAAAGTTTAATCTCGTATTTAGTTATCTAGAGTTTACAAATTAGTTTACCATTAGTTAAAAGTATTGTTTATGCTGTATTTAACTGTATTGTTAGCTCTCATACCCTGGTCGGGGTCGTAGATAGGGACTTGGAAATCAGTGACGTCATCGCGCGCGCACTGGGTACACTAGTAATGGTTAGTTTCACAGCGGATTTTTGCCGTCTCTGAAGTGGCGCATCATGAAAAATGCGCTCTAAAATCTCACAACATTGTTCAATTCATTTTTTTAATAGATGCGTGGAAAAATGCATACTTTTCTGACGATATGCATTTGTTAAAACGATTTGTAAAAGATTTATAGTGGGGCGCAGCAATATGTTTGTTTGATAGTGAGATTTATGACCCAAAAAAAAGGTAGTTCATGTTGCTAAACAGACTTGTGAAACCAACACACAGTTTGGGGAGATAGTTGTTTATGTTTGTGCCAAATTTCATTGAAGAAAACATTCCCCTTGCTTGTTATTTTTAGAACACAAAAATGATTAACGGCTCCGTCTTGCACACTTTGTCGAGTGCATAGTCTTCATTCCAGGCATAAATGTGAGCTTACACATAGACAAAGACGTCGCGCGCCCTCACGTGTGCATATTAGGGAGGTTTCGCACCGTCACGGATACCGATACGGATACGTCAAGACTCTATGCGCATCTCGTGATGCGTAACCGAAGTACACACGTTTTCATACGCATAAATAACGGATGTCGGCCTCCATAAGCGTATACATAAAAACGGATACCGGTGATGGGGATTTGTCGCTTTTTTCGTGATGGATGAATAGTTTGTATGCATTTTGTTTCTTTGTGGTGTATCATCCATGAATCATCACGAAACACACTAACGTCTTCACTAGTGGTTCACACTATCGACGCACCTAAAAACCGCATATGCGGAGCTGAGCAAAACACACACGAGAAGCACGCATCGCGCGCGCCATTTTCATCCGTTCCTTCCAATTCCGCGAGCAAAGCTAGCTCATAGCAGCGATCCAGCCGCCTGAGTTTAGACACATGTTCCAAAACAAAGAATACATTCGCCACAGGATTTTTTTTCAAACGAACCATCTTGTGGTACTATATGGTGGATGTATTTTGATTGCGCTGTTGTACGTACAACGGACATGACGGATGAAAAATCGACGGACAAGTAGACCTCGAATCAACTCTTCCGTAATCTGTCATTTGACGTACGAAATCTTCGGATAGGCCTACGTTAATTTTTCTATAGGCTACGTAAAATTGACGTACGTCGTCTCCGATCCGTTAATTTTTGTTCCGTTGATGCGTTTTTAATGTGAACTGTCTCAGGAATCCGCTTCATTTATGCACCTATCAATTGTTTCCCCCACCCATCCCCCCCCCCCCCCCCTCCCCCCGGGCTACCCCACCTAAGAGGTGGGGATTGTCACTTTTTGCGTGACAAAATCCCCACCCCTGGGGCAACATTTAGGTGACAAAAATCCCCACCCTCGGGTGCAAAAATGCACAGATAATGGGCCAAATGCCCCACCCTGGGGCATGAAAAATGTGACCAAACCCCCACCTATGGGGTGGAGTAGTGCAGGGGGAGGGGGGGGGGGGGGGGGGAAACAATTGATAGGTGCATTACGTACGTTGAGTATATCTTTTGTTATTTTACACTTCTGAAACGTCCACATAATAGTTGACGCTGGTAACACTATTTCGAAATTGTTAGATAAAATAATCGACCGCCAAGCCAATAATCTATCGATATTGCTGACAGTTCTTGTCACTGTACTCATTGCCATAAAGTTCTATAGGTGTAGGGGGACAACTTAAGTTGGGTGCTACAAGACGCATTATTTCTTGTCTTTTCTTTTTAGTTTGGTGGTGGGTGCACATTAATTCTATCAAAACAAATTTGCAAACTTTATGGATGAGTTTACTAACGCTCATTCACACTGTATCGTTTTTATGCGATTGTTGTGCGTGCATTTTTGTGCGTAACTTTACGGGAACGCGGCACGAATATGTTTTTGTCCAGAGTGAAACAATACTGAAAATTGGCAAAATCAATTTGGTTGGTGAATTTAGGTGTTTGCGATTGTTCAATTGTTTGTGTGTCGGTTTACACCAAATAAAGGCGCCTTTCCTTTACAGGTCGATAAGTTTATTTTATCCATCCTGCGTTTTTTAAATCTATTTGCATCTCAATCGCTCTATGGCCCGATACAGACAAACGGGTGGAGCAAAACGCGCACGCAAGACGGATGAAAAAAGGATAAGGCGCCTTTCCTTTGGTTCGTTTTTCATTCGTCACGCGTTTTCCATTCTTTTGCATAGGGTTTGCCTTAAAATGAGACTCATTTTGGTTAAAATAATTGTGACCAGTCATTGCTGGATATTTTTGTCAAAAATGAATGGTTAAAATACGTATCTGCACTTGTGACCGGGCCGAGCACCGCCGCATTGCAATAAAGTTTCGCAACAGACACCATTGTGCGAACAAGCTAGGCCTACCAGAAAACCGGGACCGCTTTTGACTAGACGTCAGCTGAAGCAGTCAAATATTGCGCGACGTATTTCGTCGAGCTACGGCACGAATATGCCGCGCGCGCATTGCTGACGAGACTGTGTCTTTAATCAGACTCTGGAGGCAGAACGGAACTTCTGCCGAGCACTGACCTAGTTTGCGTATAGAGCTAGCACGCGCCAATCCTTTTGGCACGTGCCAGAAGAGTCTGGCCGCGTGCCGCATGGGGTTAATGTATTACATTGTATAACATTGTACATGTATTACTAATTATTTTTTATTAGTCTTGCTTCCTGTGCGGTGTGCTTTTGATGCACACGGCCCGGGACTTCGTTGTTGTGTTGTAGTATGTTAGCTGGAGAGTATATTGAATCGGAGTCGGAAATCCCGTGACTGTGTCCCTTTTCTGGCGTTTAAGTGCGGGAATCGAGGAAATAACACTTGTTAGGCCTACTACAAACAAACACACACACACGCACCCATACATGTAAACACCGTGTAGTGAGGACATAGTTGCCATTCTATCAAACAGAGGACATTTCCTCCATTTGGTTTCTACCATTGCAGTATGACAGGCATCGCACAAATTTGACCGTTTTATACATATTACTAACTTTCTATTGTGTGTCGCTGTAGGGGGTGGGGGGATACATTAACATTTTCCTTATGCGATTCTTACCAATGATACACTGGGCCTTTAGGTGTGATGCGGTTCATCATAGTTTCATAGTATTACGACAATAGTCCTTAATGTTCTTCCATGTTCGCGTCTGAAGAGCTGTGGTGCACGATGTTTCAATGTCATGCTTGCCAGGAATCTTCTTCATCAAAAAGAATTTCCGCAACCCGTCCCTGACGTCCTGCTTCTCCGCGGCTGTCCAAGGACGATGCTTGAAGTACCGTTTTGGAGTTGCTTGTATCAGGGGTGGTACATGGTCCTCTCCTTTAATGCACACAAAAGCGTAACATGCTAAGGTTAATACAGTAGAAACGCACTCACAGTTGGAGACAACACGATTCATATTTCGCAAACAAAAGGGCATGGCCAATAGATGTGCAACATAATTGCATCATGGTTCTTTTTTTACGTGCGTGCATTTTTCGATAGAAGTGTGGCAGACGGCTTGTAGGGCCACAACTAAAATATGTATCTAGGAAATCAAGCCGTGACGGCATTTAGTTTAATAACTATTGTATGTTCTCAAGAGAATATGTCGTGATCCCAAAAGGGGATATTCCATTTAAAGGTCGAAGCATGTACGGAAATATTTTTGTTTTTAACAAATATCTAATCAATGAACAAACAAGTGGACTTGGCAAATGACAAAAACTTACTTCTTGTATCAATCGATGGATCACGGGAGTCCCCAGAATCGCTGCTGTCTTCACTGAAGCCTTCTGCATTGGTAACAAAATAGAAAATAAATTTTAGTTGTCATTAAGTTTTGTTTACCCTTCAATTTTACTTTAAATCCAATTTGTTTGGTTTTTTCGGTTTGTCAAGACTACAATGTACATGTAATATCATTGGGTTGGGTGGGGTGGGGTGGGATGGGGGTTGGGTGGGGTGGGATGGGGGTGGGGGGTGGGGTGGGATGGGGGTGGGGGGTGGGGGGTGGGGGGTGGGGGGGGGAAACAGAGCGTAGCCAACCAATGGTTTGGCGTACACGTGATAAACTTCAAAACCAGGTCTACTTACCACCAGTTACATGCAAGTCGTCCAGGGATCTGCCCTGCTGGGAAGCCAAGTTGCCCCTCTCCAAACTGAGGAAGAGTCGAGATAGTTTAGCCACCCTCTGGACGGTATCTGGCAATTGGTAGTATTCACGATGGACGGCCAAATTATGGCCCATGAAGTCTGCAAGTGTTTCAAGCTGATGGTCCTTCAAGGCAAGCATTTGTGCTGCGGTTGCTACATGTTTACGAAGCTTGGTAGAGCGGATGCTATCAGCATTGTCAAGACCCGCAGCCTCTGCATATGTTCTGAGACAGTCGCTCCCCCTAATGTGCCCATTGCCTCCATATGAATGGCGGGCAAACAAGTAAATGTTGTCTTCAGCCACTCCAGCTTTATGTCTCATTGTCACCAGAGCATTCAACCATGTCATCACTTCATTGCTCACAAGCACAGGAACGGTTCTGTCCCTCTTGCCGACTATCTCCACGACGTTAAACATTTTACAGAGATGTCGTTCGAGATCAGACAGTAAGCAATCCCCACTGTCAGTGCCTGCCCTTCGTTTTTGGAAGTCCTGAACTTTCATCTTAGATACCTCTCCTTGCCGTCTGCGGTTAAACATAATTAGGTGGCATAGTGCGACTTCATTCAGCGTCTTCCAAGCTGTTCCTATCTGTGTACTCGTAGCCGACTGGAGACATTGCAATTCCCTGTTGCCAGTTTCGTGGAGGAACAATGACATTTTGACGACATCAGCATTTGTTGGGAGAACAGTAACTTTATTGCGCTTGCTTTGAGACAATGTTCTGTGTGCGTGGGCAGAAACCTGCTCTCCCCACTTTATGTCGCACAACTGAAGAAACTCTTCGGCTAATTCTGCTTTGCTCTTGTGACCATACTCCAGAGCATTTGCTTTCAGTATCTGCGCGCACTTCTTGATGGAATGACCAATCTTCAGAGCTAGTGAGGGAGCCTTGTACAGCTGGTCGTCCTCACTGAAGCCAGCAACATCCTTAATAGCCTTGACAATATCCCTGAAGTTGATGGGATGCATGAATGACTCAAGTCCTGAATTTGGCTGCTGGGTGTTTTTTCTAAGTTGGATGACGAGACGACCCATTTCACGCAATTTGTTTCGGATGTTACAATGTTTATCTGGATCATTGCCGAGTTTGAGATATTCACGTTTGGCTAGTTCAAGAATCAAGAAATCAGTCTTGGCTACAAGAGCAACAGCATCTCTTTTCATTGGACTAAGAACCTTGTTCAGGCGGTAAGACACACCGGCAGGAGGTGGCTTCAACAAATCACTCTTGTGAGCTACTCGACCAAGCACTCGACCTTTTCGGGTACTGCTTCCAGCAGTCCGTGCAGGCTTCAATGAACACTGATGTCTCCAAAGATCTCGACGCACGTAATACCCATAACAATGTATGCATGGTCCATATGAATGTGGGTCTACCTTTTGTGTGGGCCTATACGCAACTAACAAAATGCCCTGGCCTTCTCGGAGAACTTCGCAATTATGCATGTGATTACCCAAATTGCGGATTTTGGTCAGCATTTTCGTACGGGCACTGCGGTCAGTAGTGGACGCAACTTCCACAACTTCTCTTTCGTCTTTATGGCATGCCTGGAGATGACGGGGTAACTTTGCCTGAGGTTGATCGCAGTAAAAGCAAAAGTACTTCTTGTCCCATTTCCTTTGGCCACCCACATTACTAGTCCGCATGACGGTTATGCCACTCAATTGTTCAACTTGGTCACGCGATTTGCAGGTCTCCCTGTTTTCATCTGTACCACTGATTTGGTCGACTTCCACATGTACGGGCGGAGGTGCAGGGTCATCGGAGTCCGACATCTGACGGGCAACCTGGCATAGATACGAAACAGAAATACAAGTATTTCATTAGTCTGCTATTGGATGGGCCAAGCCTCTATAGGTACACAATGCCAACTAGTGCCACGTATTTAATTGGAAATGCATAATTTGTTTCATTTTATCCTTGCTCAATAGTAGTGCTATCTTGGTGAAATGTTATCTATTCCAAGTTAAACTAAAATCAAGTTGAACTCGATCAAGTTGAACTCAATCAGAGTTCAAGGTGGTCCGATCATGTATGGTTGACACAAAACTTTCTACTGGGCAAATGTGGATTGCAATTGGTTTACAGTCAACTGCATGGGTCAGAGTCTTAGATTTGGGTCCAACTCTGTCTAAGTTAAACTCGATCATTTGCACCGAGTTCGACTTGGACCAAGTTCAACTCCTTCCGAGATCAACTTTGACCGAGTTCAAATGGGACCGACTTCAATTTGGTTCTAATTCAACTCGATCCCGGACGGCTGGGAGTTGACTGCATGGGAACCAAGTCGTCCTCAGACCGAGTTGACAGGCGACCAAGTGATACTCGGACTGAGTTGACTGGTTCTCATTCCAGGGGTACCTATATACTGTACCTTGTAAAAATAAGCCGCACGTTTTCGGGGACGACCTTTGGGTTTCATTCTTTCGGCTTAACTCCTCGCTTCATGGACACACTGCAACAGATCGGAGCAAGCACTATATAGATTTAGTCTTCATGTAGAAGGGCGCCCTCTGTTGGTGAAAAAACGATTTGCGATATGGTCTTTAGACCTGTTCGGGGTTTTTCACACACAATGGAATTAGCATATTCATTTATTTTTTGTATAGCGGACCTTTGACATAATATCACCGACTATGGACCGTTTCCTAATCATATAAGCTTATTGTGGAGTGCCATCCACTGTACTCGGGAACCAAACTATAAAAGTCTGCTGTACCAGAATATACATGAGTATGCTAATTCCATTGTGTGGTAACTTGAATTAACTAAAACGACTTTGGCGGATATAACCTAGCTCTATTTGCAAACTCGGTTATATCCGCCAAAGTCGTTTTAATAGCCTACATGTAGTTCAATTTACCACCGACTGTCATGACTGTACCATGTACTAGTATAGGCCTAGCCCTAGGCTAGGCGCAGGCCCTACCAGCGTTTTGCGATGAAACTTTTCATAATCTGATAATTTAATAATATTACATGTAATACTAATAATAAGCTTACTATATACATGTTGTTAACTATCACTTGGGTATATAGCCTCACAATCGCGAGAATTATACTTACCATATTTGGAATCCGTTGAAGAAATAGCAGATTCAATTAGCAGATTTCGTGTTTTCCTCCAGGAAAATGACACGCTTGTGGTACGCATGAAGGATTCCGCATGAAGTTAGCGTCCCCAAATAAACAGTCTCGCTCTGACGTAAACCCTGTCAAAATGCCAGGGCTCGATTTACCGCGTATCGCACAAAACTCCAGAGGGCGCACTTACAGTTTCGGGTAACCCGGAGGAGAAAAATGAGGCAGGTGTAAATGACACACCACTCATGAAAACCGCACATTGAGGACTCCTTTAGAAATGGCTGGAATTTCTCTGGCAGTCACAACTACCCGCGAAAGCTCCATTTCTGTGATATATCAAACCGAGGACGAGCTCGGTTTGCAGGCCGTCCTCGGTTTGTGTGAGTGTATTCACATACAAGACCTCGATTCGCATCTTAGACAAGTCCACCAACCCACACGTCTCGGAAAATAATTCAAAATTTCAAAGCACTGACAATTTTATTTCATGCGCCTCGCGCAAACGGATCCGAACGCTCCAATATTTTTCATTTCTTATTTTCTTGGCATGCAGGAAAATTATCCTCTGAATATCATTTGTATGTTTCAATAGATGGCCAAAAGTGTTTCTAATGCATGCACCCACAAGTAGCACGCTATGAAATTGCGCCGATTAGAATAAAATTACCACTCAAGTACGTTTATTTTCAAACAAACAAAGTCCCATCAATACTATGTATTCAGTACAAATGGCACTGGACGAATAACCCAACACAGTAGTCGAATTCCACATCATCTACACCTCATTTTGGTGGTCAAACTGCACATCATTCATCGGTCCTCCAGTTTCGGGCTTGATGCAAATGAAAGACAGTTACCTAGACTTGCGATTGTCGAAAACTGTTGCCTTGCTTCTCCTCAGACGCAACTGTTATGATAAATGAACCTTATCCGGTCGAATACCCCCACTTTTACCCTATTACATGTGTGACTTTTTTATTCCTGTCCCTTCTACGCTTCGGTACGCGTGTACTGCCAACACGCAAAAAACGTACATTGTGGATGAGTGTTATTTTGGCGCGCAATTGCCACGTGAGGGCGCATTGGCACTTTATTGCTTATTACTCAGTTTAACGCAAAACGAGAAACCGTGTTGAATTAAGACTAATCAGACTTGAAGTTGAAGATATCTTCGTTGGCTTGGCGCAATATGTCAGTGTGGGGGCGCTTCATACTGCATCGCATTCTTCGAGCTCTCTCCTAATCAGTTTACACGCACGATTTCGCGGGGAAAAGGCCGATTCCTAAGACGCATATCTCGGCTACCGCTTGCTCAATTTATGCGATAAATGCTGTTTTAGAATTAACATAAAATAATCTGTAATGTGAGATGATATTTTCAATCAAAATCGAACTTTGACTTTTGTTTCCAAGTCCCTACCGTAGAGTTGAATAAACCAACCAACCAACTCGGTTACTGTACATGTACGGCAAAACAAGATAGTCAACTTGCCTGGCTGTGAATGTGGCATTTATTTCAATTCAAAATCCAAAATAAAATAAAATTCAAGTAAGAATGGCAAGTAAATACATGCTAAAAAGTAGTACTACCAGTATTTCCCATTTTGGAATGAGGATTACAGACCAAAGTATATTTTAGGATATCGATAAAATCGCCACGCGCACACACAAACACTATGTCATCCGGTAGCCCAGGGGCCAATTTCATGGCGCTGCTAAGCACACAAATTTGCTTAACACGGGATTTGTTTGCTTTATTTTGCAAAAATGGATTGCCAGCCAAAATCGTAAGTGATGTGTATTGAAATGTATTCTCCTACTCTTGCGAAGAACACAAGTTGGCGTAAAATTTTGGCTTGTAATCCATTTTATAAAGCAAAAAAATCCTGTGCTAAGCAAATTTGTGTGCTTGAAATTGGCCCCTGGTTGGACGTCGTCTTCATTGCATTACGAGTGACGTCCAGGTTACGATGTCTCTAAACAGGGGGAATGAAACTTGCACATAATTTGTTAAGCTATTTTACCTTTTAATGGACGTCAAATTTATGTCCATATATCCTTGACGCCTTCATTTACAGGAACGGAAGGTTTAAAAACCATGTACATCAATATGACGAAAATATGCTTGGATTTTAAGCACGAACTAACGTTAAATTCCAGGGAAAGCTGTCGGTATCCATTGTTTACGTACATATACTGGATACGCTATCTGGGAGTGTTTGTGTAGAAATGCGCGGCTGAACAATGGCGGCGCGTAAGAAGGGTATTAACGCGTCACTTTGCATGCTTTGCTGCAGTATGTATACAATGCCTAGGAGTATTGGGAAAATTGTTGACTCCTTTCAAAGAATTTAAGAAAGTTTACGTTAATCCCGTAACGTGTTGACAATCCCTTAAAGTTATAGGCTATCGTCCTATAGTATAAGTTACATGTATATTTTGAAACCCGGTCACTGATCTTTAGCTTTCGTGCGGCAAGTTCAATGGGCATAGTATTTTACTTATAGAAAGATGATTACAAAGATTGTACTAGCCTACTGCTTACCTGTTAAATAATCTTCCATTTCGCCAATCTTTCAGGAAACAGTGCACTGCAGTGTACCCGTCACCTTTCTTATCTCTTTTAAAACAAATTTCGACAGGACAATCGATTTTCAGCCCCAAATTGACGAATAAATGAAGAAAAATGCGTACACTTGTTAAAAACCTCATTTGAATGTGTACACAACGCAAACGAACAAGATTGTTGTTTACCCTACTTTGAAAACGCACGCGCGGACGGGATTCCAGCCATATAGCGTCTCCAGTATATATATATGGAGCTCAATGTCGGTATCATCAACTTTGGATAAGTGCGCGCCACGCAATTCCATTCGCGCGCGCGCAAGGACTTGCACGCGCGCGACTTGCGTGAGTACAAAAAACGCACTGCGCGTTTCGAGCCGGCTATATACACCATTGAGCTATATATATATATAACTGGAGACGGCATCTGGCTGGAATCGCGTCCGCGCGTGCGTTTTCGAAGTAGGGTAACAACATAATATTTCACGGTTCTTGAATTAATGAGAACAGCAATGTTAATAGGCCGTGCAGTGCTACATGCGTTTACCCTCCCGACGCGCCGCCATTGTTCGGCCGCGCATTTCTACACAAACACTCCCAGATGGCGTATCCAGTATATGTATGTAAATCAATGATATACACGAATCCGGTTGCTAAGGACTCCTTCCTTGCACGTCCGCCATTACTGGGGGCCATCCACTGCCATGAACTGGGCGCTTTATCTTGTTGTTAAATCGAACAGCGCACAACGCGTATGCGTACACAGGCTTCGCAAGCAAAAAAACGCGCAAAATTGTTCGAAGTGACAACATAATGTAACAGCATATCATCAACACAAAACCCACACTTCATGGCGGCACTGGATGGCCCCCAGCTATGGCGGACGTACACGGACCATGACTTTGCAGCTCGGAAATTTTGTGCACACTTAGTGCCTAATTTAGCCTGACTTTTTGCCATTTTCCTCCGGATTATGCAGTTTGGTGCTTTGTAGAGGATTTCAAACCAAGCAATCCTAGAGATTATGACACGTGGAACTTTGTTAGCACATTACCAGGATCCAGCACAAGGTAGACAAATTTTTTTTACAAAAGTTTTTCCCCTGTTTTTGGAACTTTATACCCTGGACTCCGTACCCATATGTAGTATGCAGTACGGAGTCCAACCTGGGCTAGTCATCCGGGTACTTTTCGCGTGCAGTTGCCATGGCATAACATGGCGCCTGGAGCACCACGGTGGGCCGGCGGCTTTGTACACGAGGCATGGCGACTGCGCACTCTAGCCTTACGGCTTATACAACTCTATGGTAGTACCATGGTACGTAAGTAAGCAGACTGCTACCAAAATTAAACCAGCAAACTCTTTGCAATAAATTTGTCTCTCGCACATCTGTTGCAGTTTAAACTTTCATGTGGTCACTGAAGTGTGACTAATGACATGTAATAGAATCCTTCAATTAAACGAGACTTACCTGGAAGTTGAAGTTTAATCGTGATTCTATGTAGTCATCAGCACACGAAAAGGTATCACATGCCCTCCCGATATTTATATTTATCCCTCCCTTTGTGGTGTTTATTATTATAAGATGTGCTCGTTCGAGGGGCTGTAACCCCCGTTTTCCTGTATTTTAATGAGGTTGGACCCGCCATTGAGAATACGCAGTTACAGCTGTTATAAAAACAGAATGTAAAAACCAGGAAAGGCTGATATTTAACTGAACTGTGCGAGATGAGGTAGGACTTCAGGCTTTGCATGATGGAGATATCGATATTTTCTTTGATTTTCAGGACACCGTGAAATCGGTCCCTTTTAGAGACGTGTGGGTACGGAAGGAGCCGCTTTCGGAGCCACACAATCTCCCAAAACAAATCGATTTCGTGCCTTACAACTCGGGGTAAAACGTTACATCTGATTTGGGTGTCGTTGCAGGCATTACAAAGATTCGCCCTACAGAGAAGGTGGTTTTGGCTGGGTTGTTGCTGCTGCAGCGTTCGGGAACGAGTTTATTGTGTTCGGAAACATCAAGGCACTCGGCGTCTTGGTCAACACCGTAACTTGGGAGTTCGACACTTCTCTCTGGTTGACTGGATGGGTTGTGTCTCTGTCGATTGCTGTACAATTTTTATGGGGTATGTAGGTGCGTCTCTTTATGCCGGTGTATTTTTTGTTTTCATTGGATTGAAGGTTGTTCTAAATAACCGTACAGTTCGGTTCTCATCATGTAGTCCATGGGCCAATACCCCTAAAAATTGATGTCGGTACCATTTTGGGGGACAAAGGCTCATCATATTTTTTTGAAAGATGACCACCTTGGGCACATATTTTGGTATGATGGATATTCTCAAGTGGTAGTTTTATACCATTTTGGTAAAAAAAAACATGGTTTTTGGGACAAAATGACGTTTTTTAATATTTTCCTCATAAAAAGAGTTTGCAGGCTTAAATAAAACAAATATAACAAGTGGATATTGTGAGCAGTGGAATCGTTGATTTTTGTCAATGGTTTGTTTCATCTTTTTTTCAATGGGAACAGCCGTTTTGGGGCAAAAAACACCATCTTTGGTAATAAAACTTTAAAAATTCATATTACAAAATTCATATGGAATATTTGGGTACTTCCAACGGCAAACTCATTCTGAGATACCTAGGCACTTTTTAGGTACCTAGAGTACAGTACATGTAGGCGGAATGGTACGTTTTGGGCCAAAAACATCATTTTAGAATTGCCGTTTTGGGGTAAAATCATGTTTTTAAAGATTTTTCTTATAAAAAGAGTTTGCAGGCTTAAATGAACAATCTTAAAAAATGGATATTGTAAGCAGTAGGGCGTTGATTTTTTTTAGGTGGTTTGTTTTAACTTTTTCCCGATGGTTGCCATGGCAACAGCCGTTTTGGTAATATTTGGTAATAAAACTTTAAGAATTTATATCACAGCTAGGATTCATATGGAATATTTGGGTACTTCCAACGGCAAACCCATTCTGGGATACCCAGGCAGTTTTTAGGTACAGTACATGTAGGCGGAATTGTACATTTTGAGACAAAAACATCATGTTAGAATGGCCGTGGAGGAATATACCAATCCAGGAGCGTTTAAGCCCCGCCCCAAACATTTTCACCAATCAATCATTCTGAAGGACAATGGTGATCTACGTGGTTAATCTAATGATTATGCGCACATCGATGTTGCTAGACGCGTTTCTACGTGGGCAGGGCTTGCTGGATCGGTCTATGGCCGAGGAGAACGGTTGCTTGAACAGAAGACCGCAAAGGATTTCAAAGGATTCTGGGTAAGTGACCTGCCCGCATATGATGTGTGTGCCCTTGAGCAAGGCACTTTTCTGTTAATATCATCTGAGGTGAAAAAAAAGAGTACATGTATACCTGTGAAGGAGATGTTTGATAATTAACTGTTGTGTGCATAATATGCAACCGGGCGGTAATGTATACTGTCTTTCAGGGAGCTGAGGTTTTCGGATTGATTTAAAGTGATTGAAATGACCAGTAGTAATAATCCAGTGCACAAGCCACCGTCAGACCGGTGGCATCGACATGGTCGGCATCGACATGCTGACCAAAAAACCACCGGCGGTATCTGAAGTGGCAGCGTTTTACCGCTGCCAAGCCACAGACCACTAGCGGTAGTCAGCGGCCACGAGTGGTCTGCCACATATAAACTGCCAGCGGACAACTAGCGGTGGCCAGCAGCAAACCACCAGTGGTCTGTCGCACCTAAACCGCTAGCAGATACCTAGCGGCAGCGTCAAACCACGAGTGGTCTGCCGCTCCTAAACTACCAGTTGACCACTAGCGGTAGCCAGTAGCAAGCCACCAGTGGTCTGTCGCTCTAAACCGCCAGCGGACTACTAGCGGTAGCCAGCGTCAAACCACCATTGGTCAGCCATTCTAAAACTGTCAGCGGACTACTAGCGGTAGCCAGTGGCAAACCACCAGTGGTCTGCCACTCTAAAACCGCCAGCAAACCACGAGCGGTATCCACCAGCAAACCACAAGTGGTCTTCCGCGACAAAACCGCCAGCAAACCACTGGCCAGCCATTCTAAAACCACCACCGGACCACCATAAAAGCAGCCGGTGGCATACCACCAGTTGCCTGCCACTCACACTCCGCCAGTAGACCACCAGTAGTGGTTGATAGGGGTATGCCTCGTCATTATTATGACCTGTCACTCCTAATATAAACTGTCATCAGCGGTTCACTGTCACTAAATATACAGGGTGTCCCAAAGAAATCGTCCAGGTCAAACCTGGCAACCTCAGAATCTATGTTTCCCCGGATCCTGATAGGGAAATTCTTACATGAAAAAAATAGTCTTTATCGCATCTTTATGACATAAAAATCAGTCAAGTGAATCAAAAGGTCAGCCCTCAACTAGGAGTCACTATTTCTCGTTGTCAAACAATCAGATACCTGGTACATGAACTTGGGTGTGTTGTCTGCGTATCTCAGAGTGGGGTTGCCGTTGGAAAGACTCTAGTATTCTATATGAATCCGTGGATGTGGAGTTTTAAATTACCAAAAATGTTGTGATGTTTAACCATTGAGACAAAGATTAATTTAGCCTATAAAAAAAATCAACGATTCTGCTTGTCGCGATATATATTTGTGTTGGTGTACATATACCATTTTTAGCAGAAAATAATAATAAAATAACACGTGAATTTACACCAAAACGACGAATCTCAAATGACGTTTTTGTCCAAAAATGTACCATTCCGCCTAGTAGCGCCTAAATATGGTACCTAAAAACTGCCTGGGTATCTCAGAATGGGTTTGCCGTTGGAAGTAACCCATATTCCATATGAATCTTGTAATATAAATTGTTAAAATGTTATTACCAAAAATGGTGTTTTTTGCCCCAAAACGGGTGTTGCCATGGCAACCATTGAAAAAAAGATGAAACAAACCATTTAAAAAAACCAACGATTCCACTGCTCACAATATCCACTTTTAAGATTTTTCATTTAAGCCTGCAAACTCTTTTTATAAGGAAAATATTTAAAAACGTGATTTTGTCCCAAAAACCATGTTTTTTTCACCAAAATGGTATAAAACTACCACTTGAGAATGTCCATCATACCAAAAAATGTGCCCAAGGTGGTCATCTTTCAAAAAAATATGATGAGCCTTTGTCCCCCAATATGGTACCGACAAATGTCTTGGCCCATGGACTCCTGCCATAGTATACGATTTCAACAATACTCAAGTAAAAAATGTCAACTGAAAAATTTAGCCCCAACTCCTGGTAGTCGATTAAACTTATCGATATGTCACTGTTCTCTAACTAGCTCCTTTGGTGCTTCCCCTGATTGGTAAATTTGGATACCGTCCTGTCATGCTATTGGCTGGTGTCATGGCAACCACAGGATATCTCCTAGCAGCGCAGGCTGCGACCGATTTCATTGGATGGAGCATATTCATCGTAGCTTTTGCAGGTAAATAGGCCTATGGCCGAGTCTGCGATTGCCAATTATTTTTAAAGGTAGTTTGGTTTCTATTCAGACTAAAGCCGGCTTTCCAGTGTGCAAATTTTGTTGTCAATTTAGCTGCGATTTGCTAAGATGATATAAGACCGTCTTTAAAAGGTCTCGGAAAGGTCCCACCTCTGAACTGCACCCAGTCGCTCCAGCCATATGGAAAAACACAAAGAAATAATGATTGTCTTTTTTAATCCTGCCTTATAGGTGTTGGCTCCGCACATTTTGTCTATACAGTCATTTCCGTACTGGCGACATACTTCAAAAGATACTTCGCTTCCGTGTCATTCATATCTCACGCAGGAATGTCAGTCGGAACCTTAATTTACGGTCCTTTGATGCAGCTTTTACTCAGTACTTATGGCTGGAGAGGAGCCTTGATGATACTCGGTGCATTGACCTTTCACCTGGTTGCTGTGGCAGCCGTTGCTAAGCCAGCACATGACCAGGATGAGAATCTTGTCTACGAAAGCGTCTTACAAGATGCTGAAGATGTCTCCAAGAGAGACAACACCGGTTTCTGGGAGATATTTAATCCGAGAGTGATGAAAGATGTGCATTTTGTTCTGATCACGCTAGCGGGAAGTGTCAGCGGGTTTTGTTTTGTGGGTTGGGCCGTCTACGTCGTGCCGCATGGCATCTCACAGGGTTTGACTCCACTCCAGTCGTCTTTCATGACGACTGCCTTCGGTCTTGGTAACTTGGTTGGCAAGGCCACCTGTTCAGTTGTTGTGCAGAGAGAGCTTCTCAGCGCTCGGTGGACCATGCTCCTTGGATCATTAATAGCAAGTTGTTTTTTCTTCATCGACCCATTTATGGACTCCTTCGTCGGTCTTATTCTTGTCTCCATGTTCATTGGTGTAGGCAATGGCGTAATCCTTGCAGCCAAAGTCATCCTATTTCGAGACATTATAGTTCAGATGATAAACTGCTTAGTGTGTACTCTTGGAGCAATCTCTTCCTTGGACTTAGCAGCATTCTTTCCGGTTTTGCCTCAGGTAAGATCTCGACATGAACCACCGTAGTCATAGATTGTTTGTCCTCCTTATTTTTTGTCAAAATAAATCAACTTCGGAATGCAAATTGAAGCAGTTCAAATGAGGTTTTTTAACAAGTGCTAAAAAATAACGTCATCGTAAGTCACATCGGTAGAACGCCACACATAATGATGGTTCCCGCTCATAACGGAAGGTGTGATGTGTCCGAAATAAGGAGAAATGCGTTGCAATGCGCAATTGTCCCCGTAAGTTGTCCCCGTAAATAAACAAACTTCGTGGTTAAACAGAATATTTTTTTGCACTAGCATGGTGTCGCGTACTGTACCTATGGCCATGGCAAGAGCGTGTACCGATATATGACCGATGCTAACCTACACACCATGGCGTCGGCAGGTACGTGGGGAAGGCGCCAAAGAAATAGTGTGCCCCAACATCCCTAGAAAGTGTCCTTTCTATTCCCTAGCGCACACACACCAGCTCCACCTCATATGGTACCTCAACTCAAGTTATATTTTCAGTTTAGAAATTGCATGTGCATGTTTAAGACGTTAAAAAAAATGAATATTGGCTAGGCAACTGCTCACACAACCTTTTCTCTCATCCCAAGTTTGGTTGTTTCATTTGAGTGGTGATTATGCACTATACCAGACAATGCGTTTGAAGCATTTACCCAACTGCCTTTTGGGTGTTTGACTTGAATGACGTCTGAGCTATACTGCCATGCTTCCTTTCACATGCAGACGACCGGTCTATAATGTTGTTGCTTAGTATAATGTGACCGGCGGACTTGCACGCAGCAGGTATGAAGTACAGTATTAAAACCCATACGAGAAAATGCCATAAAGCAACCGGACTGTTAGTTGATAGGCACTGACGTGATCTCCTAGCAACCAAAACATTTGGAGGTAAATAATTCGGGGCACAAGTCATAGTGCAAAGGTTACGCGAACGTAACGAAATGTAACGAAATGAAATGATTTGACCACTTGGTCAATCTTTTTGAGGATATATCTTAGAACAGATGAAAACAAAGACCCATGTGACTTTTGTGGTCAAATAACGATTTTGATGTGACCAAGTTTCAAATCTGGGTTCTAAGACCTCAAAATATATGACCGTGCTGAAAGACTTTCGCGTTCACAGTCAGTCCGCAGCACAGTGATTCAGTTTACCTTGACGTTGTCTAGTCCTATGGCTCAGGGGCATGTTGATCAGGAACCGGTCTACAATATTTTCGTACTAATCTTCACGAATCACAATTTCGCATCACCACTGGTGATGCCGGTAATATGCCGAACCCGGAATGCACCTAACATTTGGGCGACGTTTAGACGGCGACCGATAATTGCCGTCTCCGGTCATACTGTGATGTCACCAGCTGTAACCTGACAGAAAACGAAGGGAATCTACGCTAATTCATTTCCATGTATGTACACATTCACCGTCAACGGTCACGGGAAGGTACATCATTTGCTTTCGATATTGGTGAACGGTGATTGGTCAGTCGGATGATATCACTAAAGGGGCGTTCACACTATCGCGGAAAAATGGCTTTGCGCGCGCTTGTTCCATTGGTTTGTACATAACTGGTTTGCCGCTTGTGCGCGACCTGTCGCGACGCGCAAAACGTTTTTAGCTGGGTTAAAGTTCAAATTTGTTGAACTTTGACCACGGTGCGCTGACCTTTCCAACGCGCAGCCAATGAGGTATCAGAGAAGCCCCAAGTTACCGGAGTTGAATTTTCTATTTTGGAAAGATTCGTGATTGGAAGCTCATGCAATGCGATGAGCTGCAGAGCGGCAGTGTGATTTTCCGCGATAGTGTGAACTCCCCTTAAGGGTTGTTTCGCCTACAGATTGTGTATAGTGATTTCCCCCTAATTCCCTTATTTAAAAGAAAACCAAATAAATTTGAGGTGTGCAATTATTAAACAAAGAATATTTAAAAAAAGAAACAAAACCCAACAAACACACCCAACAAACGCACTTGTTATGCTTATTCAGTGAAACTGTGGTTCATTAGCATTCAAAGACGGGTGCCATACATGCAGGCGTAGGCCTACTCCCTGTATCTTGTGGGACCCATTTTCTTAGAGTTTTTACACAAATCTTTCGCGAGTTGGAATTAAATTAAAACAACAAAACCAACTTGCGGGAAATCCATGTACACATACAATTATGCACGTTAAAGACAGATTACATGATTTGGAAACTTTTAAAAACAGTATGAACAGCATAACATAAGTAACGAATGATGTTGATAAACTGCCTTGTAGAAATGAATGCAGTAATACGTCAGAAAACTATAAACATCCATGCGTGGCTGTTGTGTTGAATGAAGTGTTACCATTACTTTTAGTCGGGGTTTTCTTGTAAAATTTCGGGTCACTTCAAATGATGTTTTGGACTTTAAAGGGCCCTTATTTGGGATTTTTATCAATGAAATCTATGGTATAAAACCAATATACTCAGTTACATTCATAAAAATCCTATTTGGAGCTTGTTTTGGGGGTTAAAACAAAGGTTTTTAGTTTGTATGCTAATGCGAATATGCATATTCATCAAGGTCATGATGTCACAAGAGGCAAACAGGAAAATCACATTCAACTGTTCACAAAAGATTCCACCTGTTTCCTCAAACGTCCTGGAACTTTTGTAATCCATGACTGTTTGAGTTTGTTCTGCATGTTTCCTGTTGTAAGCCATGACAAAACTGGGGGAGAAAACTGCAGCAATTTGCCACAAGTCCAACTTGAAGTCTTATGTTTTTTCTTAACTTTTCTCTCCTGTCTTCCTTACGTGATGCACTCCAAACAGCGCCCTCTGTCTGTGGTTTATTGCAATGAAATCTTCAAAGTTAAAAAAAGGCTACCTTTTATTGATTTTACATCTAAACGAACAATAGCATGTCTTGCTGAACAAGTAAGCCATCAGATGAAGCAAATATTAGGCAAAAAGTTGTTTAGCGTGTCATAGCCCTTTAAGTTTGCCAAGGTCGAGATCTCTGGTGGCGTAATATTTATGACCCCGTGTTTACACTTCCCGGGAGATAATTGGATATACTTTGCATCAACAAACCGGGCGCCTCACGGCTAAATCATGGGTGCAGGTGTCGCCGGCTGTCTCGATCGTTCTAACGTGGTCGTCGATTGGACTACATAAACATTGCCAAAATACGATTTTGTAACGTTACGTACAACATCGACACTAAACGGAAACCGAAATATACAGGTCTCGACAATCAATCGCGAGTTGTAAATTTTGGTGAAAAATCAAAGTGCACAAACAACGCTAAAACGCGTCTCAATACGCCAGCCATTTGGGTAGCAGATATTATCAAGCAAAGATGGCGCAGAGCAGGGTCATTAACAACGTACCCGCGCCCAAGGCCTAAACGCGCCGTAGGAAAGCACGGGATTAGCAGTTTAGATCCCAGGGAACAATTAAGTCAGGTCAAGCTTTAATTGTATAGATGATATTGCATGGCCCTTTAATACCGATACTGAAATTTTTACTTTCTCACAACACTGATAATTATTGCTTTTAAAGAAAGCTGTGTTTTGCATTTGCCGAGCTTTCAGATCTAAAAGTCAGGTTTAAATTTCAAGTAATATTATTTTCTCTCAAAAATTAAATGATGCTTCGTCCATGGTCTGGCTTCTGCACCCAACACGTGACTTTACCTAATATAAAATTTGCTAAAATAGCAGTTAAATCCATGAGCCGTTGTCAATAATGGTTGTATAACACCCCAAACATTCTGGTCAATATGAACCTGCAAATTGGCAAAAACTGGGAAAGAAAGCCGAGAATTGTTCATGAAAAACTCCTTTTTTCTCTCTCATACCTAACACCAGGTTGGTTCTTTGAAGTAACTGGAAGTTTCCTCACGACTTTCATCATGTTCGGAGCCGTACAGTTAATTTCGGTCATCAGTCTGCTATGCGACATTGTAGTAACGTCATACAGGAATGAATAGCCAATGGGAAGCCAGGTATCCTTCTGTATGGACTTGAATATTAGTGTTTCAATTTTCAAGAGGCAGCGGTTTGCCAAAATAATAACTTCTTAAATGTGTGTATATCATTAAATGGTTTTGTTTATATACATAATTATGTAAATAAACACTTTTACAAATATGCATGGGTAATTAGGTAACTAAATTGTAATAGAATATTAAGAATGTTGTAGACATTGTTACAGTAATTCTACCAAAGGCTACAATTTTTCCCTCATAATCTAAAACTCCCAAACCACAATGTGAAATCTTATATATCCAATTTGTTTTATTACCATTGCATAGTTTAAAGTTGATTGTCCGTGGTTCTCAGCAAATTCGATTTTTTAAAGCATTTACTTTATTTTAACGGAAAAACGTCATACTTTGTATTTTAGACATCGGCAACTGTGAAAAATATACCCAGCACGATATGTGGCAGAGGGACTCCTCCCTAACGCCCCTATACCTCAACACACTCTTCCCTTTTGTTAACGCACCAATCCCCCCTAAAAACTGAAAGGAATTCCTTGGAAATTCCTTGGATGTTTGAGACACAATAGGGGAACAATGGTAGAGGGAGAGTCCGTTTGCCACATATAGTGCTGCATATGGTGAAAAACGCCGTTTTTATACAGCTGTTTTTGCGCCTTACCTAGACTTGCCCAAGTCTGACTTCCCGTGTTTGGTCTGTATAATGCGCACCGTACACAGCGCGCCCTTTAGACTATAGTGGCTTGTCTAATCTATTTTCTTCCGTCTCGAAAAGGACCACAACAAAACCAAATTAAACAGGCCACTAGTCCAGAGGGCGCGCTGTACGCTGCACATTACAGACCGATCACGAGAAGTCAGACTTGGCCAAGTATACGCTTTACCGTAAGTTGATTTATTGGCGGACCGCCAATTCGATTGTTCGATAACTAAACGTTGTCGTTTTTTTTTTCGTTGATGTTTCATTTGAAAGCGAATAACTGTTATGTTTCCAGAAAAATATCAATTCAAGAAGAAGAAAAAAATTGTTTCGAGGTGCCGCACCAAAACCGCATCATGGACAAATACATCTTTAAATACAACTTGAGAGTAACAACAAAGGGAACGTGGTCACTATTAAAAGCACTTAATAAAACTGAGAACTTTATATTGCATTTGAGATCTGCCTGGATAACAACACCTACATTTTTATGTGATTTAGTAACAGTAACGTAAGAACCTAAACAAATGGATTAGTTCTTCTAGAAATGGGCAACAATGCACGTTTTACTGAATTAAGAGACATCCCATTGCTCCAAGATATTACATTATAGTGTTGACTGTAACTCGTAAGCATCATTATTGTTGGTGACCGGTACAAGTACATCGAATTACCAGGAATAAGACATGTTTTAAGGTCATAAAATAAACAATAGCAGGAGAGGACGTTCAAAATAACACTCTGCCATCTGTCATCAAGAAAATTTTGAATCCAATTTCCTATCTGTTTACGAATACCCATCCCACGTATTTTTCTACTCAGCAACCTATTAGGAACTTTATCAAAAGCCCGTGTCCAGTCCCCCCAAAAATACAATGCACATCCAGTGGATTCCTTTGATGACGAATTCTGTGCGTTACCCTTATAAATTAGAACAACATTGGCACGTTTCCAAGCCCTGGGGATTCGTTGAGAATTACGAGTTAGTAAATAAATCAGGAACACAAGATAGGTTTTCCCTATGGACCAAATGTTTCTCTCAGTGTTGCATGGTAGCGCAACTGACAAGGCAAAGTAACGAACGCAACTTCTGTTATTCATGCTGATCACCATTGAAATGAAACAGCCAAACTTGGGATGAGAGAAAAAATTTTCTCTCATCCCAAGCTTGGTTAAAGAAATCAGCTAACTGATTAACAAAGCAACAGGTTTGGGCATTCTGCTAGAAATCATATCACGGCCTGGAGCACTATTGGATTTGAAGTTACGAATACCTTTAGTAACATCAGAATTTAAAGAAATGATTGTACTCGGTGACTTTAACAGTGATGCAGCAGATGTTAATGCACCCAATCCTATACTATCTTGCATGAATCTCTTCCAAATGGAGCAGTTAATACAAGAACCAACTCGAGTCACGCAGTTCACACAAACAACTATTGATCTGATTTTTAGTACGCATCCCGATCTTGTTAGCGCATGCGGAGTGTTGCAAACCTTCATAAGTGATCATTTTCTTATTTACGGCATACATAATTGGAAAACGCCTCGCAAAGGGTGTCGTTTAATTAATTTTCGACGCCTGAAGGATATTGATATCGAAACGTTTCATAATGACCTCCGCAATGCTCCATGGGAGTATGTTCTTAACTGTCAACATGTTGACGATGCGTGGTTTATCTGGCACTCGATTTGTATGGCTGTTATTAACCACCATGCTCCAATAAAGTCCAAGCGTGCTCGGAGAGGCACTATACCATGGCTTGATGGAGAATTGCTCCAACTAATGCGCCAACGAGATCGTGCACATAATGTAGCTAAAAAGTCGCGCTCATCGAAAAATTGGGATATGTACAAAAAGTTAAGAAATTATGTTACTAACAAGGTTAGAAAAAAGAAAAGCGAATATTTCACTTCGGCAATTGAGGAAAATAAGGATAACTCATCACTCTTGTGGAAGAAACTTAAAGAAGTCCTTCCCAATAAACAAAAATGTGTCCCGAGTTCAATCATCTCCTCAAACGGAGAATATGTTGATGACCCTACCGACATCGCAAATAATTTCAATGAATATTTTTCAACAATTGGTGTACGTATGGCCGCTGAGAATCACACAAGTTCAAATGAGGCCGATGATTCTCACGACCATCCTCTTGTTTCTTCACCAGATTACGAACATTGTTCTCTCCTAGTATCCCAGAAGAGTTTGTCAAAAAGCAAATTGCATCTTTGTCGGTTGGGAAAGCAACAGGCCCAGATGGTATTAGCGTTAATATGATTAAAATGGCTGCACCTTTTATTAATAAATCTTCAGCGCATATATTTAACCTCTCCATAATAAATGAACAGTATCCCAAGGCATGGAAACATGCTTCAGTTACACCTATTCATAAAGGAGGCGATAAGTGCAACGCATGTAATTACCGACCTATATCAATCTTGCCGATTATCTCTAAAATCCTAGAAGGATGGATACACTCAAACATGTACTCGTACCTTGATGAAAACAATTTCATTCCTGTTTGTCAATCTGGATTTCGGCCTTTGCACTCAACAGAAAGTACACTAAACGAGTTAACAAACGAGTGTCTTCAAGCTATGGATCATGGGAGAATGACCGGAACAGTTTTCCTAGATTTCAGTAAGGCATTTGATTGCGTTGACCATAACATTCTTTTAGAAAAACTAGAAAAGCTGAACATTTCGGTAATAAACTGGTTTAAGTCCTATCTCAGTGATCGCAGTCAAACCGTTAATATTAGTAAACATATATCAAAATCCTTGCCTATAAGTGTCGGTGTACCACAAGGATAAATTCTGGGCCCGTTATTGTTTCTTATATATACATACGACCTGCCTCTTTATGTATCCCAAAAGTGTAAGTTATATATGTATGCCGATGACTCTACACTAACTTGCAGTTCCGAAAACATTGTCGAAATTGAAACTAGCCTTAACAAGTCATTAGACATTATTTATTTGTTGTCCGTTAAAAATTAAAATCAAAATTTATGCCAGTAAAACTAAATGTATGCTAATTGGCTCAAAGAAAAAAATAAGCGCGCACGAGCTCAGAGTACACATCAATAATGATCAAGTGCATAACGTTAAATCGTTTAAATGCTTGGGTGTTATTATTGACGAAACCTTAAGTTGGAACCAACATGT
Source organism: Henricia sp. BOLD:AAB3569 (assembly GCA_037783545.1). Taxonomy (NCBI): domain Eukaryota; kingdom Metazoa; phylum Echinodermata; class Asteroidea; order Spinulosida; family Echinasteridae; genus Henricia; species Henricia sp. BOLD:AAB3569. Next base: position 355,825 of record JBBELK010000365.1, on the reverse strand, counting down.
CGAAAATGTAAAGAAGACAGTTTTCTCGAAATTAGCTATGTTAAACATAATTCGCGACTGTGTAACTCAAAAGCACATGAACACCCTTATGTTAAGTTTAGTCATGCCTAGTCTAGATTATTGTTGCACAGTATGGGGTGACCGTTACGCATCTCATAACACTGTCTTGAACATATGCCTCAAACGTGCAGCCAGAATAATACTGAAATGCGATTTCCTAACGCCATCAGCTGACATGTTTAAAAAGCTCGACTGGCTTGCCTATCCAGAGAGATAAATACAAGAAAGCTATATTTGTCTTTAAAAGCATTAATTCCTTGATCCCGCAGTATATAAGTCTATTTACACCTTTAGTTTACGTACAAACTCGAGAAACTCGTCAATCTTCCGGAAAGACACTAAAAATTCCCTTTGCACGAAAGGGGTCTTACGCCTCGAGTTTTGCTGTAACTGGCGCCGCAATTTGGAACAGCCTTAGTGCAGACCTTAGAACCATGTCTTCTTTGAGCTCATTCAAATCGGCACTTCGCCAAACATACACATAATATTCACATGATCAACTTGGTTGCCATAAAATCAAACTTTAATTGTTGAGCCGGAGGGGAATTTTCCCAATTTTGTTTTCTCTTAAAAAGGGTTTTTGCGTTTAAAACGCACAATGGACCTGGTACAAAACAAAGACAAGACAAAAAATCTGAATGAGCTTTCCTAACAGTTCTACGAACCACACTGCTGAATTTTGTGACTGTAACTTATCCCATTAATCGATTTCAGTGCCCTTTTACGTAAATTACGTTTACGGTGACACAGATCAATTTATATCAGGAGTTATCCGTGGCTTTATTTCCTAATTCGCCGTGCCTTTCACTCAATTATAATGGATGTCATGAATATGGAGAATATATGCCTATATACTTATATCCGCATGCGATCATGTAATATAATATCTGGCCTGTCGCTCAATTATAATTAATGTCATACGAGCAAAACAACGTATCGTGCGTCTTTGTAACTATCCGACTCCAACTCAAAATATATGTCGTGTGAGAGAACCCATACACATCGCTCATCGACATGGATGCGTCTTGGGTTTATAACTTTCAAAGGTTCTGTAATTGCAATCCTTTAAGCCATTCGCGACAATCTGGAATATGGGCCAAATTTTTTTTTTTTCGCGGTATTACGACTCTGAAACTTACGTGTATATTTGTCATGTGACCATGCGAGACGACACCATACGGATCACTCACATAATTAGAAGGGTCGGTCGGTCGGGCATTTTTAAAATAGTACATGTAATAATATAAATATATATATATAAGGCTAATACTGATAGATAGTAAATGCATTCTGCTTAGGGACGTTTTGCACAGTGCTGCCGAGGTTGTCAAATCACATGTTGTCCATCGTTAGGCCTATAGCACGAAACGAAACCCAAGTTCGCCCAACAACACGGTGACGGGTTCGCTTTCGCGAGACAGTTTGAAAGGATTTGTGTGCATATAATTAAAATAAAACGAAATTTTTTTTTTTTAAATGTTGAGTTGCCTTGTGTTGTACTTCATGAACAAATCAGCAAAATCGCCATTTTTAATTTTATTTGTCACGCGTATGAAAAGCTCTTTACTAGTTTGCAGCATCACAGTCATGGACCGACATCCACCGCGTATGCGTAGCGGCCGACCGACCGGCTGGCCGTCCACGTCACATGTCCATCTTCAGATTTTGCAATCTCGACTTTAGCCTGGTTCCCAGTTTATCTTGACTTTGGTAGACTGGTTTTCAGTCCACATATTCTACGCACGGACATACGAAATGTAGTTTAGTTTGGTGGTGCGTCTTTGTGTTCTTCCAGCCGTTCCAGTGGGCGCATTCCTTCTAAATTCTTCTAAATTCTATAGGCTTTATAAGGTCACTCGCAGTGCTTTTCAATCACTGGGGCGGTCGGGTTGGCGTACGGGTTCTTTCCTCGCCTTTCACCCCTGGCGTCCCGGGTTCGAATCCGGGGCGTGTATGTGGATTGGGTTTGCAGTCCCTACTTTTATTTGTCGAATGAATGCTCAAGTGTTGAAATTGAATGACTCTTGTTGACTGTTGAATGCTGATGTACCTGAGCATTTATTTTCAAGCGAAATTGAATGAGTTGGGTATTAACTTGAATGGATTTTTGTTGAAATTGGCCGGGAAAACCTATACCATCTTTTCTCTGTTTCAGTTTTCGAGCAACAACGACCGAAACACTCGTGTGACCAACTCGTTCCCGAACCTCTTGTACGCACGCTATCTGCGCATCAAGCCGATTAAAAGTCGAGATTCGTGCTAGTCAGGCAGCATATGTGGTAAGAAATTAAGGCCCGTGGGCATCGGATGATTAGAAAATGCCACATAGCTAGATGTCTTAATTACACCCCAAGGAACAAGAAAAACCATGTTGGCAAAATCTGAGTGGTTGCAAAGGGGGCCATCTTGGATTTCAAAATGGCCGACATTTTATAACCATTTTCTGCTAGAAAAAAAGTTCCCCAACCTCCAACAAAATTTAACAAAAGATTTTTCAGTGGTTATTGGTCCTACTGATTGTGGTGAATGACAGGAAAAAAAGTCTACCAAAATCAAGTCACCAGAAATGGGTGAAATCTGAGCCAATTCCAAAATGGCCGCCAATGACCTTGAAAATCGTTAAAATGGCTGTAACTTCTGTAATATTTGGAGTAAAACGGTGTCAGGGAATTCACTAGTATCCATGATATTTCAATCCAACCTTCGACAAACAATAAAAGCAACAAATTCAAAATAGCGGTCATAATATATAGGCATGGAAGGGGGTAGAGAAAATGGCTTCTCTAACTGCTTATGTCAGATGTAGCTTATTTTATTGGTCAGTAATGTGCTTAACAAGACCCCCAACCCCCCCGAGACTATCCAAGCCCAGCCCGATGCTATCCCAGCCCATGCAGCTCGAAGCCATATATGTCCTGCCTGAAGCCACCCTATGTTGGTGGCGCTCTTGAATGGCTGCACCGTTTTGCTTTTCGGTGATGTTTGCAAAATATAATTCACGTTTTGCATGATTATGTGCTTGCGTTTGGATTTTTAACTGTGTAACGTTACTTCGTAAGTACTTCTGGATGCATTGGATCTGAGTTTTGTGTTGTTTATACGCGGCAGTTTCGAGATATTTTGACTGGAATTTTACGTCGGAGCTGTGGAATATTCGTGCACTGTTTGGTACCCAGTCTCACGATGACTCGTATTTCGTATTCTATAAGCACACTACTGGCTATGAAGAACACACTCGCACGTACGTGCGGACACCGACCATTGATTGACCCAGAGAAGTGGCATGAACTTAAGGTGCTCCAAATTGCCCGTTCAACGAAAAGGGGATTTCGTGGAGAAAAATCACGTTTGAGTTTCTCAATTCCGACATTGATTACATCCCAACGTGTACGCACAATAAAGCCAGCGGGTAAACCCGTATGTGATGGAAATTTAATACGAGTTCCTGTGCAGGGCCAGGGGCCGTCTGCTAAATGTTACCCACGTCATAAATCAAAGATTGCAATTTGGAATGCGAACTCATTGACTCGGAAGACTACTTCTATTACCGACTTTATCATTGGTGAGAGAATATACCTTTTTGCCATCACAGAATCTTGGCTGTCTGGCGATGAGCGTGACGGCCATTTACTTAATTGCTGACGTTAGAAAAACATTGCCTCATTTTAACACTTACAGCCAACCTCGTGCCCAGGGTAGGGGAGGTGGTATCTGCCTTTTTGCTCACAAGGGTGTTGTTGTCAAGCAGAATCACACGCAGGCGTTCCAATCATTTGAACACATGGAGTTTGAGGTGTCGGTTGGTGGTTCGTCTGTCAGACTTTTTATTATCTATCGACCGCCACCTTCACAGGCTAACAAGCTAGAGACCTTGGTGTAATGATAGATAGTACTTTACAGATGAAAGATCACATCCGTGCCATCACAAAATCTGCCTCTTTCGCATTACACAAGATCAGCAAGATTCGCAGATACCTTGGTAAAGGTGCAACGGAGCGACTTTTACATGCATTCGTGTCCTCACGCTTGGACTACTGCAATAGTTTGCTATGTGGCCTCCCTGCATGTGATGTTGCTAAGTTGCAAAGAATTCAAAACTCTGCTGCCAGACTTTTGACACGGTCTAAGTATCGCGAACACATACAGCCTACAGTGCTGTACAGTCTACATTGGTTGCCTGTTGCCCAGATAAATGAATTCAAGATTTTGTTACTTACTTACAAAATTGTGAATGAGCTTGCACCAGTCTATTGACATTATCACACGATATCAACCCAGTCGCAATCTCCGGTCTTCATCACAACTCGTCCTTCGCCAACCAGCAAGAGGACGTACTGATTACTATTGCAATCGTGCCTTCTCATACTTGGCTCCAAGACTGTGGAATAGTCTGCCGACTAATATTCGAGAATCGAATCCGGTAGAGCGTTTTAAAAAGACTCTTAAGACGCATCTTTTAAAAGTTGCTTTTAATCGATATTGGTACAGTAAATTCACTAATAATCTGCATTGGCCAGAGGTTTAGTCCAATCCACTCAACATTATTTGTAAGCTCTTGTGTGATCTTTGAACATGTTTTTAACGTATCCCGTTTTATTACTAGAATTTTAATGTAAATTTAAATATTATTTATTGTTTAGACTACCTTTCATTCTTTCTAATTTGTCGATAGGTTTGCGATGGGTTTTATGTTTTATGCCATTATTACAAACGCTACGAACATCCACAGAAATAAATAGATTATGCATGCTTAGATTATGCACCTATCAAAATTTGTATTTTCCAATGTGTACACAAATTTGCCAACATATTTCATAAGAAGGGTTTCTGGGTGTTGATTAGTCTTGGTGCAAAACGATACTGCTCATGCGTGATATTTGTCACTGATCGCCGCGCGCTAACCAACATTCGCCAAGAGAGGGCGCCATACGCTCTACTATGAGGACAGGGAACCAGTTTACGTCCGTGCTCCAGTATCGTCTTGGGACTTTTCCTGAATCCGCTCGGGAAATTCCTAGCGCATTCCAAGCATTGCTCATTATGCCATGCATACCTATGACGTTGTGCTTATTAACATATTTCAAGCCGAGCGCTCTGAAGTCTGGTACCTGTACGATACGTCTTATCAAACAGGAAAAGCACACGTTATCGCCGTCAGACAAGTCCGTACTTTGTTTGTTTTTAAAAGAAAAAATACGAAAATGTGGCAATGGGGCCAGTTTTTTTCAAATGGATTCAACGAACTTCGGCTTTGGTTTATCGGCCCGGCAACCGAAGCCGTTATTTGGTTGAACCCCTACGCTGCAGAAACGTTGTTATATGATTTCACCGACTGCGAAAACCGTTGGCTAGCGCTACTCAGCCGTCGGACTAGACTGAGAACTAATACGTCCTATAGAAAAAAAATCGTTTAACTTCGTGTTTTCGAAGAAAAAACATGATTTGTTTAACTACTAAAATAACGTTTCCTCGCCAAATTTAAACGTTCGGCATGAAGAATTAGTGGCAAACGTGTATACAAAAATGTTCTGATTTTTTGTTTAAACAAAAGGTCATGCCTATTTGTTTCCGCAAATGATCGACGTCTCGCAGCAACTTGGGGAAAGTCAAAAGTTCAATTATGAATTAAAATGATTCTCTAGCTACACACAAATTACAGATTTTAGAAATACTTTGGTTGCAAAAATTGACCAAGCAGTTGCTGTGTTATGCTTGGTACAGTTCGTCGAGTCCGTGCGGAATACAGTGAATTCACCACTAAAAATTGTGACGCTGGCAAAGGGCAGGCTTTAATTTGTGGGCGACAAACAGCATCCGTAGCACACGTTCATTAGAATACAATTTTAAACAAATACGAACAAGTATCCCCATGAACAGTAGACAGTTTCACAAATCTGTCTGGCAAACACGAACTTGGACACGATCGAACTTCTTTTATTTTGGTATATTTAGCAGGCATCGCATTTTCATTACATTGTTTGTATTTTCGGTCCGGCACAAGCACAATTCTGCAAAATGTGTGCAATGCCGTGCGACACGCACAGAAACGGTCTCGAAAACAGTCGGAAAATTGCACTTTCTTTAAGAATGTAAGTTAGTCATTGTACATGTACTCGGCTAAAACCTCGATAGGTTACTTGTACCTCAGATGGTGTACAACGTGTATTTGTGGCCATTTTGAGGTTAAAACTGTTGCTTTTTGGGGGCGTGTGTGGATCGGGAATTCCACCGCGGGGCGCGGGCCGCGCCGGGTAAGTCTATTAGGTCAGTCGGAATTTCCTCGTCCGTGTAACACCCAAAATACTTAACCAGAGCTACACAGTAAGAATCCTTATTGATTGCTAAAAACATATATCGATGTTAAAAAGAAAATGTAAGGGTCTTTTTTACGTTTTTTCTGGTTTTGTATCTTTAAACTACTTTCTTCCTATCGGATTAGCAAAATGAGTGCTTCGCCGCGCGCCCAGTTGACAAGGCTCTTGAGTGTCATTGCGCGACGGATCGTACCATTATTTGTAGGGTATGCAGTTTATGAAAGTTCAAGTACGCCGCCAATAAATGCATCATATACCCATTGAAACTGCATTTGAATGTTTTAAAACCGTGTTGGGAGAGGAATAAATTCTTCCCGTTTGAAAATATTACTATTTGTTGCGTTTGTTCGTAGTGTGTAATCCCTGCTAAAATCGGCCGCCCCCGTCCATATATTACGTGATCCGTCCTTTCGAATACGGCGCTAGACTGGTTTCCGATCCACATCTAAAAATCGGAACGGACGTGCCACTGAATGGGAAATTTAAGCCATCTTCGTAGGAAGAAATGCGACTGCGTATTAAACGCTATCAAGTACGCGCACGCACACGCTGTAATATGTTCCAAACACGCGCGCGTGTTGCTCGAAATTTGTTCGAAATACGGCGCAGCCGATGCGCGTCATAAAAAACTACGCTCAAAATTCTGATGCACGTGGCGATTTGTAGGAATTAAGTGACGTCATTTGAACGTGATCAATTGATTTTCTTGCTTTATTTCCACAAACCGAAAATTAAGATCAGTAAATTGAAACATTCGGAACCTCAAAATTTACAAAACAATTTGGGACGTTTTGGGAGATTTTATTAATGAATTACTTTGTAAGATGAGGGACCAGCTAAATTTGTATTTTCAAATTGTGCTTAAAAACAGTATCAACATTTTAGTGCACATGTAAATACATATCACAATATTTTGTCAGGCAATCAACTTTTGCAATATAAAGCAGATAAATTATGTGCTAAGTAATGTTTCGTGTCAATAGCGCCATGAAATTGGCCCCTGGAGTTCAGAAATGTTTTCCCTTTTTTTCAATACTTCATTGCACCATCACTGCTGTCCTCATCTTTTGCAATGTCAGTCGTCATCAAAGTCTTCATTATCTTTAAAGCCCCAAAATTTTACTTCACGAGCAGACAAGAAGAAGAAAACTAAAAGTGTTGAAAGCAAGGTAACAATCACATTATATGGTATCTTTGTGGAAGAAAACTGCTAACTGAAGGTGTTTTAAGTTTTGAATATTTTTTGTTTACCTTTCATGCATTGGCTTAAATTTCTACAAGGCTCTTTATCAACATATTACTACGACTGTAATTGTGGGGAAATAAAACATGTTCCAAATTATTTAACACTTTATTAAACAGCTTCAACCCGCAAAGCATTATTATGACAATTCAGTGATTTCTTTAGAATGTATTGTACCTGTAGGTGATTGCACAACACATACAATGGAGAAATGAACTGATTGCATAATACACAATGAGGGAATGGAATAAATGACAAGAATGCGAGTCAAGTAGTGCATGTAGATAACAAGGAAATACAATTAATTACTTGTACTGTAACACTTATGTAATGCTGCTGTTCCTTATTTTAAAAGTTTTCCAGTCACGTAAATAATGTCTTGAAGTTGCTGCTGGTGGGTATCACCTTCACGCCATTTGGGAACGACTTTCACCTTCGCGGGTCCATCTCCTAATGGGAATGAGTGGACATGGGTTGGCTGCTCTCTTTCAAATGCCAAATACACCTCTTCGGGAGAATGATCTAGGGAAAAAAAACAATTAACTAATTTTAAATTTTTTTAAAAATATCCATATCTACATTCTTCAAAATCGATGCTTAGAATACAGACGTTAAAACAATTTTAGACGTTAAAACAAGTGTAATACAATTGTAGATCACTTGATGAATACCTGGTTGGAATTTGACGCTTGCTCATACGTTTGGGTTCACCGGCGATGTCATCCTGTTTATCCTCGAGCCTCAAATGTAGGTACAGGTGTGGACAATATGTGCTGCATCTGAAGTCTTCGCTCCTTGACAGTTTTGATTCAATCACTGTTCAGGTAAGTGAAATCTTCACTTCCTGACCCCTAATGCACCTGGTGGTTGGTGCCTTGTCCCATCACTGTTGAACTGAAAAATGAATAACAAGTTAACATTAATAATAAATGGCACTGAGGGTTGAGAAGTTGATCAGAATGTTTTTCTTTTTTTGAAATGACTCAAGCATCGGTAAGTGCAAATTAGATGGAGATACCCACATTTTTGAGTTAGAAATTTTTTTTTTGTGAGGAAACACTTAGTCTCATATGTTTTGTGCAAAAGGTCGTAAGACATGATGAACGGTATAAATACCGTACACGTTCGCCACTAATTCTTCCTAATAAAAGTAACCATGTCATGATCATAAATGCCCCAGAAAGTGTAAAATTTGGTTAGGAAACACGATAAGAAAATATCAAGTTTTTCTTTGAAAACACTTAGGATTTTTGTTGTCATGTTCCATAAACTTAGTGCATGGAGTTTCAACTCGCGAACGTGCATGATAGTTTTTCCATGATCAACCACCAAATTCTCTCCGAATTTTTCGACCGTGACCGGTCGAGATGTCTTAAAACGGGACGACTGTCGCTGTCACTTGTTCACTGTACCGTGTACACTGCGCTGGTGCCTGGAGTGTGTTTTTCAGTTGTGAATTTATGCCACTTAAACCACGAATTAGCAAACACGGACCGCTAGCAACATAAAGCTTACTATAATATTGTTACCTTCATTACTTACTTTATTTTTACGAGTTATTTGTTGCTCATATACACAGCAATCTTTCGCGATCCATCGATGAAAATCATGATTGTTGCTGGCCGGCCGGCGCCGCGCCATACACAAAAAGGACATTTCAGTCTGGCTCTCTGACATGACGTTAAAATGCCGTATATTTAGATTTCACAGGCCTGGATCCCAGACTTAAGGCCAATCATCAGAGTGGTCGATTTTATAGCAGGAAATGCACAAGAAAAATAAACACATCAACGATTTAAATTTTGAAACTAGAAGAATTTATTCTACTACAGCATAATGTTAAAAATTTTAAATGTTATGAGCTACAATTCTGATGGTTGCATAATGTATACATTGACAATGTGCTTCAATTTTCATAAACCAGACACCCCACAAATAATGGTATGGTCTGTCGCGAAGTAACAATCGGTTTCCTGTTTAATGGCGACGCACTCGTTGTAAATCCGGGAAAAACAAAGTAGTTCCAGCGTCAAAAAACGACAAAAACGCGAAAAAGACCCTCAGAATTTATGTTTAACATCGATTTCTACTTTCAACAATAAATAAGGACTCAACTTGTTTAGGTCTGGTTAAGTATTAAAGTCCTACACGGACGACGAAATTCCGACTGACCTATATAGCTTGACAGCGGAAAATCTGAGCCGTTCTTTTAAATTTACGTTGATGATTCTCCCCAATTTGTAACACACTTGATTCGAGTATAATATATATGGGTCATTCTATAAATTTGGGGTCCAACGTGTGACATTTTTCTGTCCCCGTTACACCTGGCATACTGCTATTTGCCATACAAGCATCATTAAAAATGCCTTCAAACCATATTTTTATGAATTGTATTTTATGTAATCACTCTTTGAAATAGAAGGCATTTAAAGAATATGTCCTGAATTTACAAAATACAACATTTTACAAGATGTCAGATGTAACGGGGACAGAAAAAGTGGACCCCAAATTTATAGAATGACCCATATACAAGTGGCTTTTTTTTTTGAGGATATGGGACCATGATTTCGTAGGAAAGAAATAACCCTAGCTGTGCGGGCACAGAAAGTTGCCAGGCTGGCAGGCTCATTATGTGGAACTCTGTTGACCTCTATAATGCATATGTATAAGCTTAGGTTAGAGGTCACACAGTGTCACATACCAACGTTCGACAAATGTCCCAAGACGATACTGGAGACTGGTGTGTATGGCGCCCTCTCTTGGCGATTGTCGGTGAATGTTGGTTAGCACGCGGCGGTCAGTGACAAATATCACGCAGTATCTTCTTGCACCAAGACTAGGTGTTGATACGGACGAGAGAATCTCTCAGATTTTCGCGTCTTCGCTTCGCGGTGATAAATAATATCCGAAGAAAAAAACAGCATAGGCCTATTGAGGGCGCTAAAGACACCAAAAGGTTGCGTTCGAGTTGCTTCCTCGAGTCAGCCCTGACCTGAGGGATTATGCAAGGTGTGATGAGTCAGGGGGAACAAGGAAACGAGGTTAAACACGCGTCGACCCATATCGAACGCCACCTTTATTTACAAACACATGATACATAATACATCGCGACGGCTGGTAAAGTATATAGCCCAACATTTGTCTCTTCTGTTAATTTTAAACATTTCTAGTTAATTACGTGACATTTTGATAATTATTTTTCACAACGACCATCGACAAATTATTGTCAAGGATGGTAGACCGCTACATGATATCAACAGTAAGCTGGTGTGTCCCTTTAAGGTGTGACAGCACCCTTTGGCCGCGCGCTATGGTGTGATGGCGGTCTTTAGCAGCGCCTTATGGTATGATAGCACCCTTTAGCTGCGCGCTATGGTGGCAAGGTGCCCTTTAGCAGCACCTTATGGTGTGTCAGACCTTTTAGCTGCGCGCTATGGTGAGAAGGAGCTCTTTAGCAGTGTTTTATGGTGTGACAACATCTTTTAACTGTCCCCTATGGTGACAGCCCCTTTATCCGCGTGCTATGGTGGGAAGCCACCCTTTAGAGCAGCGCCTTATGGTGTGACAGCACCTTTTAGCAGCACACCTTGGTAGTTAGGGGCGACAATACAAGACAAGGAAAGCCATTTGGTGTATCCTTTCCCATTAAACAATGCAAGTTTCCTATCATGCCAATTCCTGATAACAACAGAAGTTTCTTGAATACAGTCAACTTGTGATTAACAAGGCAATTATCGACCAATCACTTTGGAATCGCTTTCAGGACTTCATATGACAGATTACTTACTATTGTTCGTTTGGATGTAAAATCAATAAAAGGTAGCCTTTTTCAACTTTGAAGATTTCATTGCAATAAATCACAGACAGAGGGCGCTGTTTGGAGTGCATCACTTAAGGAAGACGGAAGGGAAAGGTTAAGAAAAAATCATAAGACTTCAAGTTGGACTTGAGGCAAATTGCTGCAGTTTTCTCTCCCAGTTTTGTCTTGGCTTACAACAGGCAACATGGAAAACAAACTCAAACAGCCATGGAAGTTTGAGAAAAAAGTGGAATCTTTTGTGCACAGTTAAATATTATTTTCCTGTGTTTGCCTCTTGTGACATCATGACCTTGGTCATGAATATGCATATTTTATTAGCATAAAAACTAAAAATCTTTGTTTGAATCCCCAAAACAAGCTCCAAATAGGATTGTTATGACTGTAACTGATTAGAGTAGTTTTATATCATATATTTCATTGATAAAAATTGACCTATAGGTGATTTCCTCTAGGTCCAAGAGCTGACCTCTAGAGCTGCGCGTCCCAAAAATCCCTAGAAGTGCAGGTTCTCAGATAGTCTCGTGGCGAAACTGTAATGTAATGTGGGCGAAGGTATATGTCATGTTTCATGTAAAGACCATTTGGTGTGTGTTGTGATACTGGTGTGTGTGCAGCCTTCCCAGCTTTACCGCGGTGTTTATGATAATGGCCAAAAGCTTCGCAGGGGTCCCGCACCGAAATTCGGTGCGGACGTCAATAAATCAGCGATGAGTTCTGACAGCAAACCTCCAGACGTGTTGGGCCAGCATCCCCAGCAGCTCTGGCCACTAGTTCTCAGAGAGCATACAATTCAGACAGAGTGGCGCACCCTGCCCCAGTGGCTCATACGGAGGCTGGTGCAGTCAGCCTTACCACTCGGTGTTCATACATGTTTAATTGTTAATAATCGATAAAACAAATTAATGGATTCTAAGATCATTCAAAATGGACGAATCTCTGACATTTTATGAGGTCAAAACACAATTCTATATGTAGTCAAGGCGGCCATCTTGAAAAAAATGGCGGCCACTTTTAATTTTAAAGTGGCTAACGGGCCTTTCCAAATAAGTGTTCCAAGAGGGATACTCATGCAAAATGTGGTGCTTGTATCCACTTTTGAACGATTCCCCTCAAATATTCACTTATCAGATGAACTGCATTTAGCTTTTAGCGAAATGTAGTAGGTTTCCTTTCAGTCACGAGCACACATACTAGTCAGACATAAGTGTACAATAATATAATGTACATAAAAAGACCTCCTCCACAAAAATTATGTGATTTGTTGGGCACGATTTTTGAATTGAATTTTAATAAAAACTCAGGCTAACGGAAAGCTCGAATTATTACTATGATGGGGAATCGAGTTGGCGTAGCGGTTCTTTTCTCGCCTTCCACCAATGCGGCCCTGGTTTTAATCCCGTCCTGGTCAGTATGTGGATTGGGTTATCTCAGTCCCTGCTTGATTCCGTGGGTTTTCCCCACACGTTGGTGTGTGGGGTTTTCCTCCCCCTTCTAAAACTGAGAAATTCTTCCTGTTCTCTCGCACTTCGTGGCTGAGCTGAAGAACCTCCTAGGTGGCTACAGGGCAACGACTTAAGTCGGCAAATGCCAGATCCCTTTAGGGGATCATACGAAAGAAGAAGAAGATTACTATGATTATGTTTTATTTCGAAATTCTGGAGTAATGCACACTGGTAGGTCCACTGCTTAAGGAAATGTAGTTCACAAACACGGGTTTTTTTAAAAATGTGACATGAATTTTAATAAAGCCCCGTGTCTAGACCAATCAGATCTCTACGTCCAATTGCGGTAGCAAACTCTAACCATCTTGGTCTTCGGAGGAAAATGCCATTGCAAAAGCACAGGGACAAACGTGTAGAGTAGAACCATAGACTACTAAAGTGTGACGTCAGTTGCCATGATAATTGGGTCTGACCAGTCGCTAGTAATCTGAGAGGTCCATTGCTAAAGCGCAAGAAAACAGTTCACTGGTTTTAGTGTAGACCCAAAGACCATGGCAAGACACAAAGGGGGACGTTTTCACTTTAGTGCTCTATAAAAGTGACGTATTTACTTCGGCAGTCTATTCATATTCTGTTTACACAATGCATGTTCATATATTTTGTTTACCAAAAATGCAAAACAATAATATACATTCTGCAACACAGTTATCTATATCAGTGAGGGGTTTCGAACGTGCTTTAATTGCTACACTCTAAAAACAGATTGTATTGGTTGAATTAACCAATATATTGGTCAAATTCAACCAATGTGGTTGGTAGATATGTGTCCAACCAATCTATTGGTTAAAATAACCAATCTGATATGGTTTACTTTTTCAACCAATCCATATTGGTTAGAATACTAACCAACATCTCTTGGTTGTTTATTTAACCAATCCATATTGGTTAGAATACTAACCAACAAGTCTTTGTTGTTTAGTTGACCAATCCATATTGGTTGGAATATTAACCAACATGTCTTGGTTGTTTATTTAACCAATCCATATTGGTTGGAATATTAACCAACATGTCTTGGTTGTTTATTTAACCAATCCATATTGGTTAGAATATTAACCAACATGTCTTGGTTGTTTATTTAACCAATCCATATTGGTTAGAATACTAACCAACAAGTCTTGGTTGTTTATTTAACCAATCCATATTGGTTAGAATACTAACCAACATGTCTTGGTTGTTTAGTTGACCAATCCATATTGGTTGGAATATTAACCAACATGTCTTGGTTGTTTATTTAACCAATCCATATCGGTTAAAATATTAACCAACATATCTTGGTTGTTTATTTAACCAATCTAGATCGGTTAACTTTTTAACCAATCCATAACCAATCTTATATTCATATTGGTCAAGACAACCAATATATTTGTTAAAGATAACCAAATATATTGCTTCAAAAGACCACAAAATTGTCAACATTAACCAATTATAATGGCTGGAATGACCAATATTATTGGTTAAAGTTGCCAGGCAAGTGGTTTGGTTTAATTTGTTTACAGAACAACATGATTTAATATAGACCAACATAATTGCTGGGGTTCATCCTGTACATGTTTTATTTTAAAGAATATCGCTGCATATACATTTAAAATGGACACCGAGCATGTATTTACATACTATACAGTACAGCTGCAGAGTTGAAAAGATGATTATTATTTATCTCTGTACTGCATGCATGAAGTGGACATTTAATTTAATATTACAATTTTTAAAAAGACGCAAGCGTCTGGAGCGTCACTGCTGTTACATGCATATTTGATTGGCGCTAGCTGTGTTTGTAAACAAACGTTATTGCGTCACTTTGTTTTTTATATTAATTTGTTGTATCCTGATAACGTTATTGTTCCTTAAGAAATAGCAATAGGCAAACATGATGATGGCTTTTCTTGCCTTCACAAGATAATTCACTTTATAGATAACCTGACTGTTTAATACAAACAAATAATTCCTTGGCATCCAGCATTGTGTTTCCTAAGAATGAGGACCTGTAGCTGCCTAGTCACTTCCCGATTTCTGCATGCATTCCTCGTCCCTCACCTGGATATAGCCAGCAAAGTCGGCTCCATGCTGAAAAGCAAGGTTCATATATGTTAGCAAATTTGAAACTAGGAATTGTTAAACTGTTGACATAGGTGTAAGTTTTCAGTCAGCAGGCTCACACAATGTAAAATATCATAAACTTGCAAAGCATTAACTGCTATAATTGGGTCCTCTTTTCCTTACATCTGGACTATCAGATACAGTATCCTACCGCAAGTTTTCCATGCAGATTGATGTGTGTGACTGCCAACCCTGTATATGCTAACTGGCGGCATTTAACATGTCGCATACATTTTGTTTCCAAAACCTCAAAAACCAAAGTATCTTCAATGGTACCAATTACCTTCAGTGGAATGAAGGCTCTCCGTTTTTCCACTATGCTTGGCTAGCTTCCACCTTTTTTCCTTCGAGGTAGACTCTGTTCTTGGTGTTACACATGTAGTATAATGTCCTCTGCAAAGAAGCAATCAAGGAATAATAAATACGAGTGCATTAATAACATATCACTAGATATTGGTCACACCTCTGTCATATTTTTAAAAATACTGTGCAAAAAAGTAAGAGCAAAACTAACCTGGGAATAGGGAGTAGTCGGCATCCATATCCACTTCTGCATCATCATTCTGTTCCATGTGGTTTATTCAAATCTGCTACAAGACGCACAGCTGTGTCATTACAGCAGTCTAGCTCATGGAAGTCCATTATCTGCTACATGTATACCTCGATTGTCAGCCTAGCTGTTCCCCGAAAAGAGATCGAAGTCCACGTCAATCTGAGATACGCAATAATTATGAAATGAACAACAACAACAACAAAACACGCTAAAATATGCAGGGAAGAAAGTGTAAACTGTCTCATAACATTACTGTGGAAGTTGATACACAAATACTGCAGTTTGCACTGCTATAAAATTCAAGGCTAACCAGGACCCCATGCCAAGAACTGGTCATGAGCCTCCACACAGCATGCACACGGTGGCCGTCCTTGGAGGGGGATTGGACCACATATACCCAGCATATACCATGGAGGAATATACAAAGTGCGTACTGTATGAACGTCCCATATTATAATGTATTTACATGTACTTTGTACATGCCATGCAACTTTGAAAAAGTCAGAACTGTCCTCAAAGTAAAAACTCACTAAATTACAACTTAACATCGCTTATCTTTCTCAAATATTTATTTATGTGGGATGAATATACCAAAAGCTTCTCCCATTATTCTATCGGTTTCGTGCTCTCATTTCAAAACCTCTACAAAACGGTGAATTTTAGAACACACTATTCGGAAGATACACAGATAATGTATACAATAACTACTTTTGTCCAAGTTGATACAAAATAAAATGTAAACATATATCCTACCTGAAAAGCGGGTGAAAAGCAGAGGAAACTGACAACGGATGCAAGAAAGCAGCGGATTGTAGAGGATCGAAGGTAACAGTTTGACTAGTGTTTGACCGTTTGAAACTACTGCATGTGCAGTAAAAATGCTGACCACAGCATGAAGCGCTCCTCGTGGCTCATGGTAATTCCACTTTCATACAGGGTCATTCCAAATGCATTAAGAAATGAGTAAATAAAGGCTATAATGCTTAAAATCTTTGAAAAAATAATAGGACTGAAATTTCAATAATTTCAATTCCTTGATATTGCATGACAAAGTTTGAATATACAATTATGTTCTACTTCTCTTTGGAATGGATCATCTTGCACCAGTGACCTCCCCCACCAGTGTCCTACTTGCAACCAACAACGATTGGTTGATAGTTGAACCAATGTGATTGGTTACCCGGCGGACACTCAGCCTACTGCACCAATTAGGTATTGGTTGAAACCAATTGAAGATTGGCTCATGTGTGAACCAATTACCAATATAACGATGGTTAATATCTGAACCAATGTGATTGTGCCACAATTCTAATGTCAACCATTGGAGATTGGTTAATTGCTGAAAGGCTAGCTGCTTGATATCTGATAATGAATCTAGCCTAGTTGGTCACAAATTGTGAATAATGTGACTGGTTGTTTGACAACCAATCACACAAGTTTAAATCAATGGTTAATGACTAAAACAATGATTGACTGCCGGATAACCAACATTAATTGGTCACCGTCATTGCGCCTATGTATTAAACAAATTGCTCATCATTGCTCAACAACCAATATATTGGTCACTAATATATTGGTTAAAGGATTTATTTATCGCTCAACCAATTTGATTGGTTGCTGGACAGCCAACACATTGGTCGTATTGACCAATGTATTGGTTAAAGGATTGGTTTATTGCCCAACCAATGTGATTATGGTTGCTGGACAACCAACATATTGGTCATTATTGACCAATGTATTGGTTAAAGGATTGGTATGATTACTCAACCAATGTGACTGGTTGCTGGACAACCAACATATTGGTCGTTATTGACCAATGTATTGGTTAAAGGATTGGTTTATTACTCAACCAATGTGATTGGTTGTTGGACAACCAACATATTGGTCGCAATTGACCAATGTATTGGTTAAAGGATTGGTTTATTGCTCAACCAATGTGATTGGTTGCTGGACAACCAACATATTGGTCGCAATTGACCAATGTATTGGTTAAAGGATTGGTTTATTACTCAACCAATGCCATTGGTTGCTGAACAACCAACATATTGGTCTGGCAGAATTGACCAATGTATTGGTTAAAGGATTGGTTTATTACTCAACCAATGCCATTGGTTGCTGGACAACCAACATATTGGTCAGAATTGACCAATGTATTGGTTAAAGGATTGGTTTATTACTCAACCAATGTCATTGGTTGCTGAACAACCAACGTATTGGTCACTAGTTAACCAATATATTGGTTGGAAACAACCAATATGGGGTCAACCAATTAGATTGGTAGTTTTTTTAACCAATCTGTTTTTAGAGTGTACCGTCATGAAAAAATAAAATATACAAATCATTCCAGCAGGAGGAGGAAAAACTATTATTATGCGAGTTCTTTCCACAGTTTTACTGAATTCGTACCGAAGCGTAGAAGGGACATGAATACAAAATAAGTCTTAATTATTCAGACTTGTGTTAAGTCAGAATTACGACTTATTTTTATTCATTTCCGTTCCATGTACGGCAATTGTCTCTTGAGAAAGGTGGATAAATGTCATTCGGCGATACTAAGACGAATGAATCCACAGGGTGCGCTACCATATATCGCTGTCGTTTTCATTTGGCCGTTATACCAAAATGATTTTTGCGCCTGCTTCAATTTTGTTTAGAGATCAGTATTTGTTTGTTTGTTTTGTTTAAGATGGCGTTTATCGGCAGCTAAGGCCATTCACGCCAGTCAAAGCAGAGTGCCGTGAAGAGTACAGAAGGTCTAACACGTTATCTGAGTATTATACATACAGTAAATAAAGAGACTTATAAGATATCAACAAAATATTAATCCTACAAGAAGTATAATAATATTTTATGACTCAGGCGCGGATCCAGAGGGGGGGTTTTGGGGGTCAAACCACCCCCCCCCCCCCCCCCCCCCCCCCTGCTCCGACACCAAAAAATATAATCTAATGCATTTTGTGCGTGTCCGCCTGTCCGAAACAAGCAGACATAAAAATCTGATGGGCAAAACCCCTCCATGCATGGTGGCAAAACCCCCTCCTGGAAAAATACCTTTGCTCTTTGTTTTTCCACTTCTCTGTAAAATGATGTTTTTGCCAACTGTCGTTTGTCATAGAATGTCCGGGGTGATTCTCATTGTTATGGATAAAGATTACTCCTTAATAACATTTTCTATGCTCAGATATCTGAGCATAGAAAATGTTATTAAGGAGTAATCTTTGCAGCTGTAAAGGTGGTTCTTCGCATTTGACTTGCAGTTTAGTAAGAGATGTGTGGCTGGGTGCCCCAGCATATTCTTAATGCTTTGTACTGGATACTATCCAGTTTTTCTTTTGTTGTTCTAAAGGCCGAGTCATATGCCTCATATCCGTATTCAAACAGGGGGCGTATAAGTGCTTTGTAGATATTGAGAAGGGATTTACAATGGGCACCCTAGAGATCAGTAAACACGGCACGGAGCCTTTTATTGTATCGGGAGCATTTCAGAAATTCTCAGGAATTGACAACAGCCGACAGCATATGCAGCACGTTATGTGGCAAACGGACATCCCCTATGTGGCAGAGGATATGCCTCCTACCATTGTTCCCCTATTGTGTCTCAAACATCCAAGGTATTTCCAAGGAATTCCTTTCAGTTTTTAGGGGAGCAGTTTTTAGGGGGCGGGGTTGGTGCGTTAACAAAAGGGAAGAGTGTGTTGAGGAATAGGGGTGTTAGGGGGAGTCCCTTTGCCACATATCGTGCTGGGTATACTGAGTTATGAGGCTTTAACAAGCATTGTGAAGTGGCTTGTTCATTATTTATAACATGCAAAAAAGACGACGTGACCTTTTGTGATAGGATGAGGCCACAGTGGGTTAGCAGTACTATGTGTATGGGATTCTGATTGGACAAGAAAATTAAGCACCTCCCAACACGTACGACAAGCCGTCTGAAACGAAAGAATGCTACTTTAATCTGAAACATCTGGGCCAAAATCAGCTAGGCCCTATAAGAACGGGTCTAAAACGGTATCGTCAGTACCACCTCTAGATTTCGTTTCATCCCCGAAAATGCTTGGTTTAATCGTACTGAGTTGCCTGTTCCTCGCAGCCCGTCCGGACGCGCCATGCTGCACAACATCGTCCAGTATACACGCCGCTCTGGGACCGATCTATCGTCAACTTGAGATCATCAGAGAGCAAATTAGTGAGCAGTTGGAGAAATGTTGCCCAGGTATATTTTTTTATAGATGAATTGACTCCTTGCGATTTCATCCTCGTAGGTACTTTCTACGCCAATGAAATCCCTTCGTATACGGGAAGCGGCGGGATTTTTCACTGGGGCAAGGGCAGGGGGCATTGCTTTTTAGTCGGGTTCACATGCAGAGGCGTGTTTTTTTGTGGTGGCGGTCACTTCCCCTCTGTTTTTCTTACCGCCTTTTTTAGTGCACTGTACATGTATTTGGGGTGACTGGGAGCACGTGAGGACGGGTTGGCGTAGTGGTCATTTCCAGAAAAAATACCATACACGTTCGCCAGTTGAGACACGTTACTAAGTCTATAAGGGGGGTTTCGCTAAAGTAAACTTTTCTTGTCAAAATAACTCCAGAGAATCTTTGGAGGTGGCTAGGTGAGGGATAAATGCATCCCGCTCAGTTAAAGAGCGCGGTAAAAACTACAGTTAGTTTGACATACTTGGTTCTGGAATCACTCCATTTAAGCCCATCATTGTTACGTCATTTCGCTTGCGCCACTATTACCAATATATTGACTCTTTCTGCAGAGGAGGTGGCCCTTGGTATGGAAGATGGCACAATTCCGGACTCCAGTCTGTCGGCTTCAACTTCGTATACACGAATCCGGTTGCTAAGGACTCCTTCCCTGCAAGTCCGCCATAGCTGGGGGCCATCCACTGCCATGGACTGGGCGCTTTGTCTTGTTGTTAAATCGAACAGCGCACAACGCGTACGCGTACACAGGCTTCGCAAGCAAATAAACGCACAAAATTGTTCGAAGTGACAACATAATGTAACGGCATATCATCAACACAAAACCCACAGTTCATGGCACTGGATGGCCCCCAGCTATGGCGGACTTACATGGACCATGACTTTGCAGCTCGGATTGGTGTATACCCAAGAGAACCATGGACCACAAAGAGCTCGCCCTGAAACACAGGGTGAGTAAGGCTGGATCCGAATTAGTGGTTGTGGCTGTTATGCTGTTAACGACTGTCATTGTCCGCCCGTAGAAACAGCATAGCAACAGCCAAAGCCACTAATTCGGATCCTGCCTGATATCAAGACCACGGTGCCAGTAACGGGAGACTTTTGAAACGCGTGGTGGTAGCAAACTAACCGGTCGTTTTCCATTGTTACGTCGCGTTTGAGCTAAAGTGCGCATGCTCAATATGACGTCGACAATGAAAAGAGGGACCATTATTTTTTTGCTGTCGCCAAGCGTCTCAAAATTTCCAATTGCTTTCTCTAGACGGCCGAAGTGTGACGTGGTTGCTATGGCAATTGGCTCTAAACTATCATGGCCGTCGGAAAAAGTACCATTGCAAAAGCACAAGATATAGTAAGGGTTCGAGGACTTTGAAAGTTGGGCCTAGTACTATATAGGCACTATTTTCAAATGGGTTCAGTCAGCGGGTCCGTTTGTGTAACTGCTCCCAAAGGCTTGTATGCAGATATTACCCCACTGAGAAAAGCAAACAATTTTTCGAGTTTGGTCGGCTATAGGCGCCAATTTGCAGCGAATGAAGTGTAGATTGATTTGGCATATATACAGGGTGAACATAGATTTGCAATGGAAGACGTTTGAGGCGCTTGGTGGCAGCAAATAAACCGGTCCCTTTCGATTGTCTGCGTCATATTGAGCATGCGCACTTTGGCTCAAACGTGACGTAAACGAGAAAAAGATCGTTTTGTTTGCCGCCATCCAGCGTTTCTAAAGTTTCCCATTAATTTGATCACAAGTACGAAGGCTGTCGTTTTTGATAAATTTGTAAATGCCCCTATCCCAAATGTGAAAAGGGGATCGTAAAATGATTTCATTTTTTGGCTACATGGACAGGTTTCGCGGGTGCTTGGTGTGCCGGCACAAACGACAAAGCTCCATGGATTCAAGTGGATTTCCAGAATCCAGTCAAAATAACCGGAGTTATGACCCAGGGACGAAGTGATAAGTTTGAGCAGTGGGTTACCCAGTATCATGTGGCCTACAGTCGAGACGGGATTTCCTGGGTCAACGTGGCTAATGACGACGGACCAATAACGGTTAGTACCTGAACAAACGCGTTTCGCTTACTTCTGGTGCACAGGAATCATCTTTAGTACAATTTTCTTTGTTCGGCGTTAATTGGGGGAAAGAAAGTAACATTTTCATTGCTGCGGGAATCACAGGTCCACTTGGATGTGGACGATCGCCGAAGTGGAAGAGTCTTGAAAGTATTTCCAAAGCGCATGTTTTGTCATCCACATTCACTGTATTAAAAAACGTTTTGTTTTTGATCAGAGGAAAATACGTCCCAATTACTTTGACTAAAGCTCTTAAATTTACTCTTTTTTTCTCTTTCAGTTTTCGGGCAACAGCGATCGAAACACTCATGTGACACACTCGTTCCCGAACGTCGTGAACGCACGCTATCTGCGCATCAAGCCGATTAAATGGCACGATTACTGCAGCATGCGCTTTGAAATGTACGGGTGCCGAGTGCCAAGTGCAGGGAATATAATAAAGAAATTTCGGCACTGATGCTTTTTACCCATTTGACAGTTTGAATGAGAAATTTGAATTAGTCATCTCGATTTAGTGGACGTTTCTTTTAATGGGTTCTCGGGAGGCAAATCGGTAACGTTGAAAAACAGTGCGAAACTTTAAATGACGCCCATCCCCATTGAAAATTTGGCTGATTTGCCGTATAATTATTTAATAAAATCTGATCATTTTTTGGGGGGTTTGTTTTAAGTACACCGCATTCGAGTTATCTCCGCGTATGTTTAGCTATACGTAATTACTATAAATCACAGCTCCCGAGGGTGAAAATAAATACATCTAGACCTTAAACAAGTGATTTGGGATAAGATCATAGTTATTTTTTAAAAAACTAGTGTGCACTGGCTATTCAAGTCGCGTTTGTGGACTGCCGATGTGGGCGGCGCCATGTTTGCTTAACGCTATGAGTGCAAAGTGGGCAAAACCCTTTTGCCCAACGAGCACCCATATCGTTAAGATAAAATGGTGGCGTCCATATCGGCACATTGTGTATTGAGAGTTCGCACGTTTTCTAACATAATTCTTTCAAAAAGACATGATTTCAAAGACTTGCACAAGTGGCAGCATGGAGTACTAAAGTGAAAAGGTCACCCTTTGTGTGTTAATTGCCAAGTTACTAGGTCTTTACACTAAAACCAGTCGACATGTTTCCCCTTCGAATTAGTAATGGAAGTTTAACGTTTCAGCCTTTAATATGGCATAGGCCTATGCGTCACACACTAGAAGTCTATCATGATTACTTGGGACTGTTTGTTGATTCAAAAGACAGTCTCGGGTAAATCTCAAGAATTTTATTAGGGTGGCCATTCGCTGTTGAAACCAATCTGCCAACGGGGAATATCCCCTACGCACTGCAAATGGGTTGCAAGAAATCCTATTTTTGTCATGATTTGTCGTAAATAATAAAAGTACAATCGATTGAAAGAGTGTCTTTTGTGTGTTATTTACAATTTTATTTTGTATTGTCACTGGTGAAAAACCTGCAAAACAAAGCATTTAATTGCGGGTGTTGTCATGAAATGTAGGATTCCGCGCGTGGTCAAGAAGACCAAGGTAAAAAGCACGCACCAAGGGATTTTCAACTTGACAACGTAATGTGATCCACTCGCCCTACCAGATCAAGTCATACCTCATTGTAAAGATGCTGAATTCAGCTTTCTGACAGAGGGTGCACCTCGAAAATCTCGCTTAAGTATGAGACAACACAAATGGTGCGACAAGATTAGTATTTGTTGGTATTTCCTCTTTCATATAAGATATAACTTCAGAGGTTTTGTTGAGTAGATCACATTACAATTTCTTGTTTTTCAAATGAGGAGTCTTCCTTCGCAGGGATACGGCACGCGTGCGTATAATGTACAGGCATGTTCAGAAGTGGCACCACTGAGACAACTTGACCGTGCAAAACGGTGCGTTTGTAATATGGACATTCCGCGGTCGAGTAGTCTCATATTACATGCCTAGCATGCATAACGGACTCAAAGCTATTTCGTGTTTTCGTGTTATTTGTTTGTTTAACTTCCATTGGTCCCTACATTCTAAATTGCGCCCAATAGGTGGTGATAAATAAAGTTTACCACTTTTTGGTCAGTTCAGTGAGAATTGAGAAGTTAACCACTATTTCGTCTCCCCTATAGCTCCGCCCCCACTCATTCCCCCCGCTCCCCTCCGTAGCTCCACCAACTTATGATACCGCTCCCCTAGGTTCGGCGTCAAAAAATAAATGAAAGAAATTAAATATATAGACAAAATTACATGCATTTTGATAATTTTTATTGTTTAAATACCAAGTCGTCCATTTTCCCATTTGTTTATGCACAGTTACTTCGCAGGTGGATGGAGCCGGTATTGGTATTGTTGCACTAGGATACCTACTTCAGAGATCCAAATGACCAAATGTGGCTTGGTAAACCGACTCATCTCTCAATTTTGTACTCAGAAATGGCCCTAGAATAGGAAAAATGATTTTCTGTGTATATCTTTGTATCACACTGTCAACAAAAAGTGACTAAAAAATGGTCGAATGTGTGTTCTTCCACAGGGTACCGTTGTCCCCTTTTCAACTTTGTGACAGGTTTGGTATATCAATACTTGGTCACAAAGTAAATTAATGGGTATTGTCTCCCTTGTGCTGCATGTCTGCAACCTGTACTGCAAAAACAAAAACAACATGTTTTAAAACAGATATAATGATTTGAAAATAGAAAATGTTAATTTTTGGCCTTATTCTGAAATTGATTGCACAACAGGTGCTTTAGAGTATATTTCAATTGGACGTAACTCAGAATGCAACATCCGATTTGCATGATTTTTTGTTAATGTCATAATTTGTTGTCACTTTTACCCTCACAAAATATTTCTTTATTTCAAAATATTTAAATGTTTTGCGTGGCCACCCTAATGTTATATAATCGTTGAAATTTGTAAAAGTTGCAAATGAGGTTTCGGTCGCACACGGTTATAGGCAAAACGACGACTAATAGTGCATTTTGCGTCATTGGTTTGTGCGTACTTGTAGCGTTCACACAAATATCCCAAGTGTAGTTTTGTTGTCTACACCTTGGTTGAAAACGGGTAGCGAAAAGTAAAGATTTGGGCTTTAGCTAAACGTAGTCGGGATCACTAACCGTGCACGCCGAAGCTTGGCTTGAAGATATATGGTCAGTGGTTCTTGGCAATTTCGAACGAATTCCCGAACGAATTTCTAGACATCGGCAATCCTGTGAAAATCGCCTTGCGTAGTCTCGCCCAGGTCCGACTTTCCGTGTTTGGTCTGTGGTGCGGTGCGTGTAGCGCGCCCTCTGGACTGGTGGCCTGTCAAATCTTTTGTCTCGAAAGACTTTCAGAGACAGAGAAAACGGAAGAAAACAGATTGGTCAGGCCACCGGTCCGGAGGGCGCACTGTGCGCTGCGCGTTGCAGACTGAGCAATAGACTGGTTCCCTGTCCTCATATTTACTTCCCCTTCGTCGTATATGAGGACAGGTACACACGCCGCCATGTTTGGCATAAATATCCAGGAATTCCTGGAGGTTTATGAAAATTAACGATTGCGAAATTCACTCGTCGTTGAGCTAACTCTAAAAATAGATCATGCGAATATTTAATACAACGACCAATCACGCGTGGTTATTGCTCGGCGTGTGCCTGTCCTTGTATAGCGGAAAGCAGCGTAGCGCACATGGACAGGGGACCAGTCTAACTGAGCACGGGAGGTCAGATTTGGGCAAGTCTATGCCTTGAATGTTTGGCGGACCGCCAATAATTCGAAATATTGATTTTTGATTTTTTTTTCGTTGTCTCATTTAAAATCGAATAACTTTTACGTTTCTAGAAAATCATCAATTTTTAAAAAAAACGTTACATTTTTTTTGAGGTGCCACACCCAAAACGCACGGACCATAACACTTTCAAATCTTTTTTTCAGTTACAAGGTAATTTTTTTGTGGAACGCAATAGACAGCCGAAGTGTGATGTGTTGCCATGGCAATTGGCTCTAAACTATCATGACCGTCGGAAAAAGTACTATTGCAAAGCACAGGGAAACGGTTCAGTGAATTTTAGTTTAGAGCCAATTGCCTAGGCAACCAACAAAAGATGACGTATTCACTTCGGCAGTCTATTCTTGATCCACCATTGTTCAGTCTGTGTGGCCGATTATCTGATTGGTTTGTTCTGTTTTTGCCGAATATTGTTTTATCTAGTATAAAAATTCAGTGTTTAAATGAGTTTTTTTTTCTTCAGGCATCCCTTTGCAAGTTTCACAAGAATAGCCTCTGGTGTACTGACGTACTTCCTTTCACTTGCACACTTAGTATCCACTGGACCAGACTAAATTTTTGTTGCTACGTTTTGGTGCAGGTGCAAGTACAGAATCGATACCGTATTCAACATAAGAGGGAATGGCATAAAGCAACCAGATTGTTGGTTGCTGGGCAATGACGTACAACACATAGCAACAACACTGTATGCGACTTTATAAACTGCACCTCCATTTGAAAGTGAAGAATTTGGGGCGCCAGCAATTATAGTCCGGCAGCCAAATGCGATTTTTTTTGACCGAACCTCGTTTTGGCGTCTACAGATTTTTTTCTTTGCAGATTCCTGCAGTCCAATATGTCTAATTTACGAGTCCAATTGATGACATGCCGTCACTATTGAGCAATTTGCGTAATATGCAAATTAAATCCGCCATTACGAAAACTCCTATTTTTATTCATAACTCAGCAACTACTCATGATATAATCCCTCAGGTTTTCCCAAAACCTCTGACACACTGGGCAGATGTTCTACACGGCTGAGCTATGATGCACAGTTGTATAATCCCTCTGGTTTCCCCCAAAAACTTCTGACACACCGGGCAGATGATCTACCAGCTGAGCTATGAGGCACAGTGGTATACTCCCTCAGGTTTTCCTCCAAACCTCTGACACACCGGGCAGATGTTCTACCAGCTGCGCTACCAGCTGTCACAGTGGTATACTCTCTTAGGTTTCCCCAAGACCTCTGACACACCGGGCAAATGATCTACCAGCTGAGCTATGAGGCACAGTGGTATACTCCCTCAGGTTTTCCTCCAAACCTCTGACACACCGGGCAGATGTTCTACCAGCTGCGCTACCAGCTCAGTCACAGTGGTATACTCTCTTAGGTTTCCCCAAGACCTCTGACACACCGGGCAGATGATCTACCAGCTGAGCTATGAGGCACAGTGGTATACTCCCTCAGGTTTTCCTCCAAACCTCTGACACACCGGGCAGATGTTCTACCAGCTGCGCTACCAGCTCAGTCACAGTGGTATACTCTCTTAGGTTTTCCCAAGACCTCTGACACACTGGGCAGATGCTCCACCAGCTGAGCTATGAGGCACAGTGGTATACTCTCTTAGGTTTTCCCCAAGACCTCTGTCACACTGGGCAGATGCTCTACCAAATGATTTACGAGGCCAAGTGGTACATATACTCCCTCGGGTTTTTCCCCCAAGGACCCAACTTTTCTCTTGCAGTGCAGTGACTGAAATTCACATGCAACACATTGAACTAAAACTTTGCCAAGCTTTTATGCAATGAAACCATATGAGCTTCAAGTGCCTTTAAGCTATTCATACATAAATTTGAAAAGATGGATACTCTGCTTAATTTAAATTCAAACCCTATTACGTCATTCGCAGTGACCCAAAAATTAACTTGATGAATTGACAAGAAAAACCCTAAAAGTGCTGCAAAGTGGAACTTTTGTGGGAGAAATCACCAACTGAATTGATGTGGGTTTTTTTCAAACCATACATGGGTCCTGAAGTATTTATATTATTCAAGGCATTTTATCAACATTATTCTTTAGTTAGCCTGTGTAACGCTGATGCTCCTGGATTTCGTAAAAAGACAGTCGGCATATCGTAGATTTCATTCGACTGAGACAGCGCTTGTTCGAGTATACAATGACCTCCTCCGAGCTGTCGACCGCCATCAAGAAGCCATTTTAATGCTGCTTGATTTCTCGGCAGCATTTGATACTGTAAACCACCAAATTTTGCTCAGACGTCTACACAGTCGTTACGGGATTTCAAGCACTGCATTCGACTGGTTTGCATCATACATTGTACTTACAAGGCCGTCGTCAGTACGTGGACATTGGTGGTGTCTCGTCGGAAGAATTTCCTCTTGAAGAGGGTGACCCTTTTCACGCTGTATTCAGCTCCAATCGGCGATATCATCAACATGCAGCCATGGAATTAATCATAATGATCTACGCAGACGATACGCAACTATATTTGTTATTTGATCCATCGGAGCGCTCGGAAGCCATTGCCACCTTGGAAAGATGCGTTACTGACATCAAAGAATGGGCTGTTTGCAACAAAATGGTGTTCAATGAGTCAAAGACGGAGACTGTCCATCTCTGCTCTCGTTTTATAAGAACACCTTCTTTGCCATCCATCAGGGTTGGGGGAGCACCTGTTAGCGTATCTACCTCTGCCAGATACCTTGGTGTAATGATAGATAGTACTTTACAGATAAAAGATCACATCCGTGCCAGCAGAAAATCTGCCTCTTTCGCATTACACAAGATCAGTAAGATTCGCTCGTTTCTGTAAAGTTATTGTGGAAAAACTCTAAGAAATTCCCTAAAGTGGATTAGCGCCCTTATCCCTCCGATCTTCAATGGTACCGTTGTCGCAGTACAAATTTGCAATTTTTTGTTAATTACTAAACATTTGTTTTTGGCTGATAACGCTCAAACCCAAGGTATTCCTCTATCAACCCTTCTAATTTAAGCCTGTGCGGTCACCTTTAATCCGGGGTTCACCCTTCGGCCACAGCGAACCGCCGAAAGCAGGGCCTTCAGGGAATCCTCATTGAACTGTGTAAAAAACCTGATCCCCTTGTGATGCCGCACTTGGTTTGCTGCACAATCAATCACCCATGCTTTCTCAACCCTGTATGCAAACAACAGCTGTGTTCAACCAATCGCCGACCCAGACAAACTGTATTATGTTTACAACAAATACCTTTCAGTCCAGTGGAAATAATCCCCAGCAAAATTACAATTACGCAGATTTTGGAGTAGGGCGGGGCTTGTGTAGTTCTGGGGGTTGGGCTTGTAGATATTGTTGGATAAGTCAAATTTTCAGTTTACACGATGTAAGGGATCTCTATTCAACATTCAGACCATTAGACAGGTACTTCGTCCACCATATAAGGCCATATATGGGTAAAACATACAGACTGTTCAAAACGTTCGCTAGGATCAACAGCGTTTATTTTTTGGGGATTGACGCTCGGGTTAAGCGGCATCTTATGGTGTAGCAGCACCCCTTAGCCGCACCTATGGTGGGAAGGCGCATTTTAGCAGTGCCTTATGGTGTGACAGCACCCTTTAGCCACGTCCTATGGTGGGAAGATGGTGGACGTCACCCTTTAGCAGCACGCTGTGGTGGGAAAGCGCCCTTTGACAGCGCCTTATGGTGTTACTGGCACCCTTCAGTCGCACGCTATGTTGGTATGGCACCCTTTAGCGGCATCTTATGGTGTAACACAGCACCCTTTAGCTGTGCCCTATGGTGGGAAGGCACCCTTTAGCAGTGCGTTATGGTGTTACCAGCCCACTTTAGCTGCACCCTATAATGGGGAAGTGCCATTTAGCGGCGCCTTATGATGGAACAGCACCCTTATCAGCACGCTATGGTGTGAAGGCACCCTTTGGCAGTGCCTTGTGGTGTTACTGACACGTTATGATGGAATGGCGCCCTTTAGCGGCATCTCATCGTCTAACAGCACACAAGCTTTAGCTGCACCATATGGGGGAAGGGCACACTTTAGCGGCATCTTATCGTGTAATACTAGCACCCTTTAGCTGCGCCCTATTTAGAAGGGCACACTTTAGCGGCATCTTATGGTGTGGCCGCACCCTTTAGCAGTGCCCTATGGTGGGAAGGTGCCTTTTAGCAGCCTCTTATGGTGTTACCGCCACCCTTTAGTCCCACGCTATGTTGATACGGCGCCCGTAAGCGGTATCTTATTGCGAAGCAGCACCTTTTAGCCGTGCTCTGAGGTGGAAAGATACCCTTTAGCAGCGCCTAATTGTGTTATGGTGTGGCAGCACCCTTTATCCGTGCCCTATGGTGGGGATGCACCCTTTAGCAACACATTATGGTGTGACAGCACCCTTTAGCCACGCGCTATGGTGGGAAGATGGTGTGACGTCACCCTTTAGCAGCACGCTGTGGTGGGAAGGCATCCTTTGACAGCGCCTTATGGTGTTACTGGCACGCTATGTTGGTATGGCGCCGTTTGGTGGCATCTTAGCCGCTCCCTAGGGTGGAAGGGCACACCACACTCTCTCGGCATCGTTTAGTGTAACGGCATCCTTTAGCCACGTCCTATGGTGGGAAGGCGCACTTTAGCGGAAACTTATGGGCATGGTGGGAAGGCAAGCTTTAGCGGCGCCTTAAAGGGACATACCGGCTTTGTTGGGCTATTTTAGGCTCGAAATGGACCTATACATGATTCTGAAATAAGTCTTTCCGAAATAAACTGAAGAGAACCTGAAAAGAAACCACCAAATTTGGCCGTTTTTGAGCATTTTTCAAAAAATCAAGGTGACGTGATTGATCGGAACCAGGTTCTGGTTCCGATAAATCACGTGGTCTTGGAGTTAGTTTTATTTCCAGCCGTAGAAATCAGCGCGAAGTGCGAGTTGCTTTTGTCATTCGCGGTTGGTTTTTCTTCTTGTTGGAAAATAATGTCCTACGAAGTGAGTACGAACACTAAGTACATAGTTACCGTATTTTTCAATTTGTACACAAATCTGCCAACAGATTTCATAAGAAGGGTTTCTGGGTGTTGATACGGACGAGAGAATCTCTCAGATTTTTGCGTCTTCGCTTCGCGGCGATAAATAATATCCGAAGAAAAAACAGCATAGGCCTATTGAGGGAGCTAAAGACACCAAAAGGTTGCGTTCGAGTTGCTTACTCGAGTCAGCGCAGACCTGAGGGATTATGCAAGGTGTGATGAGTCAGGGAAAACAAGGAAACGAGGTTAAACACGTGTCGACCCATATCGAACGCCACCTTTATTTACAAACACATGATACATAATACATCGCGACGGCTGATAAAGCGTATAGCCCAAGATTTGTCTCTTTTGTTAATTTTAAACATTTCTAGTTTATTACGTGACATTTTGATAAATTTTTTTTCACATCGACCATCGACAAATTATTGTCAAGGATGGTAGACTGCTACATTATGTAAACAGTAAGCCGGTGTGTCCCTTTAAGGTGTGACAGCACACTTTGGCCGCGCGCTATGGTGTGATGGCGCCCTTTAGCAGCGCCTTATGGTAAGATAGCACCCTTTAGCTGCGCGCTATGGTGGCAAGGTGCCCTTTAGCAGCACCTTATGGTGCGTCAGACCCTTTAGCTGCGCGCTATGGTGAGAAGGAGCTCTTTAGCAGTGTTTTATGGTGTGACAACATCTTTTAACTGTCCCCTATGGAAGGAACGCGTCCTTTAGTGGCTCCTTATGGTGACAGCCCCTTTATCCGCGTGCTATGGTGGGAAGGCACCCTTTAGAGCAACGCCTTATGGTGTGACAGCGCCTTTTAGCAGCACGCCTTGGTAGTTAGGGGCGACAATAAAAGACAAGGAAAGCCATTTGGTGTATCCTTTCCCATAAAACAATGCAAGTTTCCTATCATGCCAATTCCTGATAAGAACAGAAGTTTCTTGAATACAGTCAACTTGTGATTAAAAAGGCAATTATCGACCAATCACTTTGGAATCGCTTTCAAGACTTCTCCTTAAAGAGCCATGACATGCTAAACAACTTTGTGCCTAATCTTTGCTTCATATGACAGATTACTTACTATTGTTCGTTTGGATGTAGAATCAATAAAAGTAGCCTTTTTCAACTTTGAAGATTTAATTGCAATAAATCACAGACAGGGGTCGCTGTTTGGAGTGCATCGCTTAAGGAAGACAGAAGGGAAAAGTTAAGAAAAAATCATAAGACTTCAAGTTGGACTTGAGGCAAATTGCTGCAGTTTTCTCTCCCAGTTTTGTCATGGCTTACAACAGGCAACATGGAAAACAAACTCAAACAGCCATAGAAATTTGAGAAAAAAGTGGAATCTTTTCTGCACAGTTAAATTTGATTTTCCTGTGTTTGCCTCTTGTGACATCATGACCTTGGTCATGAATATGCATATTTTATTAGCATAAAAACAAACAATCTTTGTTTGAATCCCCAAAACCAGCTCCAAATAGGATTTTTATGACTGTAACTGAGTAGAGTAGTTTTATAGCAAATATATTTCATTGATAAAAATGGACCCAAATCCATGATTTGGGATTGAAGTGATTTCCTCAATTCCAAGAGCTGACCTCTAGAGCTGCGCGTCTCAAAAATTCTTAAAAGTGCATGTTCTCAGGTAGTCTCGTGGCGAATGTAATGTGGGCAAAGGTATATGTCATGTTTCATGTAAAGACCATTTGGTGTGTGTTGTGATACTGGTGTGTGTGCAGCCTTCCGAGCTTTACCGCGGTGTTTATGATAATAGGCCAAAAGCTTCGCAGGGGTCCCGCACCGAAATTCGGTGCGGATGTCAACCAATCAGCGATGATTCTCACAGCAAATCTCCAGACGTGTTGTGCCAGCATCCCCAGCAGGTCTGGCCACGAGACTAGTTCTCAGAGAGCATGCAATTCAGACAGAGTGGCGCACCCTGCCCCAGTGGCACCTACGCAGGCCGGTGCAGTCAGCCTTACCACACGGTGTTCATACATGTTTAATTGTTAATAATTGGTGCGGACGTCAACCAATCAGCGATGATTCTCACAGCAAATCTCCAGACGTGATGTGCCAGCATCCCCAGCAGGTCTGGCCACTAGACTAGTTCTCAGAGAGCATGCAATTCAGACAGAGTGGCGCACCCTGCCCTAGTGGCACCTACGCAGGCCGGTGCAGTCAGCCTTACCACACCGTGTTCATACATGTTTAATTGTTAATAATTGATAAAACAAATTAATGGATTCTAAGATCATTCAAAATGGACGAATCTCTGGCATTTTATGAGGTCAAAACACAATTCTATGTAGTCAAAGCGGTCATCTTGAAAAAATGGCGGCCATTTTGAATTTCTAAGAGGCTAACAGGCTTTTCTAAATAAGTGGTCCAAGAGGGATACTCATGCAAAATGTGGTGCTTGTATCCACTTTTGAACGATTCCCCTCAAATATTCACTTATCAGATGAACTGCATTTAGCTTTTAGCGAAATGTAGTAGGTTTCCTTTCAGTCACGAGAATTTATACTAGACATAAGTGTACAATAATATAATGTACATAAAAAGACCTTCCCCACAAAAATTATGTGATTTGTTGGGCACGATTTTTGAATTGAATTTTAACAAAAACTCAGGCTAACGGAAAGCTCGAATTATTACTATGATGGGGAATCGGGTTGGCGTAGCGGTTCTTTCCTCGCCTTCCACCAATGCGGCCATGGTTCTAATCCCGTCCTGGTCAGTATGTGGATTGGGTTATCTCAGTCCCTGCTTGATTCCGTGGGTTGCCCCACACGTTGATGTGTGGGCTTTTTCCTCCCACTTCTAAAACTGAGAAATTCTTCCTGTTCTCTCGCACTTCGTGGCTGAGCTAAAGAACCTCCTAGGTGGCTACAGGGCAACGACTTAAGTCGGCAAATTCTTCAACAACCAGATCCCTTTATGGGGGATCATACGAAAGAAGAAGAATATTACTATGATTATGTTTATTTTCGAAATTCTGGAGTAATGCACACAGGGACAAAGTTCAGAGATTTTTAGCCATAGACTACTAAAGTGTGACGTCAGTTGCCAAACAGTCGCTAGTAATCTGAAACGTCCATTGCTAAAGCGCAGGAAAACAGTTCACTGGTTTTAGTGTAGACCCAAAAACCATGGCAACACACAAAGGGTGACGTTTTCACTGCAGTGCTCTATAAAAGTGACGTATTCACATGACTCTGGAACGAATTCTGGGACAAAAACAAAACGGCTACCAAATCCTACAGTATATCCGAAATTGTAATATTAACATTTAAATATAATACACCTCTTGATCTAACGATATTGTATTCCTTTTGGAGGGTGGCGCATAAATGCTCGTTAATTAGCTTTAATTTAGTGTAGGTAGGTTAGTTGGCGGCTGTCCCCCGGAATGATCAAAACTTCAATGATGTCGGGAGAGTTCTTTGAACTCTTGCGGCGGGACAGTCGTAATACCCCCATACTGCGGTTTGGGACTAGGGAACGAGCATGAATGCGTACAACCCTCCTACCCGCCTTCCAAATGGTTTAGCCCAACTTGTCGCGCTTATGGATATGATTCGATCCTTTCTTCATTACTAGATTTTATTTGCGCGCGCAGTACGTGATACACCATCCCGGTCAGCTCTACCGTACATTTCGCATGAATTGTTAATGGCACACAGGGCACTAAGTTTGCCGTACGTGCCAACCTACCCACTACAACAACAACAACAACGGCAGTCTATTCATATTCTGTTTACACGATGCACGTTAATATATTTTGTTTACCAAAAATACAAAACAA
Organism: Henricia sp. BOLD:AAB3569; assembly: GCA_037783545.1. NCBI lineage: Eukaryota > Metazoa > Echinodermata > Asteroidea > Spinulosida > Echinasteridae > Henricia > Henricia sp. BOLD:AAB3569. The sequence continues at coordinate 321,380 of JBBELK010000365.1, read as the reverse complement.
TAATATACAGTCTGCAAGACAGTTATCTATATCAGTGAGGGATTTTGAACGTGTTTTAATTGCTACATCAGTCATGAAAAATAAAATATACAAGTCATTCCAGCAGGAGGAGGAAAAACTTTTCAGTTTCAGTTTTACTGAATTCGTACCGAAGCGTAGAAGGGACATGAATACAAAAAAAGTCTTAATTATTCAGACTTGTGTTAAGTCAGAATTACTACTTATTTTTATTCATGTCCGTTTCATGTACGTCAATTTTCTCTTGAGAAAGGTGGATAAATGTCATTCGGCGATACGAAGACAAATGAATCCACCGGGTGCGCTACCATATCGCTGTCGTTTTTATTTAGCCGTTATACCAAAATGATTTTGGCGCCTGCTTCAATTTTGTTTAGAGATCAGTGAACACGGCACGGGGCCTTTTCTTGTATCAAGAGCATTTCAGGAATTCTCAGGAATTGACAACAGCCGACAGCGGAGGCGGCGCTGAGTCACATATGCAGCCAGATATGTCGCAGAGGGTATCCCTCCTACTATTGTTCCCCTATTGTGTCTCAAACATCCAAGGAATTCCAAAGGAATTCCTTTCAGTTTTTAGGGGGTGTTGGTGCGTTAACAAAATGGAAGAGTGTGTTGAGGAATAGGGGCGTTAGGGGGGAGTCCCTTTGCCACATATCGTGCTGGGTATACTGAGTTATGAGGCTTTAACAAGCATTGTGAAGTGGCTTGTTCATTATTTATAACATGCAAAAAAACGGGCGTGGACGCTTTTGTGATTGGGTGAGGCCACAGTGTGTTAGCAGTACTATGTGTATGCGATTCTGATTGGACAAGAAAATTACGCACCTCCCAACACGTACATGTACGACAAGCCGTCTGAAACGAAAGAATGCTACTTGAATCTGAAACATCTGGGCCAAAATCAGCTAGGCCCTATATAAGAACGAGTCTGAAACGGTATCATCAGTATCACCTCTAGAATTCGTTTCGTTACCGAAAATGCTTGGTTTAATCGTACTGAGTTGTCTGTTCCTCGCAGCCCGTCCGGACGCACCATGCTGCACAACATCGTCCAGTATACACGCCGCTCTCGGACCGATCTATCGTCAACTTGAGATCATCAGAGAGCAAATTAGTGAGCAGTTGGAGAAATGTTGCCCAGGTATTTTGTTTTATAGATGAATTGACTCCTTGCGATTTCATCCTTGCAGGTACTTTCTACGCCAACGAAATCCTTCGTATACGGGAAGCGGCGTAGACCGGATTTTTTACTAGGGCAGGGGGCATTGCTTTTTAGTGGGGTTCACAGAGGCGTGTTTTTTTAGTGGTGCTCTCACTTTCCCTCCGTTTTTCCTGCCGCCTTATTTAGGACGCTATATACATGTATTGGGGGTGACTGGGAGCACGTGCACGCTACAGTTTGACATACTTGGTTCGGAAAGTACTCCATTTAAGCCCATCATTGTTACGTCATTTCGCTTGCGCCACTATTACCAATATATTGACTGTTTCTGCAGAGGAGGTGGCCCTTGGTATGGAAGATGGCACAATCCCGGACTCCAGTCTGTCGGCTTCAACTTCGTATAGCCAAGAGAACCATGGACCACAAAGAGCTCGCCCTGAAACACAGGGTGAGTAAGGCTGGATCAGAATTAGTGGCTTTGGCTGTGGCTATGCTGTTTCTAAGTAACGGAGACTTTTGAAACGCGTGGTGGTAGCAAACAAACCGGTCGTATTCCATTGTTGCATCACGTTTGAGCTAAAGTGCGCATGCTCAATATGACGTCGACAATGAAAACGTAGACCGTTATTTTTTGATGTCACCAAGCGTCTCAAAGTTTCCAATTGCTTTCTATAGACGGCCGAAGTGTGACGTGGCTGCTATGGCAATTGGCTCAAAACTATCATGGCCGTCGGAAAAAAAGTACCATTGCAAAAGCACAGGGACACGGTCGAGTGATTTTTAGTTTAGAGCCAATTGCCTAGGCAACCAACAAAAGCTGTCGTATTCACTTCGGCAGTCTATATTGTTCAAAGACCTAGTTTCCCCCGAAAAATTACACACAGCGCGAACGACAGCATTTTAGTACATTCTGCGTTGCACTCCGTTTCAGAAATCTAAGAAAAGTTCGAATAGTTGGCGTGTGAACAAACCTTTACATGCACAAAATCATTTTGACCCCAAGGTAGTAAGGGTTCGAGGACTTTGAAAGTTGGGCCTACAAGGCACTATTTTCAAATGGGTTCAGTCAGCGGTTCCGTTTGTGTAACTGCTCCCAAAGGCTTGTGCAGATATTACCCCACTGAGAAAAGCAAATAATTTGTTCGAGTTTGAGGCGCTTGGTGGCAGCAAACAAACCGGTCCTTTTCGATTGTCTGCGTCATATTGAGCATGCGCACTTTATCCCAAACGTGACGTAGCAAGAAAAATATCGTTTTGTTTGCTGCCATCCAGCGTTTCTGAAGTTTCCCATTAATTTGATCACAAAAGCACGAAGGCTGTCGGTTTTTAATAAGTGTGTAAATGCCCCTATCCCAAACGTGAAAAGGGGATCGTAAAATGATTTCATTTCTTGGCTCCATGGACAGGTTTCGCGGGTGCTTGGGGCGTGTTTGTTTCACGACAGATCCGAATCCAGATCCCGAGTTTAATACCGCGCAGAAACAAATAAAACTGCTCTCAACGAGAATTCAAGTCACGTGAATTGGATCTGCGCAGATCTGAATCTGGATCCGTCCGAAACAAACACGCCCTTGGTGTGCCGGCACAAACGACAAAGCTCCATGGATTCAAGTGGATTTCCAGAATCCAGTCAAAATAACCGGAGTTATGACCCAGGGACGAAGTGATAAGTTTGAGCAGTGGGTTACCCAGTATCATGTGGCCTACAGTCGAGACGGGATTTCCTGGGTCAACGTGGCTAATGACAGCGGACCAATAACGGTTAGTACCTGAACAAACGCGTTTCGCTAACTTCTGGTGCACAGGAATCATCTTTAGTACAATTTTCCTTTGTTCGGCGTTAATTGGGGGAAAGAAATGTAAATGTTACTCGGGCCGAAAGATTAAAGGTTTCGAGATATAACATAATTTATCAGTCGGTAAAGTGTATGAACACCTCTCGCACATGGCAAGGTTGACTGCTCTAGCTTCCGTAAGAGAGCCGCTGAGGCAGGGTGCGCCACTCTGCTTGATGTGCCTTTCTTGGGAGACGCGCGGCTCTAGAGGTCAGCTCATCCCATGCGGGAATCGCCAAGAAACAAGAAATGTAACATTTTCATTGCTGCGGGATCCACAGGTCCACTTGGATGTGGACGATCACCGAAGTTGGAGAGTCTTGAAAGTAATTCCAAAGTGCATGTCTTGTCATCCACATTCAGAGGAAAATACGTCCCAATTACTTTGACGAAAGCTCTTAAATTTACTCCCTTTTTTTTTTTTTCAGTTTTCGGGCAACAGCGATCGAAACACTCGTGTGACACACTCGTTCCCGAACGTCGTGAACGCACGCTATCTGCGCATCAAGCCGATTAAATGGCACGATTACTGCAGCATGCGCTTTGAAGTGTACGGGTGCCGAGTGCAAGTGCAGGGAATATAATAAAGACATTTCGGCACTGATGCTTTCCCCCGTTGACAGTTTGAATGAGAAATTTGAATTAGTTATCACGATTTGGTGAAGGTTTCTTTGAATGGGTTTACGGGAGGCAAATCCGTATCGTTGAAAAACAACAGTGCGTAACTTTAAATGACGCCCATCCCCATTGGAAATTTGGCTGATTTGCCGTACAATTATTTAATCAAATCTGATCATTTTTTTGGGGGTTTGTTTTAAGTACACCGCATTAAAGTTGTCTCGGCGTATTTTTAGCTGTACGTAATTACTATAAATCACGGCACTCGAGGGCGAAAACAAATACATCTAGACCTTAAACAAGTTATTTGAAATAGAAAACTAGTGTGCACTGGCTATTCAAGTCGCGTTTGTGGACTGCCGATGTGGGCGTCGCCATGTTTGCTTAACGCTATGTGGGCAAAACCCTTTTGCACATCGTGTATTGAGAGTTCGCACTCCACATAACTCTTTGAAAAAGACGGTGATTTGAAAGACTTGCTCAAGTGGCAGCATAGAGTACTAAAGTGAAAAGGTCACCCTTTGTACTGTGTTAATTGCCAAGTTACTAGGTCTTTACACTAAAACCAGTCCACATGTTTCCCCTTCGCTTTAGTAATGGAAGTTTAACGTTTCAGCCTTTAATATGGCATAGGCCTATGCGTCAAACACTAGAAGTCTATCGTGATTACTTGGGACTGTTTGTTGATTCAAAAGACAGTCTCGGGTAAATCTCAGGAAATTTTATTAGGGTGGCCATTCGCTAGTCACGGAAACCATTCTGCCAACGGGGAATATCCCCTACGCACTGCATATGGGTGAAGAAATCCTATTTTTGTCATGATTTCTGTGGTAAATGAAAATAAAAGTACAATCAATTTAAAGAGTGTCTTTTGTGTGTTATTTATAATGTTCTTTTGTATTGTCACTGGTGAAAAACCTGCAAAACAAAGCATTTAAATGCGGGTGTTGTCATGAAATTGAGGATTCCGCGCGTGGTCAAGAAGACCAAGGTAAAAAGCACGCACCAAGGGATTTTCAACTTGGCAACGTAATGTGATCCACTCGCCCTACCAGATCAAATCATACCTCATTGTAAAGATGTTGAATTCAGCTTTCTGACAGAGGGTGCACCTCGAAAATCTCGCACGCCGTTGCCGAGCTAGAGCAGTTTGTTACGAGAGGTGTGAACATCGGCTTAAGTACGAGACAACACGAAAGGTGCGACAAGATTAGTATTTTTTTGGTATTTCCTTTTATATAAGGTATAACTTCAGAGGTTTTGTTGAGTGGATCACATTACAATTTCTTGTTTTTCAAATGAGGAGTCTTCCTTCGCAGGGATACGGCACGCGTGCGTATAATGTACAGGCATGTTCAGAAGTGGCACCACTGAGACAACTTGACCGTGCAAAACGGTGCGTTTGTAATATGGACATTCCGCGGTCGAGTAGTCTCATTGTACTCATGTATATTACATGCCCAGCATGCATAACGGACTCAAAGCTATTCCGTGTTTTCGTGTTATTTGTTTCTTTAACTTCCATTGGTCCCTACATTCTAAATTGCGCCCAATAGGTGGTGATAAATAAAGTTTACCACTTTTTGGTCAGTTCAGTGAGAATTGAGAAGTTGACCACTATTTCGTCTCCCCTATAGCTCCGCCCCCACTCATTCCCCCCGCTCCCCTCCGTAGCTCCACCAACTTATGATACCGCTCCCCTAGGTTCGGCGTCGAAAAAAATAAATGAAAGAAATTAAATATATAGACAAAATTACATGCATTTTGAAAATTTGTATTGTTTAAATACCAAGTCGTCAATTTTCCCATTTGTTTATGCACAGTTTCTTCGCAGGTGGATGGAGCCGGTATTGGTATTGTTGCACTAGGATACCTACTTCAGAGATCCAAATAACCAAATGTGGCTTGGTAGACCGACTCATCTCTCAATTCTTTACTCAGAAATGGCCCTAGAATAGGAAAAATGATTTTCTGTGTATATCACACTGTCAACAAAAAGTGACTAAAAAATGGTCGAATGTGTGTTCTTCCACAGGGCACCGTTGTCCCCTTTTCAACTTTGTGACGGGTTTGGTATGTCAATACTTGGTCACAAAGTAAATTAATGGGTATTGTCTCCCTTGTGCTGCATGTCTGCAACCTGTACTGCAAAAACAAAAACAACATGTTTTAAAACAGATATAATGATTTGAAAATAGAAAATGTTAATTTTTGGCCTTATTCTGAAATTGATTGCACAACAGGTGCTTTAGAGTATATTTCAATTGGACGTAACTCAAGAATGCAACATCCGATTTGCATGATTTTTTGTTAATGTCATAATTTGTTGTCACTTTTACCCTCACAAAATATTTCTTTATTTCAAAATATTTAATTTTTTTGCGTGGCCACCCTAATGTTATATAATCGTTGAAATTTGTAAAAGTTGCAAATGAGGTTTCGGTCGCACACGGTTATAGGCAAAACGACGACTATTAGTGCATTTTGCGTCATTGGTTTGTGCGTACTTGTAGCGTTTACACAAATATCCCAAGTGTAGTTTTGTTGTCTACACCTTGGTTGAAAACCGGTAGTGAAAAATAAAGATTTGGGCTTTAGCTAAACGTAGTCGGGATCACTAACCGTGCACGCCGAAGCTTGGCTTGAAGATATATGGTCAGTGGTTCTTGGCAAATTCGACTTTTTTTCCCCGAACGAATTTTTAGACATCGGCAATCCTGTGAAAATCGCCTTAATGCGTAGACTCGCCCAGGTCCGACTTCCCGAGTTTGGTCTGTGGTGCGGTGCGTGCAGCGCGCCATCTGGACTGGTGGCCTGTCAAATCTCTTGTCTCGAAAGACTTTCAGAGACAGAGAAAACGGAAGAAAACAGATTGGTCAGGCCACCGGTCCGGAGGGCGCGCTGCGCGTTGCAGACTGAGCAATAGACTGGTTCCCTGTCCTCATATTTACTTTCGTCGTATATGAGGACAGGTACACAAGCCGCCATGTTTGGCATAAATATCCAGGAATTCGATATCCTTTTGAGTATTTAAACTCTGGTATACATACACCACATCCCGTTCTTTTCCGTTGTATATCGACTGACCCATCCGTAAAAATATGAAGAGCTGAAAACCATTTGGTGTGAATATTGGCAAGAGTCACTTCCTTTTTTAAATCAGTATTCTCAGTAGTTTTAACCTTATCGAGGACTGTGTAATTGACATCTATGTCATTATAATACCATTAGGGGGAAAGGTTTTTTTTTTTATCACGAAGGCTATAATCTGTTGGTATGCTGGTGCGAGCTGCAAATGAGGTATGCTCTCTGTTTTTCCACTTTTGCCAACTGTCGTTTGTCATAGAATGTCCGGGGTGATTCTCATTGTTATGGATCTGATCATAGAACATGTTATTAAGGAGTAATCTTTGCAGCTGTAAAGGTGGTTCTTCGCATTTGACTTGCAGTTTAGTAAGAGATGTGTGGCTTAATGCCCCAGCATATTCTTAATGCTTTGTACTGGATACTATACAGTTTTTGTTGTTCTACAGGCCGAGTCATATGCCTCATATCCGTATTCAAACAGGGGGCGTATAAGTGCTTTGTAGATATTGAGAAGGGATTTACAATGGGCACCCTAGAGATCAGTAAACACGGCACGGAGCCTTTTATTGTATCGGGAGCATTTCAGGAATTCTCAGGAATTGACAACAGCCGACAGCATATGCAGCACGTTATGTGGCAAACGGACATCCCCTATGTGGCAGAGGATATGCCTCCTACCATTGTTCCCCTATTGTGTCTCAAACATCCAAGGAATTTCCAAGGAATTCCTTTCAGTTTTTAGGGGGGCAGTTTTTAGGGGGCGGGGTTGGTGCGTTAACAAAAGGGAAGAGTGTGTTGAGGAATAGGGGTGTTAGGGGGAGTCCCTTTGCCACATATCGTGCTGGGTATACTGAGTTATGAGGCTTTAACAAGCATTGTGAAGTGGCTTGTTCATTATTTATAACATGCAAAAAAGACGACGTGGACCTTTTGTGATAGGATGAGGCCACAGTGGGTTAGCAGTACTATATGTGTATGGGATTCTGATTGGACAAGAAAATTAAGCACCTCCCAACACGTACGACAAGCCGTCTGAAACGAAAGAATGCTACTTTAATCTGAAACATCTGGGCCAAAATCAGCTAGGCCCTATATAAGAACGGGTCTAAAACGGTATCGTCAGTACCACCTCTAGATTTCGTTTCATCCCCGAAAATGCTTGGTTTAATCGTACTGAGTTGCCTGTTCCTCGCAGCCCGTCCGGACGCGCCATGCTGCACAACATCGTCCAGTATACACGCCGCTCTGGGACCGATCTATCGTCAACTTGAGATCATCAGAGAGCAAATTAGTGAGCAGTTGGAGAAATGTTGCCCAGGTATATTTGTTTATAGATAAATTGACTCCTTGCGATTTCATCCTTATAGGTACTTTCTCCGCTAATGAAATCCCTTCGTATATATTCGGGAAGAGGCGTAGCCAGGAGTTTTCAATGGGGCAAGGGCAGGAGGCATTGCTTTTTAGTGGGTTTCACAAAGGCGTATTTGTTAGTGGTGGCGGTCACTTTCCCTCTGTTTTTTCTTGCCGCCTTTTTTAGGGCACTATACAGGGTGTATCAAAAAAAAGGAAACCCAACTTTAACTAGCTACTGTGGCAAAGATATACATTTTCTAGCAATAACCATGTTACCATCCAAAAGTAGACAACAAATGCTTTCCGGTGATACCTCGCACATTAATTTACGATTACGCATCACTGAGCACCAGCGTTTTGAAATTTAGGTCGATTATTCGACGTGGCTCACTTTCCAAGTCAATGAAATCAACGTGGCTCCTTTCATAATTGATTTGGGTGTAATGCACATATCAATTGTTTCCCCCACCCCTCCCCCCCCCCCCCCCCGCGCTACCCCACCCCATAGGTGGGGGTTTGGTCACATTTTTTCATGCCCCCTGCAGGGTGGGGCATTTGGCCCATTATCTGTGCATTTTTGCGCATGTTTTGCACCCGAGGGTGGGGATTTTTGTCGCCTAAATGTTGCCCCAGGGGTGGGGATTTTGTCACGCAAAAAAGTGGGGTGGGAGGGGTGGGGGAAACAATTGATAGGTGCATAACTGGAAATGTCTTTGCTGATTGTGAAACCACTTGTGGATAAGCCTAAGAGCTCTGACAGGCCTTCAGACAGTGTGTGTACCTGAGATCACAATGGTTCAGCTTACATTTTTACACCAGAACAGAGAATCTTTGTGGTGAAGACTTACCACGAAACCAGAAGTTTTCAGGCCACTCAGAATGCGTTCGCAGAAACTTTCCCTGATCGAGAACCACCCACAAAGAAAACCATCTGGTCAAACGTAAAAAAGTATCAAGACCACGGAACGAGCCTTAACCGTAACAGGGAGCACTCAGGGAGGCGGAGGACCGCAAGAACTGAAGAAAACATTGCAGCCGTACGACAGCAATTGAGAGGGGAGGGGGGCATGTGGAGGGCATTGGACAGTGAAACAAGTTAAACGTGTTTGGGAATTTCTTGAATAAAATTTCAGAGAAAAAAACACGAGTCGGTGTTAATTTTGTTGCATATCAGAGTGAGCCACCTCCAAAAATTGACCCAAATTCGAACACACTGCTGCTCAGCGATGCGTAACCGAAAATTCATCAATGAATAATAGTCGGAAAGCATTTGTCGTCTACTTTTAGATGACACCATGGTTTCTGCTTTAAAGTGTATAGTTTTGCCACAGTGACTATTTTAAGTTGGGTTTCCTTTTTTTTGATACACCCTGTACATGTATTGGGGGTAACTGGGAGCACATGCGCCACCCCGCCCGCCCGCCCCCCTAACTTCTGGTGCACAGGAATCATCTTTAGTACAATTTTCTTTGTTCGGCGTTAATTGGGGGAAAGAAATGTAAATGTTACTCGGGCCGAAAGACTAAAGGTTTCGAGATATAACATAATTTATCAGTCGGTAAAGTGTATGAACACCTCTCGCACATGGCAAGGTTGACTGCTCTAGCTTCCGTAAGAGAGCCGCTGAGGCAGGGTGCGCCACTCTGCTTGATGTGTCTTTCTTGGGAGACGCGCGGCTCTAGAGGTCAGCTCATCCCATGCAAGTTGAAAACCCAGTGAGAGCTCTTAACTACGGGAAACAAGAAATGTTACATTTTCATTGCTGCGGGAATCACAGGTCCACTTGCATGTGGACGATCACCGAATTGGAAAAGTCTTGAAAGTAATTCCAAAGTGCATGTCTTGTCATCCACAATCACTGTATTAAAAATACGTTTGTTTTTGATCATAGGAAAATAGGTCCCAATTACTTTGACGAAAGCTTTTAAATTTACTCTTTTTCTCTTTCAGTTTTCGGGCAACAGCGATCGAAACACTCATGTGACACACTCGTTCCCGAACGTCGTGAACGCACGCTATCTGCGCATCAAGCCGATTAAATGGCACGATTACTGCAGCATGCGCTTTGAAATGTACGGGTGCCGAGTGCCAAGTGCAGGGAATATAATAAAGAAATTTCGGCACTGATGCTTTTTACCCATTTGACAGTTTGAATGAGAAATTTGAATTAGTTATCACGATTTAGTGGACGTTTCTTTTAATGGGTTCTCGGGAGGCAAATCGGTAACGTTGAAAAACAACGGTGCGTAACTTTAAATGACGCCCATCCCCATTGGAAATTTGGCTGATTTGCCGTATAATTATTTAATAAAATCCGATCATTTTTTGGGGGGTTTGTTTTTAAGTACACCGCATTCAAGTTATCTCGGCGTATTTTTATCTATATGTAATTACTATAAATCACAGCTCTCGAGGGTGAAAATAAATACATCTAGACCTTGAACAAGTGATTTGAAATAAGATCATAGTTATTTTTAGAAAACTCGTGTGCACTGGCTATTCAAGTCGCGTTTGTGGGCGGCGCCATGTTTGCTTAACGCTATGAGTGCAGAGTGGGCAAAACCCCTTTTCCCAACGAGCACCCATACCGTTAAGCCAAAATGGCGGCGTCCATATCGGCACATTGTGTATTGAGAGTTCGCACGTTTTCTAACATAACTCTTTGAAAAAGACAATGATTTCAAAGACTTGCACAAGTGGCAGCATGGAGTACTAAAGTGAAAAGGTCACCCTTTGTGTGTTAATTGCCAAGTTACTAGGTCTTTACACTAAAACCAGTCGACGTGTTTCCTCTTCGCTTTAGTCATGAAAGTTTAACGTTTCAGCCTTTAATATGGCATCTGCGTCACACAAGTCTATCGTAATTACTTGGGACTGTTTGTTGATTCAAAAGACAGTCTCGGGTAAATCTCAAGAAATGTTATTAGGGTGGCCATTCGCTGGTGAAACCATTCTGCCAACGGGGAATATCCCCTACGCACTGCATATGGGTTGCAAGAAATCTTATTTTTGTACTGATTTCTGTGATAAATAATAATAAAAGTACAATCAATTGAAAGAGTGTCTTTTGTGTGTTATTTACAATGTTATTTTGTATTGTCACTGGTGAAACACCTGCAAAACAAAGGATTTGTATTGCGGGTGTTGTCATGAAATGTAGGATTCAGCGCGTGGTCAAGAAAACCAAGGTAAAAAGCACGCACCAAGGGATTTTCAACTTGACAACGTATAATGTGATCCACTCGCCCTACCAGATCAAGTCATACCTCATTGTAAGAGGCTGAATTCAGCTTTCTGACAGAGGGTACACCTCGAAAATCTCGCTTAAGTACGAGACAACACAAATGGTGCGACAAGATTAGTATTTGTTGGTATTTCCTCTTTCATATAAGATATAACTTCAGAGGTTTTTTTGAGTGGATCACATTACAATAGCATTTTCTTCAAATGAGGAGTCTTCCTATCGCAGGGATACGGCACGCGTGCGTAAAATGTACATGTACAGGCATGTTAAGAAGTGGCACCACTGAGACAACTTCACCGTGCAAAACGGTGCGTTTGTAATATGGACATTCCGCGGTCGAGTAGTCTCATTGTACTCATGTATATTACATGCCCAGCATGCATAACGGATGGTCGAATGTGTGTTCTGCCACAGGGTACCGTTGTCCCCTTTTCAACTTTGTGACGGGTTTGGTATGTCAATACTTGGTCACAAAGTAAATTAATGGGTATTGTCTCCCTTGTACTGCATGTCTGCAACATGTACTGCAAAAACAAAAACGGGTTATCACACATTTTTGGCCTTATTCTGAAATTGATAGCACAACAGTGCTTTAGAGTATATTTCAATTGGACGTTACTCAAGAATGCAACATCGATTTGCATGATTTATTTTTTAAATGTCATAATTTGTTGACAAAATATTTCTTTATTTCAAAATATTTAAATGTTTTGCGTGGCCACCCTAATGTTATCTAATCGTTGACATTTGTAAAAGTTGCAAATGAGGTTTCGGTCGCACACGGTTAGGCAAAACGACGACTATTAGTGAGTTTTGCGTCATCTCAGCAATGAGAGACTGGTATCTGGCCGTCTATATGTTGGTGGGGCGGCGAAACGAAGAACAAGTATTTCTCTTTTATCAGTTTGGCATTTGATAATAAACACATTCAGACTGCGGCAAATCCAACCTATGGTGTACTTTGAATCATTATTCATTTTTTGTTCGTGTCTGTGTGTAATATATTTTATCAGCTAAACGATAAAATGGTTTACACACAGCACGGACTAGGCCAAACCACGCAGCAGTGGTGGGAGGTGTCCTATCCGGCCTTATTAATATTCAGGAGCAGGACTGACCGCGTTAGCACCGGTAACGTGGTCAGGATATGACTTTATTTTGGGCTGCTGCCTCGTGGGCAAGCCCACTTCGTCGCAGCATCTGAATGTGAACACATCTTTTTCCCGCCTCCTTCCCCTTTCTCCGCCTAGGAAAATAAAATTTTCCTTCGTTGTTTGTACATTGCGTTTTATTGTTCAGTGCCTGCCTGTCCGATTGGTGATTTTTCATGTTCTCCGTACGGTTTGTTGACACTTATTTGCGGGGTTTTTCCCCTCCAGGATTTTGACTCTTCTAATTTTGCCGCAAAAGAGTGTGTTTGTCTTGGAGGTTTTTTCACGCTGCAAATGTGTCAGAAATTGTTACGAGGGACATGCATTTTGCACAGGCGATTGTGTTGGCGCGACTCTGCAGTCGTGGGACGAGAGTTCAACCAAGCCACTTAAGAGGTCTGGGTCAGTTAAGTGGTACTGTCCGGGGAATGGAATGAATTGATGCATTTATCAATGTCAAGTGTATAAGTCAGTGTTTCGGCAATAAACACCGAGCCTGTTCCGGCGAGGGTTTACTCTAGAGTCTGTACCGACCAAAGAATGCCGAGATAAAATTAATCGGGGTAATTAAGTTTTTAAATGGGCTGCCAGTTATATAGTGAATTCCACAGGGGGCAGCATAATGGGGTTATTATACCCGGGATAAGTTTGACACCAGGGTGTTTACACAAGTTGGCTATACGGGGTGGGGACTCGTCTAATCCCCAATGTTTGTGGTGGATCCGGTGGGGGCCCGGTATATGTCCCCCAGGTTCGGTGGGACTGATCATCCCAATGGTGTGTGTGAGCCAGTTTGCCAAAAGGATCTCAGCAATGAGAGACTGGTATCTGGCCGTCTATATGTTGGTGGGGCGGCGAAACGAAGAACAAGTATTTCTCTTTTATCAGTTTGGCATTTGATAATAAACACATTCAGACTGCGGCAAATCCAACCTATGGTGTACTTTGAATCATTATTCATTTTTTGTTCGTGTCTGTGTGTAAATGTTCATTATAAGTCATTTCTAAGACATTTTCAAAAACGTCAATTTTTTGCCATTTTTGATAAAAATTGATGGACTAACCCCTTGTGATTTTTAAAATGTTTGGCCAAAAATGTTATGATTTAGATTTTCCTTAAAATTACAGGAAATGTTGCTTAGGACCCTTAGATGATATTCCTTGAATTTAACATTGACTGGTCATCCAGAAAATAAAATATGAAATTTTGAACATTTTTAGATTTTGAGAAAATTTGTTGAATATTTGCCAAATTGTCAATTTTTCTTAGAAATAAGGTTCCAGACAGGCAAAATTTTCATTATGAGTCATTTCTAAGACATTTAAAAAAACGTCAATTTTTGGCAAATTTTGATAAAAAATGATGGACTAACCCCTTGTGATTTTTAAAATGTTTGGCCAAAAATGTTATGATTTAGATTTTCCTTGAAATTGCAGGAAATGTTGCTCAGGACCCTTAGATGATATTCCTTGAATTTAACATTGACTGGTCATTTAGAAAATAAAATATGAAATTTGGAAAATTTTTAGATTTTGAGAAAATTTGTTGAATATTTGCCAAATTGTCAATTTTTCTTAGAAATAAGGTTCCAGACAGGCTAAATTTTCATTATGAGTCATTTCTAAGACATTTTCAAAAACGTCAATTTTTGGCCAATTTTGATAAAAAATTATAGACTAACCCCTTGTGATTTTTAAAATTTTTGGCCAAAAATATTATGATTTAGATTTTCCTTAAAATTGCAGGAAATGTTGCTTAGGACCCATAGATGATATTCCTTGAATTTAACATTGACTGGTCATCCAGAAAATAAAATATGAAATTTGATAAATTGTTAGATTTTGAGAAAATTTGTTGAAAATTTGCCAAATTGTCCATTTTTCTTAGAAATAAGGTTCCAGACAGGCTAAATTTTCATTATGAGTCATTTCTAAGACATTTTCAAAAACGTCAATTTTTGGCCAATTTTGATAAAAATTGATGGACTAACCCCTTGTGATTTTTAAAATTTTTGGCCAAAAATGTTATGATTGATGAATTTTCCTTAAAATTGCAGGAAATCTTGCTTAGGACCCATAGATGATATTCCTTGAATTTAACATTGACTGGTCATCCAGAAAATAAAATATGAAATTTGGAAAATGTTTAGATTTTCAGAAAATTTGTTGAAAATTTGCCAAATTGTCCATTTTTCTAAGAAATAAGGTTCCAGACAGGCTAAATTTTCATTATGAGTCATTTCTAAGACATTTTCAAAAACGTCAATTTTCGGCAATTTTTGATAAAAATTGATGAACTAAACCCCTTGTGATTTTTAAAATTGTTGGCCAAAAATGTTATGATTTAGATTTTCCTTAAAATTGCACGAAATGTTGCTTAGGACCCATAGATGATATTCCTTGAATTTAACATTGACTGGTCATCCAGAAAATAAAATATGAAATTTGGAAAATTTTTAGATTTTGAGAAAATTTGTTGAATTTTTGCCAAATTGTCCATTTTTCTTAGAAATAAGGTTCCAGACAGGCTAAATTTTCATTATGAGTCATTTCTAAGACATTTTCAAAAACGTCAATTTTTGGCAATTTTTGATAAAAATTGATGGAGAAACCCCTTGTGATTTTAAAAATTTTTGGCCAAAAATGTTATGATTGATGAATTTTCCTTAAAATTGCAGGAAATGTTGCTTAGGACCCATAGATGATATTCCTTGAATTTAACATTGACTGGTCATCCAGAAAATAAAATATGAAATTTTGAAAATTTTTAGATTTTGAGAAAATTTGTTGAATTTTTGCCAAATTGTCAATTTTTGGCCAATTTTGATAAAAATTGATGGACTAACCCCTTGTGATTTTTAAAATTGTTGGCCAAAAATGTTATGATTTAGATTTTCCTTAAAATTGCACGAAATGTTGCTTAGGAGCCATAGATGATAATCCTTGAATTTAACATTGACTGGTCATCCAGAAAATAAAATATGAAATTTGGAAAATGTTTAGATTTTGAGAAAATTTGTTGAAAATTTGCCAAATTGTCAATTTTTCTTAGAAATAAGGTTCCAGACAGGCTAAATTTTCATTATGAGTCATTTCTAAGACATTTTCAAAAACGTCAATTTTTGGCAATTTTTGATAAAAATTGATGGACTAACCCCTTGTGATTTTTAAAATTTTTGGCCAAAAATGTTATGATTGATGAATTTTCCTTAAAATTGCAGGAAATGTTGCTTAGGACCCATAGATGATATTCCTTGAATTTAACATTGACTGGTCATCCAGAAAATAAAATATGAAATTTTGAAAATTTTTAGATTTTGAGAAAATTTGTTGAATTTTTGCCAAATTGTCCATTTTTCTTAGAAATAAGGTTCCAGACAGGCTAAATTTTCATTATGAGTCATTTCTAAGACATTTTCAAAAACGTCAATTTTTGGCAATTTTTGATAAAAATTGATGGAGAAACCCCTTGTGATTTTAAAAATTTTTGGCCAAAAATGTTATGATTGATGAATTTTCCTTAAAATTGCAGGAAATGTTGCTTAGGACCCATAGATGATATTCCTTGAATTTAACATTGACTGGTCATCCAGAAAATAAAATATGAAATTTTGAAAATTTTTAGATTTTGAGAACATTTGTTGAATTTTTGCCAAATTGTCAATTTTTGGCAAATTTTGATAAAAATTGATGGACTAACCCCTTGTGATTTTTAAAATTGTTGGCCAAAAATGTTATGATTTAGATTTTCCTTAAAATTGCAGGAAATGTTGCTTAGGACCCATAGATGATATTCCTTGAATTTAACATTGACTGGTCATCCAGAAAATAAAATATGAAATTTGGAAAAAAATTTAGATTTTGAGAAAATTTTTTGAACATTTGCCAAATTGTCCATTTTTCTTAGAAATAAGGGGCCTAGTTTTCATTATGAGTCATTTCTAAGACATTTAAAAAAACGTCAATTTTTGGCCAATTTTGATAAAAATTGATGGACTAACCCCTTGTGATTTTTTAAATTTTTGGCCAAAAATGTTATGATTTAGATTTTCCTTAAAATTGCAGGAAATGTTGCTTCGGACCCATAGACGATATTCCTTGAATTTAACATTGACTGGTCATCCAAAAAATAAAATATGAAATTTGTAAAATTTTTAGATTTTGAGAAAATTTGTTGAATTTTTTGCCAAATTGTCCATTTTTTCTTAGAAATAAGGTTCCAGACAGGCTAAATTTTCATTATGAGTCATTTCTAAGACATTTTCAAAAACGTCAATTTTTTGCCAATTGTGATTTTTAAAAATGTTGGCCAATTGTGATTTTTAAAATTGTTGGCCAAAAATGTTATGATTTAGATTTTTTTTCTTAAAATTGCAGGAAATGTTGCTTAGGACCCATAGATGATATTCCTTGAATTTAACATTGACTGGTCATCCAGAAAATAAAATATGAAATTTTGAACATTTTTAGATTTTGAGAAAATTTGTTGAATATTTGCTAAATTGTCAATTTTTCTTAGAAATAAGGTTCCAGACAGGCAAAATTTTCATTATGAGTCATTTCTAAGACATTTAAAAAAACGTCAATTTTTGGCCAATTTTGATAAAAAATGATGGACTAACCCCTTGTGATTTTTAAAATGTTTGGCCAAAAATGTTATGATTTAGATTTTCCTTGAAATTGCAGGAAATGTTGCTCAGGACCCTTAGATGATATTCCTTGAATTTAACATTGACTGGTCATTTAGAAAATAAAATATGAAATTTGGAAAATTTTTAGATTTTGAGAAAATTTGTTGAATATTTGCCAAATTGTCAATTTTTCTTAGAAATAAGGTTCCAGACAGGCTAAATTTTCATTATGAGTCATTTCTAAGACATTTTCAAAAACGTCAATTTTTGGCCAATTTTGATAAAAAATTATAGACTAACCCCTTGTGATTTTTAAAATTTTTGGCCAAAAATGTTATGATTTAGATTTTCCTTAAAATTGCAGGAAATGTTGCTTAGGACCCATAGATGATATTCCTTGAATTTAACATTGACTGGTCATCCAGAAAATAAAATATGAAATTTGATAAATTGTTAGATTTTCAGAAAATTTGTTGAAAATTTGCCAAATTGTCCATTTTTCTTAGAAATAAGGTTCCAGACAGGCTAAATTTTCATTATGAGTCATTTCTAAGACATTTTCAAAAACGTCAATTTTTGGCCAATTTTGATAAAAATTGATGGACTAACCCCTTGTGATTTTTAAAATTTTTGGCCAAAAATGTTATGATTGATGAATTTTCCTTAAAATTGCAGGAAATCTTGCTTAGGACCCATAGATGATATTCCTTGAATTTAACATTGACTGGTCATCCAGAAAATAAAATATGAAATTTGGAAAATGTTTAGATTTTCAGAAAATTTGTTGAAAATTTGCCAAATTGTCAATTTTTCTTAGAAATAAGGTTCCAGACAGGCTAAATTTTCATTATGAGTCATTTCTAAGACATTTTCAAAAACGTCAATTTTTGGCAATTTTTGATAAAAATTGATGGACTAACCCCTTGTGATTTTTAAAATTTTTGGCCAAAAATGTTATGATTGATGAATTTTCCTTAAAATTGCAGGAAATGTTGCTTAGGACCCATAGATGATATTCCTTGAATTTAACATTGACTGGTCATCCAGAAAATAAAATATGAAATTTTGAAAATTTTTAGATTTTGAGAAAATTTGTTGAATTTTTGCCAAATTGTCCATTTTTCTTAGAAATAAGGTTCCAGACAGGCTAAATTTTCATTATGAGTCATTTCTAAGACATTTTCAAAAACGTCAATTTTTGGCAATTTTTGATAAAAATTGATGGAGAAACCCCTTGTGATTTTAAAAATTTTTGACCAAAAATGTTATGATTGATGAATTTTCCTTAAAATTGCAGGAAATGTTGCTTAGGACCCATAGATGATATTCCTTGAATTTAACATTGACTGGTCATCCAGAAAATAAAATATGAAATTTTGAAAATTTTTAGATTTTGAGAAAATTTGTTGAATTTTTGCCAAATTGTCAATTTTTGGCCAATTTTGATAAAAATTGATGGACTAACCCCTTGTGATTTTTAAAATTGTTGGCCAAAAATGTTATGATTTAGATTTTCCTTAAAATTGCAGGAAATGTTGCTTAGGACCCATAGATGATATTCCTTGAATTTAACATTGACTGGTCATCCAGAAAATAAAATATGAAATTTGGAAAAAAAATTAGATTTTGAGAAAATTTTTTGAACATTTGCCAAATTGTCAATTTTTCTTAGAAATAAGGGGCCTAGTTTTCATTATGAGTCATTTCTAAGACATTTAAAAAAACGTCAATTTTTGGCCAATTTTGATAAAAATTGATGGACTAACCCCTTGTGATTTTTTAAATTTTTGGCCAAAAATGTTATGATTTAGATTTTCCTTAAAATTGCAGGAAATGTTGCTTCGGACCCATAGACGATATTCCTTGAATTTAACATTGACTGGTCATCCAAAAAATAAAATATGAAATTTGTAAAATTTTTAGATTTTGAGAAAATTTGTTGAATTTTTTGCCAAATTGTCCATTTTTTCTTAGAAATAAGGTTCCAGACAGGCTAAATTTTCATTATGAGTCATTTCTAAGACATTTTCAAAAACGTCAATTTTTTGCCAATTGTGATTTTTAAAAATGTTGGCCAATTGTGATTTTTAAAATTGTTGGCCAAAAATGTTATGATTTAGATTTTTTTTCTTAAAATTGCAGGAAATGTTGCTTAGGACCCATAGATGATATTCCTTGAATTTAACATTGACTGGTCATCCAGAAAATAAAATATGAAATTTTGAACATTTTTAGATTTTGAGAAAATTTGTTGAATATTTGCTAAATTGTCAATTTTTCTTAGAAATAAGGTTCCAGACAGGCAAAATTTTCATTATGAGTCATTTCTAAGACATTTAAAAAAACGTCAATTTTTGGCCAATTTTGATAAAAAATGATGGACTAACCCCTTGTGATTTTTAAAATGTTTGGCCAAAAATGTTATGATTTAGATTTTCCTTGAAATTGCAGGAAATGTTGCTCAGGACCCTTAGATGATATTCCTTGAATTTAACATTGACTGGTCATTTAGAAAATAAAATATGAAATTTGGAAAATTTTAGATTTTGAGAAAATTTGTTGAATATTTGCCAAATTGTCAATTTTTCTTAGAAATAAGGTTCCAGACAGGCTAAATTTTCATTATGAGTCATTTCTAAGACATTTTCAAAAACGTCAATTTTTGGCCAATTTTGATAAAAAATTATAGACTAACCCCTTGTGATTTTTAAAATTTTTGGCCAAAAATGTTATGATTTAGATTTTCCTTAAAATTGCAGGAAATGTTGCTTAGGACCCATAGATGATATTCCTTGAATTTAACATTGACTGGTCATCCAGAAAATAAAATATGAAATTTGATAAATTGTTAGATTTTCAGAAAATTTGTTGAAAATTTGCCAAATTGTCCATTTTTCTTAGAAATAAGGTTCCAGACAGGCTAAATTTTCATTATGAGTCATTTCTAAGACATTTTCAAAAACGTCAATTTTTGGCCAATTTTGATAAAAATTGATGGACTAACCCCTTGTGATTTTTAAAATTTTTGGCCAAAAATGTTATGATTGATGAATTTTCCTTAAAATTGCAGGAAATCTTGCTTAGGACCCATAGATGATATTCCTTGAATTTAACATTGACTGGTCATCCAGAAAATAAAATATGAAATTTGATAAATTGTTAGATTTTCAGAAAATTTGTTGAAAATTTGCCAAATTGTCCATTTTTCTTAGAAATAAGGTTCCAGACAGGCTAAATTTTCATTATGAGTCATTTCTAAGACATTTTCAAAAACGTCAATTTTTGGCCAATTTTGATAAAAATTGATGGACTAACCCCTTGTGATTTTTAAAATTTTTGGCCAAAAATGTTATGATTGATGAATTTTCCTTAAAATTGCAGGAAATCTTGCTTAGGACCCATAGATGATATTCCTTGAATTTAACATTGACTGGTCATCCAGAAAATAAAATATGAAATTTGGAAAATGTTTAGATTTTCAGAAAATTTGTTGAAAATTTGCCAAATTGTCCATTTTTCTTAGAAATAAGGTTCCAGACAGGCTAAATTTTCATTATGAGTCATTTCTAAGACATTTTCAAAAACGTCAATTTTCGGCAATTTTTGATAAAAATTGATGAACTAAACCCCTTGTGATTTTAAAATTGTTGGCCAAAAATGTTATGATTTAGATTTTCCTTAAAATTGCACGAAATGTTGCTTAGGACCCATAGATGATAATCCTTGAATTTAACATTGACTGGTCATCCAGAAAATAAAATATGAAATTTGGAAAATGTTTAGATTTTGAGAAAATTTGTTGAAAATTTGCCAAATTGTCAATTTTTCTTAGAAATAAGGTTCCAGACAGGCTAAATTTTCATTATGAGTCATTTCTAAGACATTTTCAAAAACGTCAATTTTTGGCAATTTTTGATAAAAATTGATGGACTAACCCCTTGTGATTTTTAAAATTTTTGGCCAAAAATGTTATGATTGATGAATTTTCCTTAAAATTGCAGGAAATGTTGCTTAGGACCCATAGATGATATTCCTTGAATTTAACATTGACTGGTCATCCAGAAAATAAAATATGAAATTTTGAAATTTTTTAGATTTTGAGAAAATTTGTTGAATTTTTGCCAAATTGTCCATTTTTCTTAGAAATAAGGTTCCAGACAGGCTAAATTTTCATTATGAGTCATTTCTAAGACATTTTCAAAAACGTCAATTTTTGGCAATTTTTGATAAAAATTGATGGAGAAACCCCTTGTGATTTTAAAAATTTTTGGCCAAAAATGTTATGATTGATGAATTTTCCTTAAAATTGCAGGAAATGTTGCTTAGGACCCATAGATGATATTCCTTGAATTTAACATTGACTGGTCATCCAGAAAATAAAATATGAAATTTTGAAAATTTTTAGATTTTGAGAAAATTTGTTGAATTTTTGACAAATTGTCAATTTTTCTTAGAAATAAGGTTCCAGACAGGCAAAATTTTCATTATGAGTCATTCCTAAGACATTTTCAAAAACGTCAATTTTCGGCAATTTTTGATAAAAATTGATGAACTAAACCCCTTGTGATTTTTAAAATTGTTGGCCAAAAATGTTATGATTTAGATTTTCCTTAAAATTGCACGAAATGTTGCTTAGGACCCATAGATGATATTCCTTGAATTTAACATTGACTGGTCATCCAGAAAATAAAATATGAAATTTGGAAAATGTTTAGATTTTGAGAAAATTTGTTGAAAATTTGCCAAATTGTCCATTTTTCTTAGAAATAAGGTTCCAGACAGGCTAAATTTTCATTATGAGTCATTTCTAAGACATTTTCAAAAACGTCAATTTTTGGCAATTTTTGATAAAAATTGATGGACTAACCCCTTGTGATTTTAAAATTTTTGGCCAAAAATGTTATGATTGATGAATTTTCCTTAAAATTGCAGGAAATGTTGCTTAGGACCCATAGATGATATTCCTTGAATTTAACATTGACTGGTCATCCAGAAAATAAAATATGAAATTTTGAAAATTTTTAGATTTTGAGAAAATTTGTTGAATTTTTGCCAAATTGTCAATTTTTCTTAGAAATAAGGGGCTAAGTTTTCATTATGAGTCATTTCTAAGACATTTAAAAAAACGTCAATTTTTGGCCAATTTTGATAAAAATTGATGGACTAACCCCTTGTGATTTTTAAAATTTTTGACCAAAAATGTTATGATTGATGAATTTTCCTTAAAATTGCAGGAAATGTTGCTTAGGACCCATAGATGATATTCCTTGAATTTAACATTGACTGGTCATCCAGAAAATAAAATATGAAATTTGGAAAAAATTTTAGATTTTGAGAAAATTTGTTGAACATTTGCCAAATTGTCCATTTTTCTTAGAAATAAGGGGCTTAGTTTTCATTATGAGTCATTTCTAAGACATTTAAAAAAACGTCAATTTTTGGCCAATTTTGATAAAAATTGATGGACTAACCCCTTGTGATTTTTTAAATTTTTGGCCAAAAATGTTATGATTTAGATTTTCCTTAAAATTGCAGGAAATGTTGCTTCGGACCCATAGACGATATTCCTTGAATTTAAAATTGACTGGTCATCCAAAAAATAAAATATGAAATTTGGAAAATTTTTAGATTTTGAGAAAATTTGTTGAATTTTTGCCAAATTGTCCATTTTTTCTTAGAAATAAGGTTCCAGACAGGCAAAATTTTCATTATGAGTCATTTCTAAGACATTTTCAAAAACGTCAATTTTTTGCCAATTGTGATTTTTAAAATTGTTGGCCAATTGTGATTTTTAAAATTGTTGGCCAAAAATGTTATGATTTAGATTTTCCTTAAAATTGCAGGAAATGTTGCTTAGGACCCATAGATGATATTCCTTGAATTTAACATTGACTGGTCATCTAGAAAATAAAATATGAAATTTGGAAATTTTTAGATTTTGAGAAAATTTGTTGAATTTTTGCCAAATTGTCCATTTTTTCTTAGAAATAAGGTTCCAGACAGGCTAAATTTTCATTATGAGTCATTTCTAAGACATTTTCAAAAACGTCAATTTTTTGCCAATTGTGATTTTTAAAATTGTTGGCCAATTGTGATTTTTAAAATTGTTGGCCAAAAATGTTCTGATTTAGATTTTCCTTAAAATTGCAGGAAATATTGCTGAGGACCCATAGATGATATTCCTTGAATTTAACATTGACTGGTCATCCAGAAAATAAAATTTGATAAATTTTTAAATTTTGAGAAAATTTGTTGAAAATTTGCCAAATTGTCCATTTTTCTTAGAAATAAGGTTCCAGACAAGCTAAATTTTCATTATGAGTCATTTCTAAGACATTTTCAAAAACGTCAATTTTTGGCCAATTTTGATAAAAATTGATGGACTAACCCCTTGTGATTTTTAAAATTGTTGGCCAAAAATGTTATGATTTAGATTTTCCTTAAAATTGCAGGAAATGTTGCTTAGGACCCATAGATGATATTCCTTGAATTTAACATTGACTGGTCATCCAAAAAATAAAATATGAAATTTGGAAAAATTTTAGATTTTGAGAAAATTTGTTAGAATATTTGCCAAATTGTCAATTTTTCTTAGAAATAAGGTTCCAGACAGGCTAAATTTTCATTATGAGTCATTTCTAAGACATTTTCAAAAACGTCAATTTTTTGCCAATTTTGATACAAATTGTGATTTTTAAAATTGTTGGCCAAAAATGTTATGATTCAGATTTTCTTTAAAATTGCAGGAAATGTTGCTTAGGACCCATAGATGATATTCCTTTAATTTAACATTGACTGGTCATCCAGAAAATAAAATATGAAATTTGGAAAATGTTTAGATTTTGAGAAAATTTGTTGAATATTTGCCAAATTGTCAATTTTTCTTAGAAATAACGTTCCAGACAGGCTAAATTTTCATTATGAGTCATTTCTAAGACATTTTCAAAAACGTCAATTTTTGGCCAATTTTGATAAAAATTTAATATTTTGATTTTTTGATTTTGATTTATTTTTTTTAATTTTTGGCCAAAAATGTTATGATTTAGATTTTCCTTAAAATTGCAGGAAATGTTGCTTAGAACCCATAGATGATATTCCTTGAATTTAACATTGACTGGTCATCTAGAAAATAAAATATTAAATTTGGAATATTTTTAGATTTTAAGAAAATTTGTTGAATTTTTGCCAAAATGTCAATTTTTCTTAGAAATAAGGTTCCAGACAGGCTAAATTTTCATTATGAGTCATTTCTAAGACGTTTTCAAAAACGTCAATATTTTGCCATTTTTGATAAAAATTGATGGACTAACCCCTTGTGATTTTTTTAATTTTTGGCCAAAAATTTTATGATTTAGATTTTCCTTAAAATTGCAGGAAATGTTGCTTAGGACCCATAGATGATATTCCTTGAATTTAACATTGACTGGTCATCTAGAAAATAAAATATGAAATTTGGAAAAATTTTAGATTTTGAGAAAATTTGTTGAATATTTGCCAAATTGTCAATTTTTCTTAGAAATAAGGTTCCAGACAGGCTAAATTTTCATTATGAGTCATTTCTAAGACGTTTTCAAAAACGTCAATATTTTGCCATTTTTGATAAAAATTGATGGACTAACCCCTTGTGATTTTTTTAATTTTTGGCCAAAAATTTTATGATTTAGATTTTCCTTAAAATTGCAGGAAATGTTGCTTAGGACCCATAGATGATATTCCTTGAATTTAACATTGACTGGTCATCTAGAAAATAAAATATGAAATTTGGAAAAATTTTAGATTTTGAGAAAATTTGTTGAATATTTGCCAAATTGTCAATTTTTCTTAGAAATAAGGTTCCAGACAGGCTAAATTTTCATTATGAGTCATTTCTAAGACTTTTTTTAAAAACGTCAATATTTTGCCATTTTTGATAAAAATTGATGGACTATAAACCCCTTGTGATTTTTTTAATTTTTGGCCAAAAATGTTATGATTTAGATTTTCCTTAAAATTGCAGGAAATGTTGCTTAGGACCCATAGATGATATTCCTTGAATTTAACATTGACTGGTCATCCAAAAAATAAAATATGAAATTTGTAAATTTTTTAGATTTTGAGAAAATTTGTTGAATATTTGCCAAATTGTCAATTTTTCTTAGAAATAACGTTCCAGACAGGCTAAATTTTCATTATGAGTCATTTCTAAGACATTTTCAAAAACGTCAATTTTTGGCCATTTTTGATAAAAATTGATGGACTAACCCCTTGTGATTTTTAAAATTTTTGGCCAAAAATGTTATGATTTAGATTTTCCTTAACATTGCAGGAAATGTTGCTTAGGACCCATAGATGATATTCCTTGAATTTAACATTGACTGGTCATCCAGAAAATAAAATATGAAATTCGGAAAATGTTTAGATTTTGAGAAAATTTGTTGAAAATTTGCCAAATTGTCCATTTTTCTTAGAAATAAGGGGCTAAGTTTTCATTATGAGTCATTTCTAAGACATTTTAAAAAACGTCAATTTTTGGCCAATTTTAATAAAAATTTATGGACTAACCCCTTGTGATTTTTTAAATTTTTGGCCAAAAATGTTATGATTTAGATTTTCCTTAACATTGCAGGAAATGTTGCTTAGGACCCATAGATGATATTCCTTGAATTTAACATTGACTGGTCATCCAGAAAATAAAATATAAAATTTGGAAAATGTTTAGATTTGTTGAAAAATTGATGAAAATTTGCCAAATTGTCCATTTTTCTCAGAAATAAGGGGCTAAGTTTTCATTATGAGTCATTTCTAAGACATTTTTAAAAACGTCAATTTTTGGCAAATTTTGATAAAAATTTAATATTTTGATTTTTGGATGACCAGTCAATGTTAAATTCAAGGAATATCATCTATTGGTCCTAAGCAACATTTCCTGCAATTTTAGGGAAATCTAAATCATAACATTTTTGGCCAAAAATTAAATAAAAATTTTTTTTTTTAATTTTTGGCCAAAAATGTTATGATTTAGATTTTCCTTAAAATTGCAGGAAATGTTGCTTAGAACCCATAGATGATATTCCTTGAATTTAACATTGACTGGTCATCTAGAAAATAAAATATTAAATTTGGAATATTTTTAGATTTTAAGAAAATTTGTTGAATTTTTGCCAAAATGTCCATTTTTCTTAGAAATAAGGTTCCAGACAGGCTAAATTTTCATTATGAGTCATTTCTAAGACGTTTTCAAAAACGTCAATATTTTGCCATTTTTGATAAAAATTGATGGACTAACCCCTTGTGATTTTTTTAATTTTTGGCCAAAAATTTTATGATTTAGATTTTCCTTAAAATTGCAGGAAATGTTGCTTAGGACCCATAGATGATATTCCTTGAATTTAACATTGACTGGTCATCTAGAAAATAAAATATGAAATTTGGAAAAATTTTAGATTTTGAGAAAATTTGTTGAATATTTGCCAAATTGTCAATTTTTCTTAGAAATAAGGTTCCAGACAGGCTAAATTTTCATTATGAGTCATTTCTAAGACTTTTTTTAAAAACGTCAATATTTTGCCATTTTTGATAAAAATTGATGGACTATAAACCCCTTGTGATTTTTTTAATTTTTGGCCAAAAATGTTATGATTTAGATTTTCCTTAAAATTGCAGGAAATGTTGCTTAGGACCCATAGATGATATTCCTTGAATTTAACATTGACTGGTCATCCAAAAAATAAAATATGAAATTTGTAAAATTTTTAGATTTTGAGAAAATTTGTTGAATATTTGCCAAATTGTCAATTTTTCTTAGAAATAAGGTTCCAGACAGGCTAAATTTTCATTATGAGTCATTTCTAAGACTTTTTTTAAAAACGTCAATATTTTGCCATTTTTGATAAAAATTGATGGACTATAAACCCCTTGTGATTTTTTTAATTTTTGGCCAAAAATGTTATGATTTAGATTTTCCTTAAAATTGCAGGAAATGTTGCTTAGGACCCATAGATGATATTCATTGAATTTAACATTGACTGGTCGTCCAGAAAATAAAATATGAAATTTGGAAAAATTTTAGATTTTGAGAAAATTTGTTGAATATTTGCCAAATTGTCAATTTTTCTTAGAAATAAGGTTCCAGACAGGCTAAATTTTCATTATGAGTCATTTCTAAGACATTTTCAAAAACGTCAATTTTTTGCCATTTTTGAAAAAAATTGTGATTTTTAAAATTGTTGGCCAAAAATGTTATGATTCAGATTTTCTTTAAAATTGCAAGAAATGTTGCTTAGGACCCATAGATGATATTCCTTTAATTTAACATTGACTGGTCATCCAGAAAATAAAATATGAAATTTGGAAAATGTTTAGATTTTGAGAAAATTTGTTGAATATTTGGCAAATTGTCAATTTTTCTTAGAAATAACGTTCCAGACAGGCTAAATTTTCATTATGAGTCATTTCTAAGACATTTTCAAAAACGTCAATTTTTGGCCAATTTTGATAAAAATAAAGTTCCAGACAGGCTAAATTTTCATTATGAGTCATTTCTAAGACATTTTTAAAAACGTCAATTTTTGGCCATTTTTGATAAAAATTGATGGACTAACCCCTTGTGATTTTTAAAATTTTTGGCCAAAAATGTTATGATTTAGATTTTCCTTAAAATTGCAGGAAATGTTGCTTAGAACCCATAGATGATATTCCTTGAATTTAACATTGACTGGTCATCCAGAAAATAAAATATGAAATTTGGAAAATGTTTAGATTTTGAGAAAATTTGTTGAATTTTTGCCAAAATGTCAATTTTTCTTAGAAATAAGGTTACAGACAGGCTAAATTTTCATTATGAGTCATTTCTAAGACGTTTTCAAAAACGTCAATATTTTGCCATTTTTGATAAAAATTGATGGACTAACCCCTTGTGATTTTTTTAATTTTTGGCCAAAAATGTTATGATTTAGATTTTCCTTAAAATTGCAGGAAATGTTGCTTAGGACCCATAGATGATATTCCTTGAATTTAACATTGACTGGTCATCTAGAAAATAAAATATGAAATTTGGAAAAATTTTAGATTTTGAGAAAATTTGTTGAATATTTGCCAAATTGTCAATTTTTCTTAGAAATAAGGTTCCAGACAGGCTAAATTTTCATTATGAGTCATTTCTAAGACTTTTTTTAAAAACGTCAATATTTTGCCATTTTTGATAAAAATTGATGGACTATAAACCCCTTGTGATTTTTTTAATTTTTGGCCAAAAATGTTATGATTTAGATTTTCCTTAAAATTGCAGGAAATGTTGCTTAGGACCCATAGATGATATTCCTTGAATTTAACATTGACTGGTACCACATCCAAAAAATAAAATATGAAATTTGTAAAATTTTTAGATTTTGAGAAAATTTGTTGAATATTTGCCAAATTGTCAATTTTTCTTAAAAAAAAGGTTCCAGACAGGCTAAATTTTCATTATGAGTCATTTCTAAGACATTTTCAAAAACGTCAATTTTTGGCCAATTGTGATTTTTAAAATTGTTGGCCAATTGTGATTTTTAAAATTGTTGGCCAAAAATGTTATGATTTAGATTTTCCTTAAAATTGCAGGAAATGTTGCTTAGGACCCATAGATGATATTCATTGAATTTAACATTGACTGGTCATCCAGAAAATAAAATATGAAATTTGGAAAAATTTTAGATTTTGAGAAAATTTGTTGAATATTTGCCAAATTGTCAATTTTTCTTAGAAATAAGGTTCCAGACAGGCTAAATTTTCATTATGAGTCATTTCTAAGACATTTTCAAAAACGTCAATTTTTTTGCCAATTTTGATAAAAATTGTGATTTTTTAAATTGTTGGCCAAAAATGTTATGATTTAGATTTTCTTTAAAATTGCAGGAAATGTTGCTTAGGACCCATAGATGATATTCATTGAATTTAACATTGACTGGTCATCCAGAAAATAAAATATGAAATTTGGAAAAATTTTAGATTTTGAGAAAATTTGTTGAATATTTGCCAAATTGTCAATTTTTCTTAGAAATAAGGTTCCAGACAGGCTAAATTTTCATTATGAGTCATTTCTAAGACATTTTCAAAAACGTCAATTTTTTTGCCAATTTTGATAAAAATTGTGATTTTTTAAATTGTTGGCCAAAAATGTTATGATTTAGATTTTCTTTAAAATTGCAGGAAATGTTGCTTAGGACCCATAGATGATATTCCTTTAATTTAACATTGACTGGTCATCCAGAAAATAAAATATGAAATTTGGAAAATGTTTAGATTTTGAGAAAATTTGTTGAATTTTTGCCAAAATGTAAATTTTTCTTAGAAATAAGGGGCTAAGTTTTCATTATGAGTCATTTCTAAGACATTTTTAAAAACGTCAATATTTTGCCATTTTTGATAAAAATTGATGGACTAACCCCTTGTGATTTTTTTAATTTTTGGCCAAAAATGTTATGATTTAGATTTTCCTTACACACAGACACGAACAAAAAATGAATAATGATTCAAAGTACACCATAGGTTGGATTTGCCGCAATGTGGAATAATGCACTGTACATAAGTCTTTGTCAATATAATCATTTATCGAGGTTCCTTCTGGGTAGGACAAGTGATGAATGAGTCGAAATGTATTCGGTTGTTGTTTGGGGACCAACCCAATTGGGGAACATTGCAGTTGCGGGAAAGGGGGTTTTGAAAACGGACCTGCTATTCGACCCAGGCTAATTTCTTTTTCAAGTTTGTCAAAAACAACAATTGGATTTTCAGAGGCTGATGCAAGACACTTGGCCTCACGTCGCACCCGTGGCCCATTATAGTGTAAATGAAACCCATGCGTGAAACCCGATAACAACAATTCGGCTGCCCTAGCATCGGGATAAATGGACAACCATGCTTGCAGAATGTCAATCTTAATGGGCGTTGGAGGGACGAAAATTGTCAACGGCACGCGCGTCTCCGGCTTTTGCCCCTTGCACCATCAAATGGGAAACTGGGGGGTTGTGGTACCCCGTTTTGGTAGCTACGCGACGATTTTGAACAGCGTAATTCCCAATGGGAAATTGGCGTTTGGGGTCGCCCGAGCTAGCGCGACATGAAATTGCCCCATGACCGACTCGAAAACACTTGGCGCACTTATGGGCAAACTTGCAGTAAGTCCAGTTGCAACCTTTAACCTGGTTGAAACCAAAGCAAACCCCCGAGCCCTTGTTACCGCGGTTCGTGGCAACTGAACTCACTGAAGGATTGGAAAGCGGATTGGACAAAACAGGCGTTGCCGCAACGGTGACCCACAATTCCGTGTCAATTGCTCCCCACGAACGGGTCGGGTTGGCCTCCTGGCGCAGTCGAAATTGCTCGTCGTACGCCCGCCACCCCAACCCGCCGAACTGCGCGGCCGCTGTTCTCACTGTCTCGGCGTACTTGAGCAGCTCGCCTACTCTATGGGGGTGGCGCATGGCGAAAATGGCCATGAAAGTATGGAATGCCGAAATCCATTTGTCGATGGACTCAATCTTTTTTCGGTTGCCCTCGGGTTTGCACACCAGCGCGCCGTTTTCAAGGGACAGCGCAAGGGTTTTCATAGCATGCGTAGAAGCCAGAGACGCGATCGCCGTATCATTACATAGCAGGGCCAAATCTACAAAGTGGCCCTGCCATATTTTCTCTTTTATAGTAAGGGGCACTTGAAAACCTAAGGGAGCCTCGCCCTGAAACGAAGAAATAGGTTCCGGTCTACCCCAGTCATAGTTATTATTAATACCCGCATTACTACTATTAGCAACATTACCACCTTGGCCAAAAGCCGGGACAGGCGGGCCAGCAAGGTAAGGGACGGTACCGTCCCCCCTTGAGATGCTAGAAATTACGGCATCTCCGTCAGAACTGTCCTTGTCGTGACACTCACCCCATGCCCTGCGTGTTGCTTCCGGCTGTTGATTTGCAACTGGCTCAGCCACTTGATTCGGACGACCATGCTCCAAAAGTTCCTCCGTAGCTGGCGGACTGGAGCGAGCCCGCGTTCTGGGGTTGTTCGTCATGGGCCTTGACTCGGCGCTTGCCTTCCGTTGCGCGGAGCGGGGCCGACCCCGCGGTCTTTTTACTGTCTCTACCAGAGACACTCCTCTTGTCTTCTTTGTGGCCTTAGGCATTTTTTGCAACACGCAGGTTGAAGATACTAGCCTATTACTTTGAAATGTATATCAAAACGATGAAACGCTGGAGTACAAAAAGATGTGTTCACATTCAGATGCTGCGACGAAGTGGGCTTGCCCACGAGGCAGCAGCCCAAAATAAAGTCATATCCTGACCACGTTACCGGTGCTAACGCGGTCAGTCCTGCTCCTGAATATTAATAAGGCCGGATAGGACACCTCCCACCACTGCTGCGTGGTTTGGCCTAGTCCGTGCTGTGTGTAAACCATTTTATCGTTTAGCTGATAAAATATATTAAAATTGCAGGAAATGTTGCTTAGGACCCATAGATGATATTCATTGAATTTAACATTGACTGGTCATCCTGAAAATAAAATATGAAATTTTGAATATTTTTAGATTTTGAGAAAATTTGTTGAATTTTTGCCAAATTGTCAATTTTTCTTAGAAATAAGGTTCCAGACAGGCTAAATTTTCATTATGAGTCATTTCTAAGACATTTTCAAAAACGTCAATTTTTGGCAATTTTTAATAAAAATTGATGGCCAAAAATGTTATGATTTAGATTTTCCTTAAAATTGCAGGAAATGTTGCTTTGGACCCATAGATGATATTCCTTGAATTTAACATTGACTGGTCATCCAGCTCACTCTTGTCTAGACTAGGTTTGAACATAAACTGCAAGGTGGGTGCCAACTCGGCTGCGGCGATTGCAAGGGCTGCATTTGGAATATCGTCTGGACCGACTGCTTTGTTGGTCTTCAATGAAGTAAGAAGCTTCTCCACGCCGTCGACAATAATGTCGATATCTGGCATGTCTGGAAATGGAGGAGGCAAGGTTGGAAGATTGAAACCTTCTTTGGAAAATACACTCTGAAATTGATCTGCTAATTGTTTAGCCTTGGCTTGATCATCCACAATGGTCTCATCCCCGGTCTTCAAGGTCTGAATACCCACGTTGTCTTTTTTACGTGACCTGATGAAATTCCAAAATGTCTTTGTATCTTCAGACGTTGATAGTAGTGCGATGTAGTTTCTACTTGCTTTACGAAGTTCTTTGTCAACTTCGTTCCGAATTCTCTTGAACTTGTCCCATTGCTGTTGTCCCCCGTGCTTTTTAGCCTTGATATAATAACGCTCCTTTTTTTCTACATAATTGTTTGTGCCTGTATGTAAACCAGGGCGGATGCCATTTGCCCTTTAACTGTTTCTCAACAAGGCCTGTGATGGTATCCCTAATCAAACACCAGTTTTCATTCACCGTCCTCCCTTCTGGTTGTCGTGCAAAAAAATCTTCAGTGAAGTTCCGAACATCATTTTTGTAAGCCTGCTCATCCATTTTGTTCCAAACGTATACAGTTCTTGATGGTTTTACTACTTTGGGAGTCTCAGTTCTAATGTCCACCGTAACAATGCTATGGTCTGTGATTGGTGCATAAGGGCAGACATGACTAACATGTCATGGTCTGGTAGTAAAACAAAGATCCAAAATATTTTCTGTTCCATTGCTATCTCTCCGTGTTGTAAAGGTAACTAACTCATCCATACCATAGTCGTCTGATATAGTCAAAATCTGGTCTTGGACAAGTCCATGCGCTTCAGTGATATCCGTAGACCATTTCATGTTTGGGATATTGAAGTCTCCACCTAAGATGATATATACGGTGACTTTATTTCCTGTTGGATTTTACTCAGGCTGACATTTAGTCGGTCAAGATCGTCCTTTTCAGACGGAGGCCTGTAGTAACTCCCTATAAAAATATTTTCATGACCAATAAGCAACTGACACCAAATTTGTTCACTTCCTTCTTGAGTTAAAGGCAGTATACATCATTGGTAATCTCGAAAATCAGAAATTTTCACAGATTTACGCCTAACTTACACAATATAAACATGATGACCGTAGAAAGCTTCCCCTGAAATGGTTTTGTCTGAAGTGCTATAGTCTTTGAGAAATGAGTAAAACAATTAGTTTTCGTCTCATGAGACGAAAACTCAATTCGCCCCAAAACCATTTCGCCCAATAGCCATTTCGCCCCATACCACTTCGCCCGAGTGTCATTTCGCCCCAAATTACCTCGTCCAAACACTACATCGCCTAAATGCCACTTCGCCCCAAAACCACTTCGTGCACAGGCCGTGGTTCAGGGCGAAATGGTTCAGGGCGAAGTGGTTTTGGGGCGAAATTACTGCAAACCCTTTTTTACCGTTTTCTCAAAGGTTAGACGAAGTACGGAGCTGGTTTTTGCTCAGGTTGGTTTTAATCATGCATATCTTCAATCACACAGGGGGGATAAAAGTATTTGTAACAGTTTACCAATCATGTATACTATCTTTAAATCTAGTCTTTCAATGCGTGAAACAGAATCTTTAATTGCAATAAAAACTCCTCCGCCTCCCCTGGCGTTTCGATCCTTTCTCGTCACTTGGTATTGGCTAGGAAAAATTTCAGCAGATGCAATATTTTCGTCAAGCCATGATTCTGACCCCAGAATTACATCTGGACTATTTGTTGCAATGAAGGCGTGGAATTCAGCGATCTTCTTTTTAATGCTTTGAAAGTTGATGACGGCGATTGTGAGCTTCTTATTACATGTTGACTTTTGCTTATGTTTACGATAAGATTTCCGTTGAATAGGTCTATCTGGAGTCGAAGTGTGCACTGACATATTCGGCTGATCAAGTTTATAGTCATCAGAAGCGATACTATAGTCCTGGACATCTTCGGAACACTGGTCTGGCAAAAATAAGGAGTCTGATATATTTTTTGCAGAGCGGGTCACATATGGCTGCTAGTTCCACACAACAAACAATTTGTCGTCAGCTTGTTTCGCTAAACTTTGTCCCACGTGCGACTTGCAAGCTGACGTCAATAATTAAGGTGAACGAGTTGAGGACGAAAGGTGAGTACAATTAAGGTGTGCACACAAAGTTTGCGAATTTCAACAACTGTCGGAAAAACCACAGGCTGTTAAGCGACAAAATATGCCGATGGTGTTCATTTCCCATTTTAATTATATGCAATTTTCCCATATCTATAGTTCTACTTTATTGAAGAGCCCCTGAAATACAATTTCAGGGGCCCTTTGAGAAACCCAATCATTTACAAAGACCAAATCAATATTTTGATAAACTGAAGATCACCCTATAGGCGTCTACAATGAAAAAACAAGATAATGCTTATGCTCATAAGCATAAATACATATGTTAGAGCTAATGGAATGCAACATTTGGCAAGAAAATGTGACACAAGCGGTCTTGTGACCGGGGGCCAATTTCATGGCGCTGTTAAGCACAACAGGTTACTTAGCACAGAATTTATGTTCTTTATATTGCAAAAATGGGTTGCTAGCCAAAATAGTATGCGATGTGCATTTACTAATTTTGCTATTGTTTCTAAAAACACAATTTCACATACAATTTTGGCTTGTAACACATTTTAAAAAGCACAGAAATGTTTATATGTACTATAAACAGCACCATAAAATTTGCCCTAGGCAATTTGTTTGAAAATACCTTTTCCACCCCCTAATCTGGACGTCAGATACAGGACAAATAACGATACTTATCTGTTGTCTCGTGATGTAGTCACCGAGAGGGACTGTGACATTTATCAGGCGATGGCGGAAACAATTTGACATTATACAAATAATAAATGTTTATAAGTGGAATAAAACATTAAATCTGTCACCGAACATTCATTACTGGTTTTATAAAACACCAGAATAAATTCCCGTCATCTGAATTTACAAATTGCCGTTGAATCGCACGCCATGTGTCGGGTGAGCAGCTGGCTAGCTCGAGATGAACGTGCCCGCTTTAACACACAACGTGTAGTTGGAGTGGACATTCCACGCGGTGCTTTATACTGAATAATAAACAACACGTGATTGACAACGCACTAATCAGATGACGAGGATTTATGCGGGCGTTTTATAATTTCCTACCGATGGTGACGGGCCAACGTCAGTCAATGGATGGGTAGTACATAGACAGTACCAAACTGGCTACACCATCGCCTGGTGATCACTGTGTCCCCATGTTCATGATCGTGGCCATCGTGGGATGAAACAAAATTATTGTTATTTGGAAAGATATCTCGAACACAAAAATTTCATTTTAAATACATGTGTAAATGCACCAAATTTAAACTAGTACGTGCACCTACCACAAGTGCATAAACTGTTCGTGCTATTTGCACAAATGCTAGCAATTTTTTAATTATTTATTTGCTTATTTTTAATTACATGTATGGATAACCGATTATGAAAAAAATTAATTAATAGTAAAATATAACTACATTGAGTCGCATCTTGACCAAAAACAAGAGCAATTCGTGACATTACAAAGTTAGTCAATCGGAACACAGCACGGATCAGGGACGCGTTCAATAGCGCAAATATGGTTGACAGCGTAGGTAACTCGGAATGCTGCAACCGAAATGGCTTATTGAATAACTGTATGGCAAAACGTACGATCAAACATGTCCACTGTAAATAACGCTGTTTGCAACGGTAGGTAAGTCGTTTACACGTACGAGCCAATATTGGCTCCTACGCGCGGCTGGTACTCATCCCCGGTTTCCGTGGCATGGAGTGACTAGGAGCAATGCTACATGTACTCCTCCTGGATGGGATGCCAGTCTATCGCAGGTCTACCAACTAGTTGGGTTTCCCCTACCGTATTTGCTGGTACTCATTTATACACCTGGGTGGAGAGAGACAACATTAGCCTCTGTCACACACTCAAGCGTGACCGACTAAAGCGGACAATTGTCAACATGGCGGCCGAACACAAACGCTAAACCCTTTGTTCCATTCGCCATATTGACATTTGTCCGCTCTCGGTCCTCAATGCGCAAGCGCACTGGTCACGCTTGAGTGATATGACATAGGCTAATGGAGTGAAGTTTCTTGTCCCAGGACACGACGCGGTGCAATGGCCAGGTTTCGAACCATGGACCTCTCGACCAAAGGTCCGACACGCGATCCACTAGACCACCACGTCTCCACGCGTAAAGTGCTACGGGTGCACACTTAAGACGAGGATTTTGACAATTACATCGCAAATCAAATATAATGCTAACTCGGCTGGTGGTGGTGGTCTTCCGCAGTCAAAGAATGAACACTGCTTAGCACCATGGAGCTATGTTAGCACGTCGAATGTTGAAGCGAAATATAGACTTAAAACCCCAAGGTCATAGCCGCAATTTATTCGTCCGCTATCTTGGTATGTTAAGCACGACACCTCCGAGTTGGGATTGCTTGGGGTGCAATAGGTATTAGGAATATTGTGCGTTCAATGTTTTCGGTAGGCTGGGATTAGACTGGTTCTCAAACCACATATTCCATGAAAACGAGGACTGGTATTAGAGCGCTGTTGATTGGCTAAACGACATGCAATGCAGCATAAGGCAAAATGCTGTATTTGTTTATGTTGATCATGTCAATACACTGCATCATGTCAATACAATTGATTCAATAATCCTGGGACAACAGGCAAACACCTACAACACTCCCCAAACCGTGCATTGGAATGCATTTATGCTTTATCGACGACCCTGCGGGAATCATCAGTATCCAACATATATGGGGCACTATCGTCCTCTAAGTACGCTGATGGTTTCCTGAGCATACTTTACGTGGTATTGGCCATGGAACCTGCGATGTGATGACGACGTAAAGTCACTTTTCTGACTAAAAATGGCTTCCAAAATCGGTCCTCATATTCGTGTTCCTATGTGGAATATGAGGTCTGGGAACCAGTCTATGCTAGGATGGCCCATTGTGCTGTTGAATGCGCCCTGGGAATCCAGATTTATATCCCGTATATCTGGCACCCACATGTAACTTTTTGTGTTTGTAGACCCTATAAAATCTCATTAAAACTACTAAGGCCAAACAAAATAAATGGTGCGTTTACGGTAACGGCCTAAACAAAATCCAGGTAGGTAGGAAAATAATTTTATTTCGTCATTTTTTTTACATTTCAGTTCATGCATTTGCGTGTTGTTTTGCAATGTTTGAAACTCACTATTAACCATGTTCATGTACAAGTGTAGAAAATGTTATGTTCGTTGGAAATTATTGCAAATAGTGCTCATTTAAAATTATTAACTTGAAAATTGGCAATAAAAAGTTTGAGGTCGGCAATTTGGCCTCAAAAATTCCAGGTAGGTCTGGTTACCGTAAACACACCATTTATTTTGTTTGGCCTAATTGAGGTCAATATTTGTCCATACAATACAAAATGTGAACCTTCAAAATACAGCACCCTTTAGGCTAAACAGTTTGAAAATGTTTTAAAAATATATATAAATGGCTGGTACTGAAAACGCAAAATTTTGCAAATACTGAGAATGTGCAGTTACAAATACTGAGAATGTGCAGTTACAAAAATACTCTTCATATTAAAATACCTGCATATATATACGCCTATGTAATGGCAACAGACATGGGCGTGGCTTACTTTCACAGCTCCTCGTGGGCCTGCAAGAATAATAAGGAGAAAGTGAACATATTGATGCCAAATAGTATTCATACATGTACGTATGTGGGTCCGTCCACACTCATGCGCACGTACAACTGATACATGTAACTTGGAGAGTGAAACACAAAAAGAGACTAAACGGCAAGAATTTTGCCCCCTTTTGGCCTCAAGTACATTCCCAATCACTTATTTTCTGTGATAACCAAAAATGGCTGTTCTCTCTAAAAAATATTCTAAGAAATTACAGGGTATTCTTGAAGATGTCACGTTCGTGATGGGGACTGACATTGCCATCTGAAAAATGCTAAAAGCATTAATTACATTACAAAATAATACCCACACATCATGTATTACATTAGCTCTAAAAGATTGATGAAACATTAACCCAAACCAATACACCAGTTGCGTGATAGATTTGCATAAATCCTAGATTCCCGCCTTCACGCTATGGCGCTCGCATGTCAGGTATGGGCAATACAAAACCCATTTAACATTCATTCTCCCCAACGCAAGCTAAATCACCTTTCCTCATCAGTTCTTCACCGAGTTTATTTCTTAGTATCAGTTATATTCAGTATCAATTTAAATGCTTGGCCTGGGTGTTCAAAAACCAATGTTTTTGATGAATATTGATAGAAACTCTGAATGTGAAAGGGTAGTGGCCGATTCTTATTTGTGACCCGCTCTGCAAAAAAAAGGCCCTTAAAGGCAGTATACATAATTGGTAAGCTCGAAAATCAGACATGTTCACAGATTTACAGATGTTATTTTGAAACACCCTATTATCTACCATGCAATCCTGGTGATACCCCTTGCTGCTTTATGCTTACAGGTAACAACACGCGGCACTACACAACAGGGGCAAATTTCATAAAACTGTTTAGCAGAAAAATGTGCTTAATCCAAAATTAGTTTGCTTTATAAAAATAGGTTAATAGTCAAAATTGCATATCAACTTGTGTTCTTAGCTAGAATAGCAGAAGACCAGTCAGTTGTAATACAAATCACATATGATTTTGACTTCTAACCCAATTTTATAAAACAAACAAATTTTGCAGTAAGCAAATTTCTCTGCTAAACAGCTTTATGAAATTGGCCCCAGTACTCACCGGATCCAATCTACTGCATTGGCACTGTGTGCTTTCCTGTGGCTGCTCCACAAGCTCCATCCCTTCATGGATTATCGGCTGCCGTGTCTGCCTTTTGGCATATTCCTGACATCAAAAACAGAACTAATGTGATGACTGATGCATAATACAGGGCCATAGTCAGTTTGGTTGAATATGAAAGCGGTTATATCGTAGAAACAATGTACATGTGTACATGTATAAGGGTCATTCTATGAAAACGGGACAGTGTCATCCTTACGTTGTGACACTTCTGGAGTTAATTTGTTATACATGTAATTACCGAACTTCAGAGACAGATCACACTTGCCATTTTATATATGACCTCGTGAATCGAACACCACATTTATCTGTTGATACTACCCAAAACATAACGAGAACGATTCAATAAACTAGTGCAAGTGTGACCTTTTGAAACTTTTGCTCAAAATGTGACAAATTTCACTCATAATGTAATTTGAATCGATAAAGTCCAGGGGTGGATTGCAATATAACGGTCTTAGGTCTGAGACACATATGTCCTAACTGAATTTATGACATCTTAGCTACGACACATTAAAAACTGTCTTGCAATATCCAAAAGTTAGGACGTCTTAGCTAAGACATAAATGGTTGTATGTCTTTACTGTTGTGAACGGCATTTCAATCGCAGCCGATCGGCCTTGATAAGGCAAAAAGGTGTATCTTGAATAGACAACAATTGAAGATACACCGTTTTGCCTTGTGAGGGCCGCGGTGTGCTTGCATACCATCGTGCATGCATTCGCCGGTCGTTGCTGCCGTACGTACGCATGACAGTGGCTTGAATCGTAACTACCTTCCAGTGAAAATCCAGTTTAAAAAAATTCAAACTATCAAAAAATCAAGTTTTGATCCTAGTCACAAGGCTCCTTTTGTCGGAATTGAGCAGGAAATTCCAAACAAATGTTCTAAAGACGTAAACTTAGGACACATATTATGTGTCTTAAATTTTATGTGTCCTAGGACACATGTTAGGACGCATATTTTTTTATTGCAAGGCAAAATCATCTATGGTGTCTTAGTGATGTCAGATTTAGGACGTCCTAGGGGTTAGGACGTCCTAACTTTCTTTATTGCAATCCACCCCAGGTTCTACAGCTGGGTAAAATCACCAACTACCTTTTCCAGAAAGAAACTGGTCAAAAAAACTTGAAATGTAATCGCAAGAGTTTAAAAATGTCTTGCGGAGTCCCCCCTTAATTACGTCGTGAAACAATTTTCTTGAATATTTTCAAGACTATGATACCAAGACATGTTTAACCGTTTGTAAATTACTTTAAACATTCTTCTTTATTTGGAAATTGCACAGAAATTTCTTTAAACAATGTTGTTAACTTGAAAAGGCCATTTTTATAAATGCATAAAAATGTCACACTTTGGCTCCTGTTTTTATGGAAAGACCAATAAGTTAGATAAAACTGGGCATACATGTACATGTACATGTAGGTCCACAGTGAGAGCTAAATGTATGTGACTTGCTACAATAAGGAATGACCTACATGTACATGTACAAATAGTAATTTGGAATCTGACAACCAATGTAAAAATGAAGTCAATTCAACGTTTTTGATAGCCTAGGTATGAAAGATTTACCCTAGTGCGTCTGCGTCCTACAGATGCACTACATTACATTGCGCCGTATTCCACTCGCGCTCGTGGGATAACTAATATTGCATCAACGGCAAATTTATTCCAGAAGTCCATCTGGCAATGCACATTATTGCAGAGTTTTTAAGAAAACAGATTTTAAAATGCATTGTTTTGCTATATTGGACGCACACGCGTCACGTTTCAAATGGCAGTACGAGCCACTTAGTGCATTATACAGCTCTGCAGCGTAGGGACGCAGTTATTATCTTGGAATACCATGGCGCATTATACAGAGTGCAATATGAGAATCGGAAGAGGTATATGGAACATTATGACACTGTTGGTTGCCATGGATCCACCAATCAGAACCACAGATTCAAGTTTGCTTGAAGATAATAAAAATTAATCAAGTGTTACCTGTAAAAGCTGGAAGTAGTAACAGAATATATTGTTGGACATGAGATTTTCCCTGGCAAACTGCTGGGCATTGAGAGCTATTCGCTGAGCCTGCAAAAACATCAAAGGCAATATGTACACATGTACATGTATGTATTTCAAAATTTGGGGGTTACAGTTAATAAAATTACACTGAAAACAAGAACATGTTTAAAGGTTTATGTTCCTGGATGCCAGACAAAAAAAGCAATAACAAAGATCCAGTTCCTTTTTGTCCAGTTCCCTCACTATGAGCAAAAACATGTACATGTTCATAGTAACAATGGTGTGTGCCCAATCTCCATTGTTAGATGTTCATAGTGCCTGAACTATGAAATACATTTGAGTTTGATGGGTCGTGCAATGAACACCAACTAGCTTGATTCTCTTCACTGATGTGTGACCAAAGTGGGAAACATACGCAAACTGAAAAAGCTATTCTATGTCGCCCGCCCCCCACCATAGTTCAGCAGCCCATACACTATGAGCAAAAACATGTACATGTTCATTGTAACCCCATTGTTAGTAACAATGGTGTGTGCCCAATTTCCATTGTTAGATGTTCATAGTGATAGGCCCATTCTTACAATGTTTTCTGTTTAACTTTATACATGTACATGTAGTTCCATTTGAAAATGCAGATTGTGTTACACATTTGGGCTTACTGTAAATCTCCCCAGCAAACAACAAGTTCCTCTCGTACTACAACTACGTGTCAAAAAACTACTTTTAATCCTCAATAACTGTCACTTACCAACGGATTTAAACCAAATTTTCAGATCATGTAAATAAGGCCTAAGAAATTTTAGTGAGATTTAAAAGCTATACGAAAAGAGCCCTTAATTTAAGAATCTGCCACTTTTGACTTGGCCTCCTCCAACGTCGATACATCGCTGGAGACGGTGGCTGAAAGCACGTGCTGCAGCCGAAAGCTGAAAGAATGCTCACCCTAATGTCAATGAAAACCACCTTAATCGTTGTGCGCAACTCATCAGAGGTGCAAAGGGACCTCTGACATAGACAATTTCCTTGACATTGGAAGACGCCAGTCTATTCTAAAAATGATTTTTTCCATATGGCTTTAAATCTCGCCCTCTCGGTCAAAGCTGATGCAAGTCACTCAATAAAATTTGTCAGGTGTTTATATGATCTAAAATGTTGGTTCAAGTCCGGTGGCAATTTATTTAGGATCAAGGCTACTGTGCTTCAACATTTGGTTTGCCAAGCCGAATTTCAAAGTGTTGATTCTTTGACTGCTGAAGACCACTATGAACTGGGTGAGCATTTGGCATTATTTTTGATTTACGATGTTAATCAGTGTTGTGAATCAGGGCTGTAGTCGAGTTCCCACTTTCCGAGTCCGAGTGTGAGTCCCTGAGTCCTTGATTCCAGCAAACATCCTAGGCCGAGTCTGAGTCCCGAGTCCTTATTTGAATTTCAAGTGCAAGTGTCAATGATCGTGCCTGTGATCTTTGGCAGCTCGTAAGTGTGCTTTAGGCCAAGAAAAAGAGTTTTCTTTGGGAGGTGAGATGCATTTCGAGTGCTCAAAATTATTTTAAGCAGTAGAAATTATTTATTTTGCATTCTCAGAATTTTATTTCACATGTTCGAAATACTTTCGGCCCCAAAATAAATTACAATAGACACTTTATTGTAAGTACTAGTACTAGAATGTAGGTTCGATTCCTGGCCGTGACGGGTTGTGGCACCTGTGCTCTTGAGCAAGGCACTCAACCACACTTGCTCCCATTCCTGTAATTGGCGGTCCCTCCGCTGTTGGATGTGGTAAATAAATAAATAAAAAAAAAAAACTTTAAATAATTGTTGGCGCCTGTATAATGTACTTTTGAAAAATATTGTATATTTATTTTTTTCACTGGACTTGGATGGACTCGGCCCAAATCTCCTAGTCCTTACCGCCCGAGTCCGAGTCCTGACTGGCTGAGTCCTTGAAAATCGGGACTCGAGTCCAAGTCCGTTCTCTAGTCCTACAGCATTGTTGTTAATGTTCACAGTGGTGATGTTTGATAGTACGTTTTGAAATACATTCGTTCAATAAGCCATTTCTTTTGCAGCATACCGACGCTGCCATGTATTTTGGTACTGCTGTGTTAAATACGCCCCCCAAATATCCGTACATACC
This sequence comes from Henricia sp. BOLD:AAB3569, assembly GCA_037783545.1. Taxonomy (NCBI): domain Eukaryota; kingdom Metazoa; phylum Echinodermata; class Asteroidea; order Spinulosida; family Echinasteridae; genus Henricia; species Henricia sp. BOLD:AAB3569. The sequence goes on along the minus strand of JBBELK010000365.1, from coordinate 278,337 downwards.
TCTTCGTCATGTGACTTGGCCCACTGAATTTTTTCAACAATGTCGCTCAGGTCCTTGTTGAAAGGAATGTAATGTACCCAAGGCCGAAGCTCCTTATAAAAATGCTCATAGTAGACAGAGTCGTGCTTTAGAATGGTGCTGTCACCACCCAGCAGGTAGGGTAACCTGTAGGCTGCCACCGTCCCATCAATGTTGATCTGGTACTTGTACTGCAGGATCAATTACGTTAAAAAGGGCGGATGTCAGTAAAGCCGCTTTGTCAAATTTAATCTGGATTCATGTCTTAGGTCTTGAAAAGTATTTAGAGCAGATTTTCCATTTTACTGAAAAAGATGGTGGGTCATTCCCAAAATTAGGGGTCAAAAATTGTTGGTGTCCCAGTTACGTACGACACTCTCTGCTTCAAAAATCAGCCCTCCAGGCCTGATCACAAATTCTCAGTAATGGACTGTGGCCTGTGATTATAGGGGGCAGCATCATTTTCTTCAATATTTTGTTCTCTGATTCCTGAAAAATATTTAAAACAAAAGACCATAAAAGCTTATAATTTGTTCCATGGTACTGGAGAGGAGTTTGGTGTCCCGGGTTACCTACGCCAATGAAAATAGGCTGTAGAATAAGTTTTCATTAACCTTGGTGCCATATTTACACAAAAACATTAAATTTAAGTGGCATTTGTTGAAATAAAAATTATTATTATCTACTGGGAAACCACTTTCAATCACTAAAAACACTTGGAAATCTTAAAAAGCATGTCACACTGTTGGACCCCTAATTTTGGGAATGACCCTGGTCCCTTTTTGCAAATTGGGTACATGTACGTGTAAGGGTAATCCAGGAGGGATTTTTATGTCACAAACTGTGAAAAAACAAAATACCAAGAAGCACTGCCTTGTAATGCGCAAGACCCCTCGGTCACCAGCATAATGTCGGCATTAGTCACTATGCTCATTCTTCCCTGGTTACTTTTTAACATTTTTAAAAACCACAAAAAATTGGCATCTTCAGCAGCCTACATGTAAATATGACAAAATATCAATTTTGAAAAAAATGCTGATTTGCCACTATGCGAAAAATGCGACGATATGTCGGTTGCAACACATGGCAGTCATTTGCTCTTGCAGGTATACCGTAGTCATGCTGTTAAGCACATAGTGTTTTGTACACTGCAAGAATACAACGTACGAGACTAAGTCTCACCGGCAATTCTAAATGGTGTATTAAATGAAACTTTTGCAGATACTGTGCGTTTCTGATACTATGCAGCACAGAGCCCTAGTCTGATGCGCGTCTACGCTGGGCGCACTAAATAAGCACACGCGCGCGTCATGCATCGAATGAATGGATTGCGCGTGTACATGTACAACGCGCGCGTGAGTACAGTGAACAAAAATACTGTACAAGACATGTAACAAAAGCGCATGCAGTTGTACAATGTACATAGTAAACGTTGCCCATGAACTAAAGTTTTTAACACCAAACGGACAAAAATCTTGCAGAAATCTTACAAAACAAAGAAAGTATAAGTTTCATTTTATATAACAATAATAATATTGGATGTCTTTTCGGGTAATGTGAGAATATATATCACAATCGTCATAAAAATACAAAACTCGCCTTCGGCTCATTCAGTATTTTCATGACTCTTGCGGTATATTCTCATATCACCCTCAAAGCCATCCAATACTATATATAAATATCGCAGCAACTGATGACGTATATACAGTAGTAGCAATGCATGGCAGTCATTTGCTCTTGTAAGTTTAGTCGTGCTGTTTATCGTGCACCGAGAGAATACAACGTACGAGAGCAAGTCTCACTTCTAAACTGCGCATTCATTATTACAGTTAAACCTTGAAACTAAGAGCACTGTGTTAATACAACATTCTGCTCAAGGAAAATTTCTGGTTGCAATTTATTGTTGTTCAGCATTGTTTTCATTTGTGATAATACAGGAGTGTCCTAGGAAAAAAGAAAAGCAAGATTAAATTGTTAATTAATCGATAAATACCGAGAATTTTGGAAAATGGTAACTGCCATCCGTTTCATCACCAACGGATGGTATTCTGGCGTCATGGGTTTTCGATCAGATAACGGGAAAATTCCTCGGAAACCAAAACAACAGCAAATATTTTAAAACAATTTTACCCACGTTTAAACACTATCCTAGTATATATTCCACAACAGACCATGAAGTTTCTTCTGTTTTTCTTTTCTCAGATTGCCCGACAGCGATAATTAAGCTCTGCATGCGCCACGGTGATAGCAGTGTCATATGTTTTTGATCAGTCGTATGATTGGCCATTTCTGTGGACGTATGGCGTGCCAAGTGTTTCAAATTGACCAACACCCAAGTTCAGAAGCTGGCCGACTTTTCTGTCAGTAAATGAGTATGAACTCCTAACGGTTTTGTAAGTGGTGTGCTGATTGGCTTCGCATGATACGCTGCGAAGTTTAGCAGTGCATGGTTGGAGCAGGCGCGTGCAAAGTGCTGTGTAACAAAGGTTTTGCGTTAGGATTCCTCCCAAGCGCGTTCAAAAAAGATATAAGAATTTGTTGGATTTGGCACGCCATAAACTTTTAACTAGCAAGGCAATCACGCAATCGATCCTGCACGAATGAGAGACGGGACCCTGAGCGATCTGAGGATGCTTTTGGTGTAATATTTGATAAAAGATCTCGTCCGTATGATACACTTGATTAAAAGTCAAAAAGTGTGATAGTGATCTTCAGCCGAAAATACACATTTTGCAAAGTTTGAAAGATAACTCATGCCAGGTAATTTGATTTGCAGCAAGTTCAAGGCACAAACAAGCGACCGATTCACCGTTTGCAAAACAGCCACAAATTACAGTGGATCTCGTACAGTCCGGCGGTAAATCAGTGTAAAGTTTGCTGATCGAAAACACATGACAATCGAAAACATATGACGGCACGATACTTGCCATTTTCCATAATTCTCAGTAATAATTGAGTAAACTATTTTAATCTCAGTTTCCTTTTGTCTAGGGCACCCTGTACAAGGTTCCTGTTATAAAAAGATAATCTACAAAGTCGCAAGTACCTTTTCTTAACAAGGTTCTACTGTACATGTACCTACATGTACCTCTATACCCTTTCTATACTCACATTGAAGAAATCAAAAAATGACACGTGTTTGACTTTGGGACCGTACTGCTGTTCTTCATCACGGAAGAAGAAAAAGTTAGTGAGAGCCGCATCGATGAATTCGGGTTGACTGCGAGACAGTTTGACCAAGTTTAGCCTTTCCCGTCGGCTGTCTCGACCCCGCCAGAATGCTTTGGATGTCTTGTTGACCCATTTCGGACCCGTGTTGGCCTGAACAGACATCATGTCTAGTGTTACCCTGAAAAGCAGTAAAGCAATGTAACAATACCTTGAGTAACCACTGTTTCAAGGTTACAGTACTTACTAGCAATGCAGTTTAATCAAAATCTTTCAAATTAAAGCTGACTTCGAAATACTCACATGACATCTTTATTATGCAGGACTGCAAAGATGATTGTGTACTCAACATTTTTTAAATCAAAAAGTGGAGAAATTTGTTGCATTTCTTTTGTTGCTCAGTATATTTCAATGTGAATTTTTCAACGTGGATTTCCAGTGCATAGAATAATGAAGCTGGTGGTGCCACACAGAGCTGGTCCCACTTTCTGTACTTCTAGTCTCAGTGTGCAGTGGCAGTGTTTGTCCACTACCCTTTTAGTCCTGGCGGCCGTCAGGACAAAATCATCAGAAGTACCTTTAGCGCACGGACAAAAATTTGCCGCCCAAAAAAAGACATTTCATTTTCCCCTCTAAAACACTTCAGAAGTACGGCTGATTCATTCCAAAATTACATGTACATGTAGGTGTAAAGTCGCCAAACATGTTTGCTGACCGCTGGTGTCATTATCATTCACTTACCCACATATTTATCGCATTGGCGACCCAATCCGTGATCGATAACGAACAACTGAAACTTATTTCTTTTATTTTGAGACCATGAGACAAAGGTATTTTCTGGAAAATGCCCCCTTTACATGTACCATGGAGATTTCTTCCTTCATGCATGTACCTAGCTTGGAAAGACCCAACTCCAAGTTCAACTTCAAGGTCCACATGCTACATGTATTTCCTGAGATATACATGTAGCTGATCAAAACCACATTGCGGGATAGTACATGGTTAACTCAATGTACCCAGCAGAAACCCTTCCACATATAGTCATAGCAAAACAATTTGAGTTGATGCTAATTGGGCCCACCTGCCAAGGGTCTCCAGGGTTGATTCTGTGATGTCATAGGTGGGCATGACAATGTCCCGGGTCTCGTTAGAGCCACACCAGGAGAGAATAGGCAGTGGGCTGTTGCTGGCTGTTTTCTTCTCTAATGGCCAATCCCCAAGGTTGATGAAAAATTCCAGGTTGGGGAGTTTCACCTAGGGAGTAGAGAAATTTCAAAAAAACGAGGGTCTCATCAGGACTTTCTTTTGCAATGAAATTTGCTAATGAAAATACGTGTGACGTAATACAATGGATCTGCAACTGAACCGAGGCTGCCATTGCCAATTTGAAATGTGTTAATTATAGAAGTTGAATGATACAGGGTTGAAGAGGGAGGGTAAAGGTTAGGGAACATATGGTAAAGGTTAGAGGGGAGGATAACGCCCTAAGTTAATAAGGGCATTCGCGTGAAACGTTTTATTTTGGTGTAAAACAACATCTTAAAGCCTGTATAGAGGATTTGTAATTTCCCAAAATTTTAGTCAACCAAGCATACAACTGGAAAAACGTTAATCAAATGGAAGAATTGGTTCCAACCGACCAATGCAATGATAACTCCCAAGAGGATTATTTTTGGTAAGAAAATGACAATTAAAGATTAATTTATATAAATGTGTGTGCACACAAGGCTCCTCACTACCGCCGTCTGTGAACAATAACCACCGAACCAGCCTCAAGAGGATTGTGGCTTTGCACAATTTCTTAAAAGCGTTGACATTTTTTATTTTTTTTTACGTACATGTAGATGAGGCACTGAGCGGACTTTTACACACAGGTTGGTTTTTATCAAACACATTCTTAAATGACACATACAGGTAATGCCACTTTTAACAGTTTCGCGAAGTTATTCAAGTTATTTTAGTTACATGTATTTTTATGCACATGTGCATCTATATTGGACGTTTTTGCAACAAATATTGACAGTTCTAACAAATGTTTTGTTTTGGTCTTTCATAAAGATCTCCTTTGTTCAGCAAAGGTACATGTAACTTCCACCATGTTTACATGGGTCCGGGTGAGCTGGGGATAAAGATTGATCCCCTGATGAGATTGCATCATTGTTTAATAACAGTACTGATCCGGAGTGTCCTTGATCTCAAGTGCGGTGCCAGAATTAACAGTCAAAGGTCATGCTATTTCCACATTTTATTATTTGGTATTTATGGTTTCTTTGGGTTAAAGGCCAATTTGCAAGATGAAACTTTATGGGATTTTCTGAAATAAAGGCATAACATAACAGCATCTAAAGAACAATGCTGGTAAACTAGCCAGACAAAATTTCTGCTGCACAGTATGCAGGAATACTTCAAAAACCTATGCATGGTTTTTGTGTAAAGTAAACGGTAAAAATAAAACCCAAAAAATGTCTGTGTGCACATACATACGTGTACATACATACATGTATACATTATCTTTATAAAAACCAATTGTGAAACCTTGATACATGTAAATCAAGCCTCAAGGGAGAAAACTCCCTTTGAGTAAGGAGTTTTGACTTAAGCATGGTTACCCGGTACTAGGCCAAACAAAATAAATGGTGCGTTTACGGTAACGGCCTAAACAAAATAGTAGGTACAATGTAGGTAGGAAAATAATTTTATTTTGTCTTTTTTTTTTTACATTTCAGTTTATGCATAATTTGCGTTTTGTTTTGCAATGTTTGAAACTCACCACCGGTATTAACACTATTAACCATGTTCATGTACAAGTGTAGAAAATGTTATGTTCGTTGGAAATTATTGCAAATAGTGCTCATTAAAAATTATCAACTTGAAAATTGGCAATAAAAAGTTTGAGGTCAACAATTACGGGTTACCGTAAACACACCATTTATTTTGTTTGGCCTTGGCTTATCAATGGGAATGTATTCTTCACTTCAGTAAACATGATTTTCGTTGGTTTTTTTAGTTAATTTAGTTTTTTTATTACTTTATCTACCGGTACATTTGTGCAACTTGGTTGTAGTTTTAATCCATACCTTTCTAGCCAGCGAAAGAAGAAAGGCATCAGAAAACATTTTGAAACCGACATGTTCGCCATGTGTCTTCCTGTAAACCTGCAACGTGAAAAAAGAAGTCATACATGGGTACATGTATGTATGATGTACCATACACAGCAATCGTCTATGATATCCACCATTAGCAGAAGATCCAGAGCAAGAACTACACATGTATTGTTTTGCAGATGGTGCTTTAAGGTGTCAATAGAGGGCGCTCTACCATTTCGTATCTGACGAACACACTGGGCAAACAGAGATATGATTGTCAAATCGCTATAACGAACGATCGCTATACCGAAAAAAAATGTGTGGACTCCACCGTGTTCATTATAGCGACGTTCTACGTCTACTGTACCGTACCGGTACATGTACATGTACATGTATACACATTATATGTACCCCTTCCGATTTTTACTGTAAAAGCCAATATTTTCGCGTACAGATATTTTCGCGCATTTCAACATCACCGACATTTTCGCGAGTTGTTATTTTCGCGGATGGAAATTATGTTTTGTTTCAGGGATCGCCACAATTGTTGCAAACAATATTTTCGCGGGTTGTTATTTTCGCGGGCTCTGTCTGGTGCGCGAAAATAAAACCACCGCGAATATTTCAGCTTTTACAGTAGTTCATTCAGTATAATTCCCAGCCTGCGCGTGTGTGCATCAAGTTTGCTTGTGGTAATATATGGGGCGCAGACGCACTACATGTACATTAAAGCTAGGTGGAAATCTCCCTTCACTTTCATGGTTTTCAACACTATTCCTTTCTTTATATGTATTTATTTGTGTACTAAGAACATTTTATTCAGGATTTCATCCTGGACAAATCAGAAAAATTCAGTCTTTTTCCGAGACTCTTGTCACACGAAACTGAAAACGAAAGGTCAAGTCAATCAATTTGAGCTACAGTATGTGTGTGACGTCATAGCGAGGAGACACACAGAGCTGCTTCACCGACTGTGGTCGTGTACCTAGCTCCTCGCAGCAAACACGTACACGTTGTATGCACGCACGGAACCGATGATTTTCCACAGAGTTGCAAGTGTTACCACCACCAAGGCACGAAGCTTGTATTTTATTGATATCAAAAATGAATTCAGTGTAACAACCACTGAGAAAATACACCAAAAACTTTACAAAAAAATAACGACTGGTGGTTTATGCGGAAAGCATGCAACTTGCTTTGCAAAATAGTGACCGTCTCCTCGCTATGATGTGGCGGGGTCAATGCATATCATTATGAAGTCATCACCCCTTTTTTCATTTTGGCCTGTTGCCGGTTGACGATCACACGGTCTAGTTTCTCATTTTTCTCTCTAATTTAAAGTCGGCAATAAAGATAAGAAAAACGCATCCGTTTTATAAAATAACTTTTTTCCTCGCCAAGTAGCTTCAAGCTTTCAGCCCGGCTTTAAGGATAACTACCGGTATTAACTACAAATATCTTACTTTGTTATCAATGATAGTGTAGTGACACAGGCTGTGATGCCTTGCAAACCTGCTGACTGCTTCAGAAGCTAGGCGATCCAAGTCAATTGAGGGAAATATTGTAAAGTCCCGTCTGATCTGTGGATGTATCTCAGACTCACAGTGCATATCTTGATGCCACTGGTCCAGGTTCTGCTCAGGGCAAAAACACTTCTCATCGTGCATCGTACCTGAGTTGACAAAATGCAAATGATAAAAAAGTGGTGAACACTTCTTCTGCAAAGACAGGTACAGTGCATTTTACCACCAATTCCATCTGCTAAATATTATCAAAAGTGCATGGGAACCTTGCTTGAAGGGGCAGGAAGGCCAAGACCAGGGACGATACATGAAAAAAAAGCAAATAAACAGGCCAAAACAAAAAGGTGTACAGACATGCGCAAGCATCCATCCAGGACTATTGTACATGTAATTTTTAGACTATCCACTTCAGCTACATGTACATGTACATCTTCAAGCATTGTCATGCATGTTCTGAAGTTGTTAACAAGTCCTGTCTGTGATGAGTCCCAATTAGAGTGTAAAAATAAAAACAATCTGGACCTTAATGTTGATAAAACTAAGGAAATGGTGGTGGACTTTAGGGAAAAAAAAGTCCCCTTTGTCCCAGCTTGTGATCAACAATCAAGCTGTTGATTATGTTGAACAAATTAAATTCTTAGGCACCGTTATCTCTCATGATCTGAAATGGGCGGAGAATATGAATTGTATTATAAAGAAAGCCCAACAGAGACTCTATTTTGTGAGACGTCTTAAAGTGTTTGGTGTGAGTAAGCAGACTATGGTGAACTTCTATAGAGCAGTGATTGAGAGTGTGTTAACTTTTTCAATCACTGTATGGTTTGGCAGTGCCTCTGCAAAGGATAAAGCCAGACTTAATCGTGTGGTCAGAACCGCGTCTAGAATCATAAATGCAGATTTGCCTTTACTTGAGAGCGTGTATGAGAAGTGCTTGCTTCGACGCGCCAAGCTCATTGCACAAGATTCAACACATCCAGCCAATTATCTTTTTACATTGCTCCCGTCAGGTCGTCGCTATCGCGCTCTGAAAACAAAAACAACTCGTTTTACCAATAGTTTTTACCCGCAAGCGGTTAGAGTTCTATCTAAGCTGTAATTGTATATACATGTATGCAACTAATTGTTTTATTGGCAAGGTCGGTAATTTTAAGAGTTGTTGCCTACAACTGAAATTGTTTTACTTGTATCATTATTGATTACATATATTGTTGATTTTTAGTATTGTGACTGTATTGGTGGTGGTTGTATTGGTGGTGGTTGTATTGGTGGTATTTTGTGTGTAAGCTGACGCAAGGAAAATTCCTATGTTTGTTTTCATGTGAACAAATGGCAATAAACTCTGAATTGAATTGAATTGAAAAGCCCCAGTAGATCAGAGGCCTACACATGTACATGTACATGTACACAATGTACATCATTTGCAGTTACCAAAAATTTTACTTCAAACTTCAAAAAAAACCTGACTAAAAGTGTTGACAGAATTGTGCATATAACAAACAAACACATGATTTTTTTCCCCATGTAAAATAGTGCTTTTGTGGGAGAAATTGCCAACTGAAGGTTTGTTTGTTTTTAAAAAAATAATTCACAAACATTTTGAATTCTGCTAATTAAAAGCGAAACAGTGCGATTTCGATTCATGTCACTACCGGTACTTACGATCAAGACGTTAAAAATCTTACTATCCAATTTTCACCTTAATATTTTGTATTTTTTGGTTTTCTTGTCATGAATATTATTTTTGCGATGTATTTTACACGATTGTTAAGTTACATGTAGATGTACAGTAACTTAACATCTGGCCATACGCTCCTTTAATATTTTGTGAAAAAAGTGAGCCATTAATAAAATATGTTTGGTCTTAGTTGTCAAATGTGTTGTAAACTTTAGAAATTAAGACCGACATATACACTAAAAACTTTTTACATCTTTCCATTCATTCGGTATAAGGGACTTTTAAATTGTCACATTTTAGAGTGGCACCCTTACTTTAAGATTGAATGATGTTCTCCTTCTCTTGTACATTAAATGACCTTCACTTGAAGGGGGGAGGGAGATACTGTACATGTACTGTACCGGTACATGTAAGATAATTTCAGATTGGTGTGGGCCAGGTGGAGAGGTCATTTCCTGCTTGCATTGTTGTCTTGCTGTTAAGAGTCTAACTCAGACAACCACAAGGTTGAACAGATGGCTAACAAATTGTTGACACCCTCCAATACAAGTTCAGAGTCTTGGAGGTGTTTTCCTACATGTACATGTATATACCCCATGACATTAACAAAATAGGCTTGGCATGTACATGTACATGTATGTACGCATGTATACGTGTACAAGCCATTTGGATTCCAATTTATGTACCACTGTATCTATATTAATGGCTAAAAGTAGTACATACCGGTACATGTACATGTACATGTACAGCAAGATGCATGCAAAACCACACCCTAAATTGAAGACATTTAACTATCATTAACATCAGGGAGTGGTGTGTACGTACATGTACATGGGTCTGTCCACAGTAATGGGGTACATTTGAAAAATAAGTCAATATAATTCCTTTCAGATGTCTTTAGTTTATCTCAGAATTAAAGAAATCTCCTTATTTTGTTCTCAGGAGATAACTTTTGCCCAAAATGGTAAGATATTGCTGCCAAAACATACATTTTTGAAACGCAAGTGTACAAATTTTCCTATTACGTAGGTAACGTGTACACCCTTACCAAAATTTCCAATTCATTCCAATTGGAAATCCAATTGGAATGAATTGGGTTTAATTGGTTTTAAGTTGGTTTCAGTTGGTTTGAATTGGAGTGCTCAGTTCCAATTGGAAAAAAATCACTGACCAACTCAATTCTTCTGGAAACCCAATTGGTCTGAATTGGTGTTTAATTGGTTTTAGTTGGAAACTGTTGGAATTGGGTTTTACCAATTGGAATCCCGTCTATCGTTCCATTTCCAATTGGAATCATAGCAAGTCATTTCATTCCCAATTGGAATCTCCTCAAATGGTTTCATTCCCAATTGGAATCTCGTCAAATGGTTTCATTCCCAATTGGAATCTCGTCAAATGGTTTCATTCCCAATTGGAATCTCGTCAAATGGTTTCATTCCCAATTGGAATCTCGTCAAATGGTTTCATTCCCAATTGGAATCTCGTCAAATGGTTTCATTCCCAATTGGAATCTCGTCAAATGGTTTCATTTCCAATTGGAATTCCATCTATCATTTCATTTCCAATTGGAAGTTGCAATTGGAAGTTGCAATTGGAAGTTGCAATTGGAAGTTGCAATTGGAAGTTGCAATTGGAAGCTGCAATTGGAAGCTGCAATTGGAAGCTGCAATTGGAAGCTGCAAATGGAAGCTGCAAATGGAAGCTGCAAATGGAAGCTGCAAATGGAAGCTGCAATTGGAAGCTGCAATTGGAAGCTGCAATTGGAAGCTGCAAATGGAAGCTGCAAATGGAAGCTGCAAATGGAAGCTGCAAATGGAAGCTGCAAATGGAAGCTGCAAATGGAAGCTGCTAATGGAAACTGCAAATGGAAGCTGCAAATGGAAGCTGCAATTGGAAGCTGCAATTGGAAGCTGCAATTGGAAGCTGCAAAACCAATTGCAACTTCCAATTGGTAATGAATTGGAAATGTTGGTTAAAAATGCAATGCATTGTGGGATCTATGTAACTGAACAGATTTACTGTGTAAACAAAGTAAATTGCTTCAGTTTTGGCAGTTGTTTTGATTTTTGTAAATGGGTTGTTACTTTGATAATAGGCAAATTGGCAATTGTCGGGAATGAACAAACTCAAAGTGGCGAGAGATTAAAATTAAATTAGTTAATTTTAGTTAATCGGTTAGTAGGTGTGTGCCAACCATGGGTTACAGGGTGCAGGTTTTTGTGGAGCATAAATAGAAGTCGCGCATAAAGATAATGTATGAGTAGTGTATAAGTAGTGTATCAGTAGTGTATGATGTGTATCAGTGGTTTATCAGTAGTGTATGAGTAATGTATAAGTAATGTATGAATATGTAATATAAGTAATGTATACGACCTAAATAAGACGTCTTTTTCCCAATTGGTTCCAATTGGTTTTTTTCCAATTGGTTTTTTCCAATTGGTTCCAATTGGTTTTTTTCCAATTGGTTCCAATTGGTTTTTTTCCAATTGGTTCCAATTGGTTAGTGCCAAAACTCAATTGGTAATATTCCCAATTGGTTCCAATTGGAAATTCCAATTGGAAATTTTGGTAAGGGCAGACAATTTTGTGACATTTGTTTCCGTCTTTGTTACATGCGTAATAGGAAAATTTGTGCACGAGGTTTTCACAAATGTATGTTGTAGGACTATTTTTCTTACTCCTTGGTGAAAAAGTTATTTCCTCAGTTTAGCTTGATAATTTAAAGATAAAATTAAGACATTTGAAGTGAACTGGGACCTAAGATCTTGAATGTTACAGAAATGTACCCCATTACTGTGGACAGACCCACATGTAGTTGTACATGTATGTCCTGAAATGCACCTGCTTTTATTTTTTTAAAGTCTAAATAACGCACCACTTTTCTAAGGGCTTTTCCCACTAGAACGTTGATCAAAACCCAGGGCAAAGTCCCCCCCCCCCCCCCCCCCCCCCGGGGGTGAGAATTTCAAGCAGAAAACAGGACTTAATTGTTTTCACCCACTTGTCATCCCGGCCGCGCGCGGCCACCCATGAGATTTAGTCTTGTGAGAAAAGGTCTGAAATGTACGAGTGTATCACACATGTTGGATGCCAACAATTCAAGTTCCTTTAAGCATGGAGGAAGATTCCTCCATGCTTTAAGAAAGGCCAACTCCGTTGACACCTACAATGTACATGTATGTATTGTTTCCTTCCTCCATGGTACAAGGTCAAAGTAATGTACATGTACACATTACCTGTCTACATGTACATATGTAGCTCTACTAAAGGATCCCAGCTGGAAGTTGAACAATGGTTTCACATTTTCCACCAAACTGTCTTACCAATATTACCATTGCAGTCCCACAACAAACACTGCACATGTACGTGAAGAGTAAATCATTTGCAAAAACCGATAAACGTACGCCATCTCCGTCAAAATTTACCTGAACATGCCATGCATGCTGCTATTATGTTATGTATTTACATGTACAGAGTATGTAAATTTCAATGTTCGAAACATTTTTGGGCATAACCCGACAACCAACGTCATAAATACACTACCAATTTGTGTTCCATAGCAAATTTATCTGATTTTTGCTAATTGAACTCTATACGGTAGGCCTACATGGGTATGTAATTTAATCAGGCCTATGTAATTTAATCATGCCTATAAACTGTGTCAATATGACTTCCAGCTGAACTTGGACCATTGTAACCTGTAAATTAGACTTGTAAGTTTTCTGTTTCATGTCCAGAAAGGAACTGCACTTTGAAAGGTGAGAGCCCCAAATTTAAACCAGTAATGGGCAATTAACGATTGGTGTAGCTTCCTGAGAAAACAAGTTTCCTGCAATAGCCTTGAGATCTGCCCACTTCCTCAAGATACAAGTACATGTACATACCAGTACATCTACACTGTACTCCCCTAATGCCAATGAGAAGACATGCACATACCGGTTTGGTTCATCTCGGCTACACTAGTGCAAAATTTATTTACAGGTACATATGTACCTTGCAATTTATACATGTGACTTTAGACAATGGAATTCTTTTCCTCTCATAGGAATGCTTTTGTTTTCACATTTAATGTGAAAACCTTTGAAAAATGATTTAAATGTGTGTAAAAAAGTTTGAACATTCCCAAACTGTGAAAAAAACATTTTTTGAGGACTTGCTTTCCAATTTCTCCAGTTGAAATATATATACACCCTTAATATTTAGGTTTTTGGGTTTCGACCCAAACACCTTGTTTTTGTTCCTTTTTTTTTTTAACATACTTTTTTTCTTCCTTTTCCGGTCTAAACTTTTCTCGAGAGCAAAACTCAAAAACGAAACAAGGTACAAACTTCAAACTTGGTACCAACTTATAACCTGGGGCTAATTTTACGGCACTTTTTACCACAAAAATTTGCTTAGCACATTTTTTCCAACCAAAATTGTATGTCAAATTGTGTTTTTAGAAACAGCAGGAAAATAATAGACGTCACATACGATTTTGGTCGGCAATCCATTTTTGCAATACAAGGCAAATAAATTCTGTGCTGAGCAAATTTGTTTGCTAAACAGCGCCATAATATTGGCTCCTGGTCCGAGGGTGTGCATATTGTCGTGACGTCATGATGACATCACTAGGCAGCTAATTATAATATTTAGAAAATCGCAAAATCCGGCATTTTTAACAAAACGTGATGACCTAACTTGAGAACAGAACAAGATATGAACTTGAAACCAGTTATAGACCATAGCAGTAGACATACCGGGTAGGATCTTGATGTTTGTATGACGTCACCATGACGTCATTGATTACATAATTATAATACTGTAAAAATAGCAAATAAGTTGATTTTGATCATGAAAATGACCAAAATATACCATTCTTATGTTTCCCGTGACCCAGGGTCTACATATTTGGCAGACATAGACCAGATCATGGCAGTGTTCTCCACTGCTAAACATTTTGTCCGGGCGTGCTGAGCAGCCCCCCCCCCCCCCCCACATGGCGAATCAGTGTTCGCGCGCGAGGGCGCTGTTCAAATCGAATGCATGCAACTGCCATGGCCGTTATCGACCACCAACCACGGTGGGCATTTTCATCTGACCCTTACTTAATGAAGGTCAAAGTTCAGCGAATTCAAAAATCACACTTGTACTTGAAACAAAATCACACTTTTGCAGCAACAATACCCAAAAAACTATACTAAATCTTTATGAAACTTGGCACAGACATACCGTACTGTAGGTTCCATGACAATTTTACAATATCGTGCATACATGTACACATGTCATGATGACGTAACCATTCAAAATTGAAATTGTGTCGATTGAAAGTAAATTTTTAACAAAATGCAGCTTTAGTGGAGAACGGAACGAGGTATGAACTTAAAATGTTACACCTTAGACTAGGGATCCCGGTGTTTGTGTGATGCCATGTATGTACATGGGTCTGTCCACAGTAATGGGGTACATTTCTGTAACATTTAAGATCTTAGGTCCCAGTTCACTTCAAATGTCTTAATTTTATCTTTAAATTATCAAGCTAAACTGAGGAAATAACTTTTTCACCATGGAGTAAGAAAAATAGTCCTATAACACACATTTGTGAAAACCTCGTGCATTTTCCTATTACACATGTAACAAAGACAGAAAAAAGTCACAAAATTGTCTGTCCACGTTACTGTACATGCGTAATAGGAATATTTGTACACTTGCTTTCCAAAAATGTACCCCCGGTATGTTGTGGCAGCAATTTCTTACCTTTTGGGGCAAAAGTTATCTCCCGAGAACAAAACAAGGACATTTCTTTAATTCTGAGATAAACTAAAGACATCTGAAAGGAATTATTTATTGGCTTATTTTTCAAATGTACCCCATTACTGTGGACAGACCCACATGTATGATGCATCGATCGGTTGGCTTAATATTATATTTTAAAAATATTGAAAAAGTGGACACAATTTTGACAACTTTACACCTAATTTTGAAATAACTCTGCCTTACTTCTTACAAATGTCTTAAGAGTTTTCAGAGGGAAGAATGGATTATTCTCATACGGAGGGCCAAGTTTTTCGTCTGGGCGGTAATGCGCTGTATGAAAATTGACTATTAATATTCATATGATATTATAGACCTGCTTTTTCAAGCCAACAAAACCAGCTGTGCAATGGAAATGGAGTGAAAGGAAATGGAGCATACAGCAAATCTTATAAAAAGTTTGAATGGTTGATGAAGTGCACAGAAAGAAACAATAATAATATACAATCCTCCAAAGGCCTAGTACAATATGCTTCAACCAAATGATGAAAATGTGTACATTGTATGGAAATTTACACATGTACCTTCAAGTATAAATGGTGATCCTTTGACGTGTCTGTCTCCACTCTTGAGTTCAATTCGCATCCCTGTGTACGTCTGGAAGAGACGGTAGCGTACAAGGAATGATCCATCATTCCTATCCAGGATCTGGGTCCAGATACGACCTCTGCCGCTGGCTGGTCGGATGGTGACTTGAAAGGCATTCGGGCCTGGGGAATAGGTGAAACTGGAAGAGCAGAAATGTAATACACAGTGACCATTATTATCTTTCAAAAATCCTCAAAGTACCGGTATACAAGTGTACCGGTACCGTACATGTACCGGTAGGAAGTTTGTCACTGAAGAGAATTGCATGTTTCACATGCAATTCTCTGGTGGGTACACCAGTTACAAATGTACGTCTGGTGTACCAACGTACAATTTCACATGCACACTAAGTATACAGTTGACCAGACTAATTTTTGTTGCTATGTGGCGCACATAGCAGGTGTGAAGTACAGAATCAATACCATGTTCACTGTAGAAGAAAGGCAAATAAAGCAACCAGACTGTTAGCTGCTAAGGATTGGCATGAACCATGTAGCAACATGCAACATACAATGTGACTTTCTAAACTGCTCAAAGATCCATTTAAAAGTGAAGAATTTGGGCACCAGGCATTTTTAAATGCAAATATGCAAAAGATGGTTGAGACCAACTCCGCCAGAAATTGCAGGCCTACCGGTACATGTACAATGCAAGTACATGTAGGCCTGGGCCTAATTTCATAGAACCCGTCAGCACAAAAATGTGTGCTAAACTGGGTTGCCAGCCAAAATCGTATGTAATGTGTATTTACTGATATTTTGCTCCTGTTCCTAAAAATACAATTTGACATGTAGTTTTGGCTGGTAACCCACTTTACAGAACAAAGAAATTATGTGCTAAACAAATTTTTGTGCTAACAGGTTCCATGAAATTGGGCCCTGTACCGGTATGTACATTGTAATTAACAAAACAAAAAGCTAGGACAATCAGAACAAAAAGCCTAATACCGTATCGGTACATGTAGGCTCAATCACTTACATACAGTAGGGAGAGTAGGGTTAGTTGGAACAGTGGGTATGATGACGAAACATTGATATTTTCTTCCACGGCTGTAGTTATTTTTATGAAATCCTGCAACTCTACCATATTATCCACAGCACATGTATGTGCTACAACCCTATTAAAATGAGAAAGGATTGTTTGTTTTTTGACGTTCCGATAAAAAATTTTTTTTTACCATTCAGAAATGTTGCATTATGCTAATGTCATGATGTTCATAGATTCACTCTACTAGTTTTTGAGTATTTTAAGGTACAAAGTATGTATAGTACAAAGCTACAAAATGAGTTTAACGAAATGTCAAATTGTAGTCCCTGCTTTTCGTAGTAGGCTTGCAAATGTCAAACGGGCCAGCGGGTTTAGTTGGAACAAAATGAGGGGGTTTATACCGGTAGTTGGAACATGTTTCAACTAACCCATAGGTGAAGGTACATGTAGTGCCTTTTGGATAGAACTTTTAGTTTATTTTCTCACATTTTGTCCAAGGGGGATAACATTTTGCCGTTCACTTACCTGTAACCTATGAACTTGTACAGCTCGGCCTATACATTTTTTTTGTTCCCCAAAAGAGGAAAATTTAAAGGCAACAAATTGTAACATATTTCACTTCTTAATTACACATTTATTTAGCTTAGGCCAACAAAAAAAAGTCTCCGGTTTCTGGTATGGAGCTTGGCCCAAAAGTGGTGCGGCGATGCGGTTTTTTTTCTTTTTTTTCTCTACTTTTTTTCCCTTCCAAACAGGTGTGTTTGGGCTACATAACATGTGACCCTGCTATGAGATGCACGAATAAGCCACTTTGTAATACATGTGTAATGAATGGACAACTGGGGGCATATAAAAAGAGCAAGAATGTTGGATTAATAGTGAAAATATACATGGACATGTTGTGGCATCTAATGTTTGTTGAGAATAAATAAAAATGCCAAAGTATGATCTGTCTCTTGTATACTCTTTATTTCACAAGTCAAAATGGGAAACTTGTTGAAACTGCAAACCGAATGTCATGCAATAGAAGGAATATTCCTATGGGGTGAAGAATAAAATATTTTCCATTTCCAACAATTTGTTCACCTCATAGTAATATTTATTCTATTGCACTCCACATAAAACAAACTTAAAAAAATAATCCTGGCAATGATGGGCAACTTAATCAAGAAAACAACGTCAGACTGTACCGCGACTTCGACATCGTGCACATGTGTGCCGCAATGCTGGTATTAGTCTGCTCCCTTACATATTGCAGTTATTAAAAGCGGTTACAAGTTCCAGATACACGACCTTCGCTTCCACTCACGTCTGGCTTCTATACACAAAATCACGAAAATACAACGCCGTCTGCAAATGGTGCCCGACTATTCTGTGCAAAATATATGGAAGCCCAGACAGGTCACATAAAGCATATACTCGATGGTAACCCCATCTAAATACACGTTCAAATTGTGCAGCAGCAGAATTCTAGACAAACCAGTGAGTTTGGCAGTTTTGAGTCATCGTCTTACATTTAAAAAAAAACTTTTTCATTTTGCCTACGCGCATGGCTAGGGCGACGCGCGCGCATACCAGAAACCGGAGACTTTCTTTTTTTGGCCTTATATCTAGTTTTTATAAAGCCATGCATATTTTGCATGATCTACATGTACATATATAGTATGTATTGTGTATATGAAGTGTATGGCTAAGGAATGGATGTTTTAATTACTGTTAAAGGTTTTCTCTTATACAGAAGGAAATTGTGCTTAATAAATGAGTTGGACACTATACTACATGAAAGTAGTCTTTTATTTTGTGTTTGAACCTTTGTGTGTGTTAATTTGGCGATGTTCGAGTCAATTTCTGACCCCCATTTCCCCGCCCCCCAAAAAAACCCCTTTCACGCACCCACCTTGAAACTAGGCCGTGACGTCAGTGGCAGAACACATGGCTGGCCGGGGTCATCGCTTCACGTACGATTGTGTGTGCATGTCGGCGTTTGACACGTTGTCTAAAATAGACAAAATTTCCTCGGATTCGTCTGATTTCGACACACAAATTTCTGACGAAGACTCTCCAGATATGAGTGAACACCTAGACGAAAATTTCATGTTGTTCCGTACAAGTACGAACCAGAAAGAAGTGGGAAAACTCCAGGCGAATTCCTCGGTGTAGACAGCGATGGACGCGATCGTGATACAAGAATGAGTGATAAACAACGGTTGGAACGGTGAGGATATTATTATTAGCATTCCCCAATCGGCATTTCATGGCTGTAAAAGTCAGTTTTTCATAATGAAAACAGTGATCTTTGTGCGTGAACAAATGTTTATCGGAAGAGGGAAAATGAAACCCCACGTCGGGCGGACCCACCGGTTTGATACCGTAGAAGAAGCGCTCTGCCACGAAGGTCGAGTTGTCCTGTTGTACGTGTACGCGGCAATGGCACTGTGTTATATGCGTGCGGTTTGCAGGCAAGAATTTACGGGTCGGACATAACTGTTTTGGAGAAGTTGAGAGTAGATCAGATTGTTTTTAAAATAACTAAATCAAGCCTTGATACGTGCAGATGCATGGAAAACTGTTGGGAGTGAGAAAATTAAGATTTTGTGAGTGAAACACTCAATGTTTAGCCTGGTATAAAATTTACTAGTTTCTCACTCAAATTGTTTTATACACAAGGTATTAAAAGCTATCATCTTGGAGAATTTATGGTAACGAAATTAATCTTGTGCATTTAAATTTAACGCAGGTGACGGTTCATGTGGAAACTGTTGCGCTATGCCAGTTGTAGCAGAATCGACATGCTGCAAAGAGGTGGATGCGATTGTTTGCAAGATGATGGCCTCGAGACAGACATGGATTTCATTACAGAACATCCCGGCTTAATGGCTCAATATCAGTAAGTTAATTGGCTTTTGTCTTTCTATGTTCGAGTCATTTCATCCTACCGCTACTTCCAAATGGGTTACAAATATTTGTAAGTTTTGTCAAATATTTACAGTTTTGTCAATGCAATGTTTAATCAGTAAATAAAATATAACCAAAAAGACAAATACAAAAATTAAGTCAAATTAAATCAGTATCTTATATAATAACATCAATTACAGCCAGACTAATTATGATTTGGCCGACATTAAAGGCAAAGGCTTGTCAATGCTTGCGCGAGGCCAAATTCATGCCATGAAATACGCAGCTCCAATAGCAAAGGCATGGAGCTGCATATTTCGTGGCACGAACTTGGCCTCGCGCATGCATCGACGAGCCTCTGCCTTTAAGGGTAATTTACGAACAAATGTTCACTGTTTTCCAATCACAGGAAGTACAGGCACACTGTTCATCGGCAGCTAACAAGATGGTGTTGGGGATTCTTATAGGAAGGAGAGTCTGCGTTCCACATCTGTCCTGTGCTGTTATGAAGATACAAAATAGATTGACAGACTACGAGGGTTTTCTAAAGGTGTACAGGGCAACTGAGCACCCTGCATGTGGATATGTGCGCTTTACAAATCTCATTATTATCATCGTTATTAACTGTCTTTAATGTTATTGGTTGTATAGGTCGGGTCATAGTTATTGTTTCAAATAGAACATGACATCGCTTAGCAGGATTCTACCTACATGTAATTAAATAAAATTTTCCAAAGTCAAATACATGTAACAGTGCCTGGAGTTTTTAAAAAATTAATTGGCTGAAACATTTAAGCTATTTTCATTGGTGCTTTGTAATTTTATTAGTGTATTTCCACACAAGCTTAATAAAGATCTTTGTTTACACCCTTGACAATGATGTTTCTAACGCATACGAAGTACCAAGCTTAAGGTAATTTGTATAGTCCAAAACTATGTGTACTTCAGTTGTTGCCAACAAAATACCAACAAGGCTTACAGTTACAGATTCTAGTTTACTTGAGGATGAAGTGCAATGATTGATTACAAGTTAAATTTACTAAAATGGTAGGGATAATCATGTTAACTGGCCAGATTTGGGGGTGTGTCAATTGTCTTCTCTTTGGTTTCTTCGACTTAGCAGCGCGTCTAGCAACTTCCATCAACAGATCATCTACGTAATCTGTCAAGATAAAAAAAAAACATTGAAATATAATCATACATTTAGGACGAGAACAATTGTAGTGCTCTAGTCATGAGTTAAACTTGGAACAACTAAGCTGGTATATGTGCTTCAATATACTGTATAAAATAGCTGCCATCTTGTAGGGCGGGTTCTTTGTTCCATGAGGACATGCATGGTTTCACACTGTAGACATCACGAGTACAACCGACCTAAGGCTTGTTGGGCTCAATACATGTTATAGCATCTTGCCAAAAGGAACCGATTCCTCGACCATAGCAATCCCCATTTTAAAATTGGGCTTACTCAGAAAATAGCGCTTATTAGGCCGAGTAAAAAATAAAACATGTTTCTCGTCCGGGTTTTCAAAAAAAAGGAGGAAGAGGGGCTTTTTATTTTTAAATTTTTATTTTTCAAGATGACTGCCATTAGAGATTTCTAGGCCGCTGCAGGTAAATAGACTCGTGTGAAGACATATTTAGCGATGGTACAGTAGCTACACGATGTAGAAAGTCACCGAGAGAGTCTATATAGAAGACTTCGAACTCGCAAGTATTTATTTTCGGACGGATTTGTTGTAGTTTTTAATATTTTTGTCTCATTTTTTGGAAATAAAAAATAAAAAATAAATCCAGGCTGCCTCAAAAAAGGAAGAGGGCGGGGACGAGAAACATGTATTTTTTTTTATTTCGCCTTACCTTGCTGTACTCGCCTGCTGTCTTTCGCTGTTGTTTTTGCAAGTGCAATGTGGCAAGATGAAGCGTACATAAATCTTCAAAGGAAAGAAAAAAATACATAAGAAACAATTATAATTCATATTTACCGAGGAATGATAGTCATTTTGAAGAAAACAATTTGATTAAAGTCTTAAACAACTGTCCGACTCGTAAATTCTTGCCTGCAAACCGCACGCATACATGTGGTTCTATGTACTATTAAAACCCATGATTAAAACAGTGCTATTGCCGCGTACAACAGGACAACTCGACCTTCGTGGCAGAGCGCTTCTTCTACGGTATCAAACCGTTTTGTGCAAGCGATGGAAGGGGTTTCATTTTCCCTCTTCCGATAAACATTTGTTCACGGACAAAGATCACTGTTTTCATTATGAAAAACTGACTTTTACAGCCATGAAATGCCGATTGGGGAATGCTAATAATAGTCCTCACCGTACCAACCGTTGTTTATCACTCATTCTTGTATCACGATCGCGTCCATCGCTATCTACACCGATGAATTCGCCTGGAGTTTTCCCACTTCTTTCTTGTTCGTACTTGTACGGAACAACATGACATTTTCGTCTAGGTGTTCACTCATATCTGGAGAGTCTTCGTCAGAAATTTGTGTGTCGAAATCAGACGAATCCGAGGAAATTTTGTCCATTTTAGACAACGAGTCAAACGCCGACATGCACACACAACCGTACGTGAAGCGATGACCCCGGCCAGCCATGTGTTCTGCCACTGACGTCACGGCCTAGTTTCAAGGTGGGTGCGTGAAAGGGGTTTTTTTGGGGGGCGGGGAAATGGGGGTCAGAAATTGACTCGAACATCGCCAAATTAACACACACAAAGGTTCAAACACAAAATAAAAGACTACTTTCATGTAGTATAGTGTCCAACTCATTTATTAAGCACAATTTCCTTCTGTATAAGAGAAAACCTTTAATGTTTTTAAAAAAAAGATAAAGTTCAAGATCAAAACTTTAAAATTTAAAGTTTATAATCTAAATAAATTAGAATGTTATATTGTTAATTTTAACATTTTAAAGTTAGAAAGTTAAAAACAGTTGTACAGTGAAACCTGTTATTAATACCACCTTGACAAACAGGCCACCTGTTTATAGTGGCCACCCATCTTTGGTCCCAAATGTCATTGTTTATAAACCTCTATAAAGAGGCCACCTGTTTATACACTGTAGTGGCTAGTTTTTGAGCAAAAAGCGATCTTAACCGCTTGATGCATAAATTGTTTTGGTGCTCTTGTTTCGTGGAGTTGTTAATGAACCCCCCCTGTACCCCAAAGGGTTAATTAGCACCCCAATTTACAGCTTAAGTGTATGCCTTGCTAATTATGGCGATTACAGAAGTTATAGTACATTTTTAAAATGACAACATACCGTGTTTCAACTTACCCCATACCATGTTTCAACTTACCCCATACCATGTTTCAACTTACCCCATAGGTGGGGTAAGTCGGAACAGTTGACATGGGCCCAATTTCATGGAACCTGTTAGCAAAAAAATGTGTTTAGCACAGAATTTATTTGTTTTGTAAAATGGGTTACCAGCCAAAATTGTTTGTCAAATTGTATTTTTAGGAACAGGAGCAAAATATCAGTAAATACACATCACATACGATTTTGCAAAATAAAGCAAAGAAATTGTGTGCTAAACAAATTGTTGTGCTAATTAATGGGTTCCATGAAATTGGGCCATGGTCATGTTCAAGGTGGAATGCGAGAAACCATCAACGAGTCCTAACATTTTACAGGCTCCATTTGTAGCCCAAATATGTATGCTTAAAGTGGTACACTGTACATGTGTACAGGTAGTTGCTTTTTTTCTTTAATAAATTCTGTCAGTGTTTCATAGACGTTTTTGTGAAAAAATTTTAAACTAATCCCACTCTCCCCTACATATGTACAGTATACAGGTACATGTAGTGCTCTTATTTGCAAGCTTTTTTGTGTGTGATTGAAAGTGATTTTTTTATCCTGTTTATCCCTTTTTATTTTTACAATGTAGCCGATAATTCATAATCTGGTGCCAAGCTACGGTACATGTACAGTACACTTGGGAGCATGTGTGGTAGGGTGGGTGTACAGCCGTGCGAGTGATCGAGGGGTTATAAGTTCGAGCCCCACTTGTGCCAACGTGTTTGTGTTCGTGGGCAAGACACTTTCATGTAATCTCAATTGCCTCGTCAATCCAAGTGGAATTCGGGGAGCTGTTGGGGGAATGCCACAATCTATAAACTGCCGATAGGGTTGTGCGCCTTGGCAAGGTAGGCACCTACCGGTAGTTGAAGCGAAATGGTGATTTCCTGATGGCAACGGTAATAATGGCAGCAGCGCCGTACATACATCCTTGGGTAGACATGTGCGCTATACAAGTGTCTACGGTATCATTATTTTTTCTTACAGGGTCTGGACCATCAGTTTTCAGTCATGAATCCATGATACTCTGGATTTCTTGTCATACACTGTATGTAATTTTCCAAAATTTAGCATACATAATATACACTGTATGTGCATTGTACGTACGCACTTTTCATTTGTGGTTAACTTTGTGCTCTGCAATGAGTTGTCATTTTCAAGCTGCCTGTGGCCATGGCACCTTTTTGACTGCACTACTGTGTACTGTACAGGCATACTAAGTGTATACATGTAAGGGTGTCACGGTCAGCACGATTGTACAATTTTGTACATTCTGTACAGTACCGGTACATGTATAGGCCAGACATGATGACTCAGCCAAGTTTCCTGTTCTACGGACATACATGTAGTGCATTATAACTCTGCCCTTTAAACTGCACTTTTTTTTTTTAAGTGCTCATGCTGATAATGGCTCTCGCCTTTAGCTCGGGGTCATTATCAGCATCCAGCTGCAGGTCCCTATGGCTCGTGTACATACATGTACATGTATCTTGAGTAATCTTTGCAAATATCGCTAAACTAAAAAAAATACCCAAATCATAGATCCATCAGTAAAAACTCGTCCAACTTTATTTTTCTTTAGATTTTTGCAGTAAACTTGTCATCGTTGAAATTATCAGCGATTAGGCATGATGGAATAACCACGAAAGGGCGGGCTCACGAGCCAACCAGCGCATTTTTTCAATAATCAGAGCTTTTATTTACCATTTCACTTCTATATGTATGCGACCAAGCACACAAATGGAATCTACCAAGGCTACTACCATTTTCGGACAAGGGGGGTAATTTGGGTTTTCTTACTTAGTGCGGTAAAAAGTTGATTATCTGTTTTATAGTTTTAAAAAAACCATCGTTCCAGCATTTTAGAGAGATTTTTGTGGGAAATTTGATTGGGAAAGTGAACATTTTTCAAGATGCAAGTAATCCTACGGTCGTTGGAGTTAAAGGCACAGGCTCGTGAGCAATGAGCGCGCGCCAAATTCGTGCCACAAAATACATGTATACCCAGCTCCATAGCAAAGGCATGGAGCTGCGTAGCTAAGATAATCTCAGCTCTTGCTTTATCATTTTTCATTGGGATGTGGTCTTTTTAGCAGTAGAGCTGAGAAGCATTAAGAACATGAACACGCCATCACAAAACAGGACAAAACAAATGTGTCATTTTCTCACCGTGACACACTAATTCCCCCCTGGGACTCACCCAAATCTTGTCAGGAATAACCACTACGCAGGTCCTTAAGTGAAATAACCAGCACACACGACGACTGTTTGCTGCACTACTGCTACACTATGAGGCTTGTGTAACAGTGCGCTTCTGTCGGTTGGTCGTACGCAGTGCGGACGTGATCTAAAAAAAATAGGTTTGACTGGTGGGCCGCATGTGCACTGGTAACCGACACGCATAAAAATTCCTTTGTACACAGACTATGGGTCACGCGATGACGAGACACAGTATCATTTAAAACACAAGACAACAACACTGGCTGTGAGAATATCGGTTTGTTTCGTTGGAATTGTTGGCTAAATATTCATCGTGGCTGATTATTTCACTCAAGGACCTGCGTAGTGGTTATTCCTGACAAGATTTGGGTGAGTCCCAGGGGGGAATTAGTGTGTCACGGTGAGAAAATGGCAGATTTGTTTTGTCCTGTTTTGTGATGGCGTGTTCATGTTCTTAATGCTTCTCAGCTCTACTGCTAAAAAGACCACATCCCAATGAAAAATGATAAAGCAAGAGCTGAGATTATCTTAGCTAGGAGCTGCGTATTTCGTGGCACGAATTTGGCGCGCGCGCATTGCTCACCAGGAGTCAGGTCAACTCGACCGTTTACCAACTCAACTCGTACCAACTCGACTGTGTACCAACTCGACCGCAAACCAACTCGACCACGTACCAAACCAACTCGACCGCGTACCAAACCAACTCGACCATGACATGTCGACAGTCACCGCCGCGACGACAGCAACCCGGGCGCCGGCAAAGACTTGCCAACAAACCCGCGGCCGACAGTCATCGCCGACAGCAACCCGGGCGCCGGCAAAGACATGCCTACAAACCCGCGGCCGGCCGTGTGTCATGTTCAGTGTGCGATCGAGCCGACATTCAGCGGCCGAATCCAGCGACGCGACAAGGCTTCTCCTGTTTTGCATTTGTATGGTCGAGTTGGTTTGCGGTCGAGTTGGTACGCGGTCGAGTTGGTTGACGATATATTTTTTTCCCGGTCGAGTTGGTCCGAGTCGAGTTGGTATTCGGTCGATCGACTTGACTGACATCCGCTCACGAGCCTGTGGCTGTGCTTTTAAGTTACGCCTAGGCCTACATACAGGCCTAATTAATTACCCCCCTCCTCAAACCCCTCTTCCCGTCCCCGTCCCCGTTCCCCAACCCCCTCCCCCAAGGGCCTACCTGTTACTTTCGAAATCCACAGCCTGAATGAAAAAATAACGGGCGGGAACATTAAAGTTTGCATCAAGTCCAGGGCCCCACACTATGCTCTTCAGAGGGCAGACGACTCGCTCCCGATCGTAGCCGGTAAACGCGTCTTTGACGGCACGACAGGCCAAAACACAACACAGGAATGCGACCAGCGCAGTTCTCGGAAGTAATGACATTGTTTCTGTGTTGAGAAGAAAACGTAACTTCACATAATATCACCTTTTTATAGCTCCATCACCAACTAAAGTATATAAAGTAGGCCCATTTCATAATTCATGTTTCGGTACCGGATCTTAAGATTTGACTGTGTATTAGATTGCGCCCTCTCGTACGTGCACACGATAGTCCATACGGCGCGTAGCCTTGTCCAAGGCTATGAAATTGTGTGAATCCGTGATAATTTGCCTGTATGCTATGCAGCGAAAGTGCGCTACATACCACGCGGTGAATTGTAGCCAACTGCCAAATAGTCTGGTTACCGTAATATGTTGGTCTGAATCCTGACTTCACGGACGAGGCTGGATCATAGCCTTGTTCTTTATGTACTCGATTTCTTATGTGTTTCTTTATAACTGCGTTGGAAATCCGACGCAATTACTTATGCGAAACCCGAATGCTTATAAATATTCATATCTTACATAACATCCAGTCAGAGCTCACTACTCGGGTCAAATGGTGCGTACGTGACCGTTTGCAAGCATAAACGTGTGTACGTCGTACATGTGTGGTGTTGTTGTTAATTTATGGCATATTCGGCAACTAGGCCATTTATGCCATCAACTATACGGTTTTAGCTTTAACTATACTTTATTATCAACTTGAGATGACGAAGAAGGAGTTGCAGTTTTAGAAGTGGGAGGAAAACCCCCAGAGAAATCCCCGGGGGAAAACCCACGCGGTCAATTAAGTAGGGACTGCAAACCCAATCTACATGCACGCCCCGGATTCGATCCCGGGACGCCAGAGGTGAAAGGCTTTTATAAAATGTTTTATTCGTCCGAATAAAACACGCAAGCCAGGTCAAGTCCAGTCCATTGTCGATTCCAGTTCCTCAATCATTGTCGTTGCCAGTCCAGGTCAATAACCACTATCATCACCAGTCCAGGTCGAGGTAGACTTGGTTCCAAGTCCGAGATCCTGTTTTGTTTTCCGTTTCCGATTTTTGAAATGTATGGACAGGGAACTAGTCTATTTCGGTTCAGAATCTCGACAGCAGACGACACGACTCGCAAAAATACATCCTCTACAAGATTTTTAATGAATATGCACAACACAGAGGGCTTCCAGCGATTTCAACCAATCAAATCGTTACGTCCAGTTTTGGACTTAATTCCCATAGACCGTGTACAACAGGCGTGCAGGATTCCCAAGTCCGAGATTCTGAACCGAAATAGACTAGTTCCCTGTCCATACATTTCAAAAATCGGAAACGGAAAACAAAACAGAATCTCGGACTTGGAACCAAGTCTAAGGTCGAGGCCATATCAAGACCGCAGACACGGATCCAATCGTGTTCCAAAATTCCACCGGCATTCCCAGTGACGTACGTACTGGTCACTCCGTCATTGAGCAACGTTCCAGGACATCACACGGGATTCCGCAAAACAACTCCTCCAAACCACCTCTGTGCAAGGGTAGTCCTTTGGAAAGCGGTCATCACAGGCAGGCTTTTTATAAAATGTTTTATTCGTCCGGTTAGCGTTTTTTCGTTTCAAACGGTTTGTCGTACGTGTTGGGCGGTGCGTAATTTTCTTGTCCAATCAGAATCCCATACACACAGTACTGCTAACGCACTGTGGCCTCATCCAATCACAAAAGCTGTTATTTACATGTTATAAATAATGAACGAGCCACTGCACAATGCTTAGTGTTAAAGCCTCAGACTCAGCGCCGCCCCGCTGTCCGCTGTAATTTGTCAATTCCTGGGCCGGAATTCCTGAAATGCTCCTGATACAATAGAAGGACCCGTGCCGTGTTCACTGATTTCTAAACAAAATTGAAGCAGGTGCCAAAATCCTTTTGATAACGGCCAAATGAAAAGGACACTGATGGGGTGGCGCACCCGGTGGGTTAATTTGTCTTCGTATTACCGAATGACGTTTATTTACTTTTCTTAAGTTGCTGTATGAACGGACATGAATACAAAAAATAAGTCGTAATTCTGACTTAGCACAACAATTAAGACTTATTTTTATTCATGTCCCTTCTACGCTTCGGTACGAATTCATTAAAACTGTGGATATAACTTACAGATTCCCGCACATTTTAAAACTTTTTAAATCAAATCCATAACCTGTAACTTCAATTTCGTCCCAAGACGAGTGAGACGGGCAAATGCTTCAATTGAATTGGTCTTTGTTCTTTCCAAATGATCAGTGGTCAACTAATTTCAATATTTGTCCATTCAATGTCGTGAGATTTTAATCAACCTAGTCTCACCTGAAAATCATCTACATCATGTAAAGATTGAATTCGTCTTTGTTTAACCGACTTATGATAATCTGTCGATCAAATTTGTCGGATGGTCAGACTGTATAAACGCGTCAGTGACAAATGAAATACATGTGAAATTGATTTCCAATTTTTGCCGACGGCTATGGTAGTTTAGAGCCAATTGCCATGGCAACACGTCACACTTCCGCTGTCTATAGCGAACCGTGACCTTTTGATTAGAGCTGCGACGTGTAAACGTTTAAACGTTTAGACGACCGAAATGTAACTATCCGTTTAGAAAAATGCTAAACGGATATCCGAAACCAACTTGTGAAAAAACGATCTTCCCTTTTTCAAAGATCTAATGACCGTTTTGCGCCGCCGGAAATTTCTAAAGAGGCAGTTTTGTTCTGAAAGAATCGGGCAGCATACCGCTGTGATGAGCCCAACGGTCGGTAACCTTTGTGGTTTCAAGCCGAAGATGTACATGTAGTTGCGTTCGCGGGCGGAAGCGATCTTACTGATGGTTTTCGGTTTCATCTTGCAAGTTGAATTCAAAGCAGGGCGGCCGTAAACACTGCAGAGCCGACGATCGTAGTTGTGTTGGAACTGTTATTGATTCCATTCTCTCATTGGTTGCTGACTTTGGGTTTGAGTGACTTCTCGAAAGTATCCAATTGATTACAGCAAAGCCTACCTGAACTTTCGTGGCCTGCATCATGTTTCGTGGCCTGTGTCAGTGATGCTGCGCGAACGCACATGATACCAGGTCAAAGAACTTTTTATTGCGAGCGCGGTAATAGGTTTTACCTTTTGTTATGTTTACTATTCGTTTAAACGTTTGAACGAACGTTAAATTGACGTTTAAACGTTTAGAAAAATAAACGGTAACTCCCAGCGCTACTTTTGATCCCATGTACAAGCACCCCATAGACAACCGAAGTGTGACGTGGTTGCCATGCATGGCAATTGGCTGTAAACTAACATGGCCGTCGAAAAAAGTACCATTGCAAAAGCACAGAAACATGGTTCAGTGATTTGTTTTAGTTTAAAGATGACGTACTAACTTAGGCAGTCTATTGCAATAGACTGCCGAAGTAATACGTCATATTTTGTTGGTTGCCTAGGCAATTGTTGTACACTAAGAATAACTAAACCGCGTCACTGTTACTTTTTTTCCGACGGACATGATGTTTAAAGCTAATTACCATGGCATGCCACGAGAAAAACCGTCGATGTGATTGAAACAAACTTCGGTCAATTGGAATATGAACGACCAGAAGGACCCACATTTATCAACGAAACAACGTGTTACCAGCCCTTCAATTCATGGGTATTGAGATTGTGGAAAAAGCTAGTTATTATACTGAAAACTGGAGCAAGAATTAACTTTTAGGTTTGACCACGCCCCAACAAAACTTTTTATTGTACCAAATTGAGCAGATAGATAGAGGACGCCAGACCACTTTAACCATCAAATACCTGTGACTGAGGAGGGAGATTGAGGGCGCTGTCCTATTTTTACCATCTCATTGACACACACACACACACACACATCATGTCAATGATTTGAGGTTTTAAATAAAACAGTTCCTTCAGTTTTCCCTTTATATATCACCTCACAGCTCCTTACCTGGTATCATTTGGCGACCTTGCCAGGACCTTTCAAGTGAGGTGACAACGAAGCAATGGCCGGAGCGGCCGGACCCTGCAGACAACTGACCGACACATAGAGGGCGCTTAGGGGACCGACACCAGTGTTAAAGCCAAGTGTACGAGAAAGACACTGGTGTATACAGACCAACATGGCGTCAATAGAGGAGTTGGAAAAGTTGGAGGTAGCGGTAAAGGCGAAGCTCTATGGCCTGTCCAGAGAACAGTTATTGAATGTGACCGGTCATTTGAAGATTTATGAGGGAGCAAGCGAGAAAGAACGACATGGCCTCATTAAACACATCATCAGATATTTGGATGGAGAGGATGTTGAAAAACGAGATGACCATGGACTGGAAATCCTTCATGGCCTGCACGAATATATCGACGGGTTGGTCAGCCCATCGAGTACAACCAGTACAGAAGAAAAAGAGAATGTTAAGCAAGACACACAGACCATTGACTTGACATGCACACCAGCAGCTGTTCTGGCCAGACGAGAACTGAAAATCTACGGCCAGATGGCTCACCCGGCCAGACAGATAAGTTGTCATTCAACAGCTTGGCCAGACAGATTGAAGATGCTCTGCAGAAGGGGTATAAAGAGAGAGAAATAATATCCGCAGTAACGAGAGCAGTGACTCCGAGTTTGCCATTAAGAAGCTACTTGGAAGGGAGATCAGGTATGACCCTACCTCAGCTTCGCCGCATACTGAGGGCACACTACAAGGAAAAAGATGCCATTGACCTATACCAGGAACTAGCAGCAGCATCTCAACAGCAGAAAGAGTCCCCCCATGATTTCTTTATGAGGGCAATGAGTCTCCGTCAGAAAGTAACATTCGCGTCACAAGAAGATCAATCACCCTTGAAATATGACACCGAGCTGGTGCAGAGTACTTTCATACAAACGCTGGTGACTGGCTTGGTTGGTAGCCTTAACCCTTTCAATACCACCCACTCATATAAGACAGTACCCTTGTTTACCACAGCAATTACGAGCCCAGTGTCACTAGAGACCCACTGGTTTGGGAGACATTTCATTGAAGTGAGCCCTCTGTGGTTTACATGCACTAGATAGCTCTGATGATTTTGTGTACACCTGATGACACAAATCATACAAAAAGATGAGAAATTTAGTGTGCATCTTTTTATTTATTAAGTGTAATTTCAAGCTAGTTTTTACACAACAAAAGTAATACAAACTGGTAATACAAGGCCCTGTACTCGTACATCAATATAGAAAAGAAAATCCTAATGAAAATACCTAAAAAGTATACAATACAAAAGAAAATGAAGCACTCAAAAGTTAAAAATCTAAGAAATTAAAAATGCTTGAATGTCTAAAAAGATGTGTCTTCAACCCTACTTCTGCATGTACTTGTATTTTCTCTCGCCCCTCCCCCTCCCCCGCCCCCCACCCCATTCAATGTTGGTTTGAATCCGTGGCTTGTCGAACCAGTCTTCAACATTGAATGGGGTGGGGGGCGGGGGGCGGGGGGCGGGGGGCGGGGGCAGATTTGAAGGCGAGCAGATTGTACATATACATACTTATCATTTGGTATGATATTTTTCAAAACAAGGAACTGTGCACATTGGTTTATTACATTCTTTACAGATCATCCGGGTCTGTTTTCGCCTGTTTAATGTGCGGTTGCTACAAACAATGCAGTCGCGTTTCTTTCCATTGCGGTTTTTGCCAGGATAGTGTTGTTGTCTTGCCAAATCAATAGGAATGTGGTATCTCGGCCGACTTGTTGCATTAGTACGTTCCCAACCTAACAGCAAGCCTTGTACAATACCTACACGAAAATCTAGGTTACTGACATGTCTGTTGCCCTCTATGCCGTTAAAAATTACTCGGCTATTGACAATACAAATATCGAGCATACGGAAAAAAATTCGTTTCCACCATTTTAAACTCCTGTGCGTATGATTGTAGTACTGAAAACATTGATCTGCAACATCAGTACCTCCCATATTCAAATTATACAGGTCAACACAATTTGGCTTCAGAACGTCACGAAATCCACTTGTGCTCTTCTTGCAACGAATTTGCTTTTTTGACACATCAGAGTTCCCGATATTTGTTAAAAGTGTTACCGATTTTTTGTCTTGCCAAACGATACACAACTGCCCACCTTTTACCCAAAAAAGGGGGACATCTTCTCTCTTCATTTTGTGTTTTTTGGGGTTCGCAACATGGGGAATCCCCTGGGTCATGTACCGAACAGTACCACAACACCCGAATCCTAGTTCAGACAGTTCAGCTACAAGAGCTGGGCTATTGAAGTAATTGTCACAATATAGTATATGACCCTTATTCTCAAGTCCCTGGACCAGATCAATGACTAATTTTGCGGGCTTGGTCAGTATGTTTGGATGCGGGCAGTCTGAACTTATGTGTGCAACATAAACAGTTTGGGTGTTCTCACTTCCCGTGTATAGTTTCCAATTACATGTGTACCCTGTTTTTGATTCATTCAGGGAGAAGGCTTTCATACCCCGTTTGATTGGTTTTTTCGGCATGTACTGAACAAAACTTAATCGTCCCTTGAATTTTAACATGCTCTCGTCTGGAGACAAATTCTGCGCAGGGTTATACAGGTTTAGAAACTTCGGGACGAGTACTTCTATCAAGGGTCGAACTTTGGAAAGTTTATCACGTTTAGCCGAGGCTGTCTGAGCAATTTGGTTATTGGATATGTGAAAGAATCTCAGAATTGAAAGGAACCGATTGCGTGACATGATCGACGGATAGAATGGCAAGCTAAACAGTTCAGATGTCGACCAGTACATTCTATATTGAGATGATTTGTTCATGCCCATAGCAACGATAAGTGCCACAAATGCCATCATTTCTGGAATATTGGTCGGGTGCCAGGAAACTTGTTTATCAGGGTTAGAGTCTATTGTTTGTTGCGCATAGCGATTAGTCTCGTTCACCAGCATCTGCCACACAAGGTCACAGAAATACAGCTTGAAGATCTCCACTGCTGAGAGCGTAGCAAAGTCGCCGGTCGGGCCAGGATTCCCCGTGAAGGGCACAGTCGGACACTGGAAATGGTCTCGTTGCTCCCAACCGGATCGGAAATCTACCTTCGCAGTCTTGCTCGATTTTGGCAGGTGGTCAGGTTGGTCGGTAAGCTGCAACAAAAACAAACTATAACATTAGAGTATAATCTTTGTAGTTGCAAACAAGGAAACAAGAAAAAAATGGCACCCTCTATTAAGGTCGTTGCCAATAACTGTTCAATTTTATGCGAAATTTTGAAGATGCAAATTTCCTCATTTCTTTCAAAGCAGCTTATAGCATTTGCAAGATATTTGGCAAGCGGGACAGCCCCCTTCTTTTGTGTTGTAGGAATGTTGGGAATTACTTTCAGATTTTCAGAGGGGGGGAGGGGGGGGGGGGGGGTTGGGGGGAGGGATTTGGTCACCAAGACTGATTGAGCCATTTTTTAACTACATGTAATGATGTACATTTCTCAATTTCAGCATTTGTAACCCCATAGACCTATATAGGCCGACGTTAGGGGTGGGCCTACAAAAATACTGGGCCTGGTGAATTACATTAGCCTAATTGATTCATTAACATAACACCGATCATGCTGCTGATAATGTTCACCAAAGAATTAGTATTAATTATTACCGAATTCCATTATTACCTCACGAAATGCTGCAGTAATGCCGTCTTCTGCCGTTTCGGGATCGTCGTCAGAAGACTCATCTTGAATGGAACCTTCATCTGATTCTGAGCCACTGTCTGCCAAAATTTCGGCCAACATGCCATCGACGTCTGTTGCCATCATAGTTTCAGGATGCAAATGGCGTCTGTACTGTGCGTCCTCCCCTTTTATGTATTCACGGCAAACCCACCTATTGTTGTCCCTTTTTAGTTTTGTGAATTTATATAGGGCGGGCGCGCGTGTAAAACTTGAACCGTCTTCATTCATGCCAATAGAGGGCGCCAAACCAAAAAACTCTGAAAGCATTTGCAGGTGGTGACAAAAGTCGCCTTGGGTCTCAACTGAAAGACAATCTCGGGCACCATTTGGTGCCTTTGGGATTAAAGCGAAAAAAACAAAGGGCTCCTTTTGGCGCCTCCGGGAATGAAAGGGTTAAAGGTGAGATTCGGAAATATTTGCAAGACCCGACTATTACTGATGAGTAGTTATTGGAGAAGTTGAATCAGGTGGTAAGCCTTGAAGAGAAAAGAGCTGAGAAAAGAGGTCCAAAAACAAAGGTCAACGCACTGTCGGCTGTAGATGAGGAGTCAAGTAAGACAAAAACAGCCGAATCGGAGCAAATAAAACAGTTGGCTGCAGGGCTGCAGGAACTAACGGCCTGTGTTGCTTCCCTCCGTGAGGCAATGAGTCAACCATCAACTCAACCACAATCTAGCAATATGCGGAAGCAACAAGAGAGAGCTAGAGTCTGGGAAAGAGGATGTACTACATGCCAAGAAAAGGGAGTAGGAAATGATTGCCGCCATTGCTTCAAGTGTGGAAGTGAAAACCACATTGCCCGTGGTTGTCGGTTAGGAAACGGCACAAGGTTACCTCTGGGGGACAAGATGTAACCTTTAAAGAAAGCAAGTCCCAAAACCCACAACCAACATTGCAAAAATTAATTCTCCACTGAACAAGGGCATGATATGTCACATCACCCCGAGGGTTCATAATAAACTCACACAGTTGGTTGGGAACAAGTGTCTTGTGAGCTGCACCATTGGGAAACATCCAGTACAAGCTTTATGGGACACTGGCGCCCAGGTTTTGATGATTTCAAAGAAATGGCTGGAAGAAAATATTCCAGAATCAACGCTAATGGATATTGGCCTGCTGATGACCCCCGACCTCCAGCTATCGGCCGCAAATGGAACGTTGGTTCCATACGACGGATGGGTGGCTGTCGATGTGAAGTTTCCGGAAGAAAAACAGACTAGGAGACCCCTGACAGTCCCGTTCTTGGTGACATCAGAAAATATTTCAGAACCAATTATTGGATACAACGTTATTGAGGAAGTAGTTCAACGAGCAAGTGATGATGTCGCACTACACAAGCTTTTGGCACTTTCTCTACCAAGACTCGGGAGTGACAATGCAAAGGCAGTCATTGACTTGATAAAGAGAAATGACCCTGATGACTTTGGCCAAGTTAAGACGGGGAAGTTAGCTGTTACCATACCTCCAGGCGAGACCATGAATATCGACTGCAGAGTGCATACTGGCCCAGTAAGTGAAAGTATTATCACGCTCTTCGAACCAGAAACCGAGAGCTCTGTCGTCCCAGGGACGCTACTCTTTGACGAGTGTATAGTGAACATCGGAAGAGGAACATCAAGTACAATAAGAGCGTCACAATAGGGGGACGAACAAGTTTAGGACGACTCCGACTGGTGAGGTCAGTGTGTGAAGGGAGACTTGACCTTTCAGATGAGGAACTGATGCCGAAGGTGGAAACAGTACACGCCAAAGTTGCACAGACAATGGCCACTGATGGTAACAAGCAGCCTAAGTCACCCCCAGTTTAAGAGAAATGGAATCCACCCTTTGACCTCAGTAATCTTAGTGATGCTACGAGAAGAGTCCGCTTCATTCGCCCAAGATGAAACAGACGTCAATTGACGACCTACAGATGAAGATTAGATTAACCGACGACATTTCGTTCCAGAAAACCTACCAGTCGATACCGCGGCCACTGTACCAAGAGGTGCGAGCGTACTTGCAAGATCTAATAGAGAGACAGTGGATAGTCAAGTCCGAGTCTCCGTACGCTGCTCCAGTTGTCTGTGTCAGGAAAAAGTGTGGTGGTTTACGCCTCTGCGTGGATTACAGGGGGTTGAATAAGAAAACCATAGCTGATCGTCAACCCATTCCCAAAATTCAAGATGTCCTTGACAGTCTTGGAGGAAACCGTTGGTTTTCAACGCTCGATCAGGGCAAGGCGTACCATCAAGGGTACATAACAGAGGAAAGCAGACCATTGACGGCATTTGTCACACCATGGGGCCTCCACGAATGGGTTCGGATTCCGTTCGGGCTGAAAAATGCCCCTGCAGCATACCAACGATGTATGGAAAATGCATTGAGTAGTCTTAACCATGATATCTGTGAGGGTTACTTGGACGATGTCATCGTGTTTAGTCCCACTTTTGAAGATCACGTCAACAATCTCAGAACAGTCCTCCAACGTCTTCGTCAACATGGGATGAAGCTGAAAGCGTCAAAACGCCATCTCTTCCAAGAGCAGGTCCGTTACCTGGGAAGAATTGTGTCAGCAGAACGATATAAACCAAACCCAAAAGAGACAGAAGCTCTCCAGAAATTGAAGGAAAGGACCCCACAAACAGTAGGAGAGTTGAGACAGCTGCTTGGTCTGACCGGATATTATCGTCGCTACCTGCGGGACTATGTAAAACGAGCCAGGCCTCTGTTTGAGCTGCTCACTCTAGGCCAGAAGGAAAGGGACAAGACCACTCCGCATCCCAGGAAACCAAACCAAAGACAACAACATGCCAGAAAAGGTGGACAGACACCATCAAAAACACCGATCCAGTGGCTACCGCTCCATCAAAAGATAATTCACTCTTTCCTGGATGAGTTGACCTCAGCACCCATTATGGCGTATCCCGATTTCCAGTTACCCTTCGTGCTCCATACCGATGCCTCCCAGGAAGGATTGGGAGCAGTTTTATACCAGAAGCAGGGCGACAGGATGAAGGTCATTGCTTATGGGTCACGTGCATTGTCCAAAGCAGAAAATAACTACTTCATGCATTCGGGAAAACTAGAAATCCTTGCCCTAAAGTGGGCCATAACAGAACACTTTAGAGATTACCTTTTCTATGCAAAATCCTTCACGGTCTTCACGGATAATAATCCGCTAACCTACATCCTCAGTACTGCAAAACTCAACGCAATAGGCCATCGCTGGGTAAACGAGCTTGCAGACTTCAATTTCACAATTAAATATAGACCAGGGAAAGACAACGGTGATGCGGATGCTCTGTCAAGAATGCCCATTGAGCCAGAACAACTGGAAGACATCTGTACTGAGGAAATATCACCTTCGGTGATGGAGGCAGCTATTCAGGGCATCCAGGTACAAGAAGGCTCTGACTACCCCTTAGCTGACTTGCTGCCGATACACTCATCTGTTGTGGACGAACTGAATGAGGAGTTAGCACCGGACAAGGAACCATTCAGCCAGCTAGAAATAAGAGAGTCTCAACGAACAGATGCGGCAATCGCCAGGTTCGTCAGCTACAAAGCAAAAGGTCGTTGGCCAAACCATCGTGACCGAGTAGGGGAGGAGCCCGACACCAAAGCTATGATGCATGAATGGAAAAAACTCAACATCGGTGATGATGGAATCCTGCGAAGAACTACAAAGACAAGGACACAACTCGTAATTCCTCAGAAACAACAAGATGGGTCACTTAGCATCAGACCGGGTTCTACATCTGGCTCGGCAACGGTTTTACTGGCCACACATGGAAGCGGACATAGAAAAGTACATTGCCCAGCAGTGCAGCTGTGTTAAGCAAAAGCCTCCAGCGCGACAGAGGAGAGCACCAATGGTCAACATAACCACAACGGAGCCCTTCGAACTGGTCAGCATCGATTTCCTACACCTGGAGCGTAGCAAAGGTGGTGAGGAGTACATACTTGTCGTGATGGACCATTTTACAAGGTTTGCGCAAGTTTATCCAACACCAAACAATTAAAGCCGGACGCACAGCAGCTGATAGGATCTACAACGATTTCATCCTGAAATTTGGCTATCCAAAGCGACTTCACCATGACCAGGGGAGAGAATTCGAAAATCATTTATTTAGAAGGTTGGGACAGTTGTCGGGTGTCGAAAGTTCTCACACAACTCCATACCACCCGCAAGGCAACGGTCAAGTAGAAAGATTTAACCGGACTCTCCTCTCGATGTTGAGAACTCTGTCTGAAGACCAAAAGCATGACTGGAAGCGTCACTTAAACAAAGTCGTTCACGCTTACAATAACACTCGGCATGAGAGCACTGGCTTCCCACCGCACTATCTTCTCTTTGGACGATCGCCACGACTTCCAATTGACCTAGCCTTTGGATTGACCTCGGATAAGCAAGACAAAACTACAAGTCATGCCGACTACGTAAGCCACTGGAAGGCGCGTATGACTGAAGCGTATTACTTGGCGAGAAAGAGTGCCGGGAAATCTGCAGAAAAGGGCAAGACATACTATGACAGGAAAGTTGTTAACACATCACTCTCACCTGGGGATCGCGTCCTAGTAAAAAACTGTGTTCGACCAGGGGGACCTGGGAAGTTACAGTCCTTTTATGAGGATAAGATACACGTTGTCCTTGCCAAGAAAGGTGATCTGCCTGTTTATGATCTGGCACCGGAAGATGGAAATGGACGAACCAGAACACTCCATCGCAACTTACTTTTGCCATGTGACTTCTTGTCGGGCGACACACAAAGGGTTCCAACCAGGAATCTCGCAACAAAACCAAAGACAAACCAGAAAAGAGGAGAAAGACAAAATGGAAGGAAATTCTGAGAGCGCTTCAAGTGATGAAGAGGAAGAAGATCTCGTTGAAATGTTAACACCGAAGATGTCCTTTACAAAGGGACAATGGCCCAGAAGTGACACGGGAAACGAAATTCCAAAATTGGACCAACCTTCCGGGGAACCAACAATTGAGTCGGATGAAAATCCTGAGGCTGCTCATGATGAGGATGACACTGGTGTAAGAGGTTTCTCTTCATCTCCACCGTCTGTGACTCAGAGTGCATCCCAGCCCGAGAACCATTCTGAAAACCAGTCCGAGATTCAGTCTGAAGATCAGCCTGAGAATCAGCCTGAAAATCAACCCGAGAACCAGTTCCAGCCTGAAAACATTGCCAGAGCCGAGGAGACAGATCAGTTTGGATCAAACCAGGCGAGGAGATGGTCAACACGTCAGCGTCAGCCACCCAATACTTTTCTGCTCGTAGAAAATGGGATATCCAGATGCTGCATGTATGCCTGTGACTGCAGAGCCACAACAGCCATCTCCAACCCAGTGGAACCAGCCAACATCTCCAAATCAGTTC
Source organism: Henricia sp. BOLD:AAB3569 (assembly GCA_037783545.1). Classification (NCBI taxonomy): domain Eukaryota; kingdom Metazoa; phylum Echinodermata; class Asteroidea; order Spinulosida; family Echinasteridae; genus Henricia; species Henricia sp. BOLD:AAB3569. The sequence goes on along the minus strand of JBBELK010000365.1, from coordinate 238,665 downwards.
CTGTACAGTGGTGCTCCCCAGAATGCACAGAATGGATGGATCAACCCAATGTTTGCATATCAGCCTCCTAACATGGCTTTTCATCCATGGAGTGGTAGAATCCCTGGGTACCAGACGTCCAGTATTGACCCCAGATGTACCTACGGAATGTCAGGACCACAATGGACCCAACCGTGGCAAGACATCTGTATGTAGCTGCTTAAACGTGGTTGTTGAGCATAACAATGCAGTTTTTAAGGACTGTGAATGATTGTACAAGTGAAGGTGCAAGTGTGGCAACAGAGGCAGAAATGTGACTGAAGTGCTGCAGCAGGGAAAGTGAACACCACACAGATCAAGAGGTCCATGGTTGAATGTTCCCCCAGTCAGGAAGCCTAACCGTGCCAACAGACAGTTGTACAATGTGACTGTAACGGCAGCTTTAATGCGCCTTGTTAATTTATGCCTCTTGGTGGCGCTGTGCTTCGCAACCATCGAAGGATCGAACAAACATTCCGTAGCAACGGCTGTTCGAGCCACCATCGCATCGTGAATGTAAACAATAACAGACATGACAGATTGATACTTGTCCCAGAGATTGCTCCGAGTTTTTCACCCGAGATTTCTTAAGAGATTTGACCTAGGGACAGAGGTAATTTGATTCCCATTTAATTGATTAATTATAGAGTTTGTTTTGAAGTGATTTTGGACTCGATAACTAAGGAAATTTACATGAACTTAATTATTTGCTTGGTGAACTGAAACGAGCCGTTTTTCGAGAACAATTTAGTGGCATATATAGCACCTTTCCAAGTGCCACATGTGTATTATTTTTCCATGTATTTGTTTATGCATTTTTCTTATATTTATTAATCCTTTGGTTATTATATTTCAGTTTTTACGTGAAACCTAAACTTCAAGAACAGTGAAACCTAAACTTCGTGAACAGTTAAAGCTAGTGAACTTCAGTTGAGCTTGTGAAACAGTTAAGGTGACAGAAGTAAAAGGTAACAGATGTGAAAGATGTGAAGATTTAGAAGAGGTAACAAGTAAGTGAAAGCTTGTGAATATTAAAGAGAGTTTGAGCCTCGTTAAACCGACTTCACTGACGTCACAATTTATTGAGAACCGCCACAGTAAAAACTCTCCCAGTGACAGCATAAAGTCATGATCGATAAGAGTAAAACCTCTCCTAGTGACAGCATTTACAAGTCATAACCGATGAGAGTAAAAATCTCCTAGACTGATGAGAATACAATTCAGATGAAGACTCAGAGTGGAAGAGAAATTAAATTAACAGAGAAAGGAATGGAGTATCAGAAAGAACAGAAGCGTAGAAATTCCGAACGTCTTTACCGAGAACTCAATGACAAAATGCAACAGATAACAACACTGATGGAATGTGAAGCCTCCCAATCGATAGTGCATGAAGAATATAGACACTGGGTTATGTTATATTCAGAGTACTGTGAACTTGCTCGTGATGAAGAGCAATCTCAGACAGGCATGACCAGTGATGAAAAAGACATGCACTTACTTGCTTTCAAGTCCTCCGTAGAGGAATTCCTTTCCAAGTCTATGCATCCACAGGTTAATACAGACGATCTCCGACTTGGTGATGCAGCGTCCGTGATAAGCAGAAAATCCTGAAAATCCCACGCTTCAAGAGCTAGCTCCCGTTCCCTGCATTCAAATACCGATCTTTTACGCATCGAAGAAGAACAGAAGAGGTTAGAACTTGCTGCTCGTGCTGGTGCTAACAACCACATGCATGAATTAGAACTGACACGTCTTGAGCTAAAGAGACAAGTTGATCAACTCAACCTGCAGACTGAGATGGACGTGAGTAATGCACGTATCAGCGTATTAAACCAATATGATGGGGGTGACACAGAAGACAAGCAGACAATGCTTGATGTAAACATTGAAATGCATAACTCCCCCTCTGCCTTGGATGAAATTCCTACTGCGAAACGAAAAGATTGTCAAGTTCAACAAAGTACTGAACTCGAACAAGCAGAAATAGCAGAACGTCACAACACACATGATGTCCCATACGTTGTGACAACTTCACACGAGCAAAGTGATGCAAGCCTTAACCCCTCCCAAGTTGTGAATAAAAGTTCAACCCAAGTCCATTTCCCCCCAAGTATACACATTGCCACCGAAATATTCAGTTCCCACTGACCGTGCTGAACCTTTGAACAGACCAACAAATGAATTGTTGAGTGCAATAACTACTCTCGCTGAAGTACTTACGCACAAAGAAGAGAAGTTGCCGAAGAAAGAGCCAGATATTTTCAAGGGCAGTGTATTTGATCACCCCGTGTGGTTGAACTCCTTCAAGGTGCTCGTGGAAGAGCGTTACTCTCAAGCCGCAGACAGATTGTACTACTTGGGAAAATATACTGCTAGAGAGGCCCATCACTGCATTAAAGGTCTACTTGCCCTCAACACCGAAAGTGCCTACATCAAGGCCAAAAGACTGTTGGCCGATCGATATGGCGACAAGATGATGGCTGCCAACATATACCGAGACAAAATTGACAAATGGCCAACAATCAAGCACGGAGATAGCAAGGCACTTCGTAACTTGTCAGATTTTATGTTCCAAGTGTGAGACAGCCATGGCCACTCTCAGCCAGCTGAACATACTCTTATCAACGACCCCACAGAGCACAAGAAGATGCTTTTGAAACTTCCGAGGTACATACAAGATCGATGGCTTCGTCTCATTGACCGTCGAATATACAGCGTTTATGACGTCACTACTGATTTCAGCACTGATGTTCAGCATGGTGAATATCCACAATTTTCTGAGTTTTGCAGGTTTCTTGCTCAAGAAGCCCGCGTTGCCTGCAGTCCTTTCAACCAGAGAAATGATGAAACAAAGAAGGAAGAAAATAATCCGAAGTTGAAACATAACCACGCACGAAGTTTTACTTCAAAGACAGATGAGATTTCCTCAAATTCTCCTTCACGAAGTGTGCCCAATGGAAACAATTACACTAAATCCCTCGATGCCAGAGCCTTGTGTGTTCTCTGCAAGAGCCAACACAGTGTTGATTCATGTAGCAGTTTCAAGGCTATGAAGTCAAGCGACCGACTTGATTTCATCAAGAAACAAGGCCTGTGTTTTGGTTGTTTACGATGGGGCCACAGACGTCAAACTTCCAAACAACAAAATGATGGCCACAAGACGACTCACGAAATTGAAGTCGAAACCAATGAACCACCATGAATACAGAGAAGACTACAATACCTTCATGAAGAGTATCATTGAAAAGGGATACGCAGAGAAAGTTCCCGAAAGTGAACTCTCCCTTGATGATGGATCTGTGTGGTATATACCCCATCATGGTGTGTACCACCCGAAGAAACCCAAACAGATAAGAGTCGTCTTTGACTGCAGCGCAGAGTTCGAAGGTGAAGTTCTTAACCGACACCTGCTGCAGGGTCCAGACCTGACCAACAATATTGTTGGTATACTGTGCCGATTCCGCAAGGAACAAGTTGCTTTTACATGCGACATCGAAGGGATGTTTCACCAAGTTGGTGTTGACGTGAAGTACCGCAACTTTCTGAGATTCTTGTGGTGGGAAGACGGCAAACTAGACAAACCACCATTGGAGTATCGAATGACCGTCCATCTCTTTGGGGCGACTTCTTCTCCAGGATGCGCCAACTTTGCACTCAAGTCAGCTGCTGATGCCCACGAAGACAGCTGTGGCAAGGATGCCGCAGACTTCATCAGAAATGACTTCTATGTAGATGATGGATTGAAGTCTGTTGCCACACCTGATAAAGCCTTACAGCTGATAGATGACGGTACACGCTTGTGCAAGAAAGGAGGTTTTCGTCTCCACAAGTTTGTTTGCAATGACAAGGAAGTTCTGAATGTTATTCCGGCCCAAGAGCGTGCTACGAACGTCCAGAAAATTGACGTATTTCAAGATGACTTGCCGATGGAGCGCACTTTAGGAGTGCAGTGGTTCATCGAATCTGACACCTTTCAGTTTAGAGTTCAGTTCCAGGACAAACCACTCACTCGCCGTGGAATCATGTCCACAGTTAGCTCAATATTTGACCCCCTTGGCCTAGTAGCTCCCATTTTGCTCGTCGGAAAACGTATCCTCCAAGAGTTGTGCCGTGATGGATGCGGATGGGACGACCCGATCTCTGAAAGTACCAGGGCCCAGTGGGAGAAGTGGAGACTTGATGTTCAGAAGTTGTCCTCATTGGAAGTCCCACGATGCTATAAGCCACAGAACTTTGGTGACATCGAATCAGCAGAACTGCACCACTTTTCCTTATGGCCAGTGCAGTTATCTCCGTCTGACAGACAACAAGGGCAATGTGAGTTCGTCGCTGGTGATGGGAAAATCCAGAGTTACCGCCTCCAAGCCAATCACCATACCACGTCTTGAGCTCACAGCGGCTGTGATCTCTGTGAAAGTGAGTACCTTTCTGATGAAGGAACTGAAGACCGATGTGACACAGTTCTTCTACACTGACAGCAAGGTTGTACTCGGTTACATCTCCAATGAAAGCAGAAGATTTCACATTTTTGTTGCTAATCGAGTACAGAAGATCAGAGACCACACCTTACCAACTGATTGGAGATACATAGACACAAAAAGCAACCCAGCTGATATAGCCTCTCGAGGTCTCTCAGCCCAGGAATTGATTGACAGCAGACTGTGGTGGAAGGGCCCAGAATTCCTGTCTACGCCGGGATCCTCTGTGCCGACTGCTGAAATCGTGGAGCTGAACATAGATGACCCTGAAGTGAAGAAAGTGTCTGTGCAAGCTGCACCAACCGAATTTGCGAGCATGGATGAAAGATTCCAGACCTTTTCAAGCTGGTTTCGTCTTAGAAGAGCCATGGCAGGATGTCTCCGATTCATCGAGGAACTCAAAAATAGAAGTGTGAAAAGACCAACTTTTCCTATCGACCGCCAATGGCTAGAAGACAGGATGGCAACATATGCTCCTGTAACAGTAGAAGAGATGGAACAGTCTGAGAAAGTGATCTTGCAACAAGTGCAAGCCAGAGTCTTTCCCTCAGAGATCCATACTCTCAGAAGATCTTCATCCAACGATGACCCAACCCAGAAGAAAATTCCCATTGGGTCCCATTGAATGGGACTCAACGGGATCCCATTGGGTCCCATTGAATGGGACTCAACGGGATCCAATTGGGTCCCATTCAATGGGACCCAACGGGATCCCATTGGAATTTGGGCACCCCAGTCCCGTTGGGTCCCATTGAAATCCCATTGGGTCCCATTGAAATCCCGTTGGGGTCCCATTGGGTCCCGTTGACATGATCCCGTTGGGGTCCCATTGGGTCCCGTTGACATGATCCCGTTGAAATCCCATTGGGTCCCATTGAAATCCCGTTGGGGTCTAGTCCCATTGGGTCCCGTTGACATGATCCCGTTGAAATCCCGTTGGGTCCCATTGAAATCCCGTTGGGGTCCTATGTCCCATTGGGTCCCGTTGGGGTCTTGTCCCATTGGGTCCCGTTGACATGATCCCGTTGAAATCCCATTGGGTCCCATTGTGGTCCTGTCCCATTGGGTCCCATTGGCAGGATCCCGCTGGAATCTGGTCCACTGGGTCCCATTGACAGGATCCCGTTGGAATCGCAATGGGTCCCATTGGCAGGTTCCTATTGAAATCCCAATGGATCTCATTGAAATCCCATTTACGTACTGTTGTCAACTTTATCTTATTGAGGCCCATATAATGTTGCACGTTTTAAGGTTGCCATTGCTTTCTATGAGGGCAGGGGTTCTTGGATCGGTCTATCGGATATCTCATACTGCGGGTATACTAAATAAAGCACAGCACACTATATGTACATTTCAGTTCGAAGTACAATATAATTACATAACCAAAGCATTGCTGTTCATCCAAAGTGGCAAATATAAATAGCTGGTCAAAACACATGAGTGGCATTTTTAATTATGCATGGGGTGTTTTTTTTTCTTTCTAAAATTGCGAAAAACATGGTAAATGTCATAACTCTTAGTGCACCCCATTTAATCAACATTTTTGTAAATCACCATCTTCAGAATTGTTGTGTGGAGCCACTAATGCTTTGTTTCAAAAGAAGGAAATGAAGGTTACCCGTTTCAACAATGTTGAAAAAAAACCTTACAGACTTTTCTATAGTATAGTTGTAAGAGAAAAACATATGACTCCAGTTCAGGAATGCTCATAAGCAGTTTGCTTCCTAGTTGTAAGTCTGTTAATGTCCTGTATTTTTTCAAATAGTAGTCTCCACAGCTTGTTGTTCTTTGCCGACTTCCATTCTCTTGAGACGTCTGGGACAGTCCATGTAGCAGTCTGTAAAGTTTAAAGACAGCAAACACTCTAATAAGATAACCTCTCCATTACTAATTGTATTCCAAACGTGTTGTTTCCACTTAAATTAGGATTAAAACAAAAAACTTACATGTAGTTATGGTGGAGTGAATTGAAGAGTATACCTATGGTTTTACACAAGTAGGACAAGGACAATTCAGTACTGAGTATACTGATGATCTTTTAATAAAGTGTGATCTTATTAAAATACAGGCATGGTATTTAGAATAGGAAATATTACTACAGACCACAGCATTTGATTTCTTAAAGCAAAATGTTGTATTCAGCACATATTTGTACACGACTCACCCTCAACAAAGCTCCCAATCGAGTGATCGGATCCCATCGAGGACAAGTTGTTCCTTCCACGAAGAATTTCTTTTCCCTGGTTGGCAACAGCCAGCGTCTAGCTTTACAAACGGCGATTATTTGGCCTGTTGATAAAAATACAGTGTATAACTGGAATTTGTTGAAACAAATGCATAAATATGAAGAAAGAAACATGCTTAAAACTAGACATGCAATTTGCTAAATGTAGACAAATACATGTACATATGGCCGGGTAGCCCAGTTATGATGAGTTTGCAGAAGATAAAATATTAAATAAACTTTTGAAATTTCGATAGCTTAATAATATAGTACATGGTTTTATACAACCCCAGCAGAAGCTAATTGTTAAGGTGTTCGTAGCTTGCCTTTTAAGAAGTGTGATCATTAATTTCCTGACTTACCTCAATGAACTGATCGACTAGAAGAAAGACCGTCTAAACATCCAGTTCTGGTCATTCAAACCTGGTTGTACAGCATCCTAACAGGTACACAGTACGTACCACACGTATACAACAGTGTACATGTAGGCCTACAGTTTGCAGGCACAATATGCTGGTATAATGCAAAAAAAACCGCAAGGTCAGCACCCAGCGCTACCTAGCATATGGGTACTACACTGTACATGTAGTGTATATATCAAAGAATGTGACCTTCATTAAATATGCAGGGCCGGAGAAAGTGGCTCAAACAGCTAGAATCCCCCCTTCCACGTTTTTTGAGTTTTTCTGTTTATCATGGAGGTGTATGTGTCTACAACACCATCACAACTTGTTTTTCAAAAAAAATCGACAGGCTTTTGCTTAAAACGTAAAGCAGTTCCGACCCTCTTCACCCGAATTCTGAAACGCTCGAGGTCACTTGGTCTGTTTATCAACAGGGTGTTGACGTCATCCTGATGAGAAACATACAAAACGGCCTGTGCAGTATTGAATGGAAAATACACGAAGTGAATGTTTATCATGCTGTTTTGTCCTTGTAATTCAAAATACAAACGTGAAAAACACTTCATGTAATATGACAACAATCTACTATCACCTGTTTTGTGAAAAAACGGTGAAATTGTAGCTCACAATAATTAAAGCTCTTTTGAAGTAAATACTGGTGCATTGCGACGGGTGGTTTTGTCACGGAACGAACGGCATTCTCAGCGGTCTGTCTGCAGCATTTAACGGTTTACTGCGGGCCGTATAGCTCCCACGTGTTACATCGGCCGGTACAAGTTAGAATGAGCGACTCATTTTTCTCTCTCTTGGTAATAGAAAAGAAAATCTTTCTGCCCTGTTTTTTTCATAGTGTCTGGTAAAACATACAACCACGCAGCTACTGGGCATATATCTGGCTTTTTGGACCAACACAATTCTTCAAAAAACACCATCTAACAGAGACGGTTTTCCAGGTTTTTGGCGTGTAAACGTATGGAGCTAACAATCGTGTTGACTTCTCTTTCTCAGGATTGCGTCACGAGGTCACGCGCATATCATGAATACATAATGATCTTTTCAGAAATCGCGAAAATCTCATTTTCGAAAAGCGACTTTTGCTTGCAATTTATCCACTTAAAACCAACAATTAAAAAATAATAAAAATCCACGTCGGCAAGAGGGATGTTTGGACTATCAAAAAAAGCCTAAATGCTGGATTTTCGTCAAGGGGGATTCTTCCTCTTTAAGTTACATATATACAAATCCATGCAGGCATGGTTGTAGGGCTTACATGCACAAATGAATCCTCAGTACAGCAAGACTAAGTTTTTCATTGATTCTGCACCATTGATGATCGGATAGATCCAGTTAATTGGTGCAAAGTCCAGTTAATTGGTGCCATTTTTAAATTGGACCCATGCATTATGAAAGAAGTCCCATTGAACAATGGGACCCCATCCTGTCCCGTAAAGTCTTGTTTTAGTCTATCCCAGTTGGGGTTAATTTGCTAGCTCCATATATTGGAAATACAATGGGATCCACGGGACCAGCTATAATATTTGGGTTACTTCTGAATTGGTCCCAATAATTAAATGGGATCCTGTTGTGTCCCGTTAACTCCATTTGACTAATTCCCGTTAAAAATACAATGGGACTTAACTGGAATATGTTGGTAATTACTTCCGAATTGGTCCCATTGAATCAACGGGATCCCGTTGTGTCCCTTTAACTCCAGTTTGGTCCAGTTCAGTCCCGTTAAAAATACAATGGGACTTAATGGGACTCAACTGGAATATGTTGGTTACTTCCGAATTGGTCCCATTGAATCAATGGGATCCCGTTGTGTCCCGTTAACTCCAGTCAAGTACAGTTCAGTCCCGTTAAAAATACAATGGGACCTAATGGGACTCAACTGGAATATGTTGGTTACTTCCGAATTGGTCCCATTGAATCAATGGGATCCCGTTGTGTCCCGTTAACTCTAGTTAGGTCCAGTTCAGTCTCGTGAAAAATACAATGGGACTTAATGGGACTCAACTGGAATATGTTGGTTACTTCCGAATTGGTCCCATTGAATCAATGGGATCCCGTTGTGTCCCGTTAACTCCAGTTAGGTCCAGTTCAGTCCCGTTAAAAATACAATGGGACTTAATGGGACTCAACCGGAATATGTTGGTTTCTTCCGAATTGGAAGAATTTTCGGCCTATATACAGCGGGGTCATAAAGCCAATAGATTTTGGGGGTATAGTGCCTCAACGCTTTGCCAACGTAATTCAAAATTACGAAATAAAAATTGGTGGCGAGAATTTAGATTACGTCAATTTCTTCAAATACAACAGAAATAAAATTTTCGATAAAATGCTTGAACTTATACGGAACAAACCTAATTACAATTTTCAGTTGGGCCTATACGTGTAACTCTAAAAAAATTAAACGCGCAGGGGGAAATTGAAGAAAAAGAAATCACATTCCGCACGAGCAATGAACTCGTTTTAAACAACAGCGACATTGGCAAGGTGTTGAATAGTACTATAGAAAATCTAAGGGCAAAACTAGAAGAATTTCAGAAGGAAAAGAGCGGGTGGTCCGTGTTTAAGCTAAACACGCTGTACATAAACTTTACGGAGTACAAACCTATTAGAGGAAGCTCTTACATTAAATTACCAGATTACATAAAATATAAAAAGGCCGTAGTCAACGTTAAAAACGATGACGATAAATGTATAAGATGGGCATTAAGAGCCGCACTTGGGAAATTTAAAGACAAGTTTTTAGATGACGTTACTAAGAAATTAAAGCGTAGAGTTAATCGTGATCGTATAACAATTTTTAAAGAAGAAGACGGGTTAAATTTTAAAGGCATAACTTTTCCAACCCCAATAAGTCAAATCTCTAAGATTGAAAAACAAAACGACTTAAACATTAACGTGTTTGGTTACGACGAAAAGAATGGAATATACCCTCTCTACATTACGGAAAGTGAGTCGGACGAAGTCATTAACCTGATGTTATATTCAGAGGATGATAAAAACCACTACTGCTGGATAAAAAATATAAACAAATTATTTTTTAGCGAGAACAAGCACAAGGAAAAGAAATACGTTTGCGTTCGCTGTCTGCGTCATTTCAACAGTCAAATGATATTAAACAAACACAAAATTGATTGCTGCGGCGTTAAACAAAAGGCTAGCAGAATAGTCATGCCATCTACGGAATTGGATAGATACAATCGTAGACGAGACGTTATAACATTTAAAAACACTCGGCATAAAATGCCAACTCCGTTTGTAATTTACGCAGACTTTGAATCTCTCATCGTGTCTCACGAAGAGAAAGCTGGTAACGCAACAATAAAAACTCAAAAGCACGTTGCGTGTGGGTGGTCTTACGTCGTAGTCAGATGCGACGGGCATCTCCTTAGTAAAAAATATTATAGGGGTGAAAACGCGGTTGGACATCTACTAGAAAACTTACAGAGAGAGGAATCCGCCATAAACAAACTTTTTGAAAAGGGAAATGCGCAAGACATGATTTACACGAAAGAACACGAGGCAAAATTTAACGAGTCAACAAATTGTTGGATTTGCGAGTACCCAATCAGAAAACTAGACCAATCAAAGTGTACGTGTGAGTTACCAAAGTCAAAGAAAATAAAACGGAATGATAAAGAGATTTACTGGTGCGAAAATTGTAAAAAAGAGACTCAGTCATTCTCAAAGGTGAGAGACCACTGTCATATAACCGGTAACTTTAGGGGCGCGGCTCACAACGCTTGTAATCTGAAACTCTCCATCAAGCCAAACATAACTAAAATTCCCGTCTTTTTTCATAATTTAGAAAATTACGACGCACATTTACTCATGCAGGGAATTTCTGAATTTAGCGGTGACATTTTTTGTATACCAAAGACTTCCGAAAAATACATTTTGTTTTCTCTTGGTCAGCTTAGATTTGTCGACTCGTTTCACTTTTTAGCTAGCTCTCTAGATAAGCTGAGTAAAATATGTCCTAGAGAGCAATTTAACTTGCTCAAAACTCTAACTCAAGACGAAGAAAAATTCAAGTTGATCTTGAAAAAGGGTGTTTATCCTTACGAGTATACTACAGGGATTCTTTCGACAAATTTAAAGATACTAAATTACCGCCAAAATCAAAATTCTATAGCAAGTTAAACAACAGTAACGTATCTAAAGATGACTACCTGCACGCACAAAGAGCTTGGCGGGAATTTGAAATCTCTAATATGGGAGAATATCACGACCTGTACGTACAGACTGACACGTTATTGTTGGCGGACATTTTCCAAAACTTTAGACAGACTTGCCTAGAGCACTACGGGCTAGACCCCGCCAATTACTTTACATCTCCGGGTCTCAGCTGGGACGCCCTGCTCAAACATTCAAAGGCGCAACTAGAATTACTGACGGATTACGACATGTATCTTTTTGTAGAGCGCGGGATAAGGGGCGGAATTTCTAGCGTCGGAGCTAAGAGACACGTCAGAGCAAACAACAAGTACTTGCAAGATTACGACGAAACGAAACTGAGCAAGTTTATACAATATTTAGACGCCAATAACTTGTACGGGTGGGCAATGTCTCAACCGCTGCCAGTCGGCGACTTTAAATGGCTTACCGACAGAAAAAAAAAGTGTTTTACGGAAGACGTTCTAAAAATATTGGAAGCCCAATCTGAGAGAGGATACATTTTGGAAGTGGACTTGGAATATCCAAAGGAACTACACGACGAACACAACGACTATCCTCTAGCTCCGGAAAACTTGAACGTCTCACAAGAGTGGTTTTCGGATTACCAACGACGACTAATCAAGAAAAACGAGCTGTCACCACCCGACGTCGACAAATTCACGTGCACTCTGAAAAATAGAACCAAATACGTAGTTCATTATCAGACTCTAAAACTATATCTTAATCTAAGATTAAGATTGACCAAGATTCACAGAATTTTATCGTTCAAGCAAACTGCCTGGATGAAGTCATACATTGACAAAAACACTCAGCTACGCAAGGAATCAAAATCGGATTTTGAAAAAGACTTTTTCAAGCTGATGAATAATTCAGTCTTTGGCAAGACGATGGAAAACGTGCGTAATCGACTAAACTCAGAGCTAGTCAGATTAGAAGACGAAAAGAAGCTTTCTAAAATGTGCTCGTTACCAAATTATGAATCTACTACCGTCTTTGAAGACTGCAAATTGGCCATGGTCAACAAGTATAGGACAAAGACGGTACTAGACAAGCCAATCTACTGCGGCATGACTGTCCTTGACTCGTCGAAAACATTAATGTACGACTTTTATTACAATCATTTGAAGTGCAAGTAAAAAGATAACGCGAACCTAGTGTACACCGACACCGACAGCCTTCTTTTGGAGATTAAAACGGACGACGTGTACGCCGACATGGCCAAGTATAAGCACTTATACGACTTTTCAAATTATCCGGAGGATCACGAGCTGTACGACAACTCTAATAAAAAGGTCATAGGCAAATTTAAAGACGAGGTCGCGGGTCAACAGATTATAGAGGCGGTGTGCATTAGACCGAAACTGTACGCCATTCGGACAGAGCGAGACGTCATCAAAAAGGCAAAAGGCATTAAAAGGGCGGTGGTCAGAGACAACCTGACGCTAGACTTGTACAAAAAAATCTCTATTTAAATCTACTCTGGTTTACGAAAAACAAAACATTTTAAAGAGCGAGATGCACCAAATTTACTCGGTCACTCAGAATAAGTTAGCAATTTCGCCGCTGGATACAAAGAGATTTCTTTTAAACGACGGCATAAATACCCTAGCGTACGGACACTACTCGACGGGTGGTAGCTCCGTGCCCGCGGGCACTACTTGAAGCTCTTGTTTGACAAAAGACCTCTTTGGAGCGGGGTCGTTTAAATAATACAAGATTGGTTGACCGCGCGTGCGCGTGTACTCTTTGATCGTAAACGTTTGAAGAGACCATATGGGATCTGTCGCCCGCCTCCTTTCACCACCCTCTGATTCACCCGGTTGATACATATACCTGACTAAATCTTTGCCTATTTTTAACGGAGTCTCTTTAACGCCGGGTGCTGCGGGCGTTTGCTCGACTCGCTTTAATTTAATGGCGTCTATAGGCTTCTTGCCGATCAAACGCGTTTCCTCGTCATTCATAGCTTTGATTACGTCGGGGAGTCTCTTGACCCACTCTTTATTTCTAGCCTTTGGGTCCAGCATTTCTTCCGAGTATTGATGGCCGAATAATACCTCGGCCAATGACCTGTTGAATCTCTCTACTATACCCCGGGTATGCCGCGTTGTGCTATCGCGTCATTTTTACGCTAAAACTACCCATAAACTCTCTACCCGGGTCTACTTTAATAATCTTTGGCCACGTCAAAGGCGATCGCTTGTAAATTTTGTTAATGGCGTCGGTAACTTGATCCGCAGTCTTAGAAGTTAGCGGCTCGGCTTCTTTATATCTCGCGACGTCCACGATCGACCGACCGTCAACGCGTATTTAAAAGTTTTAGACCCAACTTTGTCGTAGGGTAAAAACAACAAGTCGGCCTGATGCACGACGTTTGGTACGCCGTAACTAGAATTTAAAGAAGTAGGCCTAGGTATATACGTCGGAGGGGGCAGATAAATTTGCCACATTGCTTGTTTGCGCAACCAATTTATAGATTCTTCTTCACTCGTCTTTGCTTTTTTAGCTAAATTCTTAACCGCACCATCACCCTTCCAGTATCCCCTTGGCCCGTAATACAACTTGGCAAATTTCTTGTCGTTCATAGTCATTTATTTAATTTAGATATATTTGTACACCAAAAATGTCAGTAAACCCAGACCGCCCACGATGAATACTAACTCTCTGTCTTTTACGTGTTCTGGCTTGGCGTAAAAGTCGGACAAAATTGGCTGGTCAGTTAACCCTACCGGCATTTCTTTATCTTCGCCGGTGAGCTGGTTGTACTCGTACAGCGCCTCGTCGACGTCGGTGAAAGTACGCTGAGCGTGGGCTTCTTTTTTGAGCCGGTCGTTTAAGTAATCCAAATATTTTACGCGCCTTTCCTCAAATTGTTCTTTAGCGGTAGACAGTTGTTCTAACGCTAAGTCGTGTCGTTTAAGTTCTACGTCGTCTTTTCCGAGTTTAGAAACCAAAAAATTTGACCCTGAGAATGCAACCGCATTCAATACGGCTCCACCAACCATCATCGCTATCGACACCATTTTAATTAAAGCGGTAAAAATTTAAATATAAAATTATCATTTTTATATAATAAAATAAAGATGAATAAGCACTTTGGGGAGAAAATTGATCGTTACAGAGAAATCAAAAACTCAAATTCTATTAAAGGCCAGAGAAGGTTAATTTGTGCAGAGGTGTCTGCCGAGACCGCGAGCGCCGGCAGTACTTTTAATCTAGATTTCCCCAAATTGACCAACGACGACGTGTTAATTCCGGGCACGGCATTGTTGATATTTAGAATAGTATTAAATAGCGACACGGACGATAACAAAACTCTTTACAACAACGTGTCTCGCAATATCATAAAGCAGATGCGAATTTCCATGAACGGCAACGAGATTTACAACTTGGACGATTACGACGTCTATCAGTCTTATAAAGATCACTGGATATCGCCCCATCACCAAAATAATTTGAGTCTTTTTGGTATTGAAAAAGAAAACGTAACTAAACTCAGGACAGAAGCTGACGACGCGGTAAAAACAAACAAGGGCGACGTGGCGGTGGCAAACACTTACGGCAAGTTTTACGCCATTCCGTGAGACATTGGAATTTTAACCGACCATCACCCATTTTATCCGAGTGGATTAGAGGGTAAACTGTCGTTTGCCATCAAGTGGAACGATCACTCTAGAGTCGTAAAGTCTACCGACGACGGCGCGACTTACAGGATTACTCACTTGAAATTGCAGTATGAAGTAATAAATGATTCTAAACTAGCTACTCAAATTAGAAGCAGGTACAAGAGTGGAGTTTCTTTTTATTTTGACAGAGTCCACCGCCAATACGAAAAGATTCTAAATAAAACGGACAACGCGTGGACTCTCAACATTAACACCAACGTCAAGAGCTTAAAGGGCGTGTTTTTAATTTTCAAGGACTTGACCGACAAGAACCCGCAAAACAGTTATAACCCAGACTTGACTAAAGTAAAAGTTCAAGTCGAGGGAATGCCGGAAGCGCTGTACGTCCCAGAGTTGAGACGCGATCAACACTTTGGCGAGATTTGCAAGTACTTTGTAGACGGGCCGGAAACGCATATGCCGTCGGCCGTGTCGAAATACGTAGAAATGATGCCTATCGCGATGGTCAAGTACCTGACCGACAAATACGCCCTTTGGCTAGATTTCAGGACTTCCGACGACAACTCGGCTCATGGAAGCGGCAGGCACATTGGCTCTCACGGTGGAGGTATCCAGATTGAGCTGACGTCGGCCGACGAGACGACCGGCCAATTAAAGTGCTATATCTATTTGATTATGTACTCACAATTAGTAATTAGAGAGGGTAGATTTAATAGTCTTCAATATTAAAATGAAACTACCAACGGAACCCCACTGCGCGTTGATATGCGGAAGGACGAAATCGGGCAAGACCAAGTTTATTTTAGATTTACTGTCGAGCGCGTATAAAGACAACTTTGAATACGTAGTAATTATGTGTCCGAACGTGTATAAAAACAAGACCTACTACAATTACGAGTGGATAACGAGCGACGAGTGCGTGGTGCTAAACGACTTGGACAGATTAGATTTAAATCAGGCACTCAGCACCTACAGAAGCGTTTTAAAGGGATTTCACACGCTGTTTATCATCGACGACTGCAGCGCTCGCCAAGACCTAAAATACCGCAAGAGTCTGAAAGACTGCGAAAATTGCGAGTTGTCAAATTTGGCTATGAGCGGGCGACACGACAATCACTCTTGCTGGTTGCTTACCCAAAAATACAACAGCGTGCTAAAAGATTTTAGAGAGCAGACAGAGTGGATTGCCATGTTTTATTGCAAGGACGAGGGATCTTTTAATCAGTGTATGAAGGAAAATAGAGGAGTACCCAGAGAAGAATTAGAAGCCATAGAGTACAAGTTAAAGAATATAAAGTATACAAAATTGATATTGAAGACCGATCCGCCGGTAACTTACGACGTATTATAAATAATTACGTTTTTCGTTGTAAATAACTGCGTTTGGTGTTATAGATCATGGACAGTTATGACGCAATCAGGCGCTGGAGGCTGTCTTGCATCCCCTGCACAATAAGCCCAGTTCTGTTAAACTCGACGTGTACCGTGTACGTTGTATGAGCTCACCCTCCCCCCTGTTCATTCAAAAGATCGAACCCAACTCCAAATTGGTGCAGCTGGTCCGGTGCATGATCCTCCAGATGGAGTTATGCTGGAGTTGGGAAAGCTTCTAAATGATACCATGAAATATCGAATGCACTTTTATGTAAATGTATGCTATAGCTCCATGACGAATGTGTCATTACAAAAAAGATGAAAATGCAGGACAGTTTTTTTTTAAATTTCCTTATAAATACCATACACCCTCGCCACTAATCCTTCATAATATGACATAACACCCCACTGAGAAAGTGAAAATATGGTGAGGAAACATGAATTTAGGGGTGAAAATGTAAAGTTTTCCTTTGAATTTTTACGCCATGTTCCATAGATTTAGTGCATGAAGTCTCAATGGGAGGTGGTGTATGGTAGTTTTTCAAAATTTTCAATGGGATATGAGGAAACAAGAGGAAATCAGCTGATCAACTGAAAAGTTTTGTGAATTTTTTACAACTTTTGTGAAAACAAATCTTTTTGTGAATTTCAAACTCTCGGCCGGGTTTTGTAGAATATTGGCAATTTTGTGACATTTTCACAAAAGTGGTTAATTAATTTCACAAAACACTACTGCACCGCTGACAAAAGGAGACACAGACCAAAGACATTCTTTATTTTTCTTAAATTGTGTTTATTTGAACTAAAGGCAGAATTAAATTGGTCAACCGTTACAAATAGTGTAATCTCTCTGACGGTGATTGAACAACCTGAGTAAAAAATCAGCTCTGAACTTCGTCTAAATTTTGAGAAAACAGTCAAAAACCATGACGTTATTGTCCTGTACACATGCGCTCATTTCTTGAATAAACACGTAAAATTGTGATACAACCACCCGATTTTTCCGAACCGCATACGTTTCCCGTACTTGTATTATTTCTAATGGTCCCAAATACAGTCTCTAATATAAAACATACGGGAAACGTGTGCGACTCGGGAAAAAAAATCGGGTGGTTGTATCACATTTTTGCATGGTTTTTTCGTCTAAAACAACTTCCTCCATGTCTAAAACATAGATAATGAGAATTTCACATCAATTTGCTCATGCACACATGCGCTCATTTCTTGCATAAACACGCAAAATTGTGAGGCAACCACCCCGTACGCGTATCATGGTCCCTTGTGATGATACGCGTATGGAAAACGTATGCGGCTCGGAAAAACTGGGTGGTAATATCACCATCTTGCGTGGTTATTAATGTGAAACAACATAAGCAATGAGAATTTCACATCAATAAGCTCATTTACACATGCGCACATTTTTTGAATAAACACACAAAATTGTGATACAACCACCCAATTTGTCTGTTTTTTAGTTGCACAAAATACAACAGTACATGTACTGTGTAGGAGGCTCAGTACTGTCTGGGCCTACATACAATACCAAACACTCAGTGCACCGTTTTTAGTTGCACAAAACACAGTACATGTACTGTATGTAGGAGGCTAGTACGTGGGTAGTAGGCCTACAGTACAAAACACTCTGTGCACCGCTGACAAAAGGAGATGCAGACCACAGAAATTCCTATATTTTTCTAAAGAAATTGTCATATTCTCTACTTGCAGATGATTATGGGGCGCCGTTCGTCAACTAATTATTTAGGCGATTTATAGCATGTTTTTTCGATGGCTTATCTTAATTCTGTGTAAATAATGAATTTGTGTCAAAAGCCGTTTATGGTTTACAAACAACTCGATTCTTTACAAAACAGGAAATATACTTGTAGCTGTGCAAATTCAATATTTACAAATAATGAAAATTACCTCGGCGTTCCATACTTTATTAATGAAACCGACCAGTGTACATTTCAATGGTTTACAAACAAGAGAATTGTATCGTTCATAGACAATTCCATGGTTTATAAATAATGAATACTGCACATTGCTGCACGTTTTTCTGGTTTACAAATAATACAAAACTATCCAGTGCGCAATTACATGGTTTATAAACCAAGAAACTTGCACCGGGGTCTGATTTTCTATGGTTTATAAATAATGAAAATTGGTTAGTGGACGTACAATTCCATGGTTTATAAACAATCTAAACTGCGCCGTTCTAATCAATTTTGTGGATTCTGTGGTTTGTAAACAATTACAAATAGTCAATAGGTGTGCATTTTGATGGTTTGTAAATAATTGAAAGTGATCGTTGGCTCACAATTTCATGGTTTATAAATAATGAAAATGAACTAGTTAGTGTGTCGCAAAATTTCATGGTTTACAAACAGAAAAAAATAAAGCTTTATACACTTGTCTGTCGTTTGTAAAGGTTGACTATCGATAAAATAAGAAGTATTATGCACTCGGTACATCTCAAAATACGATCATTGACGAAAAATTGAAGGGTTTGTAAATAATGAAAATGGACTAGTTAGTGTGTCGCAAAATTTCATGGTTTACAAACAGAGAAAATTAAAGCTTTATACACGTTTCTGTCGTTTGTAAAGGTTGACTATCGATAAAAAGAGAAGTATTATGCACTCGGTACATCTCAAAATACGATCATTGACGAAAAATTGAAGGGTTTGTAAACCATGAAAAACACGCTTCATAAACGTTTATTATAACCCAGTAACGTTGCGAGAGCAATGGGTGCGTTCAATTAGCTATCATCGAGTCATAGGGGTGCTCGTTCATAGTGTGAACAGTCCGGCAGACCATGGCAACAAAGGTATTTATGTGTACAGCTCATCGAACGCCACGGCACAGCCTTCAGCGCGCGCGCGGGAAATTCCAGGTTCATTACCCGACTAAACCTAGCCGCGTATTGGGCCCAAAATCCAGCCGCGGTCTCAGCCGCGGTCTTAAAATCTCAAACGAATGTAGTAAAAGGTGATAAAATCTTATTTTTTATTACACGAGTTCTGAGACTCTGGCAATGAAATTGTTAAAATTCTCATAGAAATGTATTTCTTTTCACGGTGTTACCTAACTCAGTCATCTACCGGGCTGATTAAATTTTAAATGGTAATTTTAATTAATTAATTTTTAATTAATTTTAATTAATGAGGAGTCTCCATTTTCCACCCCAAAAGTTCCGAAAACTTAATACTGCCGACAAAATGGTCCCTTTAAAAGAAAATGTACACTACATAGTTTCAAACGGATTATGTAATAAAAATGCAAATTTTTCAAATTATGTGGTGTACATTTTATTTTAAAGGGACCATTTTGTCAGCAGTATTAAGTTTTCGGCACTTTTTTAGTGGAAACCAGACTCCTTATTATCCCTTTAATTAAGCACTAATTAGTGTACCGATTTGGCTTCCTCCAAAATTTGATCTGCCCCATGAACGGATTAAATGGATTACTAGTATGTAATACAAATTTAAATTTTTAAAACTATGTGGTGTACGTTTTTGGCACTTTTGGGGTAAAAAATGGAGACTCCTCATTAATTAAAATTATTAAAAATTAATTAATTAAAATTACCATTTAAAATTTAATCAGCCCGGTAGATGACTAAGTTAGGTAACACCGTGAAAAGAAATACATTTCTATGAGAATTTTAACAATTTCTTTGCCAGAGTCTCAGAACTCGTGTAATAAAAAATAAGAATATGTTTACATAGATAGATGGCGCTTTACAAATGCATGTGTTATTATTATTATTATTTTATCACCTTTTACTATATACGTTTGAGATTTTAAGACCGCGGCAGAGACCGCGGCTGAAACCGCGGCTGGATTTTGGGCCCAATACGCGGCTAGGTTTAGTCGGGTAATGAACCTGGAATTTCCCGCGCGCGCGCTGAAGGCTGTGCTGTGGCGTTCGATGAGCTGTACACATAAATACCTTTGTTGCCATGGTCTGCCGGACTGTTCACACTATGAACGAGCACCCCTATGACTCGATGATAGCTAATTGAACGCACCCATTGCTCTCGCAACGTTACTGGATTATAATAAACGTTTATGAAGCGTGTTTTTCATGGTTTACAAACCCTTCAATTTTTCGTCAATGATCGTATTTTGAGATGTACCGAGTGCATAATACTTCTCTTTTTATCGATAGTCAACCTTTACAAACGACAGAAACGTGTATAAAGCTTTAATTTTCTCTGTTTGTAAACCATGAAATTTTGCGACACACTAACTAGTTCATTTTCATTATTTACAAACCCTTCAATTTTTCGTCAATGATCGTATTTTGAGATGTACCGAGTGCATAATACTTCTTATTTTATCGATAGTCAACCTTTACAAACGACAGACAAGTGTATAAAGCTTTAATTTTTTCTGTTTGTAAACCATGAAATTTTGCGACACACTAACTAGTTCATTTTCATTATTTATAAACCATGAAATTGTGAGCCAACGATCACTTTCAATTATTTACAAACCATCAAAATGCACGCCTATTGACTATTTGTAATTGTTTACAAACCACAGAATCCACAAAATTGATTAGAACGGCGCAGTTTAGATTGTTTATAAACCATGGAATTGTACGTCCACTAACCAATTTTCATTATTTATAAACCATAGAAAATCAGACCCCGGTGCAAGTTTCTTGGTTTATAAACCATGTAATTGCGCACTGGATAGTTTTGTATTATTTGTAAACCAGAAAAACGTGCAGCAATGTGCAGTATTCATTATTTATAAACCATGGAATTGTCTATGAACGATACAATTCTCTTGTTTGTAAACCATTGAAATGTACACTGGTCGGTTTCATTAATAAAGTATGGAACGCCGAGGTAATTTTCATTATTTGTAAATAATGAATTTGCACAGCTACAAGTATATTTCCTGTTTTGTAAAGAATCGAGTTGTTTGTAAACCATAAACGGCTTTTGACACAAATTCATTATTTACACAGAATTAAGATAAACCATGGAAAAAACATGCTATAAATCGTCTAAATAATTAGTTGACGAACGGCGCCCCATAGATGATATGGTTGACAAATCGATTGCATAAATTTTCAAATACGCAAGAAAACATATTCCAAGTAGGCCTAGGCCTAATGTGAACAAAAATTACAAACAATGCAATCAGGTGACGGGAAACAATAATTAGAGGAAAATTGGAAATGCCGTTTGCAATGAGAGGTACATATTTTTTTTCAGTCACTTCAGCTTTGAAAACGTAGATAGGGCGGCAAGAGAATTTTTTTCTGACAGACATTTTTTTCGGCAACTTATTGCTTGCACCTGTTGATGAAAGCTTGACAAAAATGTGATGACATTTTCTATGAATAGTAGGCTATATAAATTATAAACAAATTTTGAAAAAGCAAAACCCTATTCAATCTGATCCGGCCGTAGGATGTACGTGTACAGTATGCTGTTTCGTGTTATGCACTGTCCTTATAATGCAGCTATCCATTGTTCCCTCTCCCCCTGCCCCACCCCTAGGTGGGGATTGGAAACTTTTTTCATGCCCCAGGGTGGGGCATTTGACCCTTTTTCTGTGCATGTTTTGGAGAAAGTCCAACCCTTTTTGTAGTGCTTTTGGCTCCATGTTGGTGCTGACAAGCTTAGTCTCCCTTTTGTCCATGAATGTATATGTCAAGTACTGAGCAGAATGCCCTGGGATATCATTTCGCCCATCACCTGCACAGATGTGTATAAAAAAAGACAACAATCAAGAATGTAAATAATTGGCAAGAGTGAAACCTGTTATTAAAGGCCACCTTTCCAAAGTGTACACAAACATCTGAAGGTTGAACCTTGATATTAGGGCCCTCTCTAACATGGTCAATGGGCCAGGGCAATAGATTTTCTTTGTATACAATTCTATAGCAGTTGAACCTGGATAATCTGGCCACATACAGTAAATTGCCTCATGTGCCACTACTAGAATATGGGTTCGAATCCTGGCCGTGACAGGTTGTGGCACTTGTGCCCTTGAGCAAGGCACTTTACCATGCTTGCCCATAATAGGGGCAGAGGCAACTTGGTTGTCTCGCTTCGGACTAGTTACCCCTCCCGGTCCCACTTGTATGGTAAAGAGACTCGTAATTCTGATCTTGTTTCGGTGTGAAAAGCTGGTTTCGCCGTAATTGTCTTCGGTAGCCCTTACCTTGAGTGGCCATTGGGCCTTGTAATCATAATAGTTTTATTATGGCCAGATTTTGTTGGTCCCTTGGGTAGCCACTTTAGTTTTAGTGTACATTGAATGCATTGGTTATGAATAATTAATATGGCACTTACAACATAACTTACCAAGAGCCACAACTTTCTTGCCAAGGCGTTTCTAAAAAAGAAAATGCTTTGATTAAAGCAATTTGCAGAAAGCATTCTGATGCAATGATATTTAGTTTACATAGCTCATGTATGATATCCACTAGAAAGTGGTCAAGGTACTGATGCATAGCAGTCGACATTCAGGAACATGTTTTAGACATGAGATAAGTTTTTAAGTGCATGTTTAAAATTAGGTATCAAGGGTGATGTGTCATGGCAATTTGTTCTAAAGACAAGGCGCAGCCACAGAAAATGATATGGCATTGAAATGACTTATGAACAGACACATGTTATGGTATTTCTCGCATACATGTTATGTTCAATCATGTAAAACTTTGGGTCATTTGATGAGCTTTTTAAAGGCACAGGCTCGTCAGCAATGCGCGCCCGCCAAATTCGTACTCGAAACACGCAGCTCCATGCCTTTGCTATGGAGCTGCGTACATGTATTGCGTGGCACACATTTGGCGGGCGCGCATTGCTGACGAGCCTGTGCCTTTAACTAACAGAAATGTACACTAAAAATACACAATTCGGGCGTTTAACAATAAGAGCACCACCAAGCATTTCTGTCTGAGAGGGCATTTTAGTGACAGATCGGTCGACATTGGTGTATTAATTTACTGCACACACACATCAGATCTGATTTGAAAACGAATACCCGATGTTGAAGTCTCTTTAGGAAGCCGATATTATTTAAACACCTTTTGCAGAGAAAAAGTTGAATTGCTATTTTCTTGAGAATATACAAAATATTGCTTTTTTGTAAATGGACCGGAATTGACAGTGTGAAAGACCCATTGAGTATCAGCCATATGTAATAAAAGCAGAAACCATTTTAATACAAAGTACAAAAAAAGTGAAATGGAACAATTACCAACCCATGTTATGTGTGCAGACGTTCCTGACTTGGCTATGTTGAAGTCATTTGGCTGTTGACAAGACTGACAGTGGGACCTTACCTCCAGTGCCAAATCTCTTGGCCTTGTCTCAGTTATGATGTAAAGCTGTGTAGATTCAGCTTCCTTGACTGAAGGTGCAACTTTATGGAGCCCGCTCCTAGGGAAGGATGGCACGTCCTCATCTTCTGCCTCCTTGAAGTCTTCTTGGACTCTCCCGTGAATCTTCTCATCTCCAGGTCATCCGTTTTTTTCTGATAAAGAGAACATATTTTTATGTTGCGGACCATACACCATCTACAGCATCCTAAACATCATTCAAACCTCCATCGTCACCTAAAAATTATATTATATCAACATATTACATACCAACATATTAATTTTGTAATATATGTTGCAAAAATGCAAAAATATTTCAGCCAATATATGATGTAATAACATCTTTTGAATACATGTACATGGTTATGTTTGGTGTGCATCTTTCAATTGGATTGTACATGTACATTGTAGCACAAGTCAGCATGTAAATTATTCGAGCATTCTCTTAAACATCGGAAGAAGTTGCATTTTCAACCTACTTGCTCTTGTAGGAAACTACGGGATGCAATGACTCATCCAGTTGTCCTTCGTCCGAATTGGTATGCTCAAAGTAAAGAAATTCTTCATCCTGTTTGTAGTCGATGCTGATTCTGTAAAAGTTACAAACTCGTACATCTGGAGGGAAGTGGTCCAGAGCAAAGGGGTTTTAGGGCAAATTTCTGTCTCGTGTAGGGCAAATTGTGTTACTAATTCCTCAAAACAAAAGCACTTTAGACAAAACCATTTCAGGGGAACTTTACTACCATCATGTTTAGATTGCCTTACCTATACAGTATTTCTATGGATCAAAATGATATCTCATAGTGCCCTTGGTCTGCATTAGTAAACAGATAATTTCCCTTTTAATTTTGCTTTTCCCAAACACCCTATGTGCCTGAATCACTTGTCTCAAAATGACAGACTGCCGGCTAAATAGCATAGGTGGGGCGAAGTGGCGATGGGGCAAATATCAATGAAGTGGAAATTGGGCGAAGTGACTGTAAAGCCAACAAAATGGTAAAACAAGAATACATCTTGTCAAAATAAAGCATACAATATCGCAAGGCAAACTCAAGATTCGGGTGCTTCATGTATTTTGGCGCACGAGGGCTATTCAAGGCTGCGGAACTCTTTCTCCCGGGTGGAAAATATATATATATGTTCACCCATGATGCGGAAGACAGAGTTCCGCAGCCTTGGATAGCCCCCTGCCAATGTGGATTTGGCAGGAAACAGGACAACTGGTACCAGGGACAACTTGAACCTGGGACAACTCGCACCCAAAATAAGACACCCTGGTTAACTTGTACCCAGGACAACTCGTACCCGGGACAACTCGTACCCGAGACAACTCGAACCCTTTCCATCGTCATGATCGTGTTTGGGCGTGTCACTTTATTTCACTGACTTCCTTTTCTGCAGAGAATTTTTTCCTGGCACTTTTACCCCTACTTGGAACGACACTTGTACTAGTTGTACCATAAAGTTTGCAGCGACCTTTGTCGGGAATTTACTGGGTATTTTTTTCATATACATTGAACAAAGATTTCAAGGAAATTACCTCCTGGAATCAACAGATAATGTAATTTTAAGATATACTTCCCACTTGCACATTTGTCGCAAATGTTGCTTTTCTGTAGAAAAATCACATTTTCTCCTTCAAAAATTGCCTTCAGTTAGTGCACAAGATAACCATTCACGCGCGCGCGTAGCACCCTCTGTTGTCGCGCTTACGCACAGACCGCTCGCCGCGTCATTTTGTGCATTACTTTATGCAGTAATTTTATCATTTATTTATCTCAAAAATGCAACATTTGCGACAGAAGTGCAAGTGGGAAGTATATCTTAGAATTTGATGATCTGTTGATTCCAGGAGGTAATTTTATTCAAATCTTTGTTCAACGTATACGAAAAAAATACCATTTACTGGGACATTTTGTCGGGACATTCAGACGTTTGGCAAGAGTTTTAGTGCCACTTTTGCCGGCCTCTTGTGGATACTTTTGACCCAATTTTAGCCACATTCTGCCACAACTTTTCCTTGGAATTATGTCAGGACATTTGCCAGGGTGTGGTGGGGCGGGGGCGGGGGCGGGGGGGCGGGGTGGAGGGGATGTTTAGCCTACATGTAGATTCGCATGCCATTCCCATTGGCAATGCGTTGGACATGTGGAGACCGAGAGCTTTTATCCTCCAGTCCAGCGATGCAACACGGAAACTATAGGAGTGCTATGTTGTCCGTCAAAAAGCCGCTTGTTTTCTCAATAGAGGCGGTTTGAGACAGACTTTGAACGTTTTTTTGCGCTGTCTGTTTGCTTTGGCCTTCCTAATTTCGCCGCTCCTTTTCCATTTTTTTCCGATTTGTTCGTCCCAGCACGCGCCCAGCAACTACGACACAAAGCTAGCGCTAGCGTACATGTACGTATACGTACGTACGCCCATTCGCGAATAAAAAATTGCCTTTTTCCAAATCTCGACTTGGACTGAGGTTGAGGCTCGGGCTTCAACTGGAACGTTTTCGCAAATACTGCTTGAGTGAACTTGTACAAAAGACAGAGTTTACATTGGGCGAAGGTTATTCAATAACTACATGTATCCTTCCCGCATTGCAGTACTGTTGCAGAAGTATTTGCGAAAAGGTGTATGGCCACATAGAGCCGGAGCCTAAGACCAAGTTTAGATTTGGAAAAGGGCATTTGCAAAGTTACAACCTGACAACCTCGTCCCCGGGGTGGTAGAAATCCCAGTGATGCAGGGGACGAGGTTGTAATTTCATCGCTATTATCGGTCATGCGAGGGCAGCATTCAACGAAATGTGTAAAAAAAAAGAGTTTTCGTCTCATGAGACGAAAACTATTTCATTTGCTCATTTCTCAAAGACTATAGCACTTCAGACAAAATCATTTCATGGGAAGTTTTCTACGGTCATGTTTATATTGTGTAAGTTAGGCGTAAATCTGTGAACATTTCTGATTTTCGAAATACCAATGATGTATACTGCCTTTAATCTTTGACTGAAATATTGATAAAATATAGCATCTCTGTGTTGGACAGTTTTGTTTTATAAATTTTAGTACAGTACATTTTTATTTGCACATCACAAAAAAAACAACAAGATATTTCCTTGTGTACAACAAGCTATACTAGGAAGTAATAAGTTGCAACAGCCAAGTATTAAATACTGAAACCAAGTAGAAACAAAAGTGAAACTATCAAGAAAAAATATTTTTTTTGGAAATCATTGAGTAATTGATCAGGGTCCTTTTCCATAAAAGTTAAAAACATTCTTAAGTGGATTTAGGAACAATAAAATCAAATTTTTCCAATCTTTAAAAACATGAGTTAAGAATGTTTATTTAGGAATGTTTCCAAGTGAGCTTTATGAAATAGGACCCTGGGCTTCAGACCTTGTGTGCAAAACATGAGACTTGCTGAAATATTATGTACATGTTTTCTAAGAAAATCTTTGATTTTTCCCACTCTTAAATTTGAGTTTTTCTATCAAATCTGCACTTACCAATTGATGCTTGACGAGTCATTTTAAAGAAACAAATTCGAATCAACTTCCCACATGTTTAGGATTATTTCTGCGGCATTTTCAGAAGAGTCAATTTTTTGTCAATTTTGTAAGGACCGGACCTGTCGGCGCCGATGACCCCGGTCCTGGAAAAAAAGAAAGTCCTGAAATCTGCCA
Organism: Henricia sp. BOLD:AAB3569; assembly: GCA_037783545.1. NCBI lineage: Eukaryota > Metazoa > Echinodermata > Asteroidea > Spinulosida > Echinasteridae > Henricia > Henricia sp. BOLD:AAB3569. The sequence goes on along the minus strand of JBBELK010000365.1, from coordinate 211,329 downwards.
AAATGAGTTGGGGATATGGTAAATTATCATTTAGGATTATTTCTAAGGCATTTTTGGAAGAGTCAATTTTTTGTAAATTTTGTAAGGACCGGACCTGTCGGCGCCGATGACCCCGGTCCTGGAAAAAAAGAAAGTCCTGAAATCTGCCAAAATGAGTTGGGGATATGCTAAATTTTCATTTAGGATTATTTCTGAGGCATTTTCGGAAGAGTCAATTTTTTGTCAATTTTGTAAGGACCGGACATGTCGGCGCCGATGACCCCGGTCCTGGAAAAAAAGAAAGTCCTGAAATCTGCCAAAACGAGTTGGGGAAATGGTAAATTTTCATTTAGGATTATTTCTAGGGCATTTTCGGAAGAGTCAATTTTTGTAAATTTTGTAAGGACCGGACCTGTCGGCGCCAATGACCCCGGTCCTGGAAAAAAAGAAAGTCCTGAAATCTGCCAAAATGAGGTGGGGATATGCTAACTTTTCATTTAGGATTATTTTTAGGGCATTTTCGGAAGAGTTGATTTTTTAAAAATTTTGTAAGGACCGGACCTGTCGGCGCCGATGACCCCGGTCCTGGAAAAAACAGAAAGTCCTGAAATCTGCCAAAATGAGTTGGGGATATATGGTAAATTTTCATTTAGGATTATTTCTAAGGAATTTTCGGAAGAGTCAATTTTTGTAAATTTTGTAAGGACCGGACCTGTCAGCGCCGATGACCCCAGTCCTGGAAAAAAAGAAAGTCCTGAAATCTGCCAAAATGAGTTGGGGATATGCTAAATTTTCATTTAGGATTATTTCTGAGGCATTTTCGAAAGAGTCAATTTTTTGTCAATTTTGTAAGGACCGGATCTGTCGGCGCCGATGACCCCGGTCCTGGAAAAAAATAAATTCCTGAAATCTGCCAAAATGAGTTGGGGATATGGTAAATTTTCATTTAGGATTATTTCTGAGGCATTTTCGGAAGAGTCAATTTTTTGTCAATTTTGTAAGGACCGGACCTGTCGGCACCGATGACCCCGGTCCTGGAAAAAAAGAAAGTCCTGAAATCTGCCAAAATGAGGTGGGGATATGCTAACTTTTCATTTAGGATTATTTTTAGGGCATTTTCGGAAGAGTTGATTTTTTAAAAATTTTGTAAGGACCGGACCTGTCGGCGCCGATGACCCCGGTCCTGGAAAAAAAGAAAGTCCTGAAATCTGCCAAAATGAGTTGGGGATATGGTAAATTTTCATTTAGGATTATTTCTAAGGCATTTTTGGAAGAGTCGATTTTTTGTAAATTTTGTAAGGACCGGACCTGTCGGCGCCGATGACCCCGGTCCTGGAAAAAAAGAAAGTCCTGAAATCTGCCAAAATGAGTTGGGTGATATGGTAAATTTTCATTTAGGATTATTTCTAAGGCATTTTTGGAAGAGTCGATTTTTTGTAAATTTTGTAAGGACCGGACCTGTCGGCGCCGATGACCCCGGTCCTGGAAAAAAATAAATTCCTGAAATCTGCCAAAATGAGTTGGGGATATGGTAAATTTTCATTTAGGATTATTTCTGAGGCATTTTCGGAAGAGTCAATTTTTTGTCAATTTTGTAAGGACCGGACCTGTCGGCACCGATGACCCCGGTCCTGGAAAAAAAGAAAGTCCTGAAATCTGCCAAAATGAGGTGGGGATATGCTAACTTTTCATTTAGGATTATTTTTAGGGCATTTTCGGAAGAGTTGATGTTTTAAAAATTTTGTAAGGACCGGACCTGTCAGCGCCGATGACCCCGGTCCTGGAAAAAAAGAAAGTCCTGAAATCTGCCAAAATGAGGTGGGGATATGCTAACTTTTCATTTAGGATTATTTTTAGGGCATTTTCGGAAGAGTTGATTTTTTAAAAATTTTGTAAGGACCGGACCTGTCGGCGCCGATGACCCCGGTCCTGGAAAAAAAGAAAGTCCTGAAATCTGCCAAAATGAGTTGGGGATATGGTAAATTTTCATTTAGGATTATTTCTAAGGAATATTCGGAAGAGTCAATTTTTGTAAATTTTGTAAGGACCGGACCTGTCAGCGCCGATGACCCCGGTCCTGGAAAAAAAGAAAGTCCTGAAATCTGCCAAAATGAGGTGGGGATATGCTAACTTTTCATTTAGGATTATTTTTAGGGCATTTTCGGAAGAGTTGATTTTTTAAAAATTTTGTAAGGACCGGACCTGTCGGCGCCGATGACCCCGGTCCTGGAAAAAAAGAAAGTCCTGAAATCTGCCAAAATGAGTTGGGGATATGGTAAATTTTCATTTAGGATTATTTCTAAGGCATTTTTGGAAGAGTCGATTTTTTGTAAATTTTGTAAGGACCGGACCTGTCGGCGCCGATGACCCCGGTCCTGGAAAAAAAGAAAGTCCTGAAATCTGCCAAAATGAGTTGGGGATATGGTAAATTTTCATTTAGGATTATTTCTAAGGCATTTTTGGAAGAGTCGATTTTTTGTAAATTTTGTAAGGACCGGACCTGTCGGCGCCGATGACCCCGGTCCTGGAAAAAAAGAAAGTCCTGAAATCTGCCAAAATGAGGTGGTGATATGCTAACTTTTCATTTAGGATTATTTTTAAGGCATTTTCGGAAGAGTCAATTTTTAAAAATTTTTGTTAGGACCGGACCTGTCGGCGCCGATGACCCCGGTCCTGGAAAAAAAGAAAGTCCTGAAATCTGCCAAAATGAGTTGGGGATATGGTAAATTTTCATTTAGGATTATTTCTAAGGCATTTTTGGAAGAGTCGATTTTTTGTAAATTTTGTAAGGACCGGACCTGTCGGCGCCGATGACCCCGGTCCTGGAAAAAAATAAATTCCTGAAATCTGCCAAAATGAGTTGGGGATATGGTAAATTTTCATTTAGGATTATTTCTGAGGCATTTTCGGAAGAGTAAATTTTTTGTCAATTTTGTAAGGACCGGACCTGTCGGCGCCGATGACCCCGGTCCTGGAAAAAAAGAAAGTCCTGAAATCTGCCAAAATGAGGTGGGGATATGCTAACTTTTCATTTAGGATTATTTTTAGGGCATTTTCGGAAGAGTTGATTTTTTAAAAATTTTGTAAGGACCGGACCTGTCGGCGCCGATGACCCCGGTCCTGGAAAAAAAGAAAGTCCTGAAATCTGCCAAAATGAGTTGGGGATATGGTAAATTTTCATTTAGGATTATTTCTAAGGCATTTTTGGAAGAGTCGATTTTTTGTAAATTTTGTAAGGACCGGACCTGTCGGCGCCGATGACCCCGGTCCTGGAAAAAAAGAAAGTCCTGAAATCTGCCAAAATGAGTTGGGGATATGGTAAATTATCATTTAGGATTATTTCTAAGGCATTTTTGGAAGAGTCAATTTTTTGTAAATTTTGTAAGGACCGGACCTGTCGGCGCCGATGACCCCGGTCCTGGAAAAAAAGAAAGTCCTGAAATCTGCCAAAATGAGTTGGGGATATGCTAAATTTTCATTTAGGATTATTTCTGAGGCATTTTCGGAAGAGTCAATTTTTTGTCAATTTTGTAAGGACCGGACCTGTCGGCGCCGATGACCCCGGTCCTGGAAAAAAAGAAAGTCCTGAAATCTGCCAAAACGAGTTGGGGAAATGGTAAATTTTCATTTAGGATTATTTCTAGGGCATTTTCGGAAGAGTCAATTTTTGTAAATTTTGTAAGGACCGGACCTGTCGGCGCCAATGACCCCGGTCCTGGAAAAAAAGAAAGTCCTGAAATCTGCCAAAATGAGGTGGGGATATGCTAACTTTTCATTTAGGATTATTTTTAGGGCATTTTCGGAAGAGTTGATTTTTTAAAATTTTTGTAAGGACCGGACCTGTCGGCGCCGATGACCCCGGTCCTGGAAAAAACAGAAAGTCCTGAAATCTGCCAAAATGAGTTGGGGATATATGGTAAATTTTCATTTAGGATTATTTCTAAGGAATTTTCGGAAGAGTCAATTTTTGTAAATTTTGTAAGGACCGGACCTGTCGGCGCCGATGACCCCGGTCCTGGAAAAAAATAAATTCCTGAAATCTGCCAAAATGAGTTGGGGATATGGTAAATTTTCATTTAGGATTATTTCTAAGGCATTTTTGGAAGAGTCGATTTTTTGTAAATTTTGTAAGGACCGGACCTGTCGGCGCCGATGACCCCGGTCCTGGAAAAAAATAAATTCCTGAAATCTGCCAAAATGAGTTGGGGATATGGTAAATTTTCATTTAGGATTATTTCTGAGGCATTTTCGGAAGAGTCAATTTTTTGTCAATTTTGTAAGGACCGGACCTGTCGGCGCCGATGACCCCGGTCCTGGAAAAAAAGAAAGTCCTGAAATCTGCCAAAATGAGTTGGGGATATGGTAAATTTTCATTTAGGATTATTTCTAAGGCATTTTTGGAAGAGTCGATTTTTTGTAAATTTTGTAAGGACCGGACCTGTCGGCGCCGATGACCCCCCGGTCCTGGAAAAAAAGAAAGTCCTGAAATCTGCCAAAATGAGTTGGGGATATGGTAAATTATCATTTAGGATTATTTCTAAGGCATTTTTGGAAGAGTCAATTTTTTGTAAATTTTGTAAGGACCGGACCTGTCGGCGCCGATGACCCCGGTCCTGGAAAAAAAGAAAGTCCTGAAATCTGCCAAAATGAGTTGGGGATATGCTAAATTTTCATTTAGGATTATTTCTGAGGCATTTTCGGAAGAGTCAATTTTTTGTCAATTTTGTAAGGACCGGACCTGTCGGCGCCGATGACCCCGGTCCTGGAAAAAAAGAAAGTCCTGAAATCTGCCAAAACGAGTTGGGGAAATGGTAAATTTTCATTTAGGATTATTTCTAGGGCATTTTCGGAAGAGTCAATTTTTGTAAATTTTGTAAGGACCGGACCTGTCGGCGCCAATATGACCCCGGTCCTGGAAAAAAAGAAAGTCCTGAAATCTGCCAAAATGAGGTGGGGATATGCTAACTTTTCATTTAGGATTATTTTTAGGGCATTTTCGGAAGAGTTGATTTTTTAAAAATTTTGTAAGGACCGGACCTGTCGGCGCCGATGACCCCGGTCCTGGAAAAAACAGAAAGTCCTGAAATCTGCCAAAATGAGTTGGGGATATATGGTAAATTTTCATTTAGGATTATTTCTAAGGAATTTTCGGAAGAGTCAATTTTTGTAAATTTTGTAAGGACCGGACCTGTCAGCGCCGATGACCCCAGTCCTGGAAAAAAAGAAAGTCCTGAAATCTGCCAAAATGAGTTGGGGATATGCTAAATTTTCATTTAGGATTATTTCTGAGGCATTTTCGAAAGAGTCAATTTTTTGTCAATTTTGTGTAAGGACCGGACCTGTCGGCGCCGATGACCCCGGTCCTGGAAAAAAATAAATTCCTGAAATCTGCCAAAATGAGTTGGGGATATGGTAAATTTTCATTTAGGATTATTTCTGAGGCATTTTCGGAAGAGTCAATTTTTTGTCAATTTTGTAAGGACCGGACCTGTCGGCACCGATGACCCCGGTCCTGGAAAAAAAGAAAGTCCTGAAATCTGCCAAAATGAGGTGGGGATATGCTAACTTTTCATTTAGGATTATTTTTAGGGCATTTTCGGAAGAGTTGATTTTTTAAAAATTTTGTAAGGACCGGACCTGTCGGCGCCGATGACCCCGGTCCTGGAAAAAAAGAAAGTCCTGAAATCTGCCAAAATGAGTTGGGGATATGGTAAATTTTCATTTAGGATTATTTCTAAGGCATTTTTGGAAGAGTCGATTTTTTGTAAATTTTGTAAGGACCGGACCTGTCGGCGCCGATGACCCCGGTCCTGGAAAAAAAGAAAGTCCTGAAATCTGCCAAAATGAGTTGGGGATATGGTAACTTTTCATTTAGGATTATTTTTAGGGCATTTTCGGAAGAGTTGATTTTTTAAAAATTTTGTAAGGACCGGACCTGTCGGCGCCGATGACCCCGGTCCTGGAAAAAACAGAAAGTCCTGAAATCTGCCAAAATGAGTTGGGGATATATGGTAAATTTTCATTTAGGATTATTTCTAAGGAATTTTCGGAAGAGTCAATTTTTTGTCAATTTTGTGTAAGGACCGGACCTGTCGGCGCCGATGACCCCGGTCCTGGAAAAAAATAAATTCCTGAAATCTGCCAAAATGAGTTGGGGATATGGTAAATTTTCATTTAGGATTATTTCTGAGGCATTTTCGGAAGAGTCAATTTTTTGTCAATTTTGTAAGGACCGGACCTGTCGGCACCGATGACCCCGGTCCTGGAAAAAAAGAAAGTCCTGAAATCTGCCAAAATGAGGTGGGGATATGCTAACTTTTCATTTAGGATTATTTTTAGGGCATTTTCGGAAGAGTTGATTTTTTAAAAATTTTGTAAGGACCGGACCTGTCGGCGCCGATGACCCCGGTCCTGGAAAAAAAGAAAGTCCTGAAATCTGCCAAAATGAGTTGGGGATATGGTAAATTTTCATTTAGGATTATTTCTAAGGCATTTTTGGAAGAGTCGATTTTTTGTAAATTTTGTAAGGACCGGACCTGTCGGCGCCGATGACCCCGGTCCTGGAAAAAAAGAAAGTCCTGAAATCTGCCAAAATGAGTTGGGGATATGGTAAATTTTCATTTAGGATTATTTCTAAGGCATTTTTGGAAGAGTCGATTTTTTGTAAATTTTGTAAGGACCGGACCTGTCGGCGCCGATGACCCCGGTCCTGGAAAAAAAGAAAGTCCTGAAATCTGCCAAAATGAGTTGGGGATATGGTAAATTTTCATTTAGGATTATTTCTAAGGCATTTTTGGAAGAGTCGATTTTTTGTAAATTTTGTAAGGACCGGACCTGTTGGCGCCGATGACCCCGGTCCTGGAAAAAAATAAATTCCTGAAATCTGCCAAAATGAGTTGGGGATATGGTAAATTTTCATTTAGGATTATTTCTGAGGCATTTTCGGAAGAGTCAATTTTTTGTCAATTTTGTAAGGACCGGACCTGTCGGCACCGATGACCCCGGTCCTGGAAAAAAAGAAAGTCCTGAAATCTGCCAAAATGAGGTGGGGATATGCTAACTTTTCATTTAGGATTATTTTTAGGGCATTTTCGGAAGAGTTGATTTTTTAAAAATTTTGTAAGGACCGGACCTGTCGGCGCCGATGACCCCGGTCCTGGAAAAAAAGAAAGTCCTGAAATCTGCCAAAATGAGTTGGGGATATATGGTAAATTTTCATTTAGGATTATTTTTAGGGCATTTTCGGAAGAGTTGATTTTTTAAAATTTTTGTAAGGACCGGACCTGTCGGCGCCGATGACCCCGGTCCTGGAAAAAAAGAAAGTCCTGAAATCTGCCAAAATGAGTTGGGGATATGGTAAATTTTCATTTAGGATTATTTCTAAGGCATTTTTGGAAGAGTCGATTTTTTGTAAATTTTGTAAGGACCGGACCTGTCGGCGCCGATGACCCCGGTCCTGGAAAAAAATAAATTCCTGAAATCTGCCAAAATGAGTTGGGGATATGGTAAATTTTCATTTAGGATTATTTCTGAGGCATTTTCGGAAGAGTCAATTTTTTGTCAATTTTGTAAGGACCGGACCTGTCGGCGCCGATGACCCCGGTCCTGGAAAAAAAGAAAGTCCTGAAATCTGCCAAAATGAGGTGGGGATATGCTAACTTTTCATTTAGGATTATTTTTAGGGCATTTTCGGAAGAGTTGATTTTTTAAAAATTTTGTAAGGACCGGACCTGTCGGCGCCGATGACCCCGGTCCTGGAAAAAAAGAAAGTCCTGAAATCTGCCAAAATGAGTTGGGGATATGGTAAATTTTCATTTAGGATTATTTCTAAGGCATTTTTGGAAGAGTCGATTTTTTGTAAATTTTGTAAGGACCGGACCTGTCGGCGCCGATGACCCCGGTCCTGGAAAAAAAGAAAGTCCTGAAATCTGCCGAAATGAGTTGGGGATATGGTAAATTTTCATTTAGGATTATTTCTGAGGCATTTTTGGAAGAGTCGATTTTTTGTAAATTTTGTAAGGACCGGACCTGTCGGCGCCGATGACCCTGGTCCTGGAAAAAAAGAAAGTCCTGAAATCTGCCAAAATGAGTTGGGGATATGGTAAATTTTCATTTAGGATTATTTCTAAGGCATTTTTGGAAGAGTCTAATTTTTGTAAATTTTGTAAGGACCGGACCTGTCGGCGCTGATGACCCCGGTCCTGGAAAAAAAGAAAGTCCTGAAATCTGCCAAAATGAGGTGGGGATATGCTAAATTTTCATTTAGGATTATTTCTGAGGCATTTTCGGAAGAGTAAATTTTTTGTCAATTTTGTAAGGACCGGACCTGTCGGCGCCGATGACCCCGGTCCTGGAAAAAAAGAAAGTCCTGAAATCTGCCAAAATGAGTTGGGGATATGGTAAATTTTCATTTAGGATTATTTCTAAGGCATTTTTGGAAGAGTCGATTTTTTGTAAATTTTGTAAGGACCGGACCTGTCGGCGCCGATGACCCCGGTCCTGGAAAAAAATAAATTCCTGAAATCTGCCAAAATGAGTTGGGGATATGGTAAATTTTCATTTAGGATTATTTCTGAGGCATTTTCGGAAGAGTCAATTTTTTGTCAATTTTGTAAGGACCGGACCTGTCGGCGCCGATGACCCCGGTCCTGGAAAAAAAGAAAGTCCTGAAATCTGCCAAAATGAGGTGGGGATATGCTAACTTTTCATTTAAGATTATTTTTAGGGCATTTTCGGAAGAGTTGATTTTTTAAAAATTTTGTAAGGACCGGACCTGTCGGCGCCGATGACCCCGGTCCTGGAAAAAAAGAAAGTCCTGAAATCTGCCAAAATGAGTTGGGGATATATGGTAAATTTTCATTTAGGATTATTTCTAAGGAATTTTCGGAAGAGTCAATTTTTGTAAATTTTGTAAGGACCGGACCTGTCAGCGCCGATGACCCCGGTCCTGGAAAAAAAGAAAGTCCTGAAATCTGCCAAAATGAGGTGGGGATATGCTAACTTTTCATTTAGGATTATTTTTAGGGCATTTTCGGAAGAGTTGATTTTTTAAAAATTTTGTAAGGACCGGACCTGTCGGCGCCGATGACCCCGGTCCTGGAAAAAAAGAAAGTCCTGAAATCTGCCAAAATGAGTTGGGGATATGGTAAATTTTCATTTAGGATTATTTCTAAGGCATTTTTGGAAGAGTCGATTTTTTGTAAATTTTGTAAGGACCGGACCTGTCGGCGCCGATGACCCCGGTCCTGGAAAAAAAGAAAGTCCTGAAATCTGCCAAAATGAGTTGGGGATATGGTAAATTTTCATTTAGGATTATTTCTGAGGCATTTTTGGAAGAGTAGATTTTTTGTAAATTTTGTAAGGACCGGACCTGTCGGCGCCGATGACCCCGGTCCTGGAAAAAAAGAAAGTCCTGAAATCTGCCAAAATGAGTTGGGGATATGGTAAATTTTCATTTAGGATTATTTCTAAGGCATTTTTGGAAGAGTCAAATTTTTGTAAATTTTGTAAGGACCGGACCTGTCGGCGCCGATGACCCCGGTCCTGGAAAAAAAGAAAGTCCTGAAGGCTGCCAAAATGAGTTGGGGATATGGTAAATTTTCATTTAGGATTATTTCTAAGGCATTTTTGGAAGAGTCGATTTTTTGTAAATTTTGTAAGGACCGGACCTGTCGGCGCCGATGACCCCGGTCCTGGAAAAAAAGAAAGTCCTGAAATCTGCCAAAATGAGGTGGGGATATGCTAAATTTTCATTTAGGATTATTCCTATAGCATTTTCAGAAGAGTCAATTTTTTGTAAATTTTGTAAGGACCGGACCTGTCGGCGCCGATGACCCCGGTCCTGGAAAAAAAGAAAGTCCTGAAATCAGCCAAAATGAGTTGGGGATATGGTAAATTTTCATTTAGGATTATTTCTGAGGCATTTTTGGAAGAGTCGATTTTTTGTAAATTTTGTAAGGACCGGACCTGTCGGCGCCGATGACCCCGGTCCTGGAAAAAAAGAAAGTCCTGAAATCTGCCAAAATGAGTTGGGGATATGGTAAATTTTCATTTAGGATTATTTCTAAGGCATTTTTGGAAGAGTCGAATTTTTGTAAATTTTGTAAGGACCGGACCTGTCGGCGCCGATGACCCCGGTCCTGGAAAAAAAGAAAGTCCTGAAATCTGCCAAAATGAGGTGGGGATATGCTAAATTTTCATTTAGGATTATTTCTGAGGCATTTTCGGAAGAGTAAATTTTTTGTCAATTTTGTAAGGACCGGACCTGTCGGCGCCGATGACCCCGGTCCTGGAAAAAAAGAAAGTCCTGAAATCTGCCAAAATGAGTTGGGGATATGGTAAATTTTCATTTAGGATTATTTCTAAGGCATTTTTGGAAGAGTCGATTTTTTGTAAATTTTGTAAGGACCGGACCTGTCGGCGCCGATGACCCCGGTCCTGGAAAAAAAGAAAGTCCTGAAATCTGCCAAAATGAGGTGGGGATATGCTAAATTTTCATTTAGGATTATTCCTATAGCATTTTCAGAAGAGTCAATTTTTTGTAAATTTTGTAAGGACCGGACCTGTCGGCGCCGATGACCCCGGTCCTGGAAAAAAAGAAAGTCCTGAAATCTGCCAAAATGAGTTGGGGATATATGGTAAATTTTCATTTAGGATTATTTCTAAGGAATTTTCGGAAGAGTCAATTTTTGTAAATTTTGTAAGGACCGGACCTGTCAGCGCCGATGACCCCGGTCCTGGAAAAAAAGAAAGTCCTGAAATCTGCCAAAATGAGGTGGGGATATGCTAACTTTTCATTTAGGATTATTTTTAGGGCATTTTCGGAAGAGTTGATTTTTTAAAAATTTTGTAAGGACCGGACCTGTCGGCGCCGATGACCCCGGTCCTGGAAAAAAAGAAAGTCCTGAAATCTGCCAAAATGAGGTGGGGATATGCTAAATTTTCATTTAGGATTATTCCTATAGCATTTTCAGAAGAGTCAATTTTTTGTAAATTTTGTAAGGACCGGACCTGTCGGCGCCGATGACCCCGGTCCTGGAAAAAAAGAAAGTCCTGAAATCAGCCAAAATGAGTTGGGGATATGGTAAATTTTCATTTAGGATTATTTCTGAGGCATTTTTGGAAGAGTCGATTTTTTGTAAATTTTGTAAGGACCGGACCTGTCGGCGCCGATGACCCCGGTCCTGGAAAAAAAGAAAGTCCTGAAATCTGCCAAAATGAGTTGGGGATATGGTAAATTTTCATTTAGGATTATTTCTAAGGCATTTTTGGAAGAGTCGAATTTTTGTAAATTTTGTAAGGACCGGACCTGTCGGCGCCGATGACCCCGGTCCTGGAAAAAAAGAAAGTCCTGAAATCTGCCAAAATGAGGTGGGGATATGCTAAATTTTCATTTAGGATTATTTCTGAGGCATTTTCGGAAGAGTAAATTTTTTGTCAATTTTGTAAGGACCGGACCTGTCGGCGCCGATGACCCCGGTCCTGGAAAAAAAGAAAGTCCTGAAATCTGCCAAAATGAGTTGGGGATATGGTAAATTTTCATTTAGGATTATTTCTAAGGCATTTTTGGAAGAGTCGATTTTTTGTAAATTTTGTAAGGACCGGACCTGTCGGCGCCGATGACCCCGGTCCTGGAAAAAAAGAAAGTCCTGAAATCTGCCAAAATGAGTTGGGGATATATGGTAAATTTTCATTTAGGATTATTTCTAAGGAATTTTCGGAAGAGTCAATTTTTGTAAATTTTGTAAGGACCGGACCTGTCAGCGCCGATGACCCCGGTCCTGGAAAAAAAGAAAGTCCTGAAATCTGCCAAAATGAGGTGGGGATATGCTAACTTTTCATTTAGGATTATTTTTAGGGCATTTTCGGAAGAGTTGATTTTTTAAAAATTTTGTAAGGACCGGACCTGTCGGCGCCGATGACCCCGGTCCTGGAAAAAAAGAAAGTCCTGAAATCTGCCAAAATGAGGTGGGGATATGCTAAATTTTCATTTAGGATTATTCCTATAGCATTTTCAGAAGAGTCAATTTTTTGTAAATTTTGTAAGGACCGGACCTGTCGGCGCCGATGACCCCGGTCCTGGAAAAAAAGAAAGTCCTGAAATCAGCCAAAATGAGTTGGGGATATGGTAAATTTTCATTTAGGATTATTTCTGAGGCATTTTTGGAAGAGTCGATTTTTTGTAAATTTTGTAAGGACCGGACCTGTCGGCGCCGATGACCCCGGTCCTGGAAAAAAAGAAAGTCCTGAAATCTGCCAAAATGAGTTGGGGATATGGTAAATTTTCATTTAGGATTATTTCTAAGGCATTTTTGGAAGAGTCGAATTTTTGTAAATTTTGTAAGGACCGGACCTGTCGGCGCCGATGACCCCGGTCCTGGAAAAAAAGAAAGTCCTGAAATCTGCCAAAATGAGGTGGGGATATGCTAAATTTTCATTTAGGATTATTTCTGAGGCATTTTCGGAAGAGTAAATTTTTTGTCAATTTTGTAAGGACCGGACCTGTCGGCGCCGATGACCCCGGTCCTGGAAAAAAAGAAAGTCCTGAAATCTGCCAAAATGAGTTGGGGATATGGTAAATTTTCATTTAGGATTATTTCTAAGGCATTTTTGGAAGAGTCGATTTTTTGTAAATTTTGTAAGGACCGGACCTGTCGGCGCCGATGACCCCGGTCCTGGAAAAAAAGAAAGTCCTGAAATCTGCCAAAATGAGGTGGGGATATGCTAAATTTTCATTTAGGATTATTCCTATAGCATTTTCAGAAGAGTCAATTTTTTGTAAATTTTGTAAGGACCAGACCTGTCGGCGCCGATGACCCCGGTCCTGGAAAAAAAGAAAGTCCTGAAATCTGCCAAAATGAGTTGGGGATATGGTAAATTTTCATTTAGGATTATTTCTAAGGCATTTTTGGAAGAGTCGATTTTTTGTAAATTTTGTAAGGACCGGACCTGTCGGCGCCGATGACCCCGGTCCTGGAAAAAAAGAAAGTCCTGAAATCTGCCAAAATGAGGTGGGGATATGCTAACTTTTCATTTAGGATTATTTTTAAGGCATTTTCGGAAGAGTCAATTTTTTTAAAATTTTGTAAGGACCGGACCTGTCGGCGCCGATGACCCCGGTCCTGGAAAAAAAGAAAGTCCTGAAATCTGCCAAAATGAGTTGGGGATATGGTAAATTTTCATTTAGGATTATTCCTATGGCATTTTCAGAAGAGTCAATTTTTTGTAAATTTTGTAAGGACCGGACCTGTCGGGCCTGGAAAAAAAAGAAAGTCCTGAAATCTGCCAAAATGAGTTGGGGATATGCTAAATTTTCATTTAGGATTATTTCTGAGGCATTTTCGGAAGAGTCAATTTTTTTGTCAATTTTGTAAGGACCGGACCTGTCGGCGCCGATGACCCCGGTCCTGGAAAAAAAGAAAGTCCTGAAATCTGCCAAAATGAGTTGGGGATATATGGTAAATTTTCGTTTAGGATTATTTCTAAGGAATTTTCGGAAGAGTCAATTTTTGTAAATTTTGTAAGGACCGGACCTGTCAGCGCCGATGACCCCGGTCCTGGAAAAAAAGAAAGTCCTGAAATCTGCCAAAATGAGGTGGGGATATGCTAACTTTTCATTTAGGATTATTTTTAGGGCATTTTCGGAAGAGTTGATTTTTTAAAAATTTTGTAAGGACCGGACCTGTCGGCGCCGATGACCTCGGTCCTGGAAAAAAAGAAAGTCCTGAAATCTGCCAAAATGAGGTGGGGATATGCTAAATTTTCATTTAGGATTATTCCTATAGCATTTTCAGAAGAGTCAATTTTTTGTAAATTTTGTAAGGACCGGACCTGTCGGCGCCGATGACCCTGGTCCTGGAAAAAAAGAAAGTCCTGAAATCAGCCAAAATGAGTTGGGGATATGGTAAATTTTCATTTAGGATTATTTCTGAGGCATTTTTGGAAGAGTCAATTTTTTGTAAATTTTGTAAGGACCGGACCTGTCGGCGCCGATGACCCCGGTCCTGGAAAAAAAGAAAGTCCTGAAATCTGCCAAAATGAGTTGGGGATATGGTAAATTTTCATTTAGGATTATTTCTAAGGCATTTTTGGAAGAGTCGAATTTTTGTAAATTTTGTAAGGACCGGACCTGTCGGCGCCGATGACCCCGGTCCTGGAAAAAAAGAAAGTCCTGAAATCTGCCAAAATGAGGTGGGGATATGCTAAATTTTCATTTAGGATTATTTCTGAGGCATTTTCGGAAGAGTAAATTTTTTGTCAATTTTGTAAGGACCGGACCTGTCGGCGCCGATGACCCCGGTCCTGGAAAAAAAGAAAGTCCTGAAATCTGCCAAAATGAGTTGGGGATATGGTAAATTTTCATTTAGGATTATTTCTAAGGCATTTTTGGAAGAGTCGATTTTTTGTAAATTTTGTAAGGACCGGACCTGTCGGCGCCGATGACCCCGGTCCTGGAAAAAAAGAAAGTCCTGAAATCTGCCAAAATGAGGTGGGGATATGCTAAATTTTCATTTAGGATTATTCCTATAGCATTTTCAGAAGAGTCAATTTTTTGTAAATTTTGTAAGGACCAGACCTGTCGGCGCCGATGACCCCGGTCCTGGAAAAAAAGAAAGTCCTGAAATCTGCCAAAATGAGTTGGGGATATGGTAAATTTTCATTTAGGATTATTTCTAAGGCATTTTTGGAAGAGTCGATTTTTTGTAAATTTTGTAAGGACCGGACCTGTCGGCGCCGATGACCCCGGTCCTGGAAAAAAAGAAAGTCCTGAAATCTGCCAAAATGAGGTGGGGATATGCTAACTTTTCATTTAGGATTATTTTTAAGGCATTTTCGGAAGAGTCAATTTTTTTAAAATTTTGTAAGGACCGGACCTGTCGGCGCCGATGACCCCGGTCCTGGAAAAAAAGAAAGTCCTGAAATCTGCCAAAATGAGTTGGGGATATGGTAAATTTTCATTTAGGATTATTTCTAAGGCATTTTTGGAAGAGTCGATTTTTTGTAAATTTTGTAAGGACCGGACCTGTCGGCGCCGATGACCCCGGTCCTGGAAAAAAAGAAAGTCCTGAAATCTGCCAAAATGAGTTGGGGATATGGTAAATTTTCATTTAGGATTATTTCTAAGGCATTTTTGGAAGAGTCGATTTTTTGTAAATTTTGTAAGGACCGGACCTGTCGGCGCCGATGACCCCGGTCCTGGAAAAAAAGAAAGTCCTGAAATCTGCCAAAATGAGGTGGGGATATGCTAACTTTTCATTTAGGATTATTTTTAAGGCATTTTCGGAAGAGTCAATTTTTTTAAAATTTTGTAAGGACCGGACCTGTCGGCGCCGATGACCCCGGTCCTGGAAAAAAAGAAAGTCCTGAAATCTGCCAAAATGAGTTGGGGATATGGTAAATTTTCATTTAGGATTATTTCTAAGGCATTTTTGGAAGAGTCGATTTTTTGTAAATTTTGTAAGGACCGGACCTGTCGGCGCCGATGACCCCGGTCCTGGAAAAAAAGAAAGTCCTGAAATCTGCCAAAATGAGGTGGGGATATGCTAAATTTTCATTTAGGATTATTCCTATGGCATTTTCAGAAGAGTCAATTTTTTGTAAATTTTGTAAGGACCGGACCTGTCGGCGCCGATGACCCCGGTCCTGGAAAAAAAAGAAAGTCCTGAAATCTGCCAAAATGAGTTGGGGATATGCTAAATTTTCATTTAGGATTATTTCTGAGGCATTTTCGGAAGAGTCAATTTTTTGTCAATTTTGTAAGGACCGGACCTGTCGGCGCCGATGACCCCGGTCCTGGAAAAAAAGAAATTCCTGAAATCTGCCAAAATGAGTTGGGGATATGGTAAATTTTCATTTAGGATTATTTCTGAGGCATTTTCGGAAGAGTCAATTTTTTGTCAATTTTGTAAGGACCGGACCTGTCGGCGCCGATGACCCCGGTCCTGGAAAAAAAGAAAGTCCTGAAATCTGCCAAAATGAGGTGGGGATATGCTAAATTTTCATTTAGGATTATTCCTATGGCATTTTCAGAAGAGTCAATTTTTTGTAAATTTTGTAAGGACCGGACCTGTCGGCGCCGATGACCCCGGTCCTGGAAAAAAAGAAAGTCCTGAAATCTGCCAAAATGAGTTGGGGATATGGTAAATTTTCATTTAGGATTATTTCTAAGGCATTTTTGGAAGAGTCGATTTTTTGTAAATTTTGTAAGGACCGGACCTGTCGGCGCCGATGACACCGGTCTTGGAAAAAAAGAAAGTCCTGAAATCTGCCAAAATGAGGTGGGGATATGCTAACTTTTCATTTAGGATTATTTTTAAGGCATTTTCGGAAGAGTCAATTTTTTAAAAATTTTGTAAGGACCGGACCTGTCGGCGCCGATGACCCCGGTCCTGGAAAAAAAGAAAGTCCTGAAATCTGCCAAAATGAGTTGGGGATATGGTAAATTTTCATTTAGGATTATTTCTAAGGCATTTTTGGAAGAGTCGATTTTTTGTAAATTTTGTAAGGACCGGACCTGTCGGCGCCGATGACCCCGGTCCTGGAAAAAAAGAAAGTCCTGAAATCTGCCAAAATGAGGTGGGGATATGCTAAATTTTCATTTAGGATTATTCCTATGGCATTTTCAGAAGAGTCAATTTTTTGTCAATTTTGTAAGGACCGGACCTGTCGGCGCCGATGACCCCGGTCCTGGAAAAAAAGAAATTCCTGAAATCTGCCAAAATGAGTTGGGGATATGGTAAATTATCATTTAGGATTATTTCTAAGGCATTTTTGGAAGAGTCGATTTTTTGTAAATTTTGTAAGGACCGGACCTGTCGGCGCCGATGACCCCGGTCCTGGAAAAAAAGAAAGTCCTGAAATCTGCCAAAATGAGTTGGGGATATGCTAAATTTTCATTTAGGATTTTTTCTGAGGCATTTTCGGAAGAGTCAATTTTTTGTCAATTTTGTAAGGACCGGACCTGTCGGCGCCGATGACCCCGGTCCTGAAAAAAAAGAAAGTCCTGAAATCTGCCAAAATGAGTTGGGGATATGGTAAATTTTCATTTAGGATTATTTCTGAGGCATTTTCGGAAGAGTCGATTTTTTGTAAATTTTGTAAGGACCGGACCTGTCGGCGCCGATGACACCGGTCCTGGAAAAAAATAAAGTCCTGAAATCTGCCAAAATGAGGTGGGGATATGCTAACTTTTCATTTAGGATTATTTTTAAGGCATTTTCGGAAGAGTCAATTTTTTAAAAAATTTGTAAGGACCGGACCTGTCGGCGCCGATGACCCCGGTCCTGGAAAAAAAGAAAGTCCTGAAATCTGCCAAAATGAGTTGGGGATATGGTAAATTTTCATTTAGGATTATTTCTAAGGCATTTTTGGAAGAGTCGATTTTTTGTAAATTTTGTAAGGACCGGACCTGTCGGCGCCGATGACCCCGGTCCTGGAAAAAAAGAAAGTCCTGAAATCTGCCAAAATGAGGTGGGGATATGCTAAATTTTCATTTAGGATTATTCCTATGGCATTTTCAGAAGAGTCAATTTTTTGTCAATTTTGTAAGGACCGGACCTGTCGGCGCCGATGACCCCGGTCCTGGAAAAAAAGAAATTCCTGAAATCTGCCAAAATGAGTTGGGGATATGGTAAATTATCATTTAGGATTATTTCTAAGGCATTTTTGGAAGAGTCGATTTTTTGTAAATTTTGTAAGGACCGGACCTGTCGGCGCCGATGACCCCGGTCCTGGAAAAAAAGAAAGTCCTGAAATCTGCCAAAATGAGTTGGGGATATGCTAAATTTTCATTTAGGATTTTTTCTGAGGCATTTTCGGAAGAGTCAATTTTTTGTCAATTTTGTAAGGACCGGACCTGTCGGCGCCGATGACCCCGGTCCTGGAAAAAAAGAAAGTCCTGAAATCTGCCAAAATGAGTTGGGGATATGGTAAATTTTCATTTAGGATTATTTCTAAGGCATTTTTGGAAGAGTCGATTTTTTGTAAATTTTGTAAGGACCGGACCTGTCGGCGCCGATGATCCCGGTCCTGGAAAAAAAGAAATTCCTGAAATCTGCCAAAATGAGGTGGGGATATGCTAAATTTTCATTTAGGATTATTCCTATGGCATTTTCAGAAGAGTCAATTTTTTGTAAATTTTGTAAGGACCGGACCTGTCGGCGCCGATGACCCCGGTCCTGGAAAAAAAAGAAAGTCCTGAAATCTGCCAAAATGAGGTGGGGATATGCTAAATTTTCATTTAGGATTATTCCTATGGCATTTTCAGAAGAGTCAATTTTTTGTAAATTTTGTAAGGACCGGACCTGTCGGCGCCGATGACCCCGGTCCTGGAAAAAAAAGAAAGTCCTGAAATCTGCCAAAATGAGTGGGGATATGCTAAATTTTCATTTAGGATTATTTCTGAGGCATTTTCGGAAGAGTCAATTTTTTGTCAATTTTGTAAGGACCGGACCTGTCGGCGCCGATGACCCCGGTCCTGGAAAAAAAGAAATTCCTGAAATCTGCCAAAATGAGTTGGGGATATGGTAAATTTTCATTTAGGATTATTTCTGAGGCATTTTCGGAAGAGTCAATTTTTTGTCAATTTTGTAAGGACCGGACCTGTCGGCGCCGATGACCCCGGTCCTGGAAAAAAAGAAAGTCCTGAAATCTGCCAAAATGAGGTGGGGATATGCTAAATTTTCATTTAGGATTATTCCTATGGCATTTTCAGAAGAGTCAATTTTTTGTAAATTTTGTAAGGACCGGACCTGTCGGCGCCGATGACCCCGGTCCTGGAAAAAAAGAAAGTCCTGAAATCTGCCAAAATGAGTTGGGGATATGGTAAATTTTCATTTAGGATTATTTCTAAGGCATTTTTGGAAGAGTCGATTTTTTGTAAATTTTGTAAGGACCGGACCTGTCGGCGCCGATGACACCGGTCCTGGAAAAAAAGAAAGTCCTGAAATCTGCCAAAATGAGGTGGGGATATGCTAACTTTTCATTTAGGATTATTTTTAAGGCATTTTCGGAAGAGTCGATTTTTTGTAAATTTTGTAAGGACCGGACCTGTCGGCGCCGATGACCCCGGTCCTGGAAAAAAAGAAAGTCCTGAAATCTGCCAAAATGAGGTGGGGATATGCTAAATTTTCATTTAGGATTATTCCTATGGCATTTTCAGAAGAGTCAATTTTTTGTCAATTTTGTAAGGACCGGACCTGTCGGCGCCGATGACCCCGGTCCTGGAAAAAAAGAAATTCCTGAAATCTGCCAAAATGAGTTGGGGATATGGTAAATTATCATTTAGGATTATTTCTAAGGCATTTTTGGAAGAGTCGATTTTTTGTAAATTTTGTAAGGACCGGACCTGTCGGCGCCGATGACCCCGGTCCTGGAAAAAAAGAAATTCCTGAAATCTGCCAAAATGAGGTGGGGATATGCTAAATTTTCATTTAGGATTATTCCTATGGCATTTTCAGAAGAGTCAATTTTTTGTAAATTTTGTAAGGACCGGACCTGTCGGCGCCGATGACCCCGGTCCTGGAAAAAAAAGAAAGTCCTGAAATCTGCCAAAATGAGGTGGGGATATGCTAAATTTTCATTTAGGATTATTCCTATGGCATTTTCAGAAGAGTCAATTTTTTGTAAATTTTGTAAGGACCGGACCTGTCGGCGCCGATGACCCCGGTCCTGGAAAAAAAAGAAAGTCCTGAAATCTGCCAAAATGAGTGGGGATATGCTAAATTTTCATTTAGGATTATTTCTGAGGCATTTTCGGAAGAGTCAATTTTTTGTCAATTTTGTAAGGACCGGACCTGTCGGCGCCGATGACCCCGGTCCTGGAAAAAAAGAAATTCCTGAAATCTGCCAAAATGAGTTGGGGATATGGTAAATTTTCATTTAGGATTATTTCTGAGGCATTTTCGGAAGAGTCAATTTTTTGTCAATTTTGTAAGGACCGGACCTGTCGGCGCCGATGACCCCGGTCCTGGAAAAAAAGAAAGTCCTGAAATCTGCCAAAATGAGGTGGGGATATGCTAAATTTTCATTTAGGATTATTCCTATGGCATTTTCAGAAGAGTCAATTTTTTGTAAATTTTGTAAGGACCGGACCTGTCGGCGCCGATGACCCCGGTCCTGGAAAAAAAGAAAGTCCTGAAATCTGCCAAAATGAGTTGGGGATATGGTAAATTTTCATTTAGGATTATTTCTAAGGCATTTTTGGAAGAGTCGATTTTTTGTAAATTTTGTAAGGACCGGACCTGTCGGCGCCGATGACACCGGTCCTGGAAAAAAAGAAAGTCCTGAAATCTGCCAAAATGAGGTGGGGATATGCTAACTTTTCATTTAGGATTATTTTTAAGGCATTTTCGGAAGAGTCGATTTTTTGTAAATTTTGTAAGGACCGGACCTGTCGGCGCCGATGACCCCGGTCCTGGAAAAAAAGAAAGTCCTGAAATCTGCCAAAATGAGGTGGGGATATGCTAAATTTTCATTTAGGATTATTCCTATGGCATTTTCAGAAGAGTCAATTTTTTGTCAATTTTGTAAGGACCGGACCTGTCGGCGCCGATGACCCCGGTCCTGGAAAAAAAGAAATTCCTGAAATCTGCCAAAATGAGTTGGGGATATGGTAAATTATCATTTAGGATTATTTCTAAGGCATTTTTGGAAGAGTCGATTTTTTGTAAATTTTGTAAGGACCGGACCTGTCGGCGCCGATGACCCCGGTCCTGGAAAAAAAGAAAGTCCTGAAATCTGCCAAAATGAGTTGGGGATATGCTAAATTTTCATTTAGGATTATTTCTGAGGCATTTTCGGAAGAGTCAATTTTTTGTCAATTTTGTAAGGACCGGACCTGTCGGCGCCGATGACCCCGGTCCTGGAAAAAAAGAAATTCCTGAAATCTGCCAAAATGAGGTGGGGATATGCTAACTTTTCATTTAGGATTATTTGTAGGGCATTTTCGGAAGAGTTGATTTTTTAAAAATTTTGTAAGGACCGGACCTGTCGGCGCCGATGACCCCGGTCCTGGAAAAAAAGAAAGTCCTGAAATCTGCCAAAATGAGTTGGGGATATGGTAAATTTTCATTTAGGATTATTTCTAAGGCATTTTCGGAAGAGTCAATTTTTGTAAATTTTGTAAGGACCGGACCTGTCAGCGCCGATGACCCCGGTCCTGGAAAAAAAGAAAGTCCTGAAATCTGCCAAAATGAGGTGGGGATATGCTAACTTTTCATTTAGGATTATTTCTGAGGCATTTTTGGAAGAGTCGATTTTTTGTAAATTTTGTAAGGACCGGACCTGTCGGCGCCGATGACCCCGGTCCTGGAAAAAAAGAAAGTCCTCAAATCTGCCAAAATGAGTTGGGGATATGGTAAATTTTCATTTAGGATTATTTCTGAGGCATTTTCGGAAGAGTCAATTTTTTGAAAAATTTGTAAGGACCGGACCTGTCGGCGCCGATGACCCCGGTCCTGGAAAAAAAGAAAGTCCTGAAATCTGCCAAAATGAGTTGGGGATATGGTAAATTTTCATTTAGGATTATTTCTGAGGCATTTTTGGAAGAGTCGATTTTTTGTAAATTTTGTAAGGACCGGACCTGTCGGCGCCGATGACCCCGGTCCTGGAAAAAAAGAAAGTCCTCAAATCTGCCAAAATGAGTTGGGGATATGGTAAATTTTCATTTAGGATTATTTCTGAGGCATTTTCGGAAGAGTCAATTTTTTGTAAATTTTGTAAGGACCGGACCTGTCGGCGCCGATGACCCCGGTCCTGGAAAAAAAGAAAGTCCTGAAATCTGCCAAAATGAGTTGGGGATATGGTAAATTTTCATTTAGGATTATTTCTAAGGCATTTTTGGAAGCGTCAATTTTTTGTCAATTTTGTAAGGACCGGACCTGTCGGCGCCGATGACCCCGGTCCTGAAAAAAAAGAAAGTCCTGAAATCTGCCAAAATGAGTTGGGGATATGGTAAATTTTCATTTAGGATTATTTCTGAGGCATTTTTGGAAGAGTCAATTTTTTGTAAATTTTGTAAGGACCGGACCTGTCGGCGCCGATGACCCCGGTCCTGGAAAAAAAGAAAGTCCTGAAATCTGCCAAAATGAGGTGGGGATATGCTAAATTTTCATTTAGGATTATTTCTGAGGCATTTTCGGAAGAGTCAATTTTTTGTAAATTTTGTAAGGACCGGACCTGTCGGCGCCGATGACCCCGATCCTGGAAAAAAAGAAAGTCCTGAAATCTGCCAAAATGAGTTGGGGATATGCTAAATTTTCATTTAGGATCATTTCTGAGGCATTTTCGGAAGAGTCAATTTTTTGTAAATTTTGTAAGGACCGGACCTGTCGGCGCCGATGACCCCGGTCCTGGAAAAAAAGAAAGTCCTGAAATCTGCCAAAATGAGTTGGGGATATGGTAAATTTTCATTTAGGATTATTTCTAAGGCATTTTTGGAAGAGTCGATTTTTTGTAAATTTTGTAAGGACCGGACCTGTCGGCGCCGATGACCCCGGTCCTGGAAAAAAAGAAAGTCCTGAAATCTGCCAAAATGAGTTGGGGATATGGTAAATTTTCAGGATTATTTCTAAGGCATTTTTGGAAGCGTCAAATTTTTGTAAATTTTGTAAGGACCGGACCTGTCGGCGCCGATGACCCCGGTCCTGGAAAAAAAGAAAGTCCTGAAATCTGCCAAAATGAGTTGGGGATATGGTAAATTTTCATTTAGGATTATTTCTAAGGCATTTTTGGAAGAGTCGATTTTTTGTAAATTTTGTAAGGACCGGACCTGTCGGCGCCGATGACCCCGGTCCTGGAAAAAAAGAAAGTCCTCAAATCTGCCAAAATGAGTTGGGGATATGGTAAATTTTCATTTAGGATTATTTCTGAGGCATTTTTGGAAGAGTAGATTTTTTGTAAATTTTGTAAGGACCGGACCTGTCGGCGCCGATGACCCCGGTCCTGGAAAAAAAGAAAGTCCTGAAATCTACCAAAATGAGTTGGGGATATGGTAAATTTTCATTTAGGATTATTTCTAAGGCATTTTTGGAAGAGTCGATTTTTTGTAAATTTTGTAAGGACCGGACCTGTCGGCGCCGATGACCCCGGTCCTGGAAAAAAAGAAAGTCCTGAAATCTGCCAAAATGAGTTGGGGATATGGTAAATTTTCATTTAGGATTATTTCTAAGGCATTTTTGGAAGAGTCGATTTTTTGTAAATTTTGTAAGGACCGGACCTGTCGGCGCCGATGACCCCGGTCCTGGAAAAAAAGAAAGTCCTGAAATCTGCCAAAATGAGTTGGGGATATGGTAAATTTTCATTTAGGATTATTTCTAAGGCATTTTTGGAAGAGTCGTTTTTTTGTAAATTTTGTAAGGACCGGACCTGTCGGCGCCGATGACCCCGGTCCTGGAAAAAAAGAAAGTCCTGAAATCTGCCAAAATGAGTTGGGGATATGGTAAATTTTCATTTAGGATTATTTCTAAGGCATTTTTGGAAGAGTCGATTTTTTGTAAATTTTGTAAGGACCGGACCTGTCGGCGCCGATGACCCCGGTCCTGGAAAAAAAGAAAGTCCTGAAATCTGCCAAAATGAGTTGGGGATATGGTAAATTTACATTTAGGATTATTTCTAAGGCATTTTTGGAAGAGTCGAATTTTTGTAAATTTTGTAAGGACCGGACCTGTCGGCGCCGATGACCCCGGTCCTGGAAAAAAAGAAAGTCCTGAAATCTGCCAAAATGAGTTGGGGATATGGTAAATTTTCATTTAGGATTATTTCTAAGGCATTTTTGGAAGAGTCGATTTTTTGTAAATTTTGTAAGGACCGGACCTGTCGGCGCCGATGACCCCGGTCCTGGAAAAAAAGAAAGTCCTGAAATCTGCCAAAATGAGTTGGGGATATGGTAAATTTTCATTTAGGATTATTTCTAAGGCATTTTTGGAAGAGTCGATTTTTTGTAAATTTTGTAAGGACCGGACCTGTCGGCGCCGATGACCCCGGTCCTGGAAAAAAAGAAAGTCCTGAAATCTGCCAAAATGAGTTGGGGATATGGTAAATTTTCATTTAGGATTATTTCTAAGGCATTTTTGGAAGAGTCGTTTTTTTGTAAATTTTGTAAGGACCGGACCTGTCGGCGCCGATGACCCCGGTCCTGGAAAAAAAGAAAGTCCTGAAATCTGCCAAAATGAGTTGGGGATATGGTAAATTTTCATTTAGGATTATTTCTAAGGCATTTTTGGAAGAGTCGATTTTTTGTAAATTTTGTAAGGACCGGACCTGTCGGCGCCGATGACCCCGGTCCTGGAAAAAAAGAAAGTCCTGAAATCTGCCAAAATGAGTTGGGGATATGGTAAATTTTCATTTAGGATTATTTCTGAGGCATTTTCGGAAGAGTCAATTTTTTGTAAATTTTGTAAGGACCGGAACTGTCGGCTCCGATGACCCCGGTCCTGGAAAAAAAGAAAGTCCTGAAATCTGCCAAAATGAGTTGGGGATATGGTAAATTTACATTTAGGATTATTTCTAAGGCATTTTTGGAAGAGTCGAATTTTTGTAAATTTTGTAAGGACCGGACCTGTCGGCGCCGATGACCCCGGTCCTGGAAAAAAAGAAAGTCCTGAAATCTGCCAAAATGAGTTGGGGATATGGTAAATTTTCATTTAGGATTATTTCTAAGGCATTTTTGGAAGAGTCGATTTTTTGTAAATTTTGTAAGGACCGGACCTGTCGGCGCCGATGACCCCGGTCCTGGAAAAAAAGAAAGTCCTGAAATCTGCCAAAATGAGTTGGGGATATGGTAAATTTTCATTTAGGATTATTTCTAAGGCATTTTTGGAAGAGTCGATTTTTTGTAAATTTTGTAAGGACCGGACCTGTCGGCGCCGATGACCCCGGTCCTGGAAAAAAAGAAAGTCCTGAAATCTGCCAAAATGAGTTGGGGATATGGTAAATTTTCATTTAGGATTATTTCTAAGGCATTTTTGGAAGAGTCGTTTTTTTGTAAATTTTGTAAGGACCGGACCTGTCGGCGCCGATGACCCCGGTCCTGGAAAAAAAGAAAGTCCTGAAATCTGCCAAAATGAGGTGGGGATATGCTAACTTTTCATTTAGGATTATTTCTGAGGCATTTTCGGAAGAGTCAATTTTTTGTAAATTTTGTAAGGACCGGAACTGTCGGCACCGATGACCCCGGTCCTGGAAAAAAAGAAAGTCCTGAAATCTGCCAAAATGAGTTGGGGATATGGTAAATTTTCATTTAGGATTATTTCTAAGGCATTTTTGGAAGAGTCGAATTTTTGTAAATTTTGTAAGGACCGGACCTGTCGGCGCCGATGACCCCGGTCCTGGAAAAAAAGAAAGTCCTGAAATCTGCCAAAATGAGGTGGGGATATGCTAACTTTTCATTTAGGATTATTTTTAAGGCATTTTCGGAAGGGTCAATTTTTTTAAAATTTTGTAAGGACCGGACCTGTCGGCGCCGATGACCCCGGTCCTGGAAAAAAAGAAAGTCCTGAAATCTGCCAAAATGAGTTGGGGATATGGTAAATTTTCATTTAGGATTATTTCTAAGGCATTTTTGGAAGAGTCGATTTTTTGTAAATTTTGTAACGACCGGCCCTGTCGGCGCCGATGACCCCGGTCCTGGAAAAAAAGAAAGTCCTGAAATCTGCCAAAATGAGTTGGGGATATGCTAAATTTTCATTTAGGATTATTTCTGAGGCATTTTCGGAAGAGTCAATTTTTTGTCAATTTTGTAAGGACCGGACCTGTCGGCGCCGATGACCCCGGTCCTGGAAAAAAAGAAAGTCCTGAAATCTGCCAAAATGGGTTGGGGATATGGTAAATTTTCATTTAGGATTATTTCTAAGGCATTTTCGGAAGAGTCAATTTTTTGTAAATTTTGTAAGGACCGGACCTGTCGGCGCCGATGACCCCGGTCCTGGAAAAAAAGAAAGTCCTGAAATCTGCCAAAATGAGTTGGGGATATGGTAAATTTTCATTTAGGATTATTTTTAAGGCATTTTCGGAAGAGTAAATTTTTTAAAAATTTTGTAAGGACCGGACCTGTCGGCGCCGATGACCCCGGTCCTGGAAAAAGAGAAAGTCCTGAAATCTACCAAAATGAGTTGGGGATATGGTAAATTTTCATTTAGGATTATTTCTAAGGCATTTTTGGAAGAGTCAATTTTTTGTAAATTTTGTAAGGACCGGACCTGTCGGCGCCGATGACCCCGGTCCTGGAAAAAAAGAAAGTCCTGAAATCTGCCAAAATGAGTTGGGGATATGGTAAATTTTCATTTAGGATTATTTTTAAGGCATTTTCGGAAGGGTCAATTTTTTTAAAATTTTGTAAGGACCGGACCTGTCGGCGCCGATGACCCCGGTCCTGGAAAAAAAGAAAGTCCTGAAATCTACCAAAATGAGTTGGGGATATGGTAAATTTTCATTTAGGATTATTTCTAAGGCATTTTTGGAAGAGTCGATTTTTTGTAAATTTTGTAAGGACCGGACCTGTCGGCGCCGATGACCCCGGTCCTGGAAAAAAAGAAAGTCCTGAAATCTGCCAAAATGAGTTGGGGATATGGTAAATTTTCATTTAGGATTATTTCTAAGGCATTTTTGGAAGAGTCGATTTTTTGTAAATTTTGTAAGGACCAGACCTGTCGGCGCCGATGACCCCGGTCCTGGAAAAAAAGAAAGTCCTGAAATCTGCCAAAATGAGTTGGGGATATGCTAAATTTTCATTTAGGATTATTTCTGAGGCATTTTCGGAAGAGTCAATTTTTTGTAAATTTTGTAAGGACCGGACCTGTCGGCGCCGATGACCCCGGTCCTGGAAAAAAAGAAAGTCCTGAAATCTGCCAAAATGAGTTGGGGATATGGTAAATTTTCATTTAGGATTATTTCTAAGGCATTTTTGGAAGAGTCGATTTTTTGTAAATTTTGTAAGGACCGGACCTGTCGGCGCCGATGACCCCGGTCCTGGAAAAAAAGAAAGTCCTGAAATCTGCCAAAATGAGTTGGGGATATGGTAAATTTTCATTTAGGATTATTTCTGAGGCATTTTCGGAAGAGTCAATTTTTTGTAAATTTTGTAAGGACCGGACCTGTCGGCACCGATGACCCCGGTCCTGGAAAAAAAGAAAGTCCTGAAATCTGCCAAAATGAGTTGGGGATATGGTAAATTTTCATTTAGGATTATTTCTAAGGCATTTTTGGAAGAGTCGATTTTTTGTAAATTTTGTAAGGACCGGACCTGTCGGCGCCGATGACCCCGGTCCTGGAAAAAAAGAAAGTCCTGAAATCTGCCAAAATGAGTTGGGGATATGGTAAATTTTCATTTAGGATTATTTCTAAGGCATTTTTGGAAGAGTCGATTTTTTGTAAATTTTGTAAGGACCAGACCTGTCGGCGCCGATGACCCCGGTCCTGGAAAAAAAGAAAGTCCTGAAATCTGCCAAAATGAGTTGGGGATATGCTAAATTTTCATTTAGGATTATTTCTGAGGCATTTTCGGAAGAGTCAATTTTTTGTAAATTTTGTAAGGACCGGACCTGTCGGCGCCGATGACCCCGGTCCTGGAAAAAAAGAAAGTCCTGAAATCTGCCAAAATGAGTTGGGGATATGGTAAATTTTCATTTAGGATTATTTCTAAGGCATTTTTGGAAGAGTCGATTTTTTGTAAATTTTGTAAGGACCGGACCTGTCGGCGCCGATGACCCCGGTCCTGGAAAAAAAGAAAGTCCTGAAATCTGCCAAAATGAGTTGGGGATATGGTAAATTTTCATTTAGGATTATTTCTGAGGCATTTTCGGAAGAGTCAATTTTTTGTAAATTTTGTAAGGACCGGACCTGTCGGCACCGATGACCCCGGTCCTGGAAAAAAAGAAAGTCCTGAAATCTGCCAAAATGAGTTGGGGATATGGTAAATTTTCATTTAGGATTATTTCTAAGGCATTTTTGGAAGAGTCGTTTTTTTGTAAATTTTGTAAGGACCGGACCTGTCGGCGCCGATGACCCCGGTCCTGGAAAAAAAGAAAGTCCTGAAATCTGCCAAAATGAGGTGGGGATATGCTAACTTTTCATTTAGGATTATTTCTGAGGCATTTTCGGAAGAGTCAATTTTTTGTAAATTTTGTAAGGACCGGAACTGTCGGCACCGATGACCCCGGTCCTGGAAAAAAAGAAAGTCCTGAAATCTGCCAAAATGAGTTGGGGATATGGTAAATTTTCATTTAGGATTATTTCTAAGGCATTTTTGGAAGAGTCGAATTTTTGTAAATTTTGTAAGGACCGGACCTGTCGGCGCCGATGACCCCGGTCCTGGAAAAAAAGAAAGTCCTGAAATCTGCCAAAATGAGTTGGGGATATGGTAAATTTTCATTTAGGATTATTTTTAAGGCATTTTCGGAAGGGTCAATTTTTTTAAAATTTTGTAAGGACCGGACCTGTCGGCGCCGATGACCCCGGTCCTGGAAAAAAAGAAAGTCCTGAAATCTACCAAAATGAGTTGGGGATATGGTAAATTTTCATTTAGGATTATTTCTAAGGCATTTTTGGAAGAGTCGATTTTTTGTAAATTTTGTAAGGACCGGACCTGTCGGCGCCGATGACCCCGGTCCTGGAAAAAAAGAAAGTCCTGAAATCTGCCAAAATGAGTTGGGGATATGGTAAATTTTCATTTAGGATTATTTCTAAGGCATTTTTGGAAGAGTCGATTTTTTGTAAATTTTGTAAGGACCGGACCTGTCGGCGCCGATGACCCCGGTCCTGGAAAAAAAGAAAGTCCTGAAATCTGCCAAAATGAGTTGGGGATATGCTAAATTTTCATTTAGGATTATTTCTGAGGCATTTTCGGAAGAGTCAATTTTTTGTAAATTTTGTAAGGACCGGACCTGTCGGCGCCGATGACCCCGGTCCTGGAAAAAAAGAAAGTCCTGAAATCTGCCAAAATGAGTTGGGGATATGGTAAATTTTCATTTAGGATTATTTCTAAGGCATTTTTGGAAGAGTCGATTTTTTGTAAATTTTGTAAGGACCGGACCTGTCGGCGCCGATGACCCCGGTCCTGGAAAAAAAGAAAGTCCTGAAATCTGCCAAAATGAGTTGGGGATATGGTAAATTTTCATTTAGGATTATTTCTGAGGCATTTTCGGAAGAGTCAATTTTTTTAAAATTTTGTAAGGACCGGACCTGTCGGCGCCGATGACCCCGGTCCTGGAAAAAAAGAAAGTCCTGAAATCTGCCAAAATGAGTTGGGGATATGGTAAATTTTCATTTAGGATTATTTCTAAGGCATTTTTGGAAGAGTCGATTTTTTGTAAATTTTGTAAGGACCGGACCTGTCGGCGCCGATGACCCCGGTCCTGGAAAAAAAGAAAGTCCTGAAATCTGCCAAAATGAGTTGGGGATATGGTAAATTTTCATTTAGGATTATTTCTGAGGCATTTTCGGAAGAGTCAATTTTTTGTAAATTTTGTAAGGACCGGACCTGTCGGCACCGATGACCCCGGTCCTGGAAAAAAAGAAAGTCCTGAAATCTGCCAAAATGAGTTGGGGATATGGTAAATTTTCATTTAGGATTATTTCTAGGGCATTTTTGGAAGAGTCGAATTTTTGTAAATTTTGTAAGGACCGGACCTGTCGGCGCCGATGACCCCGGTCCTGGAAAAAAAGAAAGTCCTGAAATCTGCCAAAATGAGGTGGGGATATGCTAACTTTTCATTTAGGATTATTTTTAAGGCATTTTCGGAAGGGTCAATTTTTTTAAAATTTTGTAAGGACCGGACCTGTCGGCGCCGATGACCCCGGTCCTGGAAAAAAAGAAAGTCCTGAAATCTACCAAAATGAGTTGGGGATATGGTAAATTTTCATTTAGGATTATTTCTAAGGCATTTTTGGAAGAGTCGATTTTTTGTAAATTTTGTAAGGACCGGACCTGTCGGCGCCGATGACCCCGGTCCTGGAAAAAAAGAAAGTCCTGAAATCTGCCAAAATGAGTTGGGGATATGGTAAATTTTCATTTAGGATTATTTCTAAGGCATTTTTGGAAGAGTCGATTTTTTGTAAATTTTGTAAGGACCGGACCTGTCGGCGCCGATGACCCCGGTCCTGGAAAAAAAGAAAGTCCTGAAATCTGCCAAAATGAGTTGGGGATATGCTAAATTTTCATTTAGGATTATTTCTGAGGCATTTTCGGAAGAGTCAATTTTTTGTCAATTTTGTAAGGACCGGACCTGTCGGCGCCGATGACCCCGGTCCTGGAAAAAAAGAAAGTCCTGAAATCTGCCAAAATGAGTTGGGGATAAGGTAAATTTTCATTTAGGATTATTTCTAAGGCATTTTTGGAAGAGTCGATTTTTTGTAAATTTTGTAAGGACCGGACCTGTCGGCGCCGATGACCCCGGTCCTGGAAAAAAAGAAAGTCCTGAAATCTGCCAAAATGAGTTGGGGATATGGTAAATTTTCATTTAGGATTATTTCTAAGGCATTTTTGGAAGAGTCGATTTTTTGTAAATTTTGTAAGGACCGGACCTGTCGGCGCCGATGACCCCGGTCCTGGAAAAAAAGAAAGTCCTGAAATCTGCCAAAATGAGTTGGGGATATGCTAAATTTTCATTTAGGATTATTTCTGAGGCATTTTCGGAAGAGTCAATTTTTTGTCAATTTTGTAAGGACCGGACCTGTCGGCGCCGATGACCCCGGTCCTGGAAAAAAAGAAAGTCCTGAAATCTGCCAAAATGAGTTGGGGATAAGGTAACTTTTCATTTAGGATTATTTTTAAGGCATTTTCGGAAGGGTCAATTTTTTTAAAATTTTGTAAGGACCGGACCTGTCGGCGCCGATGACCCCGGTCCTGGAAAAAAAGAAAGTCCTGAAATCTACCAAAATGAGTTGGGGATATGGTAAATTTTCATTTAGGATTATTTCTAAGGCATTTTTGGAAGAGTCGATTTTTTGTACATTTTGTAAGGACCGGACCTGTCGGCGCCGATGACCCCGGTCCTGGCAAAAAAGAAAGTCCTGAAATCTGCCAAAATGAGTTGGGGATATGGTAAATTTTCATTTAGGATTATTTCTAAGGCATTTTTGGAAGAGTCGATTTTTTGTAAATTTTGTAAGGACCGGACCTGTCGGCGCCGATGACCCCGGTCCTGGAAAAAAAGAAAGTCCTGAAATCTGCCAAAATGAGTTGGGGATATGCTAAATTTTCATTTAGGATTATTTCTGAGGCATTTTCGGAAGAGTCAATTTTTTGTCAATTTTGTAAGGACCGGACCTGTCGGCGCCGATGACCCCGGTCCTGGAAAAAAAGAAAGTCCTGAAATCTGCCAAAATGAGTTGGGGATAAGGTAAATTTTCATTTAGGATTATTTCTAAGGCATTTTTGGAAGAGTCGATTTTTTGTAAATTTTGTAACGACCGGACCTGTCGGCGCCGATGACCCCGGTCCTGGAAAAAAAGAAAGTCCTGAAATCTGCCAAAATGAGTTGGGGATATGCTAAATTTTCATTTAGGATTATTTCTGAGGCATTTTCGGAAGAGTCAATTTTTTGTCAATTTTGTAAGGACCGGACCTGTCGGCGCCGATGACCCCGGTCCTGGAAAAAAAGAAAGTCCTGAAATCTGCCAAAATGGGTTGGGGATATGGTAAATTTTCATTTAGGATTATTTCTAAGGCATTTTCGGAAGAGTCAATTTTTTGTAAATTTTGTAAGGACCGGACCTGTCGGCGCCGATGACCCCGGTCCTGGAAAAAAAGAAAGTCCTGAAATCTGCCAAAATGAGTTGGGGATATGGTAAATTTTCATTTAGGATTATTTCTAAGGCATTTTTGGAAGAGTCGATTTTTTGTAAATTTTGTAAGGACCGGACCTGTCGGCGCCGATGACCCCGGTCCTGGAAAAAAAGAAAGTCCTGAAATCTGCCAAAATGAGTTGGGGATATGCTAAATTTTCATTTAGGATTATTTCTGAGGCATTTTCGGAAGAGTCAATTTTTTGTCAATTTTGTAAGGACCGGACCTGTCGGCGCCGATGACCCCGGTCCTGGAAAAAAAGAAAGTCCTGAAATCTGCCAAAATGAGTTGGGGATAAGGTAAATTTTCATTTAGGATTATTTCTAAGGCATTTTCGGAAGAGTCAATTTTTTGTAAATTTTGTAAGGACCGGACCTGTCGGCGCCGATGACCCCGGTCCTGGAAAAAAAGAAAGTCCTGAAATCTGCCAAAATGAGTTGGGGATATGGTAAATTTTCATTTAGGATTATTTCTGAGGCATTTTCGGAAGAGTAAATTTTTTGTCAATTTTGTAAGGACCGGACCCGTCGGCGCCGATGACCCCGGTCCTGGAAAAAAAGAAAGTCCTGAAATCTGCCAAAATGAGGTGGGGATATGCTAACTTTTCATTTAGGATTATTTTTAAGGCATTTTCGGAAGAGTCAATTTTTTAAAAATTTTGTAAGGACCGGACCTGTCGGCGCCGATGACCCCGGTCCTGGAAAAAAAGAAAGTCCTGAAATCTACCAAAATGAGTTGGGGATATGGTAAATTTTCATTTAGGATTATTTCTAAGGCATTTTTGGAAGAGTCGATTTTTTGTAAATTTTGTAACGACCGGACCTGTCGGCGCCGATGACCCCGGTCCTGGAAAAAAAGAAAGTCCTGAAATCTGCCAAAATGAGTTGGGGATATGGTAAATTTTCATTTAGGATTATTTTTAAGGCATTTTCGGAAGAGTAAATTTTTTGTAAATTTTGTAAGGACCGGACCTGTCGGCGCCGATGACCCCGGTCCTGGAAAAAAAGAAAGTCCTGAAATCTGCCAAAATGAGTTGGGGATATGGTAAATTTTCATTTAGGATTATTTCTAAGGCATTTTTGGAAGAGTCGATTTTTGGTAAATTTTGTAAGGACCGGACCTGTCGGCGCCGATGACCCCGGTCCTGGAAAAAAAGAAAGTCCTGAAATCTGCCAAAATGAGTTGGGGATATGCTAAATTTTCATTTAGGATTATTTCTGAGGCATTTTCGGAAGAGTCAATTTTGTAAGGACCGGACCTGTCGGCGCTGATGACCCCGGTCCTGGAAAAAAAGTAAGTCCTGAAATCTGCCAAAATGAGTTGGGGATATGGTAAATTTTCATTTAGGATTATTTTTAAGGCATTTTCGGAAGAGTCGATTTTTTGTAAATTTTGTAAGGACCGGACCTGTCGGCGCCGATGACCCCGGTCCTGGAAAAAAAGAAAGTCCTGAAATCTGCCAAAATGAGTTGGGGATATGGTAAATTTTCATTTAGGATTATTTCTAAGGCATTTTTGGAAGAGTCGATTTTTGGTAAATTTTGTAAGGACCGGACCTGTCGGCGCCGATGACCCCGGTCCTGGAAAAAAAGAAAGTCCTGAAATCTGCCAAAATGAGTTGGGGATATGCTAAATTTTCATTTAGGATTATTTCTGAGGCATTTTCGGAAGAGTCAATTTTGTAAGGACCGGACCTGTCGGCGCTGATGACCCCGGTCCTGGAAAAAAAGTAAGTCCTGAAATCTGCCAAAATGAGTTGGGGATATGGTAAATTTTCATTTAGGATTATTTTTAAGGCATTTTCGGAAGAGTCGATTTTTTGTAAATTTTGTAAGGACCGGACCTGTCGGCGCCGATGAACCCGGTCCTGGAAAAAAAGTAAGTCCTGAAATCTGCCAAAATGAGTTGGGGATATGGTAAATTTTCATTTAGGATTATTTCTGAGGCATTTTCGGAAGAGTCAATTTTTTGTCAATTTTGTAAGGACCGGACCTGTCGGCGCCGATGACCCCGGTCCTGGAAAAAAAGAAAGTCCTGAAATCTGCCAAAATGGGTTGGGGATATGGTAAATTTTCATTTAGGATTATTTCTAAGGCATTTTCGGAAGAGTCAATTTTTTGTAAATTTTGTAAGGACCGGACCTGTCGGCGCCGATGACCCCGGTCCTGGAAAAAAAGAAAGTCCTGAAATCTGCCAAAATGAGTTGGGGATATGGTAAATTTTCATTTAGGATTATTTCTAAGGCATTTTTGGAAGAGTCGATTTTTTGTAAATTTTGTAAGGACCGGACCTGTCGGCGCCGATGACCCCGGTCCTGGAAAAAAAGAAAGTCCTGAAATCTGCCAAAATGAGTTGGGGATATGCTAAATTTTCATTTAGGATTATTTCTGAGGCATTTTCGGAAGAGTCAATTTTTTGTCAATTTTGTAAGGACCGGACCTGTCGGCGCCGATGACCCCGGTCCTGGAAAAAAAGAAAGTCCTGAAATCTGCCAAAATGAGTTGGGGATAAGGTAAATTTTCATTTAGGATTATTTCTAAGGCATTTTCGGAAGAGTCAATTTTTTGTAAATTTTGTAAGGACCGGACCTGTCGGCGCCGATGACCCCGGTCCTGGAAAAAAAGAAAGTCCTGAAATCTGCCAAAATGAGTTGGGGATATGGTAAATTTTCATTTAGGATTATTTCTGAGGCATTTTCGGAAGAGTAAATTTTTTGTCAATTTTGTAAGGACCGGACCCGTCGGCGCCGATGACCCCGGTCCTGGAAAAAAAGAAAGTCCTGAAATCTGCCAAAATGAGGTGGGGATATGCTAACTTTTCATTTAGGATTATTTTTAAGGCATTTTCGGAAGAGTCAATTTTTTAAAAATTTTGTAAGGACCGGACCTGTCGGCGCCGATGACCCCGGTCCTGGAAAAAAAGAAAGTCCTGAAATCTACCAAAATGAGTTGGGGATATGGTAAATTTTCATTTAGGATTATTTCTAAGGCATTTTTGGAAGAGTCGATTTTTTGTAAATTTTGTAACGACCGGACCTGTCAGCGCCGATGACCCCGGTCCTGGAAAAAAAGAAAGTCCTGAAATCTGCCAAAATGAGTTGGGGATATGGTAAATTTTCATTTAGGATTATTTTTAAGGCATTTTCGGAAGAGTAAATTTTTTGTAAATTTTGTAAGGACCGGACCTGTCGGCGCCGATGACCCCGGTCCTGGAAAAAAAGAAAGTCCTGAAATCTGCCAAAATGAGTTGGGGATATGGTAAATTTTCATTTAGGATTATTTCTAAGGCATTTTTGGAAGAGTCGATTTTTGGTAAATTTTGTAAGGACCGGACCTGTCGGCGCCGATGACCCCGGTCCTGGAAAAAAAGAAAGTCCTGAAATCTGCCAAAATGAGTTGGGGATATGCTAAATTTTCATTTAGGATTATTTCTGAGGCATTTTCGGAAGAGTCAATTTTGTAAGGACCGGACCTGTCGGCGCTGATGACCCCGGTCCTGGAAAAAAAGTAAGTCCTGAAATCTGCCAAAATGAGTTGGGGATATGGTAAATTTTCATTTAGGATTATTTTTAAGGCATTTTCGGAAGAGTCAATTTTTTGTAAATTTTGTAAGGACCGGACCTGTCGGCGCCGATGAACCCGGTCCTGGAAAAAAAGTAAGTCCTGAAATCTGCCAAAATGAGTTGGGGATATGGTAAATTTTCATTTAGGATTATTTCTAAGGCATTTTTGGAAGAGTCGATTTTTTGTAAATTTTGTAAGGACCGGACCTGTCGGCGCCGATGACCCCGGTCCTGGAAAAAAAGAAAGTCCTGAAATCTGCCAAAATGAGTTGGGGATTATGGTAAATTTTCATTTAGGATTATTTCTAAGGCATTTTTGGAAGAGTCAATTTTTTGTCAATTTTGTAAGGACCGGACCTGTCGGCGCCGATGACCCCGGTCCTGGAAAAAAAGAAAGTCCTGAAATCTGCCAAAATGAGGTGGGGATATGCTAAATTTTCATTTAGGATTATTTTTAAGGCATTTTCGGAAGAGTCAATTTTTTAAAAATTTTGTAAGGACCGGATCTGTCGGCGCCGATGACCCCGGTCCTGGAAAAAAAGAAAGTCCTGAAATCTACCAAAATGAGTTGGGGATATGGTAAATTTTCATTTAGGATTATTTCTAAGGCATTTTCGGAAGAGTTGATTTTTTGTAAGGACCGGACCTGTCGGCGCCGATGACCCCGGTCCTGGAAAAAAAGAAAGTCCTGAAATCTGCCAAAATGAGGTGGGGATATGCTAACTTTTCATTTAGGATTATTTCTAAGGCATTTTCGGAAGAGTCGATTTTTTGTAAATTTTGTAAGGACCGGACCTGTCGGCGCCGATGACCCCGGTCCTGGAAAAAAAGAAAGTCCTGAAATCTGCCAAAATGAGGTGGGGATATGGTAAATTTTCATTTAGGATTATTTCTAAGGCATTTTCGGAAGAGTTGATTTTTTGTAAATTTTGTAAGGACCGGACCTGTCGGCGCCGATGACCCCGGTCCTGGAAAAAAAGAAAGTCCTGAAATCTGCCAAAATGAGGTGGGGATATGGTAAATTTTCATTTAGGATTATTTCTAAGGCATTTTCGGAAGAGTTGATTTTTTGTAAGGACCGGACCTGTCGGCGCCGATGACCCCGGTCCTGGAAAAAAAGAGAGTCCTAAAATCTGCCAAAATGAGTTGGGGATATGCTAACTTTTCATTTAGGATTTTTTCTAAGGCATTTTCGGATAAGTCAATTTTTTGTAAATTTTGTAAGGACCGGACCTGTCGGCGCCGATGACCCCGGTCCTGGAAAAAAAGAAAGTCCTGAAATCTGCCAAAATGAGTTGGGGATATGGTAAATTTTCATTTAGGATTATTTCTAAGGCATTTTCGGAAGAGTTGATTTTTTGTAAGGACCGGACCTGTCGGCGCCGATGACCCCGGTCCTGGAAAAAAAGAGAGTC
The DNA here is from genome assembly GCA_037783545.1 of Henricia sp. BOLD:AAB3569. Taxonomy (NCBI): domain Eukaryota; kingdom Metazoa; phylum Echinodermata; class Asteroidea; order Spinulosida; family Echinasteridae; genus Henricia; species Henricia sp. BOLD:AAB3569. The sequence continues at coordinate 174,593 of JBBELK010000365.1, read as the reverse complement.
CTAAAATCTGCCAAAATGAGTTGGGGATATGCTAACTTTTCATTTAGGATTTTTTCTAAGGCATTTTCGGATAAGTCAATTTTTTGTAAATTTTGTAAGGACCGGACCTGTCGGCGCCGATGACCCCGGTCCTGGAAAAAAAGAAAGTCCTGAAATCTGCCAAAATGAGGTGGGGATATGGTAAATTTTCATTTAGGATTATTTCTAAGGCATTTTCGGAAGAGTTGATTTTTTGTAAGGACCGGACCTGTCGGCGCCGATGACCCCGGTCCTGGAAAAAAAGAGAGTCCTAAAATCTGCCAAAATGAGTTGGGGATATGCTAACTTTTCATTTAGGATTTTTTCTAAGGCATTTTCGGATAAGTCAATTTTTTGTAAATTTTGTAAGGACCGGACCTGTCGGCGCCGATGACCCCGGTCCTGGAAAAAAAGAAAGTCCTGAAATCTGCCAAAATGAGGTGGGGATATGCTAACTTTTCATTTAGGATTATTTCTAAGGCATTTTCGGAAGAGTCGATTTTTTGTAAATTTTGTAAGGACCGGACCTGTCGGCGCCGATGACCCCGGTCCTGGAAAAAAAGAAAGTCCTGAAATCTGCCAAAATGAGTTGGGGATATGGTAAATTTTCATTTAGGATTATTTCTAAGGCATTTTCGGAAGAGTCATTTTTTTTTTAATTTGGTAAGGACCGGACCTGTCGGCGCAGATGACCCCGGTCCTGGAAAAAAAGAAAGTCCTGAAATCTGCCAAAATGAGGTGGGGATATGCTAACTTTTCATTTAGGATTATTTCTAAGGCATTTTCGGAAGAGTCAATTTTTTAAAAATTTTGTAAGGACCGGACCTGTCGGCGCAGATGACCTCGGTCCTGGAAAAAAAGAAAGTCCTGAAATCTTCCAAAATGAGTTGGGGATATGCTAAATTTTCATAAGCATTTTCGGAAGAGTCGATTTTTTGTAAATTTTGTAAGGACCGGACCTGTCGGCGCAGATGACCCCGGTCCTGGAAAAAAAGAAAGTCCTGAAATCTGCCAAAATGAGTTGGGGATATGGTAAATTTTCATTTAGGATTATTTTTAAGGCATTTTCGGAAGAGTCGATTTTTTGTAAATTTTGTAAGGACCGGACCTGTCGGCGCAGATGACCCCGGTCCTGGAAAAAAAGAAAGTCCTGAAATCTGCCAAAATGAGTTGGGGATATGCTAACTTTTCATATAGGATTATTTCTAAGGCATTTTCGGAAGAGTCAATTTTTTGTAAATTTTGTAAGGACCGGACCTGTCGGCGCCGATGACCCCGGTCCTGGAAAAAAAGAAAGTCCTGAAATCTGCCAAAATCAGTTGGGGATATGCTAAATTTTCATAAGCATTTTCGGAAGAGTCGATTTTTTGTAAATTTTGTAAGGACCGGACCTGTCGGCGCAGATGACCCCGGTCCTGGAAAAAAAGAAAGTCCTGAAATCTGCCAAAATGAGTTGGGGATATGCTAACTTTTCATATAGGATAATTTCTAAGGCATTTTCGGAAGAGTCAATTTTTTGTAAATTTTGTAAGGACCGGACCTGTCGGCGCCGATGACCCCGGTCCTGGAAAAAAAGAAAGTCCTGAAATCTGCCAAAATGAGTTGGGGATATGGTAAATTTTCATTTAGGATTATTTTTAAGGCATTTTCGGAAGAGTCGATTTTTTTTTAATTTGGTAAGGACCGGACCTGTCGGCGCCGATGACCCCGGTCCTGGAAAAAAAGAAAGTCCTGAAATCTGCCAAAATGAGTTGGGGATATGGTAAATTTTCATTTAGGATTATTTTTAAGGCATTTTCGGAAGAGTCGATTTTTTGTAAATTTTGTAAGGACCGGACCTGTCGGCGCAGATGACCCCGGTCCTGGAAAAAAAGAAAGTCCTGAAATCTGCCAAAATGAGTTGGGGATATGCTAACTTTTCATATAGGATTATTTCTAAGGCATTTTCGGAAGAGTCAATTTTTTGTAAATTTTGTAAGGACCGGACCTGTCGGCGCCGATGACCCCGGTCCTGGAAAAAAAGAAAGTCCTGAAATCTGCCAAAATCAGTTGGGGATATGCTAAATTTTCATAAGCATTTTCGGAAGAGTCGATTTTTTGTAAGTTTTGGAAGGACCGGACCTGTCGGCGCAGATGACCCCGGTCCTGGAAAAAAAGAAAGTCCTGAAATCTGCCAAAATGAGTTGGGGATATGCTAACTTTTCATATAGGATTATTTCTAAGGCATTTTCGGAAGAGTCAATTTTTTGTAAATTTTGTAAGGACCGGACCTGCCGGCGCCGATGACCCCGGTCCTGGAAAAAAAGAAAGTCCTGAAATCTGCCAAAATGAGTTGGGGATATGGTAAATTTTCATTTAGGATTATTTTTAAGGCATTTTCGGAAGAGTCGATTTTTTGTAAATTTTGTAAGGACCGGACCTGTCGGCGCCGATGACCCCGATCCTGGAAAAAAAGAAAGTCCTGAAATCTGCCAAAATGAGGTGGGGATATGCTAAATTTTCATTTAGGATTATTCCTAAGGCATTTTCGGAAGAGTCAATTTTTTTAAAATTCTGTAAGGACCGGACCTGTCGGCGCCGATGACCCCGGTCCTGGAAAAAAAGAAAGTCCTGAAATCTGCCAAAATGAGTTGGGGATATGGTAAATTTTCATTTAGGATTATTTTTAAGGCATTTTCGGAAGAGTCGATTTTTTGTAAATTTTGTAAGGACCGGACCTGTCGGCGCAGATGACCCCGGTCCTGGAAAAAAAGAAAGTCCTGAAATCTGCCAAAATGAGTTGGGGATATGCTAACTTTTCATATAGGATTATTTCTAAGGCATTTTCGGAAGAGTCAATTTTTTGTAAATTTTGTAAGGACCGGACCTGTCGGCGCCGATGACCCCGGTCCTGGAAAAAAAGAAAGTCCTGAAATCTGCCAAAATGAGTTGGGGATATGGTAAATTTTCATTTAGGATTATTTTCAAGGCATTTTCGGAAGAGTCGATTTTTTGTAAATTTTGTAAGGACCGGACCTGTCGGCGCCGATGACCCCGGTCCTGGAAAAAAAGAAAGTCCTGAAATCTGCCAAAATGAGTTGGGGATATGGTAAATTTTCATTTAGGATTATTTTTAAGGCATTTTCGGAAGAGTCGATTTTTTGTAAATTTTGTAAGGACCGGACCTGTCGGCGCAGATGACCCCGGTCCTGGAAAAAAAGAAAGTCCTGAAATCTGCCAAAATGAGTTGGGGATATGCTAACTTTTCATATAGGATTATTTCTAAGGCATTTTCGGAAGAGTCAATTTTTTGTAAATTTTGTAAGGACCGGACCTGTCGGCGCCGATGACCCCGGTCCTGGAAAAAAAGAAAGTCCTGAAATCTGCCAAAATCAGTTGGGGATATGCTAAATTTTCATAAGCATTTTCGGAAGAGTCGATTTTTTGTAAATTTTGTAAGGACCGGACCTGTCGGCGCAGATGACCCCGGTCCTGGAAAAAAAGAAAGTCCTGAAATCTGCCAAAATGAGTTGGGGATATGCTAACTTTTCATATAGGATTATTTCTAAGGCATTTTCGGAAGAGTCAATTTTTTGTAAATTTTGTAAGGACCGGACCTGCCGGCGCCGATGACCCCGGTCCTGGAAAAAAAGAAAGTCCTGAAATCTGCCAAAATGAGTTGGGGATATGGTAAATTTTCATTTAGGATTATTTTTAAGGCATTTTCGGAAGAGTCGATTTTTTGTAAATTTTGTAAGGACCGGACCTGTCGGCGCCGATGACCCCGATCCTGGAAAAAAAAGAAAGTCCTGAAATCTGCCAAAATGAGGTGGGGATATGCTAAATTTTCATTTAGGATTATTCCTAAGGCATTTTCGGAAGAGTCAATTTTTTTAAAATTTTGTAAGGACCGGACCTGTCGGCGCCGATGACCCCGGTCCTGGAAAAAAAGAAAGTCCTGAAATCTGCCAAAATGAGTTGGGGATATGGTAAATTTTCATTTAGGATTATTTTTAAGGCATTTTCGGAAGAGTCGATTTTTTGTAAATTTTGTAAGGACCGGACCTGTCGGCGCAGATGACCCCGGTCCTGGAAAAAAAGAAAGTCCTGAAATCTGCCAAAATGAGTTGGGGATATGGTAAATTTTCATTTAGGATTATTTTTAAGGCATTTTCGGAAGAGTCGATTTTTTGTAAATTTTGTAAGGACCGGACCTGTCGGCGCAGATGACCCCGTCCTGGAAAAAAAGAAAGTCCTGAAATCTGCCAAAATGAGTTGGGGATATGCTAAATTTTCATTTAGGATTACCGGTATTTCTAAGACATTTTCGGAAGAGTCGATTTTTTTAACATTTTGTAAGGACCGCACCTGTCGGCGCCGATGACCCCGGTCCTGGAAAAAAAGAAAGTCCTGAAATCTGTCAAAATGAGTTGGGGGATATGCTAATTAATTTTCATTTAGGATTATTTCTAAGGCATTTCCGGAAGAGTCAATTTTTTGTCAATTTTGTAAGGACCGGACCTGTCGGCGCCAATGACCTCGGTCCTGGTAAAAAAGAAAGTCCTGAAATCTGCCAAAATGAGTTGGGGATATGCTAAATTTTCATTTCCATCTGTTACATGTACCTTTTCTTTTAATTTCATTTTTGAACTTTTCCTTTATCATCTGGACACCGTTAAAATCTGTTACATATCACACTCTACTAGAAACACAAGATCTGTACTTAAATCCAGGTAATTTAAATCACAGCTTATCTAAGTCATGGTGCCTACATCCCATGTAAACTGATCCTAATCAGCAAGCGGGGGAATTCCTGACATTAAACAAGACACTTTGCAGGTTCACCAACATCCCTCTAGGGGCGGCACTGCACTACATGTAGGATGGCATTCTATGAATCTTGCTGTACGGGATGGTAAAGTACATGTACCATTGGGAGTGTAGGGTATTTGTTATTTATAAATTACGGGTTAAAATTTAACTTGGGTACTTCCTGTTTCGTTAATACAGCTATGGAGCTATACAGCCGAATCTACATTTTCCTCTGCAATTACACATACATTGTGTACATGTAGGCCTACACATTTATGTACTACATGTACATGTAACAATAGATGTACAATGTATTAAAAGTGCATGTTCTAATGAACACTTCGGCCTACAAATCTCAAGAGGTACATGTACATGTAGGCCTACATGTACATGTCCCCTAACTCCCTAAAGTGTGTGTAAAATCATATTGATTTTGGAGGATTGAGGAGTGCTAGGGAGCTCAGTTTACTTAAAGGGGCTATGTCACGGTTTGCGCATGCGCAGCCAAACTTGAAAAAGTGTGGCTAACTTTTTCAAGTTTTGTCGCCAGGTTTTGCATATCCTATTCAATCTTTGCCATCCCTTATAATTCTTTAGTAATTTTGGCAGTGGTGTACTTGTCAATGTCCAGGATGTCCTGATGCATTACTTTTTGCTTGGAATCGTACTGTTTGCCGTATTTTTAAGCCGCCAAACATCGACATCACCGTGTGTGCGGCCGTCGTTAAAAAGAGAGTTTTTTCATCCCATCAAAAAACTTGACAAAACATGACAGAAACGGCATCGAATGATATGAATGACATGGTTGGATACAGCAATTTACCTAACCTTGTTTTCCATCAAAACTGACATGCTTACCGGTATTTGGTCCTGACAGCAAATTTACAGCATACATGTACCTTCTGTCCTTTGAAAGACACAGTAGTCCGGGAGCCCAGCAGGATTTCATCATAATTTTGAGTGCAAAAGTGTGGGATTGGTAGAAGTACATGTAGCTGGGACATCTCCCAAACGGGCTTTCTTAAGTGTCCCGGGTGGTGCGTTGGGAGGGGGCAGCCCCCTAAAGTCACCCAAAAATTCGGTTTCATCATAATTGAGAGTGCAAACCCAATTTTAGCACGGATCGTAAGGCCAACCTACACTGATTGAGAATTCGTTACTTAAGAAATTTGGTGCGTTAGTTACTTAAGAAAGCGGTTAATTAGCGCTAATTAGACGTTTAATCATAATTCTGAGTGCAAAGACAAAACGTATGTCTATGTGCACCCTGTGCACGGCTGAACATATTTGGCAAAACAGGTATTTCAATCTTTTTCGGTTAAACAGTTAACCGGTTAAACGTCCCATCCCTAATTGTGGATGTTTGACTGTAGCCAAAATCTGTCACTTGGCAAAGCTCTGATGAAATTAGTAAGAAAACGTCACAAAAGTATGACAGGTATGACATTAATTTCTCACATGTCCAAATTTTATTTATAACTAACTGGTCAAAGATGTTAGCACACACAATCAAAGAGCTTCACAACAAATTGTAAAAATTATTTCATGATGTAAATTATTTATTTAGATAGCAATACCTCATGAAAGTTTTTGCATTCGTGATAAATTTTTTAAGAAAACAACAACAAAAACAAAACAAAAACCCTCAATGTTATCTTTAAGTACTCACTCGACTGTATCTTGAAATTCCCCCAAGAGGCTGTCAACAACTCCGTAATATGTCCAAACTTTTCTGCGTTGACCACCTGCTCCACTGACGTACGTCTTGATTTTCCTCCTCTCTTTCATGAAGGTGTCCTTCAATCCCTTAAACCGCTTTTGGCATTCTGTAATTAAATATTATTATTATTATTGTTATTATTATTTTCTGGTATTAAGGCCGCTGGGCCTAATGTGCCTGCACAGATTTCTGTGACGGAAACATGTGACGCAAAGGTCACATAATACAGGACCGCGGAGCATTGTGGGTTGGTTGCTAATTAATAAATAGTATGTTAACACTTATGTGTACGTTGTGCGAGACCTACATGTACCGTATGTTGTATGCTGGAAAATTGTTTTTACGTTCGTTTACAAAAAAAAGATGTGACCCCGTGTCCGAATTTTGGCTAATGAGGGCGCAATTAACAGATTAGCCCATATCCCCCTGTACGGGCGAGCTGGGTACGAGCAAAGAATAAACTTCCTACTTGCACTTCTGTCTGACGTATGAATACCATACACCTTTGCCACTAATTCTTCCTAATATGACATGATAATGCCCCAGAAAGTGTAAATTTAGTGAGGAAACATGAATTTCCTTTGAAAACACTTGAGTTTTTATGTCATGCTCCACAGAATTAGTACATGGAGTTTGAACTGGCGTGACAATAGAGGGCGCTACATGTTTTATCATGTACACTAATTGAATGCAAGTTTTGAAGCAGAATTTTTTTTTTTTAGAAAAGCAACATTTGCAAAGATTGCATGTAGGTCAAGTTGACCCTTTCCAACTCACCCCCTGACGGATGCGAATGTGTAGACCCTATTGTAGGCCTATGCCTATCTAGTTTTTCCTTAATGTTAAATCATGTAAATAGTGAGGCAAAGTTGGAAAGTTGATCAGAATTGTTTTCTTTAAAATTACTCATCATCTCACATGCATGTCTCATGTAGCAATGAAATGTGCAGATTTGATGGAAAACCCCAAATTTTCAAATGGGAAAAAATTTAAGATTATAACTAATATAAGGTCTGAAGCCATGATGATTAACTTCTCAATTCTTTCCCTTTTGGTTATGCTAAGCTAGGTAGTAATAGCCTACTGCCCTGGAAACAGGACAACTGGAACCCGGGACAACTCGCACCCAAAATAAGGCACCCTGGTCAACTCGTACCCGGGACAACTTGAACCCATACCATCGTCATGATCGTGTACGCGCGTGAAACTTTATGAAACTGTTTCACGGACTGACAAGAATTTTTTACTGGCACTTTTGCTCCTACTTAGAATGACACTTTTACCGTAAAGTTTGCAGCGATCTTTGTCGGAAATTTACCGGGACATTCTGTCTTTTTGCGGGAGTTTTGTTGCCACTTTTGCCGGCCCCTTTTGGAGACTTTTGACCCGATTTCAGCCACATTCTGCCAGGACTTTTCCTGGGAATTTTGCCGGGACATTTGCCGGGATTTTTACCGGTTTTTTTTACCAGAATTTTGTCAAAAATGTTGCCTTGATTGCTGTCGCAACTTTGCTAACTTGTGCTAGTGAGTTCAGTGGATTTTAGATTCTTTACCCAAATCATAACAAGTATTAATGGAAAGCTCGTTCCAAGAGAAATCCAACGGTGTTTGAATCAGCTTCATATCTCAAACCATATTGAGTTATGCCATTTTTTACATTAAAATTTGACCACTTCCTGTCTGTAAATTTTGATTTGACATCGCTCTCCTAATATTATCACAAGTTACTATTTTGTCCTTTTATGAAAGCTAACAAGTTTAGTATCATTAAAAAGCCCTTTTAAAACTCTAGTCGTTGATGTTGGAATCAAATCCATACCTTTTAATATAGAAAAGATATGGTTTGTTAAAAAATGGAGGTTTGACCGTCTTTTTCGACACACTGACTGGACAGTGCTGCACTGATGGATAGTTGGGTTGCTACATGACATTTAAAAAAAAAACAGAATTGTACTACCAGCCCCGCCTATGAGCCCTGCCCGTCAGCCCCGCCCATCAGCCCCGCCCATCAGCCCCGCCCATCAGCCCCGCCCATCAGTCCCGCCCATCAGCCCCGCCCATCAGCCCCGCCCATCAGCCCTACTATTCAATCCAGCCAATCAGCCCCAATTAAGCATCAACCCCACCCAGCCCCACCCTATGGCATCAGCCCCACCCTATGGCATCAGCCCCACCCTATGGCATCAGACCCACCCTATGGCATCAGCCCAACCTGGCATCAGCCCCACCCTGGCATCAGCCCCACCCTGGCATCAACCCTTATACATGACATGTCATGCCTACCCACCTCGCCCATCACCCATCCCCGCCGGCGCCGCCAGGTATAGGAGGCCCGCAATTTATACACACCGGCCTCATGAGCTCCTGTTAGTGATATGATACGTTTTGAAGTAGGTCTCGGACTAAGTTACATGGCGTTGAAAATGTATGTGTCGCCATTTTTCGCTAGCGCTAAACTGTCATTTTTTATGTCATTCTGAACTAAAAATATCCATTCTTTTCATTTATAATGGTTTCAGATGGTGTCTCAAATTCCTTTAGTACTAAAATCCATCATTTTCTTTACAAATTGAACATGAAAATTACCTGTTTTTAGTGCAAAATAAACAGACTAGACGACGGTGTCCCCTCCACCAAAATACAACAAACATGGTATCAATCGAGAGCGTGTTTCGTAATCTTCACGATGAAAACGGAACAAAGGTCATAAGTCAAAAGAGAAAGGTCACAGAGGCCAAGCAAGATGGCCGCGCCCTTCGGCAACCCACAAAATAAATTTGCCGAGTATGTCAAATTGGAAGGTAAATTTTACAGTGTTAAACTCGGCATTTCGTACAATTTGAGACATCACTTGAAAAAGGGATCCTCCATCTCTTCAAAAATTATTTTAAAATCGAATTTGAGCAACTAGAACTATTCTAAATATCGCAAAGTTTTGGGCCATTTTACCCACGCTTCTAGATACAATCGTCAATTTTACGTTTTTCACTGAACTTGTGCTCCGATGTTTGCTGGAACTTTTGCTGTTGTTTTTTTTGGGGGGAGTGAGGGGGGAGGGGGGGGGGGGGAGGGTGGGTTGGGCGGGGGATATTTCGCAGGACCTTTAAACATTTACAACAAAATAATAACAACAAAAGGGGTACGAGTTGTCTCGGGTACGAGTTGTCTCGGGTACGAGTTGTCTCGGGAACGAGATGTCCCGGGTACGAGTTGTCCAGCATTCTAATGCCCTTACCTCCTGCTGAACATTTTAGTTCAGTCCCGATTGCACGCCAACTGTTGTTTTTTTTCAACGTGTCTTTGTATTCCGCGTGCTGTGAATTATATAAGTGCGGGAATCGGCGGACGTTTTCTATTAACAGCTCGGCGTCTATTTTTACAATGTGTCTAGGTAGGCCTAGGGCTTCTGTATGTTGGCAAATTCATCCAGTGGTCGGCAGGGTGGTCGTACCGTCTATACTGCAATTTCATTGGCCGGCGCTCTCTGCGAAGTTCGCAAAGTTGAAAACATTTCAACTTGCGCGAATCTAGTCTTGGCCCAAGACTACTCTAGTCGATATTGGTTCGTGTACGCGTTGGCCATATAGTGCGCCCTCTTGCAGCACTAACGGACCAGTCTTTGCTCACTAGATACTCTAGATTGGTTCCCGATCCCTATAGATTGGTTCGCTTATTGCGAAAATATAGGGATCGGTAAAGGGCGGCCATGACGGGCAGAATTCTGCCCGTCACGTGGTTATTATTATTATATTTTTTTTAGTAAGTGCGCAGATTTTGCATTGACATTTGTAACTTGGCCGTGCGTGTCGAACATATCCAATTATGTAAATAAAGTACATTGCCTAAAGCAAAGGGCTTGGCCAATTTTTAAATATAAAAAACACAATGCGCACGCGCAAAGACGACCAATTACAGATCAAGATAAAGCGCCCTTTACCTGTCCTTATATTCTCCTGTGTGGAATATGTGGACGGGAACCAGTCTATAGATACTCTAGTGAGCAAAGACTGGCCCGTTAGTGCTGCAAGAGGGCGCACTATATGGCCAACGCGTACACAAACCAATATCGACTAGAGTAGTCTTGGGCCAAGACTAGCGCGAATCATGAAGCGAAACGAATTTTTTTCGCAAACTTTAGAATATTCGCGGCGAAATTCGCAACGAATCGACTGCGAAGGCTGCGTGACGTCAAATTCGCTTCGCTTTCGTAATTCGCGTGAAGTATTTTGTTGTTTTGACGTCAGTGGTTGTTTATGTGACCAATTACTCTGCGGTTAAGAGCTTTTAGGAAAAAATCGCAAAACTGGTGAGAAGAATTCGAGGGTTTTTTCTAATGCAGGTTTCACGTAATGATTTCTCTCTAACTAGGGCCAACCTCGTCCCCAGGGTGGTCGAACATATCCTCGTTCCTAGCTGTTCTACGCAGTAGCAGTGGACCATGGGCATAGAGTTGTATAAGCCGTAAGGCAGTCCGGGAGCCCAGCAGGATTTCATCATAATTTTGAGTGCAAAAGGTTTGAAGTGTGGGATTGGTAGAAGTATAGCTGGGACATCTCCCAAACGGGCTTTCTTAAGTGTCCCGGGTGGTGCGATGGGAGGGGGAAGCCCCCTAAAGTCACCCAAAATTTCGGTTTCATCATAATTGAGAGTGCAAACCCAATTTTAGCACGGATCGTAAGGCCAACCTACACTGATTGGGAATTCGTTACTTAAGAAAGATATATTTGGTGCGTTAGCCACTTAAGAAAGCGGTTAATTAGCGCTAATTAGACGTTTAATCATAATTCTGAGTGCAAAGACAAAACGTATGTCTATGTGCACCCTACACACGGCTGAACACAAAAATGCCACTTAAGAAAATGTCTGGTGGTGCGAACCCTACTTAAGAAAAGGTCAAAGGTCACCAATATTCAAAATACGAAGAGCAAATTTCAAACGTGTTTGGATTAACAGTTTATGACAAATCAATCACTGATTAACCAAATAGCTCCACTGCCTTGTGGATGTCTTGGGAAAGTCATTGGCTAAGGGAGTAAACCCCGACAGCAAATCGGGAGTGGAGCGCCCAAGGCGGTTGTATGGCATACTTGTCACCTTCCGGCAACTCCTGCATCCCGGTCCGCCCCCAGCTCCATGGTGCTCGCCCGAAAGCGTGTGTAAGCATGTGTGTGACGTAACGTTCTCACCACCTGGGAGCACCAGGGATGAGCGCTCGAAAGCAGCCCAAGAGACCTAGAAAATATATTTCTCTACACGTCTCTGGTCGTACCTAGCTCTGTCGATCATCTCCATGTGTCGATGTTCACGGTTGCTCGCATTTTTAAACACGCCAATATTTCCGCATCGGTGTAGCGGAGGACATGGAATGCGTATGCGTAGAGTGTTGGAGCATGATTATAGCTCCATGGTTGGAGCCAATGCGTAGCCTACGCCATGCGTACAGGGGGAGAGGGGTTGTCTAAAGAGTTGGCATTTCATGCGTATATATACGTACTTTTTGGACAGCCCCTATTTACCTTGGCAAGTGGTTTTTATATTCCACCCAAATAAACCAATGGGGTTTAACAAAATATTCTCAGTGGGGACAACCTGACAATTAACACACTCGAATATTTAAACAACTTGACTATACCAATTAGTTTCACCCTCAGTAACGTGTGCTACCATTAGACGGACGAGTTGTCCAAACTCGAGTGTTCTGTGTGCACGGTCTATACACGAAGTCGCGGCGTACGGTTGGGAAAAAGCCCCCTTTTTGGTTCCCCTTTGTAGATTACATTTACCGCTGTCATTAAAACGTTTACGTTTTCAGATGTTGAGGGATATCATAAATGTTCAATAAAATGTGTCACGGTTTTTCGGAAAACTCCAAGTACCGAAAAATGTGGTAATTTTGATGAGCTTGCATGAGCAAAAGTTACGGGAGAAAAACCTCGGTTAGGCGGCACAAAATATCGATTTACTACAATTTTTTTAATAGGAGGGTGCTACTTTTCAATCAAAATAATAGGTAACACACTTGTTTCCATATTGAAAATACGTTGCACATTTTGGGACTTTTTTTGGCGATCGTAAAGCCGCCGCCATCTTGGATTTTGATTCTTATGCCATGCCATTACTGGAGTAACCATAGTTCGTGTCAAAAGTTTCATTGCATTAGGGAAACGCACGTGAAACAGCCGTGTAAGATGGTTGAATGAAAATGAAATAAAAAGAATCTGGAATCTTGTTCAATTTTGTTAAACAAGTGAACAAACCCCCATTTTGCACCTAAATTTCAAGACAATGGTGCTCAGTGATTTTTGACACTAGGAAAGTAACCAAGCCAAGGTAGGCCTACCATTGGAAAGCACTGTTAAGTTGTCCTATATAAGTTTAGTGCTGAAGAACTTATGTGACGTCCGACCTGTAAATTATTTCCATTTGTATTGCCAAGTATAGTCTAATCAAAACAACCTTTCGAATTTGGATTATCATTGTTAAAACAATTAGTAGTATAAAGTGAGCACTATGGCAATACTAGTTTACCGCGCAGCATTGCAATTATTCTGATTGGATGGTTCACGCCGTACGTTTTTTTACGTACAATCAAGTCCAGTCCAATGTCGATTCCGTTCATACCAGTTCCTCCATCATTGTCGTTGCCAGTCCAGGTCAATATCCACTATCATCACCAGTCCAGGTCGAGCCAACATCAAGACCGCAGACACGGATCCAATCGTGTTCCAAAATTGTACCGGCGTTCCCAGTGACGTACGTACTGGTCACTCCATCATTGAGCAACGTTCCAGGACATCACGGGATTCCGCGAAAAACTCCTCCAAACCACCTATGTGCAAGGGTAGTCCTTTGGAAAGCGATCATCACAGGCTTTTTATAAAATGTTTTATTCGTCCGAATAAAACACGCAAGCCAGGTCAAGTCCAGCCAGTCCAATGTCGATTCCGTTTATACCAGTTCCTCCATCATTGTCGTTGCCAGTCCAGGTCATTATCCACTATCATCACCAGTCCAGGTCGAGCCATCATCAAGACCGCAGACACGGATCCAATCGTTTTCCAAAATTCCACCGGCATTCCCAGTGACGTACATGTACGTACTGGTCACTCCGTCATTGAGCAACGTTCCAGGACATCACACGTGATTCCGCAAAACAACTCCTCCAAACTTATGTGCAAGGTACGTAGTCCTTTGGAAAGCGGTCATCACAGGCAGGCCAGCAGAAAGAACCACTATACGCCAACCTGACCGCCCCAGTATGTAGGCCTGTCTGATGCAATTATGGCGACATCACACGGTAGTGTTACAACTGAGGAAATCAACGGTAGTTTGAAAACAGCCTACAAATTTCAAATTGATGACTTTCACGAAGACCATACAAAAGATATCCCTCACATATTTTCTGTAAAGGTATGACGTGTTTGTGAACTTACCAACTCATGGGTATAGGCTACGTACGGAAATTCTGCTATTTTTCAAACGGCACCGTATTGTTCTGTCAAAACAACCGTTAACCAATGAGCTTTTACGTCTCGGTGCTCTCTTTGAAAAATTAGCATAAAGAGTCCCCGCTCATAAAACACATCGAGTACATAAAGAACAAGGCTATGATACGAAGCAGAATTAGAGTCAAAAAGAATGGAACGTGTTTTTAGAGAATAGAATACATTTAGGCAGAATCGAATGCCTTTGTAGGGCCTAAATGTGATGGTTTTTAAAAACGAAACGTATTTTTAATTACAACATGAATTTTCCAAACCGAATGAAATATTTGAGACCTAATCTTGTTTAGTTGGAATGAAAGTTTAGAGACCGAATGTTTTTTTAAGATTGGAATGAAATATTAGAGACCGAATGTTTTTTTAAGATTGGAATGAAATTTTAGAGACCGAATGTTTTTTTAAGATTGGAATGAAATTTTACAGACCGAATTTTTTTTTAAGATTGGAATGAAATTTTAGAGACCGAATGTTTTTTTAAGATTGGAATGAAATTTTACAGACCGAATTTTTTTTTAAGATTGGAATGAAATTTTAGAGACCGAATGTTTTTTTAAGATTGGAATGAAATTTTAGAGACCGAATGTTTTTTTAAGATTGGAATGAAATTTTACAGACCTAATTTTTTTTTTAAGATTGGAATGAAATTTTACAGACCGAATGTTTTTAAGATTGGAATGAAATTTTACAGACCGAATTTTTCAAGATGCGAATATTATTTTACAGACCGAACTTTTTCCTAATTTGAATGCATTTGCGCCATCCGCAGGTTTCGAGTTCGGCGCACGCATTTCATCCGAATTTGGAAAGCATCCGAATCACGAAAGCATTCGAATTACGAAATCATTCGCTCTTTTTGAATGATTACGTAGGCTTACCGGAAGTTGTGACCCTTTCTCGACGTTTCGGCTGTAGTCGGTAAGCGCGTGCGCAATCAAACCTTAGACTGGTTCCCGCTTTCTTTGGCTCCCTGTCGTCGCGATCATCGCAAGGCCATGAATGCGAGCGAGCTTGCAGCATGCACGACCAGCCGGAACCTAGCACGAAATTCGGGCCGGAATTTCGGCTGGCCGGATTTTGTATAAATTGCTATTTTCACGGCTTCCGGAAATGATCGAAAGCTAGATGGAAAGTTAGGCACAATTTTACGCACATATGCCGCGCTTTTTCAATGATTTTGTACCATCGTTAAAGGGAAAAATTACCCAATTGTTTTCTTGTAATTGGTAAAGAACATCTTCAAGTTTATTTTATAAGCGCCCCGAAAGATTTGGTCAAGGGAAAACCTCGGCCCAATTAATGTTTTTTTTATGATAGATCGAAAGTTAGGCTCAAATTCTCCATGCAATTGTATACGCACAGATATCGCGCCGCAAAAGATTTGGTGAAGGGAAAACCTGAGCTCAATTAATTTTTGTTCAATGATAGATCGAAAATTAAGCACAAATTCTCCGTTCTCAGATGCCGCGCTTTTGAAATGATTTTGTACCATCGTAAAAAGGAAGAATTCCCCATTTTTTTCCCTTCTAATCGGTAAAAAACATTCTCAGCCCAATTATATATTTTCTTAATAATAGATCGAAAATTAGGCACAAATTCACCATACAATTGTATACGCACATGCCGCGCTTTTCAAATGATTTTGTATCATCGTAAAAAGTAAAAAGTCCACAATTATTTTCTTCTAATAGGTAAAGAACATCCTCAAATTTATTTTATAAGCGCCCCGAAAGATTTGGCAAAGGGAAAACCTCGGCCCAATTAAATTTTTCTGAGGATAGATCGAAAGTTAGGCACAAATTCTCCGTACAAAAAAAGAAAGGGGGAATTCTTGAAGGAGTAATAAGGAAATTTTCAGTTTCTCCGTCATCGTTAATGCTGTATTCACAAGACAGCGTCCGAATCTTTCATTACATATCACATAGAGACATAATTTATTGCGATGCAACTGGTTCAGTAATGCAAAATCACTCTGGATTTGACAGCGACAAAAAATATCTACTTTATGGCCTCGTTATCAGGCACCAAAAAAAAAGGAAACGCCCCTCTTGTTATTGCTTCCTTTGTGACAAACGACCAGTCTGCCGTAGGCGTTTCATATTTTTAAACTTCCTTTTTACATTCAGAAAAGGCAATTTTTGGCCACAATTCCGTGAAAGTTTGTTAAAGAAAAGTTTGAAAATATAGACAATTTTATTTTGATGCATCGTCTATTATATAGGCCTATTTCGTTTATTCATTTAATCAATGACATTGTTGTTACGTAAGACTAAAGGGGCGTTAACACTATCGCGGAAAATGGCTTTGAGCGCCTCTGTGCCATTGGTTTGTACAGAAACTGGTTTGCCGCTTGCGTGCGGCCTTTCGTTGTGGAATTTTTCCTTTTTACGATATGGTACAAAATCATTTGAAAAACGCGGTATGTGCGTATACAATTGTATGGAGAATTTGAGCCTATTTTTCGATCTATCATCATAAAAATTTAATTGGGCTGAGGTTTTCCCCTGACCAAATCTTTCGGGGCGCTTATAAAATAAACTTGAGGATATTCTTTACCGATTAGAAGAAAAAACATGGGCAAAAGCGCGACATCTGTGCGTATACAATTGTATGGAGAATTTGTGCCTAACATTCGATCTATCATAAGAAAACATTAATTGGGCTGAGGTTTTCCATTGACCAAATCTTTCGGGGAGCTTATAAAATAAACTTCAGGATGTTCTTCACTGATTAAAAGAAAAACAATTGGGAATTTTTCCCTTTTACGATGGTACAAAATCATTTGAAAAGCGCGGCATCTGAGAACGGTGAATTTGTGCTTAATTTTCGATCTATCATTAGAAAAAAATTAATTGGGCTCAGGTTTTCCCTTCACCAAATCTTTTGCGGCGCGATATCTGTGCGTATACAATTGCATGGAGAATTTGAGCCTAACTTTCGATCTATCATAAAAAAAACATTAATTGGGCCGAGGTTTTCCCTTGACCAAATCTTTCGGGGCGCTTATAAAATAAACTTGAAGATGTTCTTTACCAATTACAAGAAAACAATTGGGTAATTTTTCCCTTTAACGATGGTACAAAATCATTGAAAAAGCGCGGCATATGTGCGTAAAATTGTGCCTAACTTTCAATCTAGCTTTCGATCATTTCCGGAAGCCGTGAAAATAGCAATTTATACAAAATCCGGCCAGCCGAAATTCCGGCCCGAATTTCGTGCTAGGTTCCGGCTGGTCGTGCATGCTGCAAGCTCGCTCGATCCATTCATGGCCTTGCGATGATCGCGACGACAGGGAACCAAAGAAAGCGGGAACCAGTCTAAGGTTTGATTGCGCACGCGCTTACCGACTACAGCCGAAACGTCGAGAAAGGGTCACAACTTCCGGTAAGCCTACGTAATCATTCAAAAAGAGCGAATGATTTCGTAATTCGAATGCTTTCGTGATTCGGATGCTTTCCAAATTCGGATGAAGTGCGTGCGCCGAACTCGAAACCTGCGGATGGCGCAAATGCATTCAAATTAGGAAAAAGTTCGGTCTGTAAAATAATATTCGCATCTTGAAAACATTCGGTCTGTAAAATTTCATTCCAATCTTAAAAACATTCGGTCTGTAAAATTTCATTCCAATCTTAAAAAAAACATTCGGTCTGTAAAATTTCATTCCAATCTTAAAAAAACATTCGGTCTCTAAAATTTCATTCCAATCTTAAAAAAACATTCGGTCTCTAAAATTTCATTCCAATCTTAAAAAAACATTCGGTCTGTAAAATTTCATTCCAATCTTAAAAAAACATTCGGTCTCTAAAATTTCATTCCAATCTTAAAAAAACATTCGGTCTCTAAAATTTCATTCCAATCTTAAAAAAACATTCGGTCTGTAAAATTTCATTCTAATCTTAAAAAAACATTCGGTCTCTAAAATTTCATTCCAACTAAACAAGATTAGGTCTCAAATATTTCATTCGGTTTGGAAAATTCATGTTGTAATTAAAAATACGTTTCGTTTTAAAAAAAACCATCACATTTACAAAGGCATTCGATTCTGCCTAAATGTATTCTATTCTCTAAAAACACGTTCCATTCTTTTTGACTCTAATTCTGCTTCGTACTATGATCCAGCCTCGTCCGTGAAGTCAGGATTCAGACCAAGATATTACGGTAACCAGACTATATTTGGCAGTTGGCTACAATTTACCGCGTGGTGGCGCACTTTCGCTGCATAGCATACAGGCAAATTCTTCACGGATTCACACAATTTCATAGCCTTGGACAAGGCTATACGGCGCGGCGTAGTCTTGGCTCCAGGACCTTCGTGTTAGTTTTTGTTGTTGCGAGACAGAATTCCCACAGCGCGCGATGAACAGTGCGCAAAACGAATGAGGGCGTTTTTTCATACATTTTAATCGATTCTTTAGTGTATTCGTAACGGTAGTACGTATTCGTTGCACTGGTATCGATACCAGTGGTGCATACGATACTGGACCTTCACGAAGGTCTTGGCAATCTTGGCAGCAATTCTTAACTTTTTCTTTATTTCTCCCTTGGAAATCCAAGGGAGCCAATCAGTGATTAGGTTTGGACCATATCGTGAATTATTCATTAGGCAAACATAAAACAGGTTGATGTGTGTGTAAAATGCCTGCGGGATGTCTGTTGGGCATGGGTTGAGTCAACAGGCCCAAGTGTTATTTTTGCCGTGTAGGGGAAAACTCGGCATCGGGAAAATGTGTGGACAAGCGAGCGCTGCGCCCGGGCCAGGTAACAGTACAGCTAACACATAACGTTCTGCGAACGTTCGCTGAATGTTCGTTTTTTGTCACGTTCGTTTTGAACGTCGAGGGGACGTTCCCCGAACGTTCGTGGAAGTTACGTTCGTTTTGAACGTCGAGGGGACGTTCTGTGGACGTTTGAATCTAACGTTGCACTATAACGTCCTAAGAACGTTTTTTAATAACGTTCGGAGAATGTTCGTTTCTGGTCACGTTCGTTTTGAACGTCGAGGGGACGTTCTGTGGACGTTTGGATCTAACGTTGCAATATAACGTTCTAAGAACGTTTTTTAAAAATGTTCGGAGAAAGTTCGTTTTTAGTCACGTTTGTTTTGAACGTCGAGGGGACGTTCTGTGGACGTTTGGATCCAACGTTGCAATATAACGTTCTAAGAACGTTTTTTAATAACGTTCTGAAAAAGTTCGTTTTTGGTCACGTTTGTTTTGAACGTCGAGGGGACGTTCTGCGAACGTTAGAATCTAACGTTGCAGTGTAACGTTCTAAGAACGTTCCGAGAACGTTGTTAACAAAGCAGATTGCGTGGAGATAATTTTCCCGCAAATTTCACGGGAAAAAATGCGTTGTTTTAAGCTTTACGTTGTAACCACGCTCTGCCTGATTTCAAGTGTATGTACTTTTGTATATAAAACACATCTATCTAAAAAGGTAAGATTTGCAAGAAATAATATTTAAAAATGTGGTTTCCAATGTCCGCCATTACCGCCAACTGTGACTACATACGAGGGAAATTCAAGGAGCATATATACAAAGCGTACTTACTATACGTAGTAATGCACCTATCAATTGTATGACGCACCCTCGGACCCCCGGGAAAGGTGCGTCATGTCCCGGAATGTCCAGTCACAGTTTGACGAAGGTACTGCGTCAAAGTACACATTGGTCCGTCACGATTACCATGACTAGTGCGTCAAGGTACGTCAATGGTGCGTCAGTACAGTGTCCATCGGTTTTCCACAGCGCCCGATCAAACGAAACCACGACGTTCAAAAAGTCCCGTTACAAAATATTGAAGCCCCCTAATGTACACCACAGAGTGAAATGGAATTTAACAGATTTGAAACATCATTTTAGTTCCCCATTGCATGTGCATGTACTTTCGAAAAATGGATGAAAAACAGGAATAAAAACGAAACACGTCAAAAATACTGCTGTGTGGAGTAATACCATTTTGGAAGGAGGGGTGACCGTACTGTTTCCGAGGTACATCTGTTTAATGTCTTTATTGTTTTGTTTCATATACAATGTACTGGCGGGAAATAAATTCAAATAAATGTTAGTGTCCCATTTATTCGCGGTTTATTTGCGTTCATACTCATTTTATTGGGGTACTAAAAAATAAACTCCTGCGCAATCAATGTAACTACCCCTTACTGCTTAATGGTATCTTCTGAAAGCAAGATGGTCGCCAAGCGCGCTGGTTTACACTAGTTTTGTGTATACTCGTCTATGGAAAGCCGGGTACCGGTTGTTGACTGGTTTCAGTACTTTTGTGCACGCGTCTATGGAAAGCTGGGTACCTGTGCATGCCAGAGATGTTTTCGCGCCGGCTACATGCATTCGTGATCGATCGTATGCGTACGTACGCCCGTCGTCCGGACGGCTAGGCTCCAGTTGGATTTTTAAACGGGAATCACCATCGCCAGCGGCGCCTTTGCCGGGCGTTCGCCTTCGATATAATTCATTTTCGCCGTGTACATTTATATTTTTTATACATGTATGTCAGTCATATATGTCCGTCAAGGTGCGTCGTTTTCCAAAGATGGTGCGTCAAAATTTGGTAGTTTGAAGCGTCATTTGACAAGAATGGTCCGTCACAAAAAGTGACGGAGGGTGCGTCATGTTACCCAAAAGGATGACGCTCCTGTGGACAATGACGCACCTTTCCCGGGGGTCCGAAGGTGCGTCATACAATTGATAGGTGCATAATGGCCCGGTCACACATAGACGACGCACGGGGGACGCACGGCCCGCGCATTAAAAAATTGCAATTTTGGCCAGTGCGTTGTCGTTCGGTAGGTGTGCGTCATTATGCGTTACTCGTTCGTCGAGCGCGTTGGACCAACGTTATGCATTCGACGTCATTCGCTGTGTGCGTCAGGATTTTGTGTGCATGCACAAAAATGTGCGCGGAGCTCGACGCATGAATGTACACGTCAAAAGGACGCCAGACACGCGCAGAGCGCGCTAGACCAACGCCAGACATACGCGGAGCGCACGCTGTGTATTCGTTGTAAGTTCGGCGGCTGAGGTCTAGCGAACGCCTAGCGCACACCTAGCGTGCTTTAAACGCATGCCCAGCGAACATGCGGCGAATATGAGCGTGCTGAACGGGTCTCTAACGCACCCAACGTTCTTCTTGCGTGTTCCTAGCGTATACCTCGCGTGTACGTAGCGTGTACGTAGCGTGTAGTCATAGGGTAAATAAGCGGGTTCCGCACCACCTCCTCATCACTTCTCCTCCGACCCTCATGGGTGATGACAGAGGTTCCTACTGATCGTGTCTAGAAGAACCACCTCAGAAGATGAAATACGATCTACGAGCCGACGCTTTTTATAGGCACAGTCACGTGACCGCTGCCGTTCGCGGGCTGTGCGTTGAGCGCGCGGTGCATGCGCTGGCCATTCGTCCCACACGCTAGCAACACGTGATGTATTCGTTGTGGTTTTTGACACGTGCGCTCTGTATACGGCTGTAGGCGCTTTGTTTGCGCCCAGTATACGCGCAGCGCGTCAGCAACACGCTATGCATTCGGTGTCAGCTCGCTAGCCTCTCCCAAATCCTGACAAAAGTTGGGCGCACAACGACGCACTGATCCTTTTTGCTGAATGTTCAGTGCGCGGGCCGTGCGTCGTCTATTTGTGACCGGGCCTTATATTAAGAGGAAGTGACTGGAACACTGGAAGAGCACTGGAACTGCAGGTAAGAGATTAGTTTATATGTAAAATAACACATTGAAAATAGTCCGATTACGTCATGATTACATCACAATTGCGTCACAGTAAAGCAGTTGTACGGTTCAATTGACACGTCCTCTGAACGTCATTTTGTAACGTTCGTTTCTAACGTTCCAGAGAACGTCCCCTGTACGTTCGCGGAACGTTATTTGGTTAGCTGGGTTGGCTCAAGACAACAGCCGGCTCGCTCCACAGATTTGCGTGTATTTCCTCAGGGTATTGTCACGTCGCTTTGCAGAGTAGAAATTCCCTGAGATCTCAGGATGTAAAAAACGAGATGGTAATAAGCCAGTTCGGAGTCTCGACTGCGCATGCGTCTCTCGACTGCGCATGCGTCTCCCGACTTTGGATCCAACGGGGTCCGCCAGCCTACCTCTCTAGCCAGGCCCCGCCTCACCAACCTGGGGCCAATTTCATAAAGCAGTTTAGCAGAAAAATTTGCTTAATCAAAAATTTGTTTGCTTTATAAAAATGGGTTAATAATCAAAATTGTACGTCAACTTGTGTTTTTAGCAAGAATAGCAGATATTCTTGTGAAAAACATAAGTTGACATGCAATTTCGACCATTAACCCATTTTTATAAAAGAAACAATTTTTTGATTAAGCACATTTTTTCGCTTAACAGCTTTATGAAATTGGCCCCAGGACCTCCACGCTCAGGCCCCAGCGAACACGTGTGGCGCTGTGCATAGTTTAATACTGCAGCTGCATTATATGTACAGCGTTGTACGACTTGTATACGTCAGCAGATACATGTATGTACACTGTACATATTATTATTATTTAATATCTCAAATGACCTTTGACACAATCCCATACTAGTTCCTTGCGCGCGCGAGATTCCGAACTGGGCGGACAGTCTGTGCGTGCTAGTCTTTCCTCAAGCGTTGGAAAACTGACTGCGCGCAAATATATAACTCGCCAAGGCAGCCTTAATGACTAAAGGCTACACGGCGCCCAAAACCGGTACAGTGCCGTACGTCCTAACTTAGCCCCGCGAGCAGTGCTTCGGGTGGGGAAACCCTGAGGGTTTCCCCACCCGAAGCACTGCTCGCGGGCTAGAATTGTACGTTCGTGAAGACAAACCATGAATGTCAGCTCCTCTACAGAAAAAGGAAAAACCCAATCGGTCGTCCAGCAGAAAATGAGAGATATCCAAAGCAAAAAGCTGCCAAGTGATGAAGAGCGAATCGTTTTCGACAAAGTCGCGAGTCCCGCGCGATAGTGAACGGCTGGTAAAGCGTATACTCGACTATTTGACCGGTTTTATTAATTTTAATCTTTTGACGATCTTTTTTCACAAGGACCATCAAAAATGTATTGTCAAGGATGCTGTATCACTAAAATACGTAAACAGTAAGGCGGTTTGTACCTTTAAAGGAGTGTGACCAGATCACTTTTTTTTACCCTTAACTCCCCGGGACTTACCTAGCTATGGGTCATGAGATTTTTATATCGTAACATCCGTTATATTTTTCTGATTACAAAACTGAAACTCCCGCGCTTCTAGGCCGCATATTTCCGAGGATATCGTCGAAAATCCACCGAATATTTGTAAACTAATTTTCCAGTATCAACGGCCCGGTTTCGTCGATAATGCGATTTCGATTTACATGACTAGCGCCCTCAATCATCTGAATAAGAATTTATCTTATTGATAAAAATAACGTACACATTTTCAGTTCAGTTTATCACTTTTATTGAAATAAATAATTTATTTTGTCTATAAACTTTTTTTATAAATGTAAGATTTATAAGTGTCATTTTTTTTGTGGGTGAGAAAATATCAATATTTTTAAGCACGTAGGCTAACGCAACAACCATGACAACGTCGCGCAGTCGTGGGCGCCTAGTCTGGTACCCGGACCAAAAATCTTTTGACAAGACTGAATTTAAAGTTGCATTGCCCGTGTTTCGGTGAAAGGATTAAAAAAATTAATTTACACAAGCGAACGAATTTAGAAAGCTTACGTGTCTCTGTAACGAAAAATATCAAAAACTTAAATTTCCGACGTCGGGAATTGGAGATACAAGCCTTTTTCTTGAAACGTGCTTCACATGTTGTACATGTGCGCGTACGCTCATATGTACATAGTATGTGTACAATGTACACATGTACGCGCACATTTACGTCATAACCCTGTCGATTAATTGACCTGCCAGCCATTTAATAATTTCTTGTTTTTAATCGACTGGCATTAATCCTTGACGGATTTTTGCGTTCTTGGTACCAAATGAAAGCTGATAACTTTTTCTATTCTAGAAAAATACCTATTTATCTTCTTTTTTTTTTAATTGACGCCCAAATCACGGGCAGTGCAACTTTAAGGTCCGGCAGCCGCCAATTTCGCCATTTTGAAACAGGAGGAATTCCTCCTTTTTCCGAAGGTTCCCGAAGTTACCCGAATGCACGTCCGGACGTTACCGTTAATCGTCGGGTACACTTCGTCATTGTTTCGAGAATTTGAATTGACGTCGCGTGCACGTACGTGCGTGCCGCTGCGTGTGTATTTATGGTGATGCCACGGATTTAAAACTACGCAGTGGCTGTCAGTCGCTATAGTTACGGGATTGCAACAGCATAGTACATTATGGAGCTCGATCACTGGGTGATGCAGACAAGGTTTGAATTTTCGTTTTGATGCTAGCCTACATGTATATTAAAATGAACATATTTAATATTTTAAGGTTAATATATTA
The DNA here is from genome assembly GCA_037783545.1 of Henricia sp. BOLD:AAB3569. Classification (NCBI taxonomy): domain Eukaryota; kingdom Metazoa; phylum Echinodermata; class Asteroidea; order Spinulosida; family Echinasteridae; genus Henricia; species Henricia sp. BOLD:AAB3569. Next base: position 150,116 of record JBBELK010000365.1, on the reverse strand, counting down.
CATTTGTATTGGTCAAATATGTAATAACCCCTTTTAAATTGTTGTACACTCATGCCATATAGCGCGCAGCGCGCTTTGAAAATTAACGGTTATGTGCTTCTAAAAATAAATGCATGACGTAATGCTTAAAGTGCTATTTTAAACACCACAGTAGCCGGTCCTCGTATTCAGTCGTTGTATGTGGGTAATTCCCTAAATTAGGGGTCCAAAAGTGTGACATGCTTTTTAAGATTTCAAAGTGTTTTTAGTGATTGAAAGTGGTTTCCCAGTAGAAAATAATAATTTGTATTTGAACAAATGCCACTCAAATTTAATGTTTGTGTGTAGATATGGCACCAAGGTTAATGCAAACTCATTCTACAGCCAATTTTCATTGGCGTAGGTAACCCGGGACACCAAACTCCTATTCAATACCATGGAACAAATTATAAGCCTTTATGGTCTTTTGTTTTGAATATTTTTCAGGAATCAGAAAACAAAATATTGAAAAAAATGATGCTGCCCCCTATAATCACAGGCCACAGTCCATTACTGAGAATTTGTGGTCATAAGTGGTGATTTTTAACCCTTTCAATACCACCCACTCATATAAGACAGTACCCTTGTTTACCACAGCAATTACGAGCCCAGTGTCACTAGAGACCCACTGGTTTGGGAGACATTTCATTGAAGTGAGCCCTCTGTGGTTTACATGCACTAAATAGCTCTGATGATTTTGTGTACACCTGATGACACAAATCATACAAAAAGGAGAGAAATTTAGTGTGCATCTTTTTATTTATTAAGTGTAATTTCAAGCTAGTTTTTACACAACAAAAGTAATACAAACTGGTAATACAAGGCCCTGTACTCGTACATCAATATAAAAAAGAAAAACCTAATGAAAATACCTAAAAAGTATACAATACAAAAGAAAATTAAGCACTCAAAAGTAAAAAATCTAAGAAATTAAAAATGCTTGTCTAAAAAGATGTGTCTTCAACCCTACTTCTGCATGTACTTGTATTTTCTCTCGCCCCTCCCCCTCCCCCTCCCCGCCCCCCACCCCATTCAATGTTGGTTTGAATCCGTGGCTTGTCGAACCAGTCTTCAACATTGAATGGGGTGGGGGGCGGGGGGAGGGGGAGGGGGGCGGGGGCATGGGGAGCAGATTTGAAGGCGAGCAGATTGTACATATACATACTTACAATCATTTGGTATGATATTTTTCAAAACAAGGAACTGTGCACATTGGTTTATTACATTCTTTACAGATCATCCGGGTCTGTTTTCGCCTGTTTAATGTGCGGTTGCTACAAACAATGCAGTCGCGTTTCTTTCCATTGCGGTTTTTGCCAGGATAGTGTTGTTGTCTTGCCAAATCAATAGGAATGTGGTATCTCGGCCGACTTGTTGCATTAGTACGTTCCCAACCTAACAGCAAGCCTTGTACAATACCTACACGAAAATCTAGGTTACTGACATGTCTGTTGCCCTCTATGCCGTTAAAAATTACTCGGCTATTGACAATACAAATATCGAGCATACGGAAAAAAATTCGTTTCCACCATTTTAAACTCCTGTGCGTATGATTGTAGTACTGAAAACATTGATCTGCAACATCAGTACCTCCCATATTCAAATTATACAGGTCAACACAATTTGGCTTCAGAACGTCACGAAATCCACTTGTGCTCTTCTTGCACCGAATTTGCTTTTTTGACACATCAGAGTTCCCGATATTTGTTAAAAGTGTTACCGATTTTTTGTCTTGCCAAACGATACACAACTGCCCACCTTTTACCAAAAAAAGGGGGACATCTTCTCTCTTCATTTTGTGTTTTTTGGGGTTGGCAACATGGGGAATCCCCTGGGTCATGTACCGAACAGTACCACAACACCCGAATCCTAGTTCAGACAGTTCAGCTACAAGAGCTGGGCTATTGAAGTAATTGTCACAATATAGTATATGACCCTTATTCTCAAGTCTCTGGACCAGATCAATGACTAATTTTGCGGGCTTGGTCAGTATGTTTGGATGCGGGCAGTCTGAACTTATGTGTGCAACATAAACAGTTTGGGTGTTCTCACTTCCCGTGTATAGTTTCCAATTACATGTGTACCCTGTTTTTGATTCATTCAGGGAGAAGGCTTTCATACCCCGTTTGATTGGTTTTTTCGGCATGTACTGAACAAAACTTAATCGTCCCTTGAATTTTAACATGCTCTCGTCTGGAGACAAATTCTGCGCAGGGTTATACAGGTTTAGAAACTTCGGGACGAGTACTTCTATCAAGGGTCGAACTTTGGAAAGTTTATCACGTTTAGCCGAGGCTGTATGAGCAATTTGGTTATTGGATATGTGAAAGAATCTCAGAATTGAAAGGAACCGATTGCGTGACATGATCGACGGATAGAATGGCAAGCTAAACAGTTCAGATGGCGACCAGTACATTCTATATTGAGATGATTTGTTCATGCCCATAGCAACGATAAGTGCCACAAATGCCATCATTTCTGGAATATTGGTCGGGTGCCAGGAAACTTGTTTATCAGGGTTAGAGTCTATTGTTTGTTGCGCATAGCGATTCGTCTCGTTCACCAGCATCTGCCACACAAGGTCACAGAAATACAGCTTGAAGATCTCCACTGCTGAGAGCGTAGCAAAGTCGCCGGTCGGGCCAGGATTCCCCGTGAAGGGCACAGTCGGACACTGGAAATGGTCTCGTTGCTCCCAACCGGATCGGAAATCTACCTTCGCAGTCTTGCTCGATTTTGGCAGGTGGTCAGGTTGGTCGGTAAGCTGCAACAAAAACAAACTATAACATTAGAGTATAATCTTTGTAGTTGCAAACAAGGAAACAAGAAAAAAATGGCACCCTCTATTAAGGTCGTTGCCAATAACTGTTCAATTTAATGCGAAATTTTGAAGATGCAAATTTCCTCATTTCTTTCAAAGCAGCTTATAGCATTTGCAAGATATTTGGCAAGCGGGACAGCCCCCTTCTTTTGTGTTGTAGGAATGTTGGGAATTACTTTCAGATTTTCAGGGGGGGGGAGGGATTTGGTCACCAAGACTGATTGAGCCATTTTTTAACTACATGTAATGATGTACATTTCTCAATTTCAGCATTTGTAACCCCATAGACCTATATAGGCCGACGTTAGGGGTGGGCCTACAAAAATACTGGGCCTGGTGAATTACATTAGCCTAATTGATTCATTAACATAACACCGATCATGCTGCTGATAATGTTCACCAAAGAATTAGTATTAATTATTTCCGAATTCCATTATTACCTCACGCAATGCTGCAGTAATGCCGTCTTCTGCCGTTTCTGGATCGTCGTCAGAAGACTCATCTTGAATGGAACCTTCCTCTGATTCTGATCCACTGTCTGCCAAAATTTCGGCCAACATGCCATCGACGTCTGTTGCCATCATAGTTTCAGGATGCAAATGGCGTCTGTACTGTGCGTCCTCCCCTTTTATGTATTCACGGCAAACCCACCTATTGTTGTCCCTTTTTAGTTTTGTGAATTTATATAGGGCGGGCGCGCGTGTAAAACTTGAACCGTCTTCATTCATGCCAATAGAGGGCGCCAAACAAAAAAACTCTGAAAGCATTTGCAGGTGGTGACAAAAGTCGCCTTGGGTCTCAACTGAAAGACAATCTCGGGCACCATTTGGTGCCTTTGGGATTAAAGCGAAAAAAACAAAGGGCTCCTTTTGGCGCCTCCGGGAATGAAAGGGTTAAAGCAGAGAGTGTCGTACGTAACTGGGACACCAAACATTTTGGACCCCTAATTTTGGGAATTACCCATGTGGAATATGTGGAGCGGGAACCAGTCTAGTGGGCGCCATGTTTGATATCCGCGTGCGTGTGTTATCTACATAAACGCGTACATATAATTAATTTTTCTTAATTTTGTGTTGCTTAGCCGATTAAGAAAAATATTTTCAAGCACAAGTACAATTTATACGTTACACATTTTGTTAAATAAATTATTTAATGTAAACAAATTAAATATCAAGACTAAAAGTACTACGAAGGTGAACATACATATGCATGAGTCAAGACTCTGAGCGTATTCAGACTGTAGAGGGCGGGCTTCATGCAAAGTTTATCCGCTGAAAGCCGACTCGATAGTTTTGTTCAATTTTTTACTGGAAATCGCGGACGTTTTCGGTTTTTTTGGACATGGGAGGTGTGTATGGGAGTTACTTGATAATATATGTAAGTTACATCAAAAACTATTTTCCAGAAACCCTGGTCACGCTCCTTTAAGGTGAGCTACTTTAAAACCTTTGGTTGGCAATGGAGGTATTTTGCCTTGATCTACTTCCCTGTAATCAAGTTCACAAGACGCTGACGTCTCAGTCACGTGTTCAGCACCTGGGACACAAATTTCAGGTACCGTTGCATGGCCTCTTCTTGAGTTGAAATTGTGTCGGCTTTCTCTTCCTCTAGGATATCTCCCGAAAACCCCGCTGTTGCCCCTTTGACGGAGTGGCTCAGGATGACCTCCTAAGTGTGAAGGCAGGATTTGAAAGAACTTGGGCATATAGGATAATCGCGTACGCTTCTGTTCAAACTTTAAAGTAACATTGGGTTTTGGACTACGGATATGCTCATGATGTTCTTTGCTATATGGCGATACCGGACTGATTGAGGTGTACTCCATCTCTGGCGAAGTGGGATGAACCGATGTTATTGTGATTGATGAAACCCCAGTGCGACAAGCTTGATGTTTATAGACGTGATTCTAGATGATTGTTCCGTTGTTTCATGCTGACGGTGAACAATATATGATATTGTGAGCGTGATGTTGGCGTTTGGTGTATTTTCTATTTCTTCACCGACGCTCATCTTGTATTATTTGCATCTTACCCACTAGTACAATTTCATTAACATAATATTTCCTCCAAACTACAGCGCTATTATTTTATTTTAAAAACTATAGGACTGCAGTAGGAGCACAATAGGGCTGTCCCAATTACTGCATGTAGAGACAATCTTAACTTATTGCTGAGAAAGTCCAGACAACAAGCTTAAGTTGGCACTAATGTTGTAGTGGGGTAGAACAATTTTTCTTTAAACGTGGATTGAAGTCAGGTGCAGGGTAGCCCAACTTCTCCAAAATCTAGACAAATTATGACATAATATCTTGGGTCTGTTGGTTATTTGAATCAGTTGCATACATTAAAGGCAAATGTTAGAGTTTGGACTTGTGTGGGACACCAGAAAATAAGGATGGACATTGGTTTCAGTATACAAAATATGCATATAGAAAATTACATGTACCAACTTAGTGCTTTGCTGCTGGTCTTCTTTTCTACCAGGGTGAAGCAATAATAAGATCAAGGCTGCCATACTTAGCCATGACAACCCAATTGCTGCAGAGGGCGACAGACTGTACAACATGATCACACAGGCCTAGATCCCGCAAGAGAATGTCCCACATGTCTTCAACATCGACGATATAGGCCAGAAACTGCACGAGGACGTCTCGGAGATTAAATGGAAATGTGAGCCTTTGGGCACCAGCCTATAAGGAAAACAACAAATCCACTGTAAAAGTCAGAGACAAAACTGTACATCTGAAGGAGACCAAGGATCTGTATGGCAGGTTATTGCCAGGTCTAACAGTCACATCGACCAGAAAGACGCTATTGGGAACTATAGGAGTTCACACTTACACCGAGAACATTGGCCCGAGTGGGGTGATGTTCCCATGCATTAACAAATCAAAACTCATCCCCTTCTTGAGAAAATAGCAATTGGCAGACACAGCAGACCAGGAAAGTCCCCAAAGCTGCAGGATTCTTACTTGAAGATCCAATGGACACAGAAACTCTGGCATCTACATCAACTAAAAATGGTCATCCTTGTCAAAAATTGCGTCGGTGGATGGCATGGTAGTTGTCCAAAAGATGACAAATAATCCTGCAACCCTGGTGACGGTGAAGAATTTCAGTAAATGGTTCTATGACAGACAAGTGATGTCACTAACCAAAGACTATTATTACTGAGGTAATTCTGGTGTTTGACACCTACAAGGCTGACCCATTGAATTATAAAGCACACCACACAAAAGAAAACAAGAAACGCGGAAAGGATCCAGCTCAATATCAGATTAGAAATGATACCAATATCAGAAGCATATATTCAAATGAGCCGCTTCCCGTCTCATGACCAAACAAAGGCTCGGTTGACAGAATACCTGCCATCACAGACCCTTGAATATAGCAAAGGTTCCCCGAAACGTACATGGGCTATTTCACAATAAGTGTACACTTTCAGTCTCACTGGCAAATGGGGGTCAAATTTCAAACTTGTCCAACTCACAAAAACTCTGTTGATCTAAAAACCTTCAGGATGTATACTAATAATTCCTAAAATATCAGAGCGTGGCATTATGATTAACATGTCTATTTTTTCCAATGAAATCATGATTTGTAATTGGTTGTCTGCAGAGGACATTTTGTTAAACACAGAATATCACAATATAATGGCCAGACGAAATGTTGAAATGGTAATGCCATGCAATGTCCTGTTAGAAGGAATGGTACTGTTAATTTTACAAACATAACATAAAATATTTCAATCATGGTTGACATGTTATATTACTGCTGTCCTGGAGAGGACAAATGTTTAACGGATTTTCCACAACCCTGAATATGATCTTGATAATATTTACTCAAATCTCTCCCCACTATCAAATTTTCATATTTACTCCATCAAATGTGTCCTGTAGATGATACAAACATACTTGTGAGTACATATTTACAAACTATTCCATTGTCATGAATACTTTGTCCTGGAGAGGACATTACCATATTTTATTTAACGGGAAATCCACTTTATTTTGAAATGTTCATAAAATTAACATATTTCGACCGAATTACACCAACCCAAGTTTCACAATATTGTTGAACACTATATATCCATGATTGATCACCAAATTCACCACAATAATGCATCATCAACAAATGATTACACTTAAACTAATGTAAAACTTGAAATGAGACTCCAAAATGGTGTTAAAAGTGCATGTAAATAGAGAAATTCAAAACGAATAACTCGTAGAATTATGTAAAAATAGTTTTGTAGCTTGTCCTTCATATTACCCATCATATAAAATCACTCAAAACATGTATTTGCACTGATAAAGTTATCTAGGGTGGGTTATACTGTAATTTACTTAAATGACCACTTATTGTGAAATAGCCCACATGTATCATTGCCTCTGCTGCAGGATGCACCTGAGCAATAGGCACCTGCACTTTGAAGACAACCATGAAGAAGCGTGAAATAAGCTGACCTCTGGAGCGACGCATGCATTTTGTATTCTGGAAAGAAATTTGTTTATTTGGCCCCATATCCAGATATGATCAGTATGTAAAAAGCTCCACTTGTGCCGATTTTTATGCTTTTCACCCAAAAATGAACAATTTTCTTGAATACGGCCACCCACACATAGCACTAGTATACATACATATTCGTTGACTAAATTATTTAAGGGGTTAAAACGCTTTTCAGTTTTCAGCAGTAGCCTATACACGGTTTCAATTTTCAACCTTAAACTTTCAATACAAAAAGAGCGAACATCATTTCATGCTTATTGCATTTCTTTAAAAAAAACCAGACCATTTAAACTAAAATCAATGACGTTTGGTGTGAATATAATAAAATAGGTGTATAAATTCTACCATGTGTTATTGCCAATTTTAAACACTATCAGTGTTCATCCCATATCTTAGCAAAAGAACTATTTTGGAAATTATCTTTATACAGTTTGTATTAAACTAAATGTAAACACAATGAAATGACAATGGGAAACTTTTTTTATGAAACAACTGATGACTGACATTGTAGTAAGGGCAATTCCATGCCAGAGTGGTATAAGACACTAAAAAGTTCAAATTTATGCCATCAACAAAAACATGGTGTCAATAAATGGAAGCTAAAAGTCTGAATTTTTCAGATTTAAACTCAGAATAAAACTGCATTTTGTTTTAAAAATAAGGATTAAATAAATATGCTAATTTAGTGAAAAAAAGATGATTAATTGTGGATAAATATTTGTGCTTTTATACATGCACTTAATGATTATTTAGTATACATGTACGTCATAAAGAAAGAAAACAATTTGTACTTGCTTCACACAAACGCCCGCGTTCCGGCACACGCGCGATATTGTTGACTCCCACCTATAATGACGAGAAAAGTCTAACAATAGTACTTTTTTTCACTTGCATACAGAAATGCACATGGTTGAACTAATCCACGTCGCGTGATCAAGGTACGAGGTATATAATCGTATACAGTTTAAGTCAGAAGTATAAATACAACTGTATGCAACCAAGTGTTACAACTGGTGTGCTTACACCATTTTTGTAACAGTCTTTACTAAATTCTTGATTTTGTGGAATTTCTCACGTGCATGCAGTACTTAAAACATAGCTTGTACATCTTGCAATGATTCGGGTAGTCCTGTTTACCATTTCAGGTGATGATGGTAGTGGTGTACATCATGTATTTATACTTTTGACTTAAACGGTATATGTATAGGCTACGTAGGTACATCACTGTCCTATCTTGTGTATCAGACTTGTTCCTGGGCCATGCGGTAGGCATAAACACTGCCCTTTTCTGCATGGAGCCGACTAGCTACTTCATTATAGCGCCTCCGCTTTGATGGTAGCATGTTGTAATCTACATCATCCTTATCAGGAGGAGTGCCATATCCACCACCACCAGGGGTGTACAAAACCAGCGCATCCTGTGAGAGATAAAATCCAATGTTAAAGATAGAATACATAGGATTGAAAAACTGGCACAAACGATGTTACCGCCATGTGTGATTGAGGACGTGTATGCTTTCGGCTATTTCACGATCAGGTGTACATGTAACATTTAGCAGCCAAAATTTATGAAAAATGATCTTGCTTAAACCGGGTTATCAAACATATCAGCTGAAAAAATGTCACAAAGTATGTGTCCTATGTTACATACGTTAAATAGGAAATTTGTGCACAGGGTTTTTAGAAAGGTATGTTGTTGCACTATTTGTTGCTTAAGTTATCTTCTTAGATCTGTCTTAGGCCAAACAAAATAAATGGTGTGTTTACGGTATTTTACCCGACCTACCTGGAATTGTTGAGGCCAAATTGCCGACCTCAAACATTTTATTGCCAATTTCTAAGTTGATAATTTTAGAAGAGCACTATTTGCAATAATTTCCAACGAACATAACATTTTCTACACTTGTACATGAACATGGTTATATAGTGTTAATAGCGAGTTTCAAGCATTGCAAAACAACACGCAAATGCATTGAACTGAAATGTAAAAACAAATGACAAAATAAAATTATTTTCCTACCTACTACCTGGATTTTTGTTAGGCCGTTACCGTAAACGCACCATTTATTTTGTTTGGCCTTATGATATTTCTTTTGTTTTGAAAGCAGATAACTGGCATTGCATAGAGTTATGATCCTGGTGAAAAAGTATCTCCAGTATTGAAAACAGACTTATATAGACTATTTAGAGATGGGTATTTCCTAATTGTGTACAGATAGGTTCTGGAATTATTTTAATTGAAAAATTATTCTTATTCTGTTAGTGCAATACAAATTTAAATTGTCCAGAAAATCCAACTTGAAATTTTAACAAAAGTCCGCAACACTGTGATTTTTAACAAGATCTCATGAAACCTGTATGAATTATCAAAGTATCCCAACAGGTGACCTGCAAAAGTTGAACAACAAGTCAGGCTACCTATTCAGACAGAAAATTAGAGGGTGTTATGTCTTTTTACTTGCATATTCTGCCCTGGAAAATGTATAGAAATGAAAGTGGCTGTTCGTAACAATGAAAATTGCTATTTTGTATTGCTTCAAATCCTTGTATTTTTGTCAAAAATGCACCGATTTCCATAATTCTTTATTTATTTTGCTCAGCAGCTGGTACTGCTTTGTACAAGAAATAAACAGTAACTGAACCCCCTTCAATTTTAATACAAATTATTAGCCCGTAACAACTTACAAGCTAAAATGGTACACCTGATTGTGAAATAGCCGTGTTTGAGTCAGCTCAGTAAATGTATCTCATCTACAATCCAAGAAAACAATGAAAAACAGTACACGCACATTCTGTATTGTTTTTGTATAAAAATATATAATTCCAGGAGGAATAATTGCACTAGACAGTTACAACGTTACCACCTTTTCCCATTAAAGAAAGGTTTTTATAGTCGATTGGTTGATTAGAATTTGGGGAAATCCTGTGTATGTGCCCTAATGGCATAAACTGGCCAAGCAGTTTGGGTAGCTGTCTCTTAATTGTGGGACTCGATGGATTACAGATGCTAGCATGCTGTGTAGAAGATTCCTTGCATGGCTGCATTTAAAACAAGGCTCTGCATAGGTTGTATTTTCAATGAATATAAAAAGCTGTAGCAACAACCAACATAGTTATTGCAAGTTCACCCAAAATGGCAGTTCTGTAAAAAAAAAGATTCGGAAGTCCGAAATGAATTCCAATTCCACAGACGAATTCAATGAACTATTTTCACATCAATTTTTAAAGACAGATTATATGATTAGAAAACTTTTAGAAACAGGGACAACAACATTACATAAATAAAGAATAATATTGATAAACTGCCTTGCAGAAATTTTAGCTACATAGTTGCAGTATTACTTCAGACTTGTAACCTAAAAAAGAATCCATGCATGTTTTGTTTGTGTTGAATGAACACCTTCAAGTTGGCAATTTCTCAAAAAAAGGTACTATTTTACACTCCCCATTGTGCAGTGCCTAGTGTGTGCACGAGTTCGTGACAATTGAGCCAGTATTTAACACCTAGACGCCGATATAATCTCAAAACAGCTAGGTCTGGTTCCGCCCACAACTCTACAAAGTAGCACAGACTACATCATCTATAGCAAGCCCTCCTTATGCAACTGTATTGGGTATTTTCGACATGGTATTGCAATGTTAATGTTACCCAAAATTCCGACTAAAGGTATTGATAACAATGGTAACAAACATCACATGATTTTCTTTTTTTTCCCCTGTGTTTTGGCTTTGTCACAGGGTCATTATATACCGGTCTTCCAGACATGAACTGGTTCCCGGAACACATATTCCACATGCGCACACCAATATGAGGACCGATACTGGATCAGGCCTTGAAATAACCCACGGCAAATTGCCATCAGTAATAATAATAATAATAATACAAGCATTTGTAAAGCGCCATCTATCTATGTAAACATATTCCGAGGCGCTTTAAGAAAAGAAACTGTCCAGAACTATACAAATAATTAATATACATGTACATGTATGTATACTTGAAACAAAACCAGCAATCTAATTATAAGTTGAGTTAAACAGGAATGTTTTAAGAAGGCATTTGAAGGTATGTAAAGATTGACAGCTACGAATTTCCTGAGGCAAAGAGTTCCATAGAGTGGGCGCCGTAACTGAGAAGGCATGGTCCCCATACGATGTTCTAGTTCTTGGTGTCACAAGAAGATGTTTGTCAGATGACCTTAGGTGGCGATTAGGCGATGTTGGTGCGCCGTCATTGAGGGCTTATTTCCAGGTAAGTAGGATTATTTTGAAGGCAACCCTCTGTTCGACTGGAAGCCAGTGAAGATTTCTCAGGACTGGAGTAATGTGGTCGAATTTCCGTGTTCGGGATAAAACACGAGCCGCAGTGTTTTGAACATGTTGAAGTTTGCACATGAGAGTGTTGGTGATTCCAAACAGAAGTGAATTGCCATTATCCAACCTTGATGTCACGAGAGCATAGATAAGGATGGCAGCCCTATGCCCTATGCTTTTACCGTGTTGCCCCTAAAAAGTTCTAACACAAATTTTCTTTTTCCTCAAATTTTCCACAAATTTTCTTTTTCTTTTTTCTTCTTTTTTCCCTCATTCGGGTGCCTTTTTATAACTAAGGAAAAATTGCTGTGCCCTTTCAAAAATTGCATTGGACAGTTAAAGTCCCTTGTATCTTCTGTATATTTGGGCAAGGTTTTTTTTTCCAGTCAAATGGTTGATTACAATTTTGGGAACTTATTGCATACAGGCTTTACAGATAATGGTTAATACATGTAACTTACTCCAGCTGTGACATCAATAGCCGTTTTACCTCCCAAGTTGACCACTCGGCCGTCTGCAAAGGTGAACAAATTCTTCCCTGCTTGACCAGACTCACCTCCTAATAATCCAGACAGAAATTAAAGTATACAGTCAAACCTCGATAAAGAGCACTGCTAATACAGCATTCTTCTTATAATATGGATCAGGTCTTACATTGTATTTCTTCATTCTTCATACAAACCTGGCTGTAGTGCTTTAATCATAGAGCAACTGGTATGGGTTAAACAAACAATATATTGCACATCCAAATTTGGTATACTTGTGTGAGTATAGAGGTATTTTCCATAAATGGGCATTTTCACGGTTTGTAACATTACATGTAAAGTCAATACAGTAAACTCTCGTTATAGCGCTCTTCGAGGGACCGAACTTTTGTGAGTGTTATATCCAGATAGCGCAGTAAGCGATGATGTACACAGTACATGTAAATACATGTACGTACAATACATGTACATCTACACGTAAAGCACGGTACATGTATGCACGGTAGGCCTACATATGTACAGTACAAACAACGAACGTACATATGACGTGCGTCACACACTCTGGAAATTTTTACTGTAAGTGTAATGTATTTGTATTTTTATGTGTAAGTTTGAAGATCTTTAGAGCAAATATTTGTATTTATATGTACAAGGTCAAATAAAATTATCGTCTGAGCTCACTGAGAAGAGTTCTTGGACTGCTTGTGTTGTTATGACAGACAATTAAAACGGTCATTTCTCCAAGTATTTTGTGACGTGTTTGTGTTATTTCGTTTTCAATTAATAACCACAAAATGGAAAGTGAAAAATATGGACACTTAAGTTGTCATTTTGGCTGACAAATACATTAATTATCCTTTAGTTGGGTTTTGGTGTGTAAAAAAGGAAGGAGTCCTCCGGATACCGCCCGAAACCTAACGATACAATTGTGGAAAAAGTCGGGAATGTTTTCAGTTTTCCCACGGTTAAAATGATAAATTTCTCCGACCTACATGTAGTTTAGCAGACGTTGTACCTGTAGGCATGTTTTGGGTGGCTAAACGAAAATCTTCCACTTGACAATAGGCATGATAAAAGCGCCATAAATTGTCAACAAAATTAACGGTTGGGGTTCAGCACGGCTCACTCCCCGCTCTAGGCAGGCTAGGCCGGCCGGCCGAGCCAGGCACAGCACGATTTTATCGCTCCCTCGGAGCGGCCCCAGACAGCGCGGTCACGTGTTGTATGGTCTAGTACTTTATGCAAGGGTGGCGTATGACATGTAATTTCCCCCAAGATTTTACTAAATAACGATATATACTAAAGACAATTCTGGTTTTTCCATAAAAAAAGTGATTAGGCCTACAATACTTTTCTAATAAGATAAACATTTAATCACCTTATAAGCCCGTAATTTTTGAAAGCTAGCCACAAAAGCAAACCCCCATGCACAAAATTGGAAGGTCCGTGTCACACGTGCTACATCGCCCACAGACTGGTGTCGGTGGGTGCAGGTCTAGGTCAACTCGACCGCTGTGCATTCAAACTTAGTCAAGTCAAAAGTGGCAGTTTTCAAAAGCGAAGCGAAGGCGAATCATCGGCAAAACTTATATGAAATCTAACATTTACATGTACATGTACATGTAGATGTACATGTACCTGCTAATCTTTGCGCAAGCAGAAAGGAGTTAAACCATGGAGGAATAAGGTTCTGCAAATTCAAGTTGCGAAAATTTCGCTTTCGCGCGATTCGCGTGGGGCCGACCGGGGATTCGCGTGAATATAGGCACAAAATCGCGCTACAAGATCAGAAAGAGTTGAGTTGGCAAACGGCCTTGTTGACTGTAAACGAAATATGGGTCCGTGTCCAGACACGTGCAATGCATGCTGGCAATAGCGATTGCGCTCGATGAATCGTTTTATAAATGCAACATGTGCGACGACTAGGCGCGAGTTGCCGCTTTACACGCTTTACAAAGGACCGGACCGCTCTGTAAAACTCTCTCAGGTTAGGAGCGTTATAACAGGAGTCATTTTACACATAATGTATCGTTCCAGGGACTTGAAATGTTAAGCGCTGTATCTGTAATAGCGCTGTAACCGAGAGCGCTGTAACCAAAGAAAAATGTACACAAACAATAGGGGAACGGCCGGGACTAGAAAAATTGAGCTTTATATCGGAAAGAGCGTACTATCAGGGCGCGTTGTAACGAGAGTTTACTGTACCATGAAAATGACCTTATAATGATCCAGTCATCAGCTACATGTACATGTAGCGTGTCATACTACGACATGGCATATCCTGCATCCTATGACATGCTACATGTAGCTCTCGGGGTCATTATGTCATTTTCACAGTAACTGACGTTACATGTACCGGTACATGTCTAAATGCATTTATTATTGGTTATCCCACAAGCGTCTGTGTCCCGTATACTACGAGGCCGAAGGCCGACTGGTATATGGGACGCTGACGCACTACATTATGCCGTATTTCCACGAGCGCGAGTGGGATAACAAATTTATTTTCAAGCAAACTTGACGCACACACGCACGGGAATTTAAAGCGCATGCAGAGTATCACGCGCATAACAACCCACATCAGGGACACACGTCACGTTTGAATTGGCAGTAGTGTACGTACATGTATTATACAGCTCTGCAACGTAGGGACGTCGTTATCTTGGAATACCATGGCGCGTTTTACGCAGAGTGCAATATGAGAATTGGAAGAGTATATGAAACATTATCACACTGTTGTTGCCATGGATCCACTAATCAGAACCACGGATTCAAGTTTGCTTGAAGATACAATCTGTTAATGTGTGTTCCACCTTATTAGACACAGCTTTATTATGAAGTACATAGCTGCATGGTACATGTACTTGATTTCTCACCGCGCCATCATCAAGTGCAACACCTTTAAAATCAACATTCTCAATTTTGCGTGTTTGACATAAATAGTGCAAGATGAACTGATACACTGTACGTCCTTTCACATGCACATTTTAATTCCACTTGACCAGACTAAATTGTTGTTGCTATGTGGTGCACGCAGCATGTGTGAAGTACAAAATCAATACCATGCTCACCAAATACAAAATTTTGAACTAACCATTTAGGCCATATGGTCTGAATGCCCTCCTCTCGGTCAACACGGACAAGGTCAAAGGTTGACGGAACATCAGTTCTCTAATGACCCCATCTCCTCCTCTGTACAGGCCCCGCCCACCAGTGTTGGGGTTGAGCGCAAACTGCTTCAGCACCACTGGGTATCTGTTAGGAGCAGTCATGTGAATCAAAACCAAGTTGTTGGTAAACAGTGCTACATTATCTTGGCCCCTGCTCCAGTAGAATATTTTAAAGGCAAATATTTTTTTTTTAAATTCATGGAACAATGGCATATTCTTTAAACCTTTAACATTCTAGTTTCTTTTTCTGTCATGTGAATGCTATAAACGTGTGTATGGTCATTGTAAAAAAACACAAAAAAACAAATTGAACAGAAAACAAACATGCAGCTATTTTTGGCCAGTGCAAAATTGCAAATGATACTATGGGCCAAATTCGTGCCACGAAATACGCAGCTCCATGCCTTTGCTATGGAGCTGCGTATTTCTGGGCACAAATTACGGTAGGCCTCATGGGTCTTTCTATAAAGTAGGGGTCCAATGTTGGTGTCCCCTGTTACATTTTACATCTTGTTTTTGTAAATTTAGGACACATTCTTTAAATACTTTCCATCTCAAAGAGTGAGTATGGTACATAAAGTACAATTCATACAAAATGGTTTAAAAGCCATTTTAATGATTTTTGTACAAAAAATAACACATATCAGGTGTAACGGGGGACACTATTAAAATGTCACACTTTTGGACCCCTAATTTATAGAAAGACCCTCATGCACGCATTGACGAGCCTGTGCTTTAAATATTGCTTGGAGGGGTAACCAGACTGAAATCAAATGCCTCTGTCCTAAGATGCTCAAATTTGTTGATATCATCAGGAAACATTGGTGCAAATTGTAAATCTGTTGTTTTTATGAACTATTTAGAGAAACAATAATGGCAGTTTTAATATGAATTTAGAAACATGAGAAAATTGCAATGCCCCCACCAGGATTCGAACCCAGATCGTCGGCATACATGGCCAACGGCTCTACCAACTGAGCTATCTGGGCATCCCCATCGGAGCATCACAACAATCTTGTTTTGCAAAAATGAGTAACATATCTAGTAAATAAAAGACCTACATGTATGTATCTGATGATTTACACTTGATAAAATGAAGAACAAAGAACAGATAGAAGACAAAGCTGTATGTTATATGTACCTTCGCTCTAGTATTTCTGGATCAGTAATCCTTGTGTTGGTCATATGTACATGGACACCACTCCGGCCATCCCAGGTAGGCCCCTATATGAAAAATTTAAATTCCTTTGTGTTTGCAGAGTGTATAATTTGGACAACTGAAGCATACCTCAATTGCGTATCCTTTACAAATAGACCTGTACTAAATTACATGTAGGTGTAACCAAGGCAATATTCTAATTTCATTAGTTTTTCACGCTTAAACAAAGTTTGTGTTTTGAGTAGCATAAAAATTTGAATGAGCGCAAATCTTTTTACAACACATGGCTATGATTTTTTTGGAATGCACGGGAATATTTGCTGGTTTTAATGTGAATTATCCTAAAGTTAAAATGGCACGTCATGGAACCTTGAGGGTGCCCAGCTTTATTCTCTCGACAAATTGGCTCACCAAACTTCTGGTTTTTTTTTACAGTATATCCTTGGAAATTGCATGAAATTTCAGATTGCTAATGAGAAAAATATGACATATGGTATGGTATAAATTAGCTGATTTTTTTCTTCAGCTACATGGTACACAGTATAATTTTAAAAAAACTGCTATATTTGCACACTGGGGAGCTTAATACTCTCAAAAACAAGTACATTGTATACAACTGACGCTGATAGCCATACATGTACCTGTGAACAAAAGTACATGTACTTGTACTCGCACTCGTGAAAATGTGCTTGTACGTTTTCTTGTACTCGTATTCATGAAAAAATATTTTCTTGTACTCGTACTCGTACAAATGTACTCGTACTCATAAAAATGTACTTGACTACAACATGGACTATTAAATTCATTTAACTGAATAATATAGGACTAATATGTGGGGTACCGTGGACGAGCGGTTTAGGTCACCGACTCGCATTACTCGGGTGAAAACCTGGGGTTGCGGGTTCGATCCCCAGCTGCGGTGCCTGTGCCCTTGAGCAAGGCACTTAAACACACTTGCTCCATCCTTCGGAAGGGATGTAAAGCCGTTGGTCCAGTGTGTTGTGTAACGCACTTAAAAGATCCCAGAGCATTCATTCGTAAAGAGAAGGGGATTCACCCCGGTGTTCCTGGCTCGGCAGCCGAAGGCGCCACACGCCTATGTATCTCGATGTTTAGGCAGTTTCTTGTAGTTGCTGGGCACCTCTGAAAAACAGTGTTTCACTGAGAGGTTCCCCCAGGGTAAAGAAGAAATAAATAAATAAATAAAATAAATAGGACAGCAAATGACAAAAAGACAACCAAATGCCATATTCAGGACCACAAACACCAAGCAAACAGAAAAACATACCGCTCCAGCTCCACCAGATACTGTCTCATAGTAACCCACATCATTGTTCCCAAATGTGATGTTGTTCATGCAGCCCTTTTGACAGATAAAAAGAAAATAATGCTCAGACAGACAGTACCACCAAAGATAGCTCAGTAATAAGCTTTATAGAAACTTTAGTTAGAGTGGTTGTTACTGCAGTAATCAGTAATGAGTGAATGGCATATTTTGTTATTACGTAGTAAACTCTCGTTACAACGCTCCAGATATCAAGCTCTTTTTTATAAAGCTTGTTTTAAAGGAGCGTGACCAGAGTTTCTGAAAAATAGTTTTCGATGTAACTTACCAATATTATCAAGTAACTCCCATACACACCTCCCATGTCCCAAAAACCCGAAAACATTGGCAATTTCCAGTAAAAAATTGAACAAAACTATCGAGTATGCTTTCAGCGGATAAACGTTGATACTTGAAAATTAGTTTACAAATAATCGGTGGATTTTCGACGATATCCTCGGAAATATGCGGCCTAGAAGCGCGGGAGTTTCAGTTTCGTAATCAGAAAAATATAACGGATGTTATGATATAAAAATCTCATGACCCATAAGGTAAGTCCCGGGGAGTTATGGGTAAAAAAAAGTGATCTGGTCACACTCCTTATTTGTAAACTAATTTTCCAGTATTAACGGCCCGGTTTCGTCCATAATGCGATTTCGATTTACATGACTAGCGCCCTCAATCATCTGAATAAGAATTTATCTTATTGATAAAAATAACGTACACATTTTCAGTTCAGTTTATCACTTTTATTGAAATAAATAATTTATTTTTTTTCGCGAAAAGTGCGACACATAATTATATGCAAACATTTGAAATTGCCATTTGAATATCTTGGGTTCAATCCACCCCTCTAATATTTGATTCTCCAATAAAATTTGGTCCTTTTCCACCAACACCCCCACCCTCTCCCCCAATGCCCACCCTCTCCCCCAATGGCACTGCCCATTGTCGTCCATGTCTCCCTCCCCGTTCCCTCCCCCAACCCCCATTCAGTCCACCCCCTCCCATTCATGTCTTTCATTATCCACCTCCTCTCCCCACCCCCTCCCATCTGCACCACCCTGCCCTATCACTACCCCCAGGATCACTGCCTACATGTATGCTCTTGATAGTTTATATGGCATGTCAGTACAAGTGTCTGGTTGACAAAAATACTTGATATGTAATGTATACACAATAAGGTTCTAGGAAAACTGCATGGCAAAAGGGGATGTAACGTCAGTTACGTAACTTTTTTTCATTCAGGGATGCCAGTGGCTCTTACCTTCAGGGCCGGAAAAAAAATCCACTATCATAACTGCATGTACATGTACGTACGTGTGCACATGCATGGACTTGCCAGCTATGTACATATAGTACATGAACATGTACATTGACAGTGAGTGTGCAATTTATGCAATGTCACCACTGCTGTCAGTGTATGGATACAGCGCCCTCTATTGAGTCTATGTACGTGGTGGTCTAGTGGATAGCGTGTCGAACATTCGGTCGAGAGGTCCATGGTTCGAAACCTGGCCATTGCACCGCGTTGTGTCCTTGGACAAGACACTTCACTCCACGTTGTCTCTCTTCACCAAGGTGTATAAATGGCGACCAGCAAATACGGTTGGGGAAACCCAACTAGTTGCTGGGGGTAGACCTGCGATGGACTGGCATCCCATCCAGGAGGATCAGTACATGTAGAATTGGTCCTATAGTCACTCCATGCCACGGAAACCGGGGATGAGTACCGGCCGTAATGAGCCAATTGGCTCGTAAAAACGACTTACCTACCTACTTCTGATCAATAGTCTGGTTTCGTGGTACTTTAGCCGTGAATGATTATGGCCGGGATACAGACATACTGCATGTGTGCAAATCATGTACATATGCTGTACATACATGACATAGGGCATATCAGGACATCGTTGATCAGTAAGTTAGACAATTTTCCACGTTTTTTGGGACTTGAAGAGTTGAAAATAATATTTCCGGCCGCTTATTTTTCCGGCCTGGAAAAAAGGCTTTGCCGGATTTCTTTTTCCAAAATAAGAAAAAGCCGGAATTCCGGCAATAGCCGAAAGACTGGCATCCCCTTTTCATTATTCCCCATCGCGTCACCATGCGCCGTTGCGCAGGCCAACTACTGGCCGCTGTCTGGCGTCGGTGGATCACACGGGCAGCTATTTAAGGAGACATCGAACTGTCTACACCATCACTTGAAGAAGGCCTGCAAGCTTTGTGGTACAAATGTCGCGGTCCCCATGCTAGCCACATCATGAGACAGCAGAGTATTTCTTACATGTAATTCTGATTATAATCATGATGAATAACCTATTTCGTGTTAAAGAGTAATTTTGTTCATCAACTGTATCCACAAATATTCGTACTTCAAATAATTATCCAAATATTTAATTCCAGCAGCTTCAAGCCAAAGCACAACACAGACTAAAGCACAGACTTAATACCTGAGATGCAGCACAGACTCCAAAAGCCTTCAGAATGACGTCAACAACACGCTGGCTTGTCAGCACATTGCCACCAACCACTGCTGCATTCTCGGACGGGTCAAGAATACTACCTTTGGGGATGTTCAACTGCACTGGTTTTAGGCACCCCTAGACAAAGAGAAAAATACAAAGGAGGATAGAGTAAGGTTGCATTGGTTGCGTAAGTAGTGTGTTACACTTCTTGTAGTTTCCAAGATTTGTTGATGCTGAATTGAACTTTATTGCTGAATTTAACATATTTAAATTATGTAATTTAAATATTTTTGCATGTAGTTTACATCTGTGATGCACTTTGATTGGCAGAAAAACTTGCAAAGATCTAAGGTGAACTTGTTCAAGTTCGTGTAGATTTTGATTGAGATCTTTGATCTCGAGGATCATTCTCATGAGGTGGTTCAGTGGGAGATCCAAAATGGCAACGTAAACTTTGCAAAGATTTTCAGGAGAGTGAATTTGTAACTTGTTTCAGAAGCAACTGTCTAGTTTTGAGTACATGTAGTTTTGTCCAAATTCACAGTGCTCAACTATGTATTTTAATACTTTGAACCAATACCTGATTGAGGGGAACATCGTGCCCGATCATGCATCGTAGACAGTAGATGATAGCAGACATTGTGACTGCTCTTGGAGCATTGCAATTACCGTACACCTCTGGACCGGTGCCTGTGAAGTCGAAGTATGCTGTCCCCTGCAATCAAAGACAATTTCTTATTGCGAGAAATGCCAATGCAAGCGCTATTTGGTGCAGAATTTCATATACTAGTCAATCAAGAAACGGTACTAAAAACACATTACAACAGCTAAATACCCCTGTCACACTCACCCGCGATCACGCTGGCGCTCCCACTGCGACCTGAAAAGTATGAAAGCGTGAGGCAAAGCGCAGTAAGGTCTCTGAGAATGATTTGGTGACGCAGTGGAAACTGTCAAGGACGGAAGAGGGTCACCATGAGCTACCTTGAGCGCCAAGCCTCGGCGCTTTTTGTTTTGTATACGCACAAAACAAACGCAGCGGGTCGGCGCTCTGACGAGAGAAGTTTAATGACGCAGTACAGTCGCCATGGCAGCGCAAAGTGAACTACATGAGCGTATCGTGGACGTACATTTAGCAACAATGCATACAAGCGACTTGGGATTGCAGAAATCGTCCCCTGCGACTAGTGTGCGACTGCTGTCTGCCTATCGTGCTCTCGATACAGTGTACGTGCCTCTCCTGTTCTTATTGCATTGTTACTGCGCTTCTACTACGCTTTAAGGCTTGTTTCCGCTCATTCTACAATGTACGTCCAAACTGCGCTGCCACCGAGACTATGACGCTCGTTATAGATCCAAGGCGTTGTCCTGACGTTTGCAATAGGTTCACAGTGCGTTATTATGATCCCACTTCCACTGACCCCCCACACACATTTTGGTATAAATACAGCTTCATCATCTATATACACAATTCACCATGGCGGCAGACCTCTTGGTTATTAAAGGCATGGTGCACAAACAGCAGCTGAAAGTAGACTGATTCCCTCAGGTCGCAGAAGGCTATTTATACACGCCTCGCACGCAAACATATTGAGAGCGTAGTGAGAGCACAACTAGAGCGACTTGGACCCACTGAGAATGCACAGGGCACAGTGGGAGCGCACTGATGATCAAACTGGGAACGCATAGGGTCGCAGTGAGAGCGTAATAAGCTACATGTACCTGGGGCCAATTTCATAAAGCTGCTTAGCAAAAAAAATTGCTTAAAGGCACAGGCTCGTCAGGAATGCGCGCCCGCCAAATGTGTGCCACGCAATACGCAGCTCCATAGCAAAGGCATGGAGCTGCGTGTTTCGAGCACGAATTTGGCGGGCGCGCATTGCTGACGAGCCTGTGCCTTTAATCCAAAATTTGTTTGCTTTATAAAAATGGGTTAATAGTCAAAACTGTATATCAACTTGTGTTTTTAGCAAGAATAGCAGAACACACGTCAATTATAATACACATCATATAAGCTATTATTATTATTATTATTATTTCTTTCTGGTATTCATACCAAGGATTCCTCTAAAGTGCCCATTGCACTGTCACTCGCAAGCGTGAGGAAACCCATAATGAATTAGAAATTAGAAATGGCCAGAGACACCGGGGAATCCCCTTGCTCTTCACGAAATAATGCTCTGGGATCTTTAAAGTGCGTTACCGTTGCCTAACACACTGGACCAACGGCTTTACATCCCTTCCGAAGGATGGAGCAAGTGTGGTTGAGTGCCTTGTTGAAGGGCACAGGTACCGCAGCCAGGGGGGTAGGTTCGAACCCGCAACCCCACGTTTTCACCTATGATTGCGAGGCAATGACCCAAACCACTCGGCCACGGTACCCTACAAAATGTGTAATTCATATTTTGGGGAATCAAATTTTCACAAAATTGACAAGTTTTACTAAAATCCTTTTTACCTGTGGTTGATTTATATCGACATTTAAAAGTCAGCAAACCAACAAAATGATAAATTTTCACTGAAATTTTTCTTTCAAGATGAAATCAGTCATGAGCATATTTAAGGATTGATCAGGATTGATTGATTCCGACTAAAACAAGTTTACATTTGGTGTGGTTCCCCGGGCTTTCCTTAAAGGAGTGTGTGGAGACATCACGTTTTTGAACGCCCCATTTTTCCATGGGTGTTGAGATTTTGATACCATATCATTTGTCATTTTTCTCATTACCATTCTGGAATTTTGCGTTCTCAATCCGTATATTCTCAAAGATATCATTAAAAAACCACTGATGTTTTGTAAACTAATTGCTCTGGTTAAAAGCAGTGCAGTAATTACACCAACCTTTTTGCTTCCACATCCAAATTGGAGATTGCAAATTTCCTGTTTTCTTTCCATGGGTAGTATTTTGGGGAGTTATCTTACATGATTCTTCGGTGAAAAAAAAAATCTATTTTTGAAAAAATCCGAACACGCTCCTTTAAAAGTCATGACAAGTTTAGTATTTGGTGTGGTGCCTCTGGCTTTCCTGAAAAGCCCAACTTCTTCTAGGCGTTGCATGATGTGCAAGTAAACAAAGAAATGAACGGAATATTTGGTTTGGTGTCTATTCATCACAGAAATGAAATATTGGATAAAGAGGAATCAAATGGTCCTCAACGCGAGAACCTCCGACACACAAAATGGCAGATATTCTAGTACAGTGAAACCTGCTCTTAGGGCCACCTCTATAAAAAGGCCACCTGTCTAAAGTGGCCACATTTGTTCGGTCCCAAACAAGTTCGGTACACAAACATATGGAGGTGGAACCTTGATATTATACGACCCCTCTCTAACGCGGCCAGAGGCCAGGGCACTAGGATTTCTGTGTGTACAATCCTATGGCAGTTGAACTTGGATAATCTGGCCACATACAGTAAATTGCCTCAATAAATCAAGCTACTCTGGGAAATTTTATGAGGAGCTTTAAAAAGAATTCAAAAACTAAAACAAATTCAACATTTTAATGAGGAAACCTTTCATACACTTCACTTTTAGCTGTTTGGATATTCCTGCATGTGTACGCTAAACCTCTATATAAGGGCCACCTGCTTATTCTAGCCACATTTTGTGGGTCCCTTGGGTGGCCACTATAGACAAGTTTCACTGTAGCACTATGGACAAAGTGGTATAATTTCCTCATCATGTAAATCGTGAAACTTTCTTTATGGCTTTGCACTACATGAATATATCTCTACATAAAACAACTACATGTACATCTACATACATGTACATGTAGAACCCAAATACACAACTATGCTGTGCAGAATTTTAAAAAATTACTACGGACAATGAGATGAACAATAGAGAGGTTTCGCATCATGGATACTGGTTAAGGATACGGATGCTCATGACTTCATGCGCTTCCTGTGATGCGAAACCGTTTTCATACCGGTATGCGTTGATAACAGTTATCAGGGCTCAGTACATGTAAATGTAGCAAAATACAGATGCCCGTTTTGCAGATTTGTCGCCTAATCTGTGATGGATTAATTGTGTACATTCTTTCTTTTTTTATTGATATTCTGTGAATATAGATTAAATTTAATGTGTTAGGCTCAAAGTGCAAAAAATCAACTGAAAACAGAGCCAAGAGTAGAGCAGATTTGATAATATATGCAGATAAATGTACCCGTACAATCACGCAGTGCAAAACCCAATTCATGGTGTGCTTCACAATGAACGTTTACCATTATCATATTCGCAAAATTTTGTAACCGTATTCACCACTTTGCAAAACCTATCTTTTGAGTTATTGCAATCCCACCTTGTCTACATTGATGTCGATGCTGAGTACAATGGGTGTCCCATCATCCATATAATCCACCGCCTCCAGTCTGGTCTTACCGGTCTTCGCCAGCGTGTTGCGGCCGATCTCTCTCAGCATCTCACGCACTGCAATCTCTGCATTACTCTGAATGTGACCCATGTACGCTAGCACCACATCCAAGCCGTAGCTGTCTATCAGTTCCTTGATTAGAGTGATTCCCTGGTGATACAATCAAATTAGAAAGCTCATAATCAATAGGTTTTAAATTACTGTACATCAGGGATGGACATCAGTATTTATTTAAGGCCAGCAGCCAATTTCACGAAAAATTTCGTAGCTTGATGAGCTCACCCAGGGATGCCAGTGGCTCTTACCTTCAGGGCTGGAAAAAATCCACTATCATAACTGCATGGATACATGTACGTGTGCACATGGACTTTCCGGCACAGTATACTATATGTACAGTATGTACATTGACAGTGTGCAATGCACTGCTGTATGGATACAGCGCCCTCTATGTACTTCTGATCAATAGTCTGGTTTCGTGGTACTTTAGCCGTGAATGATTACGGCCAGGATACAGACATACTGCATGTGTGCAAATCATATGTACATGGCTGTACATACATGACACAGGGCATATCCGGACATCGTTGATCAGTAAGTAAGAACATTTTCCACGTTTTTTGGACTTGAAGAGTTGAAAAATATTCTCCTTATATTTCCGGCAGTTTACTTTTCAATATACAATACTTTACAAAAAGTCAATTATTACAAGTGCCGGAAATCATTTCAAGTGACTATTAAAGATTTATTTGGGGCGCAAAACATTTTGAACATGCGAGATGAAATTTTTAGCACTCAAAATGTATTTCACCTCCCAAAGAAATATTTTTCTCGGCCTAAGGCAAACTTACAAGATGCCAGAGGTCATAGGCACGATCATTGACACTTTACAGTAATGCACTTAGGATTGAAACATGGACTCGGAAAATGTGGACTCGACTACAGCCCTTGTGGCAATATCAAGACAACTCCGATATACATGTATAGACTTTTCCCATTACCATAGAAACCGTCCCTGTGTGTCCCGCCATAGCTGGGACGCGGCCATAGCTGGGACGCGGCCAGTACATGAACTACATGCGTTAAGTGATGATGCTCATGGTGTCGTCACTTTGAACAATTTGCGCAGTTGTTGTAATGGTGAATTTACACCAAGACTGACACGCGTCAGGGAATTTTGAGTGTAACGATGCACTGAAAATCACTTAAAGAGGAAGAATCCCCCTTGACGAAAATCCAGCATTTAGGCTTTTTTCGATAGTCCAAACATCTCTCTTGCCGACGTGGATTTTTATTATTTTTTAATTGTCAGTTTTAAGTGGATAAATTGCAAGCAAAAGTGCGCTTTTCGAAAATGAGATTTTCGCGATTTCTGAAACGCTCATTAGGTATTCATGATATGCGCGTGACCCTGTGACGCAATCCTGAGAAAGAGAAGTCAACACAATTGTTAGCTCCATACGTTTACACGCAAAAAAATTGGAAAACCGTCTCTGTTAGATGGTGTTTTTTGAAGAATTTTGTTGGTCCAAAAAGCCAGATATATGCCCAGTAGCTGCGTGGTTGTATGTTTTACCAGACACTATGAAAAAAAAAAAGAGCAGAAAGATTTTCTTTTCTATTACCAAGAGAGAGAAAAATGAGTCGCTCATTCTAACTTGTACCGGCCGATGTAACACGTGGGAACTATACGGCCCGCAGGAACGCGTTCCATGCTGTACACAGACCGCTGTGAATGCCGTTCGTTCCGTGACAAAACCACCCGTCGCAATGCACCAGTATTTACTTCAAAAGAGCTTCATTGTGAGCCACAATTTCACCGTTTTTTCACAAAACAGGTAATAGTAGATTGTTGTCATATTACATGAAGTGTTTTTCACGTTTGTATTTTGAATTACGAGGACAAAACAGGCATGATAAACATTCACTTCGTGTATTTTCCATTCAATACTGCACAGACCGTTTTGTATGTTTCTCAGGATGACGTCAAAACCCTGTTGATAAACAGACCAAGTGACCTCGAGCGTTTCAGAATTTCGGGTTTTAAGCAAAAGCCTGTTGATTTTTTGTGAAAAACAAGTTGTGATGGTGTTGTAGACACATACACCTCCATGATATTAAACAGAAAAACTCAAAAAATATGGAAGGGGGGATTCTAGCTGTTTAATTATGAAAGCACTTTTCTGTCCAATATGTCCAAGCTAATTCTGTTGTTTTCAGTGCGTTGTTTCACGCCTAATTCCTTCCACAGAATTAGCTCGGACAGAAAGTGTTTTTAAATTTCAGTGATTTTTAGTGCATTGTTTCATTAAAAATTCGTCCACGTCACTTTTTCTCAAAGCGACGTGAGTGGCAATCACGCGCAAATTAAAGTGGCTCGGTGTGAATTTGTGTGTGCGAAGAGTGCGTTCGATTTAACAACAACGTAAAACGCACAGTCTATGCTCTGGAAAAAGAACGTCCCAGCAGTAGCGGACGTGTACGGGGAAGGAGTCCTGGGAATGGTCTATAGTGTTTGATCTAGCAAGAGTTGGATTGGGCAATAACAGTACCTTCTGATTGGCTGCAACCTGAGCTCTGAGGTCCGACAGGTTGTCATCGAGATTCCTGGAACCGCTGTTCCCTGGTGTCTTGGCTGGTTCCATGAAAGCTTCGATCAGGGCTGTTGGAAAAATTAACACAGCTATCTTAATTGTACATTATGCAAATTTGGAAGACTGCTACCAATGGCATTGTCTCCATGTGTGATTGAGGATATGTATGATAAAAACCAACCTGTGTACATCAGCTTATCTACACTTTGAGGGAAAAAAGAAAAACTATCTCTATACCTTCAAGAAATTGTGCAAAGCCACTTTACCATTTTGGTTTGATCATCCCCGACTTACTACTGCACAGAATACAGAGACATAATATACCACGACAGTCAGAGGCCTAGTTCCATTGTAACAAAAAAAATTAGTACATGCATTTATCACACACATTTGTCTTCAATTATTGTTTTTTTTAAGAGATGGATTGTACAGCATGTCAGCTTAGTACATGTACCTCATCTACGTTCTGAGAAAACAATGAAAAACTGTACAAAACTGTGCAAAGCCCCTGTTCTATTTAGGATGGTTCTGTGGATATATACAACACAAACAAGGAGACCATAATACTTTAGCATACTGTACCTGCCAACATTGCAATCGTACTGTAGTGAAACTTTCAACGGTCGAGTTGGTACAACGGTCAAGTTGACCTGTTACTGCACCGTTTTCATGTACACAACACATGCAGTGCATGCGGAGAGTCAGGTCAAGTCGACCGTTACGATTGTTACGATTTACAACACTTTTAACACTTAAAAATTGTAACAAATACGATAAAATCGTACTAGTTGGCAGGTATGCTTTAGTAGTCGGGAGTTGGGGGGAGGGGGGGTTCTTACATGTACCGTAGTTTCCTTCACATTAGGGCACCCTTGTTCAGACAAATTGGGCAATAGGAACCACTTCTATCTTTCAATAGAGAATGTTTTTTTCCAGAATAAAATGTTGGGGCCTTGCAAATCCTTTAATAGACTTTTTTTTTGTGCCATAACATACAAGACATATAGGTTTACACACCCTCTTCTTGGAAGACGCCATCTTTGACCAGTTTGAATGTCTTGAAGACAGCTCCTTCCTCGCTGAGATACTTAGAGTGAGGAGGCATGGAGCCCGGTGATATCCCACCGATGTCTGCATGGTGCCCGCGACTGGCTACAAAGAAGACTGGCTTGGGGCTGCCTGGGTAGAATACCTACATGTACATGCATGTATGATACACGAAGTATAATTTTGTTGTTGCAAGTTCCCTGGTACAAGACGAGTGGCCAAATGTCTTGAGCATTTCTAGTGATGTGAACCAATTCTCGAAATAAGCGTGCAATATGCTTTTAATTCTAACCCTATTATGATTATTTTTCTCTCATCCCAAGTTTGCCTTTTTCAGTGAGGAATTTATGGCAACATTCCTAGGTCATTCTTTGCTTGAAGTTGGTTTTGTTTTCCTTGCTTGGGAAATATTGTGTGTGAATAAGTGATTATTTTTAGGAATTATGACCCAGAGACCGCCGTGTGAATGAATTCGATACAATTGTGGACAAGTGTCCATATGAGTTTGGGAAATCTGGATGCAGTGAAAAGCAACTTGGCTCCACTAGGATTCAAACCGCGGACCTCCTGCTTACCGTGCAGACGCCCTACCAATTGAGCTATGAAGCCAACTGGTGGTTTCGAATCACGGTAGTGCAGTTGTTTCTAACTGATTGGGATTGGCTATCACGTGAGCTTGGCAAGCCCTACAGAGAAATAACCACCTCTCCCAGAGATCACTTACATGTAAGCTTACATGTATGCCCCAAACCCCTGCCCGGCTTGCCCCAATTATTAAGTGTGAATAAGTGATTATTTTTAGGGACTTCTCGCAGGGACCGCCGGGGAAATACTGAGATATTGAGCCTGGTCTCCTTGACAGTGCATGGCAGCAGGGAGAAACAATTGATATGTGCATAACAAGCATCTTGATTGGCCCAGAGCAGCAAAAAAACAAAAATCTGTCGCTGCTTCCACAACGAAATATCACAAATTTCAGAGGCTCGGACATGCGAGTAGAGAAGCAGGGGCGGATCCAGGGGGAGGGGGGGCGGACGCCTCCCCCCTTTTCACAAAATAAATTAAAAAATTAAAAAATATATACTTTTTGTGCACACTTTTCCTGCTTAAAGTGGTTAAATATTGCCCCAGATCACACCACAGAGCATATATAATCCATCTAGAAGCCGTTAGGGCTTCTCGCTACGCGCTCGCTATTTCATTGTCATCAGCATTTCATGCTTAAAAACTTCACGCCCCCCCTTTTCAAAATCCTGGATCCGCCCCTGAGAAGTGCATTAAAGTGGCGAAAATGGGGCTGCTTTTAAGTTCCATACCCATTGCCAAATATTTCTAGCACTATATTTGAATGTGCACATATGGCTTTCTTTTCTGTAAATATTTTAATGAAATAAATGTTAGGTGCTAGAATAGACATATAAAACATTAGACATGAAAACCTTAGACAGTTTGCATCCCTATTGACTGAGAGCATGTCACATAGGTGAAACTTTTGCCATTTTGCCGTTTTGCCATGTTTTGCATCGTACTTTCCTACATGCATTGCTTTCGTTCAAGTTGGTTTTGTTTGATCGTGTGTGTTACGCGTAATGCAGGCATGCTGTACGTGCACGCACACAACGGGGTGCTTACATGTATTTGTGATAATATGGATGAGTAATAATAATAAATATGCATTGATTTCTAATGATTATAATTATTGCTTGTACTGAAATTAAGAATTCCTCATAATTTTGTTTTGTTTTGCTGCTTTTATACCTCAAGAAAACTGTGAAGAGAAATGCTTAGTTTAAGTGTGAAAACCTGGCATTCGTGCATCAGAGAAACCACTGAATCAAGTAAGAATTGAAAACCCCAATCAACAGAATGGCCCAGCTAGGATTGAAATAAGTGAAGGCATTGATAGTACAACTACACGATTCCCCATAATCAAGTGTTTTAATAACTTGGACTCTAGATTCGGGACACGTTTCGATTTGAGTCCCGATTTTCACTGACTTGAGACTCTAACCACCGATAAGTTGACTTGGACTTGCGTCAATGTTGGAATCTTGACCAACAATTTTTGACTCAAGTCTGCCAAAAATTACCTTTTTTGCAAATGTTTTGTCATTTGAGGACCGAATAGTATTTTAACACTAGAAACCCAAGGCCAAGCTTTGTTTAAACATACATGTAGAGCATATATGCCTGGCCAGAACAACCAAAATACCCTACACGAATGCAAGTTTCAGCATTTAGACTAATTTTGAAATAAACCATGTAAGTTAATTGACCTCAAGAGCGTGCGGGACTCCGCAAGACTCGTCGACTTCCGGAGACCTCGTATATGTTTTAACACATGTGCATCGACCATTGTTTTTTTGGTACCATTTTCACACCATGTCAAAATTAGCAGTTTCACCTACCGATTCGGGGTCCACTGTAAAAAGTCTTAAAATTCCATTTATCACCTCTGCGAAAGATAAATTGAGCTAAAAGTTAACAAAATTTTAAATCTGACCTTTTATTTCCGTCTCTGAGATAAACTGGTAACCCTACACGCCATAGAAAAACCACACAGCCATGACAGTGTGTCACTGGTAGTCCACAAGATAGAGGCTCGAATATTTTGGCGTCATGTAGTTGGCGCGAATACGTTGAATTATAGCCGTTTTCAAATGTTCTTGATTCGGCTTCAGACAGTCTTTGCGATTTCTGTCCATGTATACTTTATTTGATTGGGATCTTTGGTGATTTTATCTACTCTTAACAGAAGTGAATGTTCAAACTTGTTGACGTTCAAACCAGATATTTGATTTAGCAACACTTCTGAGATGGACCAAACCAGTGAGCCTGCCATTCGTAAATAAAGGTACTCGCAAACCGGAAACAAAAGGTCAAACATTTTTATTTGTTTGTGACAAGCTCGAACAACATTTTCTTAATTTTATTTATTGAATCGGTGCCTTTTCCGATTATTGGCGTCTGGGCGTTTACAAGCGTGGTACGGTAATGTGATAATTCAAAGAAGATCGGCGCAACGTTAAAACTTAAAACCCTATTGCCATTCCCTGACTGGTCTCCGGAAGTGTGAAATAAGAAGTGTGAAATAAGAAGTGTGAAATAAGAAGTGTGAAATAAGAAGTGTGAAATAAGAAGTGTGAAATAAGAAGTGTGAAATAAGAAGTGTGAAATAAGAAGTGTGAAACGAAACTTACAGTCTATTGGCTCTGAAAAATTTACTGTCGTGACTACTTGACTTGACCGGACTTGACCAACATGCTTGACTTGACTTGACTTGGGACCCAAAGGCAGTTTGACTCCACTTAACTTGGGAGACTTAATTGTTACAACAAGGTGTAATTAACGATACTCACAGGAGTAATGACTGTAAGGTCAGGAAGATGGCTGCCCCCAGCAGATGGATGATTGGTCAGTATCATGTCACCTTCCCTCATGTCGTCTCCAAGGAATTTTATCTGGATTGAAAGAAAGTAGTACTGATCAGACACACGAGACCATCTTCGCACGCCAGCTTGGGGTACAGCAATGTTTGGAATAATCTAATGATGCAGGTTCAAGATTATTGCTACTGG
This sequence comes from Henricia sp. BOLD:AAB3569, assembly GCA_037783545.1. Classification (NCBI taxonomy): domain Eukaryota; kingdom Metazoa; phylum Echinodermata; class Asteroidea; order Spinulosida; family Echinasteridae; genus Henricia; species Henricia sp. BOLD:AAB3569. The sequence continues at coordinate 118,263 of JBBELK010000365.1, read as the reverse complement.
GGGTGTTTCAAAATAACACATTTTCAAATTCATGCTCTTTAACTCTTTCCGTGCCAAGGCCGTACAAGTACGATTTATCTATACTTTGAAAGTGCCAATGTCGTACATATATGGGTCTGTCCACAGTAATGGGGTACATTTGAAAAATAAGTCAATAATTCCTTTCAGATGTCTTTAGTTTATCTCAGAATTAAAGAAATGTCCTTGTTTTGTTCTCAGGAGATAACTTTTGCCCAAAAAAGTAAAAAAATTCTGCCACAACATACATTTTTGAAAAGCAAGTGCACAAATTTTTCTATTACGCATGTAACGTGGACAGACAATTTTGTGACATTTTTTTCCGTCTTTGTTACATGCGTAATAGGAAAATTTGTGCACAAGTTTTTCACAAATGTATGTTGTAGGACTATTTTTCTTACTCCTTGGTGAAAAAGTTATTTGCTCAGTTTAGCTTGATAATTTAAAGATAAAATTAAGACATTTGAAGTGAACTGGGACCTAAGATCTTGAATGTTACAGAAATGTACCCCATTACCGTGGATATACGATCTCGTTTTTAACATTTTTTCTTCAGAAACCCCAACCGCCGTACATGTACGACCTAAAAATATCGCTAGATGGTGCATTGATCTATCATAATATGCAATATCATCGAGGTACGACGTCGGAGTTCCACGAGAGGGTGCAAAGTCTGAGCAGTTGTGAGCAGCCAAGATGGCGGCGCCAATAGTAAAATGCATTCGCTTCTCCGCGGAGGAAGTTGTTGAGTATTTTTCGGATTCGGATAGTGAAAAAGATTGGTATTTATCACTCAATAAAACAATACCATCGATTCTAGAATCTATAAAAGAACAATATACAACAAGTTTCGTGAGTACAACTTATATATACTCTTCAACAAAAGAAACTGTGCATGGTAAAAATTGCTGTATCTTTTCAAGAAGGTGGAAAATAAACACCAAATTCACAGACAATATTCTCTGACATTGTTAGAAAAAGGTTCTGCACTCAAAACCTGCTCATGGCATAGTGCAGGACTTAGGCATGCCTGGATGTTGATTTCACAATAGGGGTCCTACAGGTTGTTATGTAACAGAATTCCATAAAGTTCAGGTCTCGTTAGCAAGCCGTATAAAAGGACTACCCAAAAGTCAATATTCTCTTTCATGCGCGTGTCATTGGCTCCATGAGGCGAAGATGCACAGCAGTGATTGATGCACAAGGGGGACACACTCGATACTGACTTTGTGACTTCAATATTGGCAAGTCAGTTTTCAGCAACCTCTGAGAACACGAAGAACACATTTTGTACATTTTAAGTTCGGTTAACCATTTGAAAGATTTCATGGACTTTCATTAACAGTTTATTCCAGCGAGTTATCTGCCATGGCTGAAAAAATACAGCAATTTTTATCATGCACAGTTTCTTTTGTTGGAGAGTATATTTATTTTGTACAGAATTTCAAAGAATTACAAAAGACGCGAAAAGTCTGGCACTTTAGGGTTAAATGTTGAAAAAACGCTGGCACTGAAAGAGTTTAACAGGCTGCTTAGCAATAACTATCAGTCATTTCCACACGTTTCATGAAAAGTCATGTGTGTTGGGCATTACCAAGGTTATGTGCACCCACAAATTTCATTCTGGAAGTACACGTGTGTCCCATGCGTAATGCTTTTTGCATCAACCAATTACCCATGCATATCACCAATTTTGCTGATTTGTCACTTTGATATCTATTAATGGAAGAAAATAATGGCCCTGCTGGAAAATACTAATAACATTGCCACTTCTCAAAAGGTATGGTGCACACTGGTTTAAAATCTGTAGAGATATGGTTATTTCAAGAAATTTGAATTAATATTTCATGGTATTTTGAAACACCCCACTGCGACAAGCATAATGACCTAATGGAAATTCCATGTCCCTCAACAACCATCAAAATCTCAACAACCATGGGAAAAATTGGGGGTCAAAAAAGTGATCAAGACACAATGCTTTAAGTACTACGAGAGCTAGTATACTTTCTGCACTTGGTTCCCAACTCACCTGGTACTGAACAGTCTCTTGCATTGCGCCAAGATGGACAGGTATATGGGGCGCGTTGGCAACCAGACCACCATCATAACCGAACATTGCACACGAAAAGTCAAGCCGCTCCTATAAAAAAAAGGAAACTAAGTATCAACATCCAAGTGTCTCTTACAAATATGACAATGGGGTTATTCATGTTTTAAAAAATATGAATGTAATTATTATTAATTATTATTAAAACAGCCAATATTGAGATACATGTATCTTTTACATGCCGCCTGTCAGATTTTGCTGAAACTTTGTTTTAAAATACTTTTATTAAAAAGGTACCAATCGAAGGAATCCCAAGTTTTAGCTCAATATCTTTAACGTTTTTGCGGAGCACTCTTTTGACGTCTGGGTATCACATTGTTTTTTTGACAAACATGAATTGCATAATATTTTTGAAGGGAGCTTCAAATTTGCAAAATTTGCCCATATTTCAAGATTTTTCAGTCACAATCGTCACTATCAATATAGCTCTTATGTCATTTGTCATAATTTTCTCATTACCATTCTGAAATTTGGCAGTCAATCGGTATATTTTCAAGGACATCAATGTTTTGTAAACTAATTTATAATTTTTGCTTTCACATCCAAATTGGAACATGGCAAATTTCCTGTTTCTTCTCATGGATAGTAATTTCGGGGTTAAAGAAAAATCCATTTTCTGTAAAAATCTGGACAGGTTCCTTTAATTCACATAGCAAAATATTTAAAAACTGTCTTTTGCACACGGTATACACCATGTACACAGTACCTTGATGTTGGTGGATATTGCAGTTCTCTGCAGGACTCTCCCCATCTGCTCCGCTGTGCTCATGAACCGATGTGAAAATATGGATAACTGGATAGTGTCCAGCTCCGTGCCGATAGGTTTGAGTTTACCACTGCCAACCTGAAAATAATGCATAGTTCCGACTCATATTACATGTACTTCAGCCCTTCAAGAATGCTATACAGTGAAACTTTAAAGTAGCCAGCCTCGGAACCGTTAAAAAAAATGGCCACTATAAACAGACGGCCCCTTTATAAAGGTAGCATTACATGTACATGTATGTACACTACCAGAGATGCCTATGAATCCCCAAAAAGTTAAGCCATATTTTAGCTGCTGTCTGTGATGCTACGTATTGATCACGTTCACAGACACCATCTTCGTAGGAAAAATTGCTACTGCGTATTAAACGCCATCAAGTACGCGCACGCACATGCTGTATGTTGCAAACACGCGCGCATGTTGCTCAAAATTTGTTCGAAATACGGCACAGCCAATGCGCGTCACAAAAAAATACGCTCAAAATTCTGATTTGGCGATTTGTAGGAAGTGACGTCATTTGAACGTGATCAATAGTACATGTGGTTTGGGAGATTCCTCTCTGGAGTTGATAAAAAACGAGTTAGGAAGCGGAATTAATTCCCAAACGATTCCAGGTCATACCGGTACTCGGCGATTCCAAATGTTAATGGATGACATGATGACGGGTTCTCCCCAGGGCGTGGGCTCCGGGAAAATTGTTGACTTTACAAGGTTTCTAGTGCATTTTAGAGCTATTCTGGGGTCTTGAAGGGCTTGTTATGGATTATTTAGGATTGTTTTTGTGCAGAGGAAATATTTGCAAAAAAAAAAAAAAAAGGATTTTTAATACCTGCACAGTAACACTCTTGAGAAGCTCATCAGAATTTTTTTTTTTTAAAAGACTAGGCCTAATAAAGTGCCGGTGAGTGCAGATTTTATTAAAAAACTCTACATTTTTGAGTGAGAAAATTGAAATATTTTGTGAAGAAATACTTCCTAAAAATGTTTCAGTCTGCCTCATATTTTGCACACAAGGTCTGAAGCCATGATCAACTAAGTACTCAATTATTTCCCATACCGCGCCCATTCATGTGGCCTAGGCCTCAGTCTTCCGGCCAGGTTCCCAGTCCATCCTCCGCGCGCTGCATGTAGAGAGTGGCAGGCTTGACACGGCCGGTCATCATGGTCATTGCCGGTAGCCAGTGACCGTTCCACTAATTTCTACAATACATTTTTACACTTTATCCATGAGAGTTGACGATATTTTCCATAAAAATGACGATCAAGCAAAACACGGTCGCTGCTATGCACAAAAAACGATCAGGAAAATTATGATTGACAGCCTAGTTGATCTGCATGCAGTGCACATGTACACAACCAAGTTTTGCAAGAAAGCGATCGTGTTGTAAAACGCATGCTGATTGACCGATAAAAATAATATGACATGTTGCTAGTGATACTTACATGTAATTCTTGCCAATGACGTTTAAGTTAACAAAATGGTGATCGGCATGATGAGTTGGCTTCATACTGTGTTTACACGCATTGCTCTTCGCAAGTGTTTTGTACAGAGAACGCATTGGAACAACTTATACAAGGCTAGCTACAGTACCATCATGCACGCACATGAACTAGCGGTTTTATGGCCGGCCGTGCGAATCAGAGAAATGATCGGAGTATTTTTTTCATCACTTCTCTACGTGGTTCTTTTTTCACAAAAGAAAATTCACATATGGTAATTTTATTGTATTCTTTAGCTTACCGGTAGTTAAATGAGGTTAAAAGTGTAGAATCGTATTCTCGGCTCAATTTCATAAATGCTACCCCCAAATCGTGTATGTTGGCATCTTTGCACTACTCACAATAAGATGGGGATAATTGTACGCAAATATTTTATTGAGGCTATGCATTCTACTTGAATCTTGTCAGAGGAAAAGGTGAAAACAGTCATTAAAAAAAATCGAGTAGTGTATGGACCAAGGACGAGTGACCACTATAAACAGATGGTCTCTTTAACAAGGTGGCATGAGGCAAAACAAAAGAAAAAGATGTTTTGGTTCGCGCGCGTTAATCCTTTTTTCCCCCTGCGGCAGCTAAAACAGTGCCCTCTATTGCCGCACCGCCTCATATTTTCTAGACTGATCGCCTGCCTAATCCTGTAGACTACGTAAGGAGTGGGAACAAGTCTATGTATTTTCCCGGGCAGCACGACCGCGTACTCAGGGCAAGGGGCCGTTCATAAAGTACGTACATGTACGCACGGAGGGGGGTTGACATTGCGTACACCATGCATACAGGGGGAGAGGAGGGTTCAAGCCAATGCGTATGCAAACCGAAAATTTGCATTTACTAAATCGGGAAAGGATGGACAAGTTAACCATGGCTTCCGACCTTATGTAGAAAACATATTAGACAGGTCACACATTTTACTCACACATCTCACATATTTCTCACTCCATAATTTAGGTTTGTCCATTAAATCTGCAGTTTCTGATGCTTGATGTCATTTTATGTATATAAAAAAAATATCGTACTAGTAGTATATAGCACTATATACATGTACATGTAGTACTGAACCATTTACCAATGCATACCGGTACCAATGCTGAGGTATATACATGTATGTATGGATGCATATGCGTATGCGTATTGGGGTAGGGGAAGGTGAGGGAGTTGGAGCCACTGCGTATGCCATGCGTACAGGGGGGAAGGGAGGGTCTAAAAAGTCGGCATTTCATACGTACGTACATGTACTTTATGGACGGCCCCCGATAGATTCGGACGATGCTGATATCGAATGAGAATGAATGATAGTGAGTATGAAGTTGCAGCTGCAACAATGGCGGCTAGTTCTCACGCAACACAACAGCGTTTGCCTTCTCAACTGGCCACCAGGACCACATACCTGCCAACTTTGCCGAGTAAAAAATCGGACTGTAGTGAAACTTGCAACAGTCAAGTTGGAACAACGGTCGAGTTGGTAAAACGGTCCAGTTGACATAGTACTGCACCCATTTTCATGTACACAACACATGCGGCGCGGGCGGGGAGTCAGGTAAAGTCGACCGTTTACCAACTCGCCTCAAATACCACTTCGCCTAGCCCAGGTTGGGTGTCGTTGTCTTCACTGCATTACGACCATCCGCTATGTAGTACATGTATGCGGTAATTATAAGGAGTCCAACCTGGGCTACACTTCGCCCAAGCGGCATCACGCGTGGATTCGACTTGGTTCAAAGACGCTTTCGTGGTGCGCGATCCGATTCATCATTCGTGCAGCACGCACACACGGAATATTATGTGATTCATTATGACAGCGCTAAAAACGTCTTGAACTGGAAAGTACTGATGTTGTAGCAATATGCCTGGTCGCCGTGCACGGCCGCTGCATGCTGTACGCACAGCCAGTGTGGCAGAAACCCGATACCATCGGAAGTGTGCTTCGCAGTTGGGTTGTTTCTGGTACACCAGTACGGTCGGTGGATAAGTGCTAGACTCAGTCGGCGTCGGCCACGCGCAATGCATGGTGAATAGACCGTATATTTTGTGTGCATGCGGTTCTGTGTACATGCGGTGCAATACAAAATTACGGTATTCTTGCTATTTTTTTTTTCTCTCATGTTTTCAAAAATTGTACTGTTCAGATTTTCAACACTTTTAAAACTGAAAAATCTGAACAAATACGATTAAATCGGACTAGTTGCAATTGGAAGGTATTTGACCAGTTGGCTTAAGTTTTGACTGGCCTGTTGGCGTTTCAAGTGGCCCGGTTTAAATTTCAATTCTGGTTGTTCATTTTACACATGATGATGATTTTTCATTACATTTTCACCTTCTGGGAATCAATAAGCTGCAATCTTACAACTCAAATCCACTGTGACCATGGTAACTTTTTTTCATAGACCAGGCCGCTCCCAGTCATGTGGCCGAGGCCCAAGCTCTTCCCGGCACGGGAACAGCAGTGTACGATCTGGCAGGATCGACATCGCTAACTGACACGGCCAGTATCCGTTCCACTTTTTTAAAAACCACTGCACGGCCGCGCCGCGCAGTGAATGGACGGGGCAGGGGCAGGGACTGCGGGCAGGGCGGTGCCCGGGGCCGTGCCGCCTGCCAGCGAGAGCAGCCGGTCAACTAGGCGAAGCGGATGCCCAGTTCATGCAAAAAAAAAACGTGTTGCCGCATCAATTCTGGAACTTCGAACTAACCAGAACCAGAATACTTTTTTTTGGCATAATGAGCTTTGACTGTAGTTATAGTTTAATTTATGTCAAATATCATACATGTATATTGTGGGGGGCGGGGGGAAATCAGGAAATACTTACCTTAATTTTGACACCACCATGTTCAGTAATCCTGGCCACACAGTTGGGTTCAATGACAATCGTGCTGTTTTTCTCTATCAAGATGGCGGGTCCCTCGATGGTATGGTCACATGATAGATCATCAAGGAGATAGAGTCTGGTGTCATGATACTCCGAGTCAAAGTAGCACTTTGTGACCTATAATCCAGCAAGATAGAACAAGCACAGACGAGTGTACAAAAGTGTTTGCACAAGTAGGACTAATAATCATTGCAGCCAATTTCACAAAACCTTAGTGCAGTTCCGTCTCTGTCGCTACATAGCTTTCGTTGACAAGAAAATGGAATCCAACACCCGTATTAGAAGCATGAATGTTCGATCATCAGCTACCTCAAATGCAAACGGTTTGGCAGTTCCATCAGTAACACCACCAAACATGTACTCAACTTATCCGACTACGAGTTGTCTGATACAGAGGAATTTGTACTTTCACATGGATTTCATTTTGGCATTCCTACATCTTAAGTCAAGCGCGAAGAGAGTTTTGCCGAATTTGAATTGCTCTACACCTAACTATACGACAGCACTTGCTTGATCCCCCCCCCCCCCCCCGAGTGCTCTAAACAATACAGCGAACAGCAGTTCACTGTACTGGCCAAAGCACGCAGTACCATGCATCTGCACATGCTCGAGGCTACTTGAGTCTTTCCATGGTAAACAGTAAAGGGGGCATTTTGGAAACACAGACCATATTTTCCAGAAAATATCTTTGTCTCGTCTCAAAATAAAAGAAATAAGTTTCAGTTGTTCTGAAGCGATAACTTAGGCCCAAAAAGGGTTGCAAATAGTGTGACAACATGCTTTTCTAAAAACCCTGTGTACAAATTTCCAATATGCGCTCGTAACTGGGACGGCCTAAAATGTAACAAGTGTCCGTCCCGGTTACAAGTGTATATTGGAAATTTGTACACAGGGTTTTTAGAAAGGCATGTTGTCACACTATTTGTAACTCTTTTGGGCCCAAGTTCTCTTGGTATTTCCTCGAAAATATGGTGTGTGTTGCCAAAATGCCCCCTTTACTGTAGTGAGACCCACATTCACTTCACAAAACCCGTGTTGTGTCGTCAGAAAGAATTTGCACACACGCTCCAGGTAACCTTACTGCGCATGCACAGTAGCGTGCTCCCTGCTGTAGTCGAGCTGACCAATTAGCGCTCAGCATTCTGAACACAACATTCCCGCCTTTAGCCTTATAAATGCTATGATCAGTTGATTAAAATAGTCGATGTACGCGCACTTGCAACTACTGGCAACTGGAAAAATCCCAGTTGCCACGAGTTGCTCATGTTCTAACTTTCTGGCAACTAGTTGTATTCAGTTGCGGTCAGTTCTGTCGATGTACGCGTACTTGCAACTAGTTGCTGTCAGTTAATTGCACGAATGTATCTTATCATGTAGGCGCACATCGACAGCAACTGCAAGCAACAGTTGATTCTAGTTGCAAGGTCAATGTACTCTGCGCTATACGCACACATCAACAACAACTGATCAGTTGTGTTGCTTCCAGTTGCAATCTCGATGTACGGTAGGCTTTAGACTCATTTTGAAATTAGCTTGAACAAATACAACTTGGCTTGGGACTTGGAAGCCATTTGACTTGACTTGACTTGGGACTCGAGGGCAGTTTGACTTGACTTGGGACTCGAGCGGAGAGAGACTTGTTATATTTTTGATTGCATCAGAAAGCTTGAACATCGAAAGTAGTAAAAATTGCTGTTTTAAAATTGCTGTACAAACTTCTTTCTATGTTTGTGTGAACTGACCAGTTGTATCTTAGGTTTCTGGTTGCTGGGTTTCAGGTGTCGATCTGCCGTTACGTCAGTCTTCCCAATTCCTCTCACTCGGATGTCATCAATTATTATTGGCCGGCCAGGAATCGTGAAGCCAAACTCTCTTTTATATCTACATGCACAAAAATACAAACATTTGCAAATTAGAATATTGTGCTGCAATTCATGCAATTCATGCATTTCGCAGTACATGTAGGTGCAACCACACAATTTTCGCCTTGGAAAAACAAATGTACAGGCATGCAGTGATACATTTGGCTATGCTGTGCACATAAAAATATTATTCTAAACATGATTTGGCAAACTTTATTTTTCCCTACAGAGCAAAATATCGTGATGTTATATTAAAGGAGCGTGACCAGAGTTTCTGGAAAATAGTTTCCGATGTAACTTACCAATATTATCAAGTAACTCCCATACACACCTCCCATGTCCCAAAAACCCGAAAACATTTGCAATTTCCAGTAAAAAATTGAACAAAACTATCGAGTATGCTTTCAGCGGATAAACGTTGATACTGGAAAATTAGTTTACAAATAATCGGTGGATTTTTGACGATATCCTCGGAAATATGCGGCCTAGAAGCGCGGGAGTTTCAGTTTCGTAATCAGAAAAATATAACGGATGTTATGATATAAAAATCTCATGACCCATAAGGTAAGTCCCGGGGAGTTATGGGTAAAAAAAAGTGATCTGGTCACACTCCTTTAAGAGAATAAAAGTCTGTTTTGCCGGTCTTAAACTGTACATTTCAGACAGGTTGGGAACATGGATGGAGGCTGGTACTGCGCACACGCAAAGTTAAGACGTGCTTAATTATTCACGAAGAGTGTCCAATAACGAATAAAGCGCGAGTAAAATGGCCTTTTTTCATAGGTAATAATCACGTACAGTTAGATTTGTCATAAATTATTCATACTTTTTCACAAACTCTTTCATTACTGAATGTTTCCTTTTGTAAGAAAAAAAAAGACATTTCGAAGGATTTTTACATGCAGGGCCACACATCAATAGAAATGACTCCGACCATGATGACTCGGACTCAAAGATGGCGACTGTGACTCACGAGTCACATATTAAAAAATATATATATATATATATTCGCACGATTAATGCGGGATTCTGGGTGGAAAAACAGTATGGCGCGTGTACACTGGCCCATCAGGCCGGCAAGGAGAGCATGAGCCTGTCTTCGTTTTACATACATGTATTGTGTGAACGAAACTATGGAGTGCCAAAGTGTGCCGTATGTTGCCAAGGTAACTGGCTCCAAACATCATGGCTATAGCCTCTCAGATACAACCCATTGCAAAAGCACAGGTACACAGTTCAGTGATTTTTTTGTGTAGAGCCATTGCCTATAGGCAACAAACAAAGGGGTGATGACATAATCACTTCGGCAGTCTACAGCAAATTTAGTTTCATTAATTAGGCGAACAATCGCCTCGTGACTCGGACTCGAAGCTAATGACTCGAGACTCGGACCTACTGACTCAAGACTTGGACTCGATATTGGTGACTCGATTACAACACTGGTACATGCACAGTGCATTCAATCATACATGACACGCACGTATACGCATCTGCTTTGCTGCGATTGGGATTGGGGCTCTGTGCTGTACAGTATCAGAAATGCACGATATCTGCAAAAGCTTCATTGTATATAATACTGATATATACCGAACAACAAAACAAACAGATTTTTATCAGAATCAAGTTCAACCAAAATTTCTTTGGAATAAGAATAAATATTCACACAACAGCTTTTACTGTATAAATTAGAGCTGCTAGTATGTGTACTAATAATTTTCTTTTCAATCTAAAAAAGTAAATTGTTTGTGTGCAAATATACTCTCCAACAAAAGAAACTGTGCATGGTAAAAATTGCTGTATTTTTTCAAGAAGGTTGAAAATAAACACCAAATTCACAGACAATATTCTCTGACATTGTTAGAAAAATGCTATGCACTCAAAACCTGCTCATGGCATAGTGCAGGACTTAGGCATGCCTTGGTGTTGATTTCACAATAGGGGTCCTACAGGTTGTTATGTAACAGAATTCCATAAGGTTCAGGTCTCGTTAGCAAGCCGTATAAAAGGACTACCCAAAAGTCAATATTCTCTTTCATGCGCGTGTCATTGTCTCCATGAGGCGAAGATGCACAGCAGTGATTAATGCACAAGGGGGACACACTCGATACTGACTTTGTGACTTCAATATTGGCAAGTCAGTTTTCAGCAACCTCTGAGAACACGAAGAACACATTTTGTACATTTCAAGTTCGGTTAACCATTTGAAAGATTTTATGGACTTTCATTAACCGTTTATTCCAGCGAGTTATCTGCCATGGCTGAAAAAATACAGCAATTTGTATCGTGCACAGTTTCTTTTGTTGGAGAGTATATTTTGTTTCCTGGTACATGTACATGTGTGTTACCTTGTGTTGAATGCGGTCTCGAAGTCACCATGCTTGCAAGATGTTTTACTGGCTGGAAACTCACCAGATGAACTCATGAGGGCACAGTCCGTACGATCATAGCGAAGATGGAGGTAGGGCTCAGTTTCAATCTGTGACCTGGAAAAGTACAAAAACACTCATTTTGTTACAGTATGACTTGACACAGTCCTTATAATAAAAATACAAAATTTATAAAGCGCCCTATTCATTAAAAAATAAACGCTCTAAGGCGCTTGACAACCAATGAATTTAAAACAATTTATCTAATATTGACACATCAACTACATTATGTAAGCCCCCTATACACAAGAAAGATATTCCATTAAACTTCACAAAAAGATCAATTAAAAATATTGTATTCTGTTAAATTGAAAAATATTAAATATTCTATAGAGCACCAGTGTGAGCCAGAGCCCAAAGAAAATCCAGGAACGGCTCACACTCTGGTGCTCTATACCAGTGCTAAAAACCTCAACAAAGAAATTCTTTCTTAAAAAGATACATCTTAAAGGCCCTGTAGATGATCTGTTTTTGAGCGATTCTGCGAATAAAACCATTATAAATCAAAAGAAAGACATCAACAAACTCATCCGAAGAAATTTCGAATGTACCACGTTTAAAAGTAACATGAAAATCCATATGCGTTTTCCTGATCTTGGCGGGGTGTTTCAAATATTCGTTCTCAGTTGATCGGGTACTATGTGGCTTGCGTCATGCACTCTGTGGCGCACATCATATACTGCGTGTGCGCGCGATCCATAAAAATGCATCGCGTTGGAACACGCACACGCAGTACACAGCGCCCATGCATTTTGGACCGCGTAGATGCGAACTAAAAATAAGTAAATCGTTTGAAAACATTCTAAATAATTTCATCTTTACGGATTATTTTCTGGTAAAATTATATCATTTTGAGAGGAAACCTTTCATTGGTTAGTTGCTATTAATTCAATCTTTACTTTCAGAACTTTTCCCCTGTAAACTCGTCGATTACTTTTTGGGGTCATTGCAAATGATTATTAAGTTCTTTCAGATGTGCAGGCAATGAATTCCAAAAGGAAGCAGCAAAAAGTTGTAACAACACGATAACATCAAAAGGCGATTTCACTGGACAGCCTGGACGACCAAATGGGTTTTTTGTTTTCTGTAGAGGAGCTGACATCCATGGTTTGTCTTCACAAACGTACCGGTTTTGGGCGGGCAACGTGTGTGTGCCGTGGGGCTAAATGTCACATTGTCCGGTAGACTGTCCACGGTGGAATTCGCTTTGGTTCCTCAGACTTTGTCAAAGTTTTATGTTTTATTTTTCAGAGTTATGTTTAACTTTGTTTCATAACCTTTTTTCAACTTCTCATAAATATTTTGAAAAAAAAATCAGAGCTGAATTTGATGCAGTACTGCAGTTATAAACTTCAGGAATAAACTGTATCACACGGCCATACAGCTGGAAATAAAACTATGTGATTTATCATGTGACCTCAATTTTTTGAAAAATGCTAAAAAATGGCCAAGTTTTATGGTTTCTTTTCACGTTCTCTTCGGTCTATTTCAGAAAGACTTTCATAATCATGTATGGGTCTATTTCGAGCCATAAAATAAAGTGAATATTTTTAAAATAAGTGCGCAGCTGCGCTCACACATTTTTCAAAAGCCACATTCAGTTGTTAATTTCTTACAAAAAGTACCATCTTGGAACAAACCTGCGTCCTTTTCGTTACCGTTGCTATCGACACTTTCAGTAAGGTTTTTCTTGTCAACTCATAAAGTAAAATTTGTTGTTATTGCAATTGATATAATGGCATTTGAACACTTGAGTGCATACATGTAGAAGTGTAAATAGATTGTTCTCCTACATGTCCTAACTGCAGGTTTGTGACACAGTTATCCACACAGATATACCATTAAAAGCTAAATAAGAAACGACTGTGTTTAATAGTACGTGCACCGTAGCCGCTTTGAGTCGGTTTGGAACGCGTGCGCTCATAGCGCGATTCGAACATAACACGCGAGATCGTCACAAACATTCAGAAAGTGCGCATGCACAAGGTTTTTCAAGTGATTCAATAGGAAAGTGACCAAAACCATGCAAAAGAAGTGCCCAAAACCAGGCAAAAGAAGTGCCCAAAACCATGCAAAACAAGTGCCCAAAACCAGGCAAAAGAAGTGCCCAAAACCAGGCAAAAGAAGTGCCCAAAACCAGGCAAAACAAGTGCCCAAAACCAGGCAAAAGAAGTGCCCAAAACCAGGCAAAACAAGTGCCCAAAACCAGGCAAAAGAAGTGCCCAAAACCATGCAAAAGAAGTGCCCAAAACCATGCAAAACAAGTGCCCAAAACCAGGCAAAAGAAGTGCCCAAAACCATGCAAAAGAAGTGCCCAAAACCATGCAAAACAAGTGCCCAAAACCAGGCAAAAGAAGTGACCAAAACCATGCAAAAGAAGTGCCCAAAACCATGCAAAACAAGTGCCCAAAACCAGGCAAAAGAAGTGCCCAAAACCAGGCAAAAGAAGTGCCCAAAACCAGGCAAAACAAGTGCCCAAAACCAGGCAAAAGAAGTGCCCAAAACCATGCAAAAGAAGTGCCCAAAACCATGCAAAACAAGTGCCCAAAACCAGGCAAAACAAGTGCCCAAAACCATGCAAAAGAAGTGACCAAAACCAGGCAAAAGAAGTGACCAAAACCATGCAAAAGAAGTGCCCAAAACCATGCAAAACAAGTGCCCAAAACCAGGCAAAAGAAGTGCCCAAAACCATGCAAAAGAAGTGCCCAAAACCATGCAAAAGAAGTGCCCAAAACCATGCAAAACAAGTGCCCAAAACCAGGCAAAAGAAGTGCCCAAAACCATGCAAAACAAGTGCCCAAAACCAGGCAAAACAAGTGCCCAAAACCATGCAAAAGAAGTGACCAAAACCAGGCAAAAGAAGTGACCAAAACCATGCAAAACAAGTGCCCAAAACCAGGCAAAAGAAGTGCCCAAAACCAGGCAAAAGAAGTGCCCAAAACCAGGCAAAAGAAGTGCCCAAAACCAGGCAAAAGAAGTGCCCAAAACCAGGCAAAAGAAGTGCCCAAAACCAGGCAAAAGAAGTGCCCAAAACCAGGCAAAAGAAGTGCCCAAAACCAGGCAAAAGAAGTGCCCAAAACCATGCAAAAGAAGTGACCAAAACCATGCAAAAGAAGTGCCCAAAACCATGCAAAACAAGTGCCCAAAACCAGGCAAAAGAAGTGCCCAAAACCAGGCAAAAGAAGTGCCCAAAACCATGCAAAACAAGTGCCCAAAACCAGGCAAAAGAAGTGCCCAAAACCAGGCAAAAGAAGTGCCCAAAACCAGGCAAAAGAAGTGCCCAAAACCAGGCAAAAGAAGTGCCCAAAACCAGGCAAAAGAAGTGCCCAAAACCATGCAAAAGAAGTGACCAAAACCATGCAAAAGAAGTGACCAAAACCATGCAAAAGAAGTGCCCAAAACCATGCAAAACAAGTGCCCAAAACCAGGCAAAAGAAGTGCCCAAAACCAGGCAAAAGAAGTGCCCAAAACCATGCAAAACAAGTGCCCAAAACCAGGCAAAAGAAGTGCCCAAAACCAGGCAAAAGAAGTGCCCAAAACCAGGCAAAAGAAGTGCCCAAAACCAGGCAAAAGAAGTGCCCAAAACCAGGCAAAAGAAGTGCCCAAAACCAGGCAAAAGAAGGTGCCTAAAACTATGCTACTGAGAAGGCGCGGTTATGCGCGTCCAGGCTGTTTTCCTTCTAGTTTTTAATGGAGTTCTGTTGTTTTGTAAATTAAAAGTTTAACCCCTTCGCGACGGGGAACTGCATATATACAGTTTAAGTGAGTGTCTTGGGGGCTGTTTTTATAGAATTAGCCCATGGGTTAGTACCGGGTACTACACCAGGGCAGAGCTGGTCTCTCAACTTGTTGGCTTGGGCTCAAGGAAATGTTTCGTTTTTTACTTGTGACTTGACTCTGAAGAAAATGACTTGTGACCGGACTTGGGAAATAAAATTGATTGACGATTTGAAATAAAAGCTAGTGATCAAGTCTCCAGCCCTTGAGACATACCAGGTACATAGCCAAAACTGCAAGTGCAGTCTCCCATGCCAGGAGAATAAATGGTTAGCCGCTGCGAAGGGGTTAAGTAGCATGCAAGTCTTTCCTTTCATAAAGTGGATTGTTGTCATTTTGCCTCGAAATTAGAATCACACCCAAACATTTTCTCCTAGTTGTGTCCTGCAGTGGTTTTAGATGTCCATGATTGGAAAATGATTGGAAAGAAAAACTTACAACACCGTTTTTGAAGCCAAAATGTTGTCCAACGTACAAATTGAACGGCTGGTTCTGTCGGTGCCGTGATAATATGTCTCGACGTGAAATCTCGCGAGAAGGCGCTTTCCTACGTGAAAATAAATAAAACAGTTGGGCCTGCCCAATATCAAGCCTTATCGTTAATCGGGCACAAATACATTTACACGTACGCAGTCCTTTCCGTGCCGCTAGCGCTGTACGCACTGAGGAAATGACTTGGCTGCTCTTTCCGACGGCTGTTTCATTACTTAACACTTAATGTCAACCATGTCCACCTACTAAAATGTAGACATGGTTGAGCGGAAAGAGCAGCCAAGTAATTTCCTCAGTGCGTACAGCGCTAGCGGCACGGAAAGGACTGCGTACGTGTAAATGTATTTGTGCCCGATTAACGATAAGGCTTGATATTGGGCAGGCCCAACTGTAATTTATTTTCACGTAGGAAAGCGCCTTCTCGCGAGATTTCACGTCGAGACATATTATCACGGCACCGACAGAACCAGCCGTTCAATTTGTACGTTGGACAACATTGGCTTCAAAAACGGTGTTGTAAGTATTTCTTTCCAATCATTTTCCAATCATGGACATCTAAAACCACTGCAGGACACAACTAGGAGGACATTTTGGGGTGTGATTCTAATTTTGAGGCAAAATGACAACAATCCACTTTATGAAAGGGGTACCTTCTGTCCCTACGGGAAATCCCGTAGGATTCTGTCTACATGCAAATGTAACGTCCATAATGGTGGAACTGCCCACGCGGCACGGCGTTTCCATTTACCAGAATTTGAATCTGTTCCTTACCTCGTGAATCCCTGAAGCTGTAACTCATCGACACACTGCCTTGTCAGCTCATCAATCCTGGCATCAATGTGGGAGAAAGAGCTAGGTTGATACTGCATTGCACACGGCTCTTGAGCTTCATGGACTACGTCAGCTAGAGCCATGCCGTAAGCCGACAGAATACCGGAATATCTGCGAGTTGGAAAAGGCTTTAATGTAGTGGTGCATTCAACAGCACAATACGTACGCCAGTATAAGCCATTCTGGCATAACAAAAACCATACATGTAGGATGCACGGTATAGACTGTGTACATACAAGTCTCGCGGCAGGTCAGAATTATGGATACCAGTCAGGGAATGGCAATAGGGGATTACCGGGTACGTTGGGACGATGTTCTTAGATACTAATTTTACTTTTAATCCAAA
Organism: Henricia sp. BOLD:AAB3569; assembly: GCA_037783545.1. Taxonomy (NCBI): domain Eukaryota; kingdom Metazoa; phylum Echinodermata; class Asteroidea; order Spinulosida; family Echinasteridae; genus Henricia; species Henricia sp. BOLD:AAB3569. Next base: position 101,274 of record JBBELK010000365.1, on the reverse strand, counting down.
TCTTTAAAATGCACACAAAGTTTGTAGACATTCATAATTCGTAACTGTTTTCAACTTATCTACGTACATTTTGTAAATACAACGAAAAATGAGGAAAAATACTAGAAATCCAAAATGTTAGTACGCGTTTATCCCGCATAGGAAGCTCGATATCAGTGCCGAGCAAATGCATAGCAGATAGAGACTCGTGTATGACGTTACAAGACCACAAAAGCCTGTGATGTATCCGTCGCGCTATCGCATTCGTGCGCTTGCGAAACCTATCTAATGAACCTACAATCCTGGCCCCTCTTTTTAAAAAATTTAAATCAGATAAAAACAAGAAGTATATCTTAAAATTGGATGATCTGTTGATTCCAGTAGGTAATTTCATTCAAATCTTTGTTCAATGTATAAGGAAAAAATACCCCAAAGTTTAAGGCACGAGGGTTTATGTGACGTACATTCTTCTAATTTCTTTCCTGAAGGTCATCCAGACTTGGCAAACGCCTTGCCCCTAAAAACCCTACAGGCCTCACGAGCCCGGTCTCCATAACCCGAAGATGACGCCGCTTACACCAAGAGATGAATAACAACCAGTTTGACGGCGTTTGATGTTTCCCAAATAGCTGTTTTTTTCTAGAGGCATTAAGAATCGTCTTGAGCTTATGGTCCTCGCAAATCAACAGAAACTGGAGGGCAAAACCGACTTGGCCGCGTTTATCGTCAACAGGGGAGAAAAGGTTGTGCGGCAGGCAATACGGGTACTTATTCCCTTTTCACATTCCTTCAAGATGTATTGTCTATGGGATTTTGGGTGTGGCACCTCGAAAAAAAAAACAATTTATCGATATTTTTTCCAGAAACACAAATGTTACTCGCTTTCAAAATGGGACATCAACGGAAAAAAAATTACCAACGTTTAGTTATCAAACAACTACTATGGTTTATTGGCGATCCACCAACGCATATCACAATTTTGTTTTGTCGTCAAACTAAAATCTGTACTATGTTTATAGATCATAAAAAGCAAATCCCGCGTGTCCGTGCACGGTAAGTTACAGTGTACCTCATTTCTTTTTGGGTGTTGTCCACGGTACTTTTTCTATTTGTAATTTTGCAAGATGGCTGGGAGATGGAAACGGCCGAGGAGACTTTGCGACGTTCCTAGATGAGTAGGCTTGATCTGTTGCACCAAGCGTCGCTCAGTGATAGCATGTGTAGAGGCGATTGGATGTCGTGCGCCGATGAAATCCTCAGAAACAACAGGGTTGGAAAAAACGTGTTCGCCGAAGACTGCAGGGAACTTTTAGACCATGGCCGTGGAAAGTACAGAAACATCATGTTCTTTCGTGGAAGAGTGGTCGACGAACGTGAAACCGAGATGATGGCCGCAAGATGGCAGCTCTTCCATTTCTTTTATCAAATACCAGAACAGGAGCAGATAACGTTACTTCATGCCCGCATTGCTTTGCGACTCTGATCCTGGGCAATTGCATGGACATATTATTTAATCAAGTCGCATCATCACAAGTTTACATTTTTGTGTGTTATTTTATTTATTTCGTCATAGCAAATACATACCCAGAAACACAAAGAAATATCCAAAATACTGTAAGCAGTGTAGCCAAATACAGTTCGTTTTTTTGTTTGCATTTTAAAAGCAGAGGCTCGTCAATGCGCGCGATAGGCCAAATTTGTACCACGTGGCACTAATTTGGTCTAACACCGCCACCTGCCCCCCTATCCGTAGTGGATTTCTGCAAATGTTCTTACTGATAGCCCCAGACATACTACAAAGAATCTTACAGAATGACGTGGGTTCTATAGACCGTATCGAATAGCCGCCATTTCGTGGGGCAGTTTCTTTGTTCCTTGAGGACATGCATGGTTGCACATATTATGGTTGCACATATTGTGCTTCCATTGTTGAACGGTAACAAAAGTAACAAAAGGTGGCCCACGAAATGGCGGCTATTCGATGCAGTCTATAGGCGGTTGTCATCAAACCAAAAATGACAATCTGTTCATTGCATTTGTTTCCCCTGTAAAGTGTTGATTGCACTATTGGGACTATTTCATGCATTATTCTCTCAATCCCCTCAGTACTTCAGTCTCTTGCCACCATAGTCTCTTGAGTCCATAGATTATATTGTCTTATCTGCTGTTCCCAAGGGAATTAAGCATATGGTTCCAATAACGCAAGCTTAAAAGTACTCGTAATTTTCGCAGGTGATGTGATGTTTGATTGCATCCTTTTTCAATTTGTTCCCAACAAGTTTGAAAATGTTTTCGATGGGATTCAGGTCCGGGCTCCTGGGAGGAATGGGTAGCAGTTCTGCATTGACTTTTGTCATTGCGTCCCGGGCAGCCTTGCAGTTTTGACTGGGATCACCGTCTTGGAGGGAAAAGCCGACTTACTTATTGTTTGTCTGCTCGTGATATCATGGCCTTAAACGTCGGGTGACGAAATCGGCAAAATACGCTCCGTTTATCGTTTTGTAAGGTTCACACCTTCTCCATGCGTTATTGCCACCATCAACTTGAGGATACTTTTTCTGGTCCCAACTTTTTGGCCGTTTGCTGTACAGTGCTGGTTGAGACCTTCACTTCGTCTTCACCATATCCACGCACCCGGGCTGGATCCATTGGATTAGTTTTATGGACAAATGAGGTGGCATCCAAGTAGAATGCGATGCGAGTTGTCCACAAATTCCGTGGGTATTCCCGGTGCATTTTCTTGGCGAATTGCACTCTCTTCCGCAAATTCAAATCTGTCTTAAAGGGTCTGTGACATGCTAAACAACTTTGTGCCTAAGCTTTGCTTCATAATGACGGGTTACTTGTTCAGCAAGACATACTATTGTTCGTTTGGATGTGAAATCAATAAAAGGTGGCCTTTTTCAACTTTGAAGATTTCACTTCAATAAGTCACAGACAGAGGGCGCTGTTTTGAGTGCATCACATAAGGAAGACAGAAGGGAAAAGTTAAGAAAAAACATAAGACTTCAAGTTGGACTTGTGGCAAATTGCTGCAGATTCTACCCCCAGTTTTGTCATGGCTTACAGCAGGCAACATGTAAAACAAACTCAAACAGCCATGGATTACAAAGTTTCAGGAAAATTGAGAAAAAAGTGGAATCTTTTGTGCACAGTTGAATGTGATTTTCCTGTGTTTGCCTCTTGTGACATATAGTGACCTTGGTCATGAATATGCATATTTGCATTAGCATAAAAACTAAAAACCTTTGTTTTAACCCCCAAAGCAAGCTCCAAATAGGATTTTTATGACTTTAACTGAGTAGAGTGGTTTTAAAGCATAGATTTCATTGATAAAAATCCTAAATAAGGGGCCCTTTAAGTCCCTTCTAACAGACTTGTCTGTATTTAAACCCCAGGCGATTCATGGTGCATCTGATGGTCCTGTCTGAGACATTCCTCATTCAGCTTTTAGTCTTGCCAAAGTAAAGGACCCCTCTGATCTGTCTGTCGAAGTTTCTGCAAAGTTCTTAGCAAAATGCGCTCCTGGCGGCTGGACAAAAGTCTTTTGGGTCCGCCTCTGCCACGGCGAGAAAAGTCGAGGTCTCCGTCATTTGCACAAATGCGCTGAACCGAACTTTGGGATACTTTGCGATTTCTCTCTGGGATTTGCCGCTGTTTCGCAAGTAACGAATGTATGAACGGTTTTCGGGAGATATGAAACGACGAAAGACTATCTTGTTTCGAAATGTATCATTTTTGAATGCACCAACCAGAGAATGTACATGTATGTTACTTTAATCCGTTGTCCCTATTACGGGAAAACAAAGATCGTTATTCTGGTTTAGTCACTGTACTGCCAATAAACATACCCCTTGTAATTTCGACAAACCCAACTGGACACAACATACCCCCTGCCATACAGCCGCACTCTGTCCACATCTGCACTGTCTATAATGTACATGTATCACGAAAATGTACATTCAGACAATCCTTGCCAAAATGGTTGGGCCGCCTCCCTCGCTCCCCCACTCAATGTTGTCAGCCCGCGCTGGAGCACAGACCGCGCAAAAAACAAAACATTGAGCGGGGGGCACAGCGAGTTTTGGACAGGATTGTAGATTAACACTTAGAAAAAGGAGCTCTATATATAGAGAGTTTACTTATTTTGTGTCCAACATTCAAATATGTGGTAATCTCTTTAAAGGAATAGATAAATTAACAAAGAAATCGGTATCAGCTTGTGTAGCACTTATATAAGGAAACTTCATACATGTAAAGTGGTTATATTTGGTACAGAGGATTACAGACCTGTGAATGAAGACAGTCGACATGCCAAGGGATCTTGCAATGGCACATGCATGCTGACCCCCTGCACCCCCAAAACAGGCAAGCACATGGCGGGAGGTATCATGACCTTTGGCCTAGGGGCAGGGAAGACAAACAAAATCATGTTTTTTTAAAGACCGATTACATGACCGGAAAATGGGAACAACAGCATCACATAATGCATACATGTACATGTAGTTCCGAGATTGCTTAATTAACCCTGCCAACTTAGTTACTGTTGCTACACCTCACAAGCCATCACAAAAATGGCAACACACAACGAACGAAGCAATGAGGACTGGCGCTTGTCCAAATGAAAAGCAAAGATTCATTGGAAAAAACTTTAAAAGGTATTTGTTTTAGGGTCAACAGTTATCTTAGCACTTGAGTAAAGGGACCAGTAATACAGGGTTGTCATATTAATACTCGATTTCTTACCTTTGAACAACGAATCTGAAACCAAAATTTACTCGAAGCCACTGCGTGCAAGCAGTACGGCTGAGTACCGTCTACAAGCATGTGTTTAAATTGTTTGTAAGCATATGCACTATGACATGGGTCTGTCCACAGTAATGGGGTACATTTCTGTAACATTCAAGATCTTAGGTCCCAGTTTACTTCAAATGTCTTAATTTTATCTTTAAATTATCAAGCTAAACTGAAGAAATAACTTTTTCACCAAGGAGTAAGAAAAATAGTCCTACAACATACATTTGTGAAAACCCCGTGCACAAATTTTCCTAGTACGCATGTAACAAAGACGGAAAAAAATGTCACAAAATTGTCTGTCCACGTTACATACGCAATAGGAAAATTTGTACAAAAGCTTTTCAAAAATGTATGTTGTGGCTGCAATTTCTTACCTTTTTAGGCAAAAGTTAACTCCTGAGAACAAGGACATTTCTTTAATTCTGAGATAAACTAAAGACATCTGAAAGGAAATATTTACATATTTTTCAAATGTACCCCATTACTGTGGACAGACCCAAATACATGTATGTGGGCGCTGTCTGTGTAGCTCTGTTGTGGTTGGTTATAAATGGTCACACAAGTTCAGCTTGATTGACAGCTCGGAATTAACTATATGTATGCATTTAATAAAGAATAAATGTTGATAAACTGTCTTGCAGAAATTTTAGCCACATCGATGCAGTATTACTTTGGGAAAACTAGTACTTCAAAACACAAGAAATAAAAGCTCATCAGAACGTGGGGCAGCCAATGCAGCGTGAGAGTGTGCTGTCAAGCATGTAATGTGTATGTACATCTCTCGCAAAGCTTGTGCTATTTACATCAGAGACTCTACACTAAATTGTTAAACAAACTGGACATCAAATATTAAAGGGCCCCTGAAATGGTGTTTTTATCAATGAAATCTGTGCTATGGAACTAGTCCATTAATTTACAATCATGTACTTGGAAGTTGTTTGGGGGGTTAAAATCAGGGTTGATGTCACATTAGGAAAACACAGGAAAATCTCTTTCAACTGTGCACAAATGTTTCCACAATTTTCTCCAACTTGCTGAAACTGTTGTAACCCATGACAGTTTATTAGGTTTGTTTTACATGTTACCTGTTGCAAACCATGAACAAAATAAGGCTGGAAACTGCAGCATTTTTCCACAATTTTCTCCAACTTGCTGAAACTTTTGTAACCCATGACAGTTTAGGTTTGTTTTACATGTTACCTGTTGCAAACCATGAAAAAAATAAGGCTGGAAACTGCAGCATTTTTCCACAATTCCAGTTTGAAGTCTTATGTTTTTTCTCTGCTTTTCTGATGTGTGTTCTAAAGTGACATGCCCCAAACAGCGCCCTCTTTCTGTGAGTTTATGTTAAGAAATTTTCAAAGTTGAAAAATGAACAGTAGTATTGTCTTTCTACGCAAGTAATCCTTCATATGCAGCAAAAACTGTGCATAAAGCTATTGAGCATTTCAGGGGCCCTTTACCGGTAAGTAAAAGTATACATAGACATTTACTATACATACGGCTCAGTACACTTGAGCCTGCTTAAAGGAAGGTACAACACTTAGCTAGTTGCCTAACTCTAGCTGTATGCTTCATGTACATGTAAGTCACCATCTTTTGCAGTTCGGCGCTCGGACTTGAGAGGGCGTGAGTCAGGACAACAGATTTTTACATACTTCACGACGTATGGGAGTCGGGAAACAAGGCATCAATCTTAACGTCATCCATGCAATCGTTGCATGGTTGACGTCATCATCCCTTTCAAAATTTCAAATATGGCACGTACAGCACATAGTTGCAGAGTTTATCATCAAAATTAACTGAGTTGCCGATGTTAAAAACAAGAATCTCTGATTATCACGAAGGTTTATGCACTGGGCAATGCATTGGTAATATTTTGATTAAATTCATAGATAACTTCATACAAGTGTTGTCCCTTCTTTGAGAGGGTGAGAGTCAGGACAACAGATGTTGTCTCTTCCTTTAAGAATACCCGAAAGTGGTCTGCTCAGTTTAGAGAGTGAGCACAACAAGCTGTCTCCAACAACAATCTCAGGGCATTTCCACTGAGTTAGCGACCACGCTAATCCACCTGGAATTGATTAATGCACTAGCTTAAAGACCAGGGGTTCATTTCACAAAAGTAGGACTTAGTGGAAAAGGTCTTAGCAATAGGAGTTGACTGTGCTTAAGTCCTATAATAAGACTTAAGAACCCCTAAGATGGATCTTAGGATGTTTGTGAAATGAACCCCTGTAGAGCACATGATTGGGTAACAGGAACAACAACATTACCTAACTAAAGAATAATGTTGATACAACTGCCTTGTAGAAATTTTAGCCACAGTGATGCAGTGAGCAGGCTTTAGGGCTACAGTGTTTAGGTTAACTTTTGCTTACCCTGGCCGGCTTGGACTGTTTTGTCCTAGTTCACTCCTGTCTATTTTTCTCTGCATTATTTAGTATTCATCGTAAATTGCGCTTTCTAATGTAACTTTTGTTTATTGTTCACAGCATGTAATTTGTGTGTGCTTGTTTTTTGTATGTATTGGCCGAATAAATAATAAAAATACATGTCTTAAAAATAAATTAAGCTCTTTCTATAAAGTAATTTTTTGAATGTACATGTATGTCCACTCCAAAGTATTAATTATTTTATTAAATGAAATTGTTGTTGTATTCGTGAAGCATGGAAATAAATGAATGAATGAATGAATGAATGTACATGTACTTCAGAAAACCATAAAATCCATGAATGTTTTTGTGTTGTCAACTCGTGATGTAAAATTTAGGGTATTACTGCAAATGTTGTACATGTACATGTACATGTAATAGGGATTTAATCATGTAGTTTACAAAATTTACAAAAGTTATCATAATAGGCAACATTTCTTTGAAAATTGAATAACTAAGTCCTAGGCCTACAGCTGGCATACCTGAGTTAGCGCCCTGATTGGTCGGCACATTGTCTCATTGGCAACATTAATAAATCCCATAGCAACCTCCTCCATGCTCATGGGATCTCTTTTGGTTCCCTCTGGCTGACTGGCCAAGAACTCATTCACCTTGCAAATTTAGGAAACAAATCATTTGTTTTCATATACAGTTGTGTTAAAACTGGTGTGCTTAAACTTGCGTTGTCACCATTTTTGTAACAGTCTTTACTAAAGTCGTGATTTTGTGGAATTCCTCACGTGCATGCAGTACTTAAAACATAGCTTGCACACCTTGCAATGGTTCGGGTAGTCCTGTTTACCATTTTGGGTGATGATGGTAGTGGTGTACATGTACATGTATGTAAACTTCTGACTTCAACTGTATCAATCTTTAATGATGATTTATACATGTGGGACTGATCATTGCTCATTTTCACAGTGATGTTTTTTGGGGTCAATGTGTGAACCTTGTCTGGCCATATTTGTTCTGTTTAAAGGGCCCCTTATTTAGGATTTTTATCAATGAAAACTATGCTTTAAAACCACTCTACTCAGTTAAAGTCATAAAAATCCTATTTGGAGCTTGCTTTGGGGGTTAAAACAAAGGTTTTTAGTTTTTATGCTAATGCAAATATGCATATTCATGACCAAGGTCACGATGTCACAAGAGGCAAACACAGGAAAATCACATTCAACTGTGCACAAAATATTCCACCTTTTTCTCAATTTTCCTGAAACTTTTGTAATGCATGGCTGTTTGAGTTTGTTTTACATGTTGCCTGCTGTAAGCCATGACAAAACTGGGGGTAGAAACTGCAGCAATTTGCCCCAAGTCCAACTTGAAGTCTTATGTTTTTTCTTAACTTTTTCCTTCTGTCTTCCTTATGTGATGCACTCAAAACAGCGCCCTCCGTCTGTGATTTATTGCAATGCAATTGAAAAGTTGAAAAAGGCCACCTTTTATTGATTTTACATCCAAACGAACAATAGTATGTCTTGCTGAACAAGTAACCCGTCATTATGAAGCAAAGCTTAGGCACAAAGTTGTTTAGCATGTCACAGGCCCTTTAAAGGCCATAGCATTGTGACAAGTCAAGCTGTCCGCACCATACCTCTTGAGTCAGTTTCATAAACGCATCTACTGACACTTCCAAGTCCAGCGGCTGATCCTCTGTCTTGCCAAAGATACTAGGGAAGAACTCTGGCCTCAGACGACCCAGGACAAGGTTGGCATCCGTCACACATAGGGATCCACCTTTTGTGTGTAAATGAAAAGAGGCCGGTCATACAAGGGTCATAACATTTTCACAAGAAAACACAACCAAACTTAAACTGCTTTGTTAAAGCACTAGTTAAGAACTCATATGATTATTATTACTTTTGTTCTGGTACTGGAACCAAGGATTTCTCAAAAGTGTCCGTTGCTCTGTCGCTCGCAAGCGTGAGGAAACCCATGAGGAGAAGACGATAAATTAGAAACAGCCAGAGACACCATGGAATCCCCTTGATCTTCACGAAAGAATGCTCTGGGATCTTTAAAGTGTGTTACCTAACACACTGGACCAAAGGGTTTACATCCCTTCCGAAGAATGGAGCGAGTGTGTTTAAGTGCCTTGCTCAAGGGTACAAGTACCCCAGCCAGGTATCGAACCTGCACATGAAATTTTTGTTGGTAACCTCATTTTGTCAAGTTTTTCATGCTTAAGCAGCTCTAAGAAATTGGCCCCTGGTAACGGGCCTGTTAACTGAATCGGAATTGTGATCTTAGAACAAACACCGTGTTAACAAGATGTGTTAGTGTTACATATCGTATTAGTTCAGTAGTTCCTGTTACAGATGATCGTGTCAGCGTAGCAGATCTGGTAACAAAATCTGCCCACAACTGACACAAACTTTCGGACCGCGGACCACACAGACCACAACTCCGTGCTGTTAGTGTTGAATGTCGTGCAGCGAACCACAAATTGCAGTGAGTGAAGTCGCAATTATTTGTATGTTACACGTACGCGTTAGTGTAATAAATCTGTTAACAGATCTGTTAATTAACTCAGCATCTCGGGAAATCGTATTAGTGTTAGTGTAAAGATCTGTTGACTCGACGTCTCTGGAAATGTCAAGGCAGTAGGGTTCTGCACGACTTTCAACACTAACATAGAATTGTGACCTCCGGTCCGTGTTACACAAGGTTAAACACTAAGTGAATGAAATTTTCAAAATCTTCATGGAGCCAAAACAATTTCTCGATTAGGGGTAGAATGCAAGACCCAACATATTTGAAAGTTGCGTTGAAAACAAACTCAATTTATTTAGAATCACACAAGTTTTAAAATAATCAAAATTAACACTATCCACTTTGTTTAGATTAACTTAACAGATCTGTTAAACTAACACGATCTGTAACAGGGGTTGTTGAACTAACATGAGATGTAACACTAACATCGTAAACTCCCTCCCCACAGAAGTGTGGGAAGGGTCCTACTAGCGAATACTTACCCGTAGAGCCACTACCTGTGCATATTTCCCTAGAGGGCGCAAATCATCCGCTAATGCTTTGTACAATACTCACCGTGCCCCGCGCGCCCGCCATGACACTCTCCCCTTTTCTCTAAGCGGCGAGATAAAAGGAGAATGCCTCGAGCTCCCGAGTTGGGAGGAGGACGGGATGCTCTACGGGTAAGTATTCGCTAGTAGACCCTTCCCACACTTCTGTGGGGAGGGAGTCTACAGCGCTCATCTTACCCGTAGAGCCACTACCCGTGCAGACTAGCACCGATGCAGGGGGTGCGTGCGAGATGTTGTTGAAGCTGAAGTAGACCAGAATCAAAGTGAGTTAAGGAGAGGCACCATGCGTTCTAGCAAAAACAAGAAAAAAAGAACGGATGTGTGCGGTTAAGGGTAAGCTGAATAAATTAACGTAAGCTTACCCAAAGAGGAAACCCACCTTCTGTCTAGAGGGGTTGCTGAATGCAGGGTGGAGCAGCCGTCTGAGATGAGGTCCTTGCTGACAGCAACGCTGATCTGCCGGTGCGGCCCTCAGATTGGAGGACGTCCCGGAGGTAGCAGGATGTGAAAGTGTTGGATGACTTCCAGCACGCAGCCTGCATAACGTCAGGAAGCGGAACTCCCTTGAAGAAGGCCCACGAGGTCGAAACGGCTCTGACATCATGCGCTCTGACTCGGGAGTTCTGCTCTGAAGCCGTCGGCCAGTTTAGTTCGGTGGACCGAATGGCTGTAACAATCCAGCGAGCGATAGTTTCTCGTGAAGCTGGACGATGAGGAGGAGTCGACGTGATGAATAATAATAATAATAATAATAAACCAACATTTATATAGCGCATTACAGATCAATGATCCCCCAATGCGCTTCACAGTAAAACACTTTTTAAAAGACGAATAGACTGATGCCGAACAGACCAGCTGCCGACCATTACATTTAGTAAAAAAACACCTACTAAAAATACGTCCAAATTACACAATATCACAAGACAAAATCGCCATCACATCCGCGAAAACGAAAGAGAAGAGACTCGTCGTAGCACCTCTGACTAGCTCGGTCCTATTGAGGTATCATTTGAGGGCTCGGACTGGGCACCACTTTCTATCTTCTAGAACAGACAAGTAAGATTTAATGTCTGGGACGAAGATGTCAGGAGGAGAGAAGGATTCCGATTGGTTCTTCGTTAGGAAGGAGGTCCGGGGAACCAGACGAACTCCATGGGGCTCCCAGCGAATATGGCCGGGTTCGATGGACAAGGCCTGAAGTTCGCTTCGGCGTCGAGAGGTCGCGACCGCTAGGAGGAAGGCGAACTTAATCGAAAGGTTGAGCAAGGACGTCTGTCCCAAGGGTTCAAACGGGGGACGCGAAAGGCTCTCAAGAACAAGTGGAAGGTCCCAGGAGGGGAGTAACTCACGAGTGGAAGGCTTCTCAATGAACATCCCGCGGAGGATATGACCCAAGGCGTAATTATTAGAGATAGAAGAGCCGTCGGGGAATCCCGCGTGGATGGCGCCAATGGCTGATCGGTAGTTCTTGATGGTGGCTACCTTGAGGCCAGAATTAAATAAGTAGACCAGAAAATCGCCAATGTCTGTCAGAGAAGAATGGGTCGGATTAACAGCTTTCCGTCGGCACCATTTATAGAAATGTCAAAGTCGGCTGTTGTAGACCTTCCTGGTGGACGATCGACGACTGTGTGCCGCGAACGAGGCAGCTTCTGACGAAAGACCTGCTGCGCGGAAGGACTGTTTGACAATACCCAGCACGTCAGGTGAAGATCCTTGGGGGCTGGGTGGAGAATGTTCGAGCCCGGTTGGAACAGGATGTCCGGTCGATGAGGAAGAACTATCGGGTTGTGGATCAACAGGTTGACCAGACGCGAGAACCAGGCTTGCCGAAGCCAGAACGGGCCCACGAGGAGAACCTTGCAGGGTTCCTGTTCTAACTTCGAGAGAACCCGAGGAATTAAGGATATCGGGGGGAACGCGTAGGCGAACATTGCTGACCACGGAATCGACAGGGCATCGACTTGCCACGCTCGAGGGTAGGGATGCCTGGAGCAAAAAACTGGGAGATGGTTGTTGGCTCCTGACGCAAACAGATCTATGTGTGGACGGTCGACTGTCAAGAAGATCTGTTCGACCACACTGGGTTGCAGAGTCCACTCTGTTGGCCGGATCCTTCCCCTGGAGAGGGCATCGGCTATCGAGTTGTCCGCGCCTGGTACATGGGAAGCCGTCAGTGTGATGTTGAGATCCAGGCACCAGTGAAAAATGTCCCACGCGAGCAGGCAGAGCCGAGGAGATCGGGTGCCCCCCTCACGGTTGATGTAGGCCACGACTGTGGAGTTGTCCGACTTGACAAGGACAGCACGGTCCCGAATGAGACAGCTGAAGTGTCGGAGAGCGTTAAAGACTGCCAACATCTCGAGAACATTGATATGGAGACTCTGTTGACTTGGGTCCCACTTCCCCGCCGCCTGGCGCGGGTAAAGTGTGGCCACACTGGCGGGAAGCGTCGGTGAAAATAGTCTTCGACGGCCGAGGGCTGGGAAAGGGCTTCCCGCAGGCTATATGGCGAGGCTCCGTCCACCACTGGAGGATTGTCTGAAGAGAAGGAGGGATAGAGACCGAGCGGTGGGCGGAGTGAATCTTCGGACGGAAGTTGGCAAGGAGATGGAGCTGGAGTGGACGCATGTCCACCAAACTTGCTATCAACCCCAGCAGTTTCAGCCACGCTACTGCAGGGGCCGAGTCTCTCTCGCGCGGATGCACTGCTGGAGATTGTAAATGCGAGGAGCTGAAGGAAAGGCAATGCTCCTCTTGAGGACAGCTCCCAGAAACGTCAGCGACTGAGAGGGAATTAGCCGCGATTTCCTTTCGTTGACCAGGAAGCCAAGTTGAGTGGTCATGGACAACGTCTCCTGCAATGCCCGACTGGCTTCGGCCTTTGAGCGGCCTACAATGAGCCAGTCGTCCAAGTACATGAATATCGTGATGTTGTTTCTGTGAAGGGCCAGGGACGCAGCCACTGATTTCACGATCCTCGTGAACACGCGAGGGGAAGTTGACAGGCCGAAGGGAAGTGCGGTGAATTCGTAAGCAGTCCCCTTGTAGTGGAACCGCAGGAATCTGCGATGGCTGGGGAGAATGGGTACATGGAGATACGCGTCCTTCAGGTCGATCGAAGTAGCCCATGCAGGGACCGGAATCGAGTCGAGAATTGTCCAAAGGGAGTCCATGCGAAAACACTTTGGGCGGATAAACCTGTTCAGGGCTTTCAGGTTGAGAATAGGCCGCCACTCTCCCGAGTCTCTTTTGGGAGTCAGGAAGAAGGTCGACTGAAAACCGGACGGATCTCCGGTTGGGACTACGCGGATAGCGTTCTTGGAGAGGAGAGACCCGATTTCCGATTCTAGAGCCAGACGTTTGGATGGATCGGTAGGAACATGGGTCTGGCGAATGAAGGTGTCCGGCGGAGGGGGGCTCGAAAATTCCAGAGAGTAATCGTGTCGAATTGTCTGGAGCACCCAGGACCCTATGAAGGCTTGAAGGCGGCCGCCCACGGGTCCGGTTATAGGAGGCCGCTGGAGCTGTACGGAGTCATTGGCGCCAGCCCCGGGTGAACCGGGAGGCCGGAGGCTTGTAATGTCGGCCACCCAGCTTAGAGGACCGGTCTTGGCGCTGGCTTGAAGTGCGTGTCGTCGCTCGGGATGACGAGGTAAAGGGACGACCCCGAAAGGAGCAGCCCCGGGAGACTCCCGGATGGCCGGTCGACGACAGGCGAGCTTTAGGTTTATAGGATTTCGCCTGGGCTGGGGCGGGCTTCGCTGACTTTCGAAGATTAATCTTGTCTGTAGCTTCGATGCATTTCGCCTCAGCTTCCATAGCTTCCTGGAATTTACCGGTGAAGAGATCCGGGCCAAAAAGGGGAAGCGACTCTAGGCGTTTCCTGGCACCCTCGGACGGGAGGAAGAGGACGTCCAGAATGTTACCTCGACGAGAAGAGGTTGATAGCGTGGAAATGCGAGCGAACTGCTCCAGGGCCACGCGGAGGGAGTCGTCCAGGCAGCGAAAAGCTGCGGCCGGAGAGCATGGTGGCGGGAATAGATGTATCTTCATCGCAGCCGCGGACAAGATATTCGGACAGGAGAAGCATGAACGACGTGACTCGGATGCCCAGCCTGGAGGCCCAGTCGGCCTTCTTAAGAGTGGTCTCCAGGTTGTTTCTGGCGGAGTCGGCCAAAAGATTGCGGGACGTTCCCGAAGCCAAACCATCTGCGGCCAGTTGGTCAGGGACGAGAGGAACCGCCAGAAAATCCTCAAATTCCTTCTGGGAGAAACGAAAATAACTGTTTACCCGTTTATCGAAGGCGATCCATTTCTTGCGAGAAGCGACGTTTTGTATGTGCTTGATGCAAAACTGGTCTAGCGGAAGCACTGGGAAGGGAGCGGTGCGGCTGGCCGGCTCACCCAAAGCCGTACGCTGCTTGAAGGACTGATGGGGAGCAGGGTCCGGCTCCGGTACAGTTGTATCTGGAAGGTTCAGAACCCGGATCATGTCCCTCTGAACTAGACGAAATTGGGTTTCTAGAGGGGATAGATTCAGTGTGTCCAAGGCGTTATCACCCTCATCATAGGAATCTTGGTCTGGGAGGAACCCACCAGAGAGGACCGTGCATGTGTGGCGGGGGTCCGGAACGCACGGCGACGATCCTCAAGTTCGGCGTCTGAGCCGGAGAAAAATGACGACGGACGAACAGAAATGGCCGGTGGAGACGAAGGAGCGCGTCCCGCGGCCTGGGCCGGAGGAGGCTGGTCAGCGCGAGTAGATGGGGCGACACTGGGGGCGATCTGACTGATGCTCGGAGCGTGTCAACCGACCGAGGCTGCCAAACTGGCCCGAGAAGGGGGCGAGTTGCCGCGAGGGGAATCCTGCCACTGACATCGCTGAAAAGGCCTGACATCGCTGAAAAGGCCTGAAATGCTTGGATCAAGGTAGCTGGAGAAAAAGTGTTCGAGCGTTCACGGCGTTTGGCTCGGCGATGGGAATGAGATTCCGATCCCGAGGATGTATAGTGTCTCTTGCGGCGGGATTTACCTTTCTTCGTCCGGAGGCTGGACCGATCTTCGGAAGAGGAATCGGGAGCGGACGGAGGAGCTGGAACACCGGAGCATGGAAAAAAGTGGAAGGCAGGCTCGAGGGTCCCGGGGCGGTCAATGGCCTTTGCAGCGATCCCACCGGTAGACCCAGAATGGGCGGACCGGTGGGCGTAGGTTCGGCCCGTGGAGCAAAGTAAGGCGGGAGGCCAAAAGCAAAAGACGTCCCATAGGCTAACTCCGACGGGCCAGGCACCCCACGGGTACCTGAGGCGCTAAGAACAGAGCTCGAAACCGGAACTGGTTCTGCGGCCTGGTGAAGATCCTCGGCGTGCATGGAGCGGTAAGCATATCCAGGGAGCCAAGAAGGCAAAGGCGCGGGGGGCGTGCCCCGCTTGCCCTTGAAAGAAAGGTTTTCCTCGGTGGTCACGACGGAGGGGCTCGGGTGTCCGGGAGCAGAGCTCGACGCCGGAGGTAGCCCGAGAGCCCGGGAGGGCAAAAATGCAGGGGAGGTGCCCTGCTTGCCCTTGGCCTGAGGGGTAGACTTCCGATGATGACCCTTACCGGTAGGCCGTTTTCCCTCGTTGTTTAGGCCAACGTAGTCGTCGGGTCCTAGACGACGGGGTGAAATTTGCAGGCGGGGGGAGGTGACCCCAGCAAATTCACGGCCGGAGGTAGGCTCACGGGAGGGGGGTGCCACCCGACCTAAAGCCTCCGACAAAGACGGCGGTCCGGTGGAGCGTCAGGTCGCGGGAACCGCAATGTCCTTGGTAGATTTCTTCCTCGCAGGTTTGTCCATAGTGAAGTGCACGAAGGCAATCCCGGAGAAGAAACCGTTGAAAATCCACTGAAGAACTAACGATGAAGACGAACTCTACACAAGAAGAGTGAAGTACAAAACTCGTAGCGGACGAAGGATGGCGACAGAAAAAACACGTCCGTTCACCATCGCGCGCTAAGAGAAAAGGGGAGAGTGTCATGGCGGGCGCGCGGGGCATGGTGGGTATTGTACAAAGCATTAGCGGATGATTTGCGCCCTCTAGGGAAATATGCACAGGTAGTGGCTCTACGGGTAAGATGAGCGCTGTAGACACCGTGTTAAAACAGTGTTTGTTCCGAGGTCACAATTTTGAATCTATTAACAGATCTGTTACACTAACATGTAACACACAAATTGTAAGCTGTCTGCTCGGTGGTAAAAGTCAAGGAAACGTCCAAACAAAGCCAACAGTAGTATACTTTGATCTACTTTCTGGTTCAGCAGTGCTGACACCTACATTTACATGCTACTTTGAGATTTCCCGAGATGCCAAATTAACAAATCTGTAACACCATATTAACACGGTGTTTATCTGGATGCTTAGTTAGGAGTCCAAAGCTAACAGATCTCTTACACTAACACGTAACACATGCACAATTGTGACCTCACCCATTGACTTCGCAAAATTTCTTAAAGCATGAACACAGTTTTTCATTGTTTGTTTTTCAATATAGGATACTGAGCCGAGGTTTAAATACACAGGTTGGGTTTTATCATGCACATCATTAATCACACATGGGGAAGCTATGTTTTTAACAGTTTTCCAATCCTGTAATCTGTCTTTAAGTCGCAAGACAATTGTGTGACCAACCTTTACGGTAGCAGGCAGGTCCTGGGTGTGCCCCGGCTGACTCGGGTCCAACCACAAAGAGACCAGCTCGAAAGAAGAGTCGTGATCCGCCGCCTGCTGCCACAGTGTTGATGTCCAACTGTTGGGCCAATATTTCAAACAATTTAGACTCAAATCTTTTGTAATGGATGTGACCCGTCTTGGCAAAATAAGTATTGCCCCTCACCTCTTTAGGATATATTGGATTAAACCACTTGTCTCAAAGATATCCGTACAACCATCTTACGGAGACGTCACTCCCACTTTGGTCATGTCCGGACGACACGCCAACCTGTGTCGCCCTCAAGCTGAGCATCGATGTGCAAGGGAGACCTCATCCTGACGCTGCCTGGAGGAGACCCGCAGGGCCGACCACGCAATTTTGGAGGATTCATCAAGAGTGTTACGGCATGAGTGGCTGCTTACCACTCTTTACAGTGCAAATATAATGTGGTTTGCATGGGGGACAGGGACGACACATTTCGTGGCCACTATAATACATGTTTGACTGTACTCGTGAAATCTAAGACGTCATACCTGTGGGGCTTGTATGGCGACGCCTGCAGTGGTTGTCTCAAAGACATGTTCATACTCCCCTGCATAGCGACTCACATCAGTAGATGTTCCTGCAAAAACAGTTGCATTTAATTGGTTGTCGTGACTGGAGCTCACTTTGACAATGAAAACAGTTATTTTATCTTCTCAAAAATTAATAATTTAAAATCTAAAGAAGATAAATTAAGCCCTGCAAAAGGGTAGCAGGCGGTCTGACCATGGAGGAAGTGAAAAGCTTGGTCTGCTCGGGCGAGTTCCCTTTACACGGAAAATCTCTGTTGTATAATATTTTA
Organism: Henricia sp. BOLD:AAB3569; assembly: GCA_037783545.1. NCBI lineage: Eukaryota > Metazoa > Echinodermata > Asteroidea > Spinulosida > Echinasteridae > Henricia > Henricia sp. BOLD:AAB3569. The sequence goes on along the minus strand of JBBELK010000365.1, from coordinate 83,488 downwards.
CAATTCTTCCTCCATGGTCTGACAACATATACCTTTCTAAAATCTCCCTGTACAAGACAGACCAAGATGTCTCACAAGTTTAAGTCTCCTGACGTTATATAGAAAAGGAGTTCAGACCATGGTCTGACCATGTAGTCAGACCATCCAAAATAAATTTTAAAAAAAACGTTGGAAATTTCTTTTTTATCACCTATATTTCAGTTATTATATCATGTTGCATATCAATGGAAAACTAGGTCATTCATTGCCTTTCAGAATGACACCACATTTGTAAGTCACTTTTTTTCAGGGTCCAGCAACTCTGTTAAGAATGTAGGTCTTGCCAACATGTGTTCAACAGAACAATTAAATCACTATCACTAACAGGGAATAGGATGGGGTAAAACAACCGCCGACTAATTTGATGCTGACGGGTGTAGCCTAGGCAGAGCTCAAGTCCTGTTCTGTATTGTTGCAAGGATGACTCAAGGGCAGTTTTAGTATGTGCACGCTAAAATATCGTTGCATAGCTGACGAGGTGACGAATATGCAGCTTTAAAGCCACTGCACATTCGTCACTTCGTCAGCTGTGCAACGATATATATATATACCGACTAATTTTCCCTCCAGCCTCGGTTTGAAATTATTAATTTGTATTTTGATGGGGAAACAGCAAAATGGCTGTACCATGATAAAGATCTATTTTCTTTTTCCCTGACTAACAGGAAACAAAGTTTTGTTTTTCTTTTCTTTTCTTTTTAAAAATGTTTCCTTACCTCCCATATCAAATCCAATGACGGGTAAATCATCCGATTCTTTTTTGTAAGTTGTGACGGCGTAGCCTACCACACCACCAGCTGGCCCGGATAAAATGGCACGGGAACCAATGAACCTGGTTACATAACCAATATGATGAGACTTGACAATTATTTTTATCCAAGTTGTTCCATGTTTGAATGATATCAACTTAAAATGACAGTCTGAAGATCTATTTGTGTCTGAAAAAAGAAAGATGCAAAATAAACTGCTCCAAACGCAGTTGATATTTAACGGTTAAAGCTGGGTGGAAATCTCCCTTCACTTTCATGGTTTTCAATAGTCTTGGCCCAAGACTACTCCAGTCGATATTGGTTTGTGTACGCGTTGGCCATATAGTGCGCCCTCTTGCAGCACTAACGGACCAGTCTTTGCTCACTAGAGTAGTCTTGGGAATTTCTCCCGGAAGTTTTAACTTTTTCTTTGTTTTTGACTAGGCTTTCCTAGGGAACCAATCAGCGAGTGACCCAAATACAGCAGAGCGTGGGAATGCAGCGAGCGACCCAAATACAGCGCGTCGACCGCAGAGCGTGACCCAAATACACCGCGTGCACGCGCTTCAAATGGTTTGAAAAATATAAGGCGGCTTACAAGAATCATCGAACATGACCGTTTTATCGTTGCTAATATTTTCGGTGGCATAAGTTTCTTGGCAAATGTTTGCGAATATATTTACAAACATGTTTGCAAAGGCGTATGACATCGCAAAATACATTTGTTTATGAAGATAATTGCGACATTGCAAATATTTGCAAAGATATCTGTGGTATGCCATGTCCCTTGTGTGCCATCATAAAACCCTCTGCAGCTATTTACATAAAACGGTACCGCCCCCAATGCTGAACTTCCGGGAGAAATTCCCAAGACTACTCTAGTGAGCAAAGGGCTGGCCAGTTTAGTGCTGCAAGAGGGCCCACTACTGGGAATAGCCAACGCGTACACAAACCAATATCGACTAGAGTAGTCTTGGGCCAAGACTAGGTTTTCAACAGTATTCCTTTCTTTATATATAGTCCTTTATGTACTAAGAATTTTTTATTTTTTTTCAGAATTTCATCCTGGAAAAGTCAGAAAATTTCAGTCTTTTTCCGAGACTCTTTTCACACAAAACTGAAAATGAAAGGCCATGTCAATCAACTCGTGCTATGTGTGTGACATCATAGCGAGGAGACACAAAGAGCTGCTTAACTGACTGTGGTCGTGTACATGTACAAAATGCACCTAGCTCCTCACAGCAAACATATTGTTTAAGTACATGTATGCACAGAACCGCGGATTTTCCACAGAGCTGGCATTTTATTGATATCAAAGATGAATAAAACTGAGAAAAACTTTTAAAACTTGTTTAGAAAAATAACGACTGGTGGTTTATGCTATGCGGAAAGCATGCATCTTTTTTTGCAAAATAGTGACTGTCTCCTCGCTCTGACGTAGCGGGGTCAATGCATATCATTATGACGTCATCACCCTGTTTTTCATTTTGGCCTGTTGCCGGTTGATGAACATGGTCTTTCTCTCTAATATAAAGTCAGCAAGAAAGATGCAACTTTATCAAGTAACATTCGTTTCATAAAATAACTTTCTTCCTCTCCAAGCATGCCAAGTAGCTTCAAGCTGTGGATACACGCGCAAAATCTGTTCCACATATGCCATTTTTGAAACGCTTGGTGTTTTACAGTCGGGCTCGGTATTTCGAACTCCATGTCTTCTTTTGTGTGTCGTTTACCTTCGTGGATTCTGATCAAGCCCCTCTAATAAGCGAGTTTGGAGTTTTTATTTTGCTTACAGTGCAACATTTTGCATTAAACCTATAGTTGAGAGTAACAAGACACTTAAAATAAATTGAGGGTGCGAATACAAATACATGTACACGTACACTACTCACAATAAGTTAGGGATATACTGTGTTTACACTCGAACCGGCAAAGGTGGATACAGACCCAGCATTTGTATTGCAACTGCAAAACTAAACATTTTCCGCGTTTACACTACACCTCAAATCGGCTTCAACTCGCCTTCAGAAACTGCAAAAATCACATCTACAGTAAACTCTCGTTATAACACCCCCTGATATAAAGCTCCTCTCGATATAAAGAGCTCCTTCTTCTAAGTCCCAGCCATTATTCCCTGCATTGTGTATGCACTGGTTACAGCGCTTTCTGGATATAAAGCTACCGTAACATTCTTTCGGTCAATTGAAGAGCGCTATAATGAGAGTTTACTGTAATTATTAAACTGCAGTGCATGTGTGAGCTGTTAGGTGTTATGACACTAGTGCCAGATTGGTCAATTGTATCTACCGGTACTACATAGTGGGCACTGCCCTAAGGACACTTAAATTGCCGAATCTATATTCGGGTAGCGTTTATACTAAACCCCGCAATTGCGGGGTTCAATCCTACCCCAAAAGTGACTTTAAAAAGGCGATTCAGACCTGGGTCTGATCCACCTTTATTAATTCACCTTTTGCATACCCGGCTTCAACTCCCCGTTTTGGAAATTGCGGAGTTCGATTCAGCAAAGGCGAATCATGTAAACGGGCCTAATGCGGGGTGTACGCAGACATTTTATTGAGGGTATCCATTCCGCTTGAATGATTTTGTACATGATTTTAAACACACCTTGTCACAGGAATAGGTAAAAAGAGCCATTTTAAACAAAATCCAAAATTTTACAACATTCCAATATCCATACCTTATTGTGAGTATTGTAAATTTTTTAGATACTTTTCGTTTTAATATGGTGGTCTATTTCGACTTTATCATTTCGTTAACACCACTGATTATTATATACAGTTATGTGTCTACGCTTCCCAAAAATGTTCACTTATTCCTCTGAGAAAATTTGCATTTTCATGGTTGGTGACTGTTCTTTTCCTTTTGTGTTACGTTTTGATTTTGCTACGTAACTACAACCAAATGAGCTTGGCAGTCAACTGTATGTGCGCATGCCCAGTAAAAACTCTGAACTCACTTATTGGTTCATACGTACTTTTCCATGGGGGTAAGTCCGCCATCTGACTGCATGAAAAGCACTCTCTTTCCCTTGAGATTGTTCTGGAAACCCCCTGAGAAGCTCGTCAAGTAGGTCCTGATGCGGGGGGTCAGGTAAGCATCGGCAGATGCTGCTCATATAAAAATAAATAAACTGACAAACATGTTTCCTTTTAAATAATAATAATATTACTTATTATCAGTTTGCGTGCTCCGTTTCAGTAAAGAGGGCGGCTCGGGCCATTATCAGCATCCAGGCCCCTAGCCGGTTTTAAATGTATGTTTAAGACTGGCCAAATACACTTTTAATCCCTAATTATACTTCACATACCCAAGCATCGGTCTAAACCATATGGAGGACTGGTGTTTTTTTCCCACACTCCTGCGGTTTGTAAACCAAAAGCTCTAAATGTGGACATAGTCGGCAGCAGGGATCGACTTAGAAAAAAAACATTACATGCACTAGTGCATGTAGACTAAAAAAGTTACATGCACAGAGCAACTTTTACATGCACGAAAAAATTTTGCACACATCTCATAAAAAAAAAAAGAGTATTATTTATGTATTCGCTGTTTAATAATGGTGTTGTTTTGTTCAATAAAATGCATTTGTTGTACAGTCACTATTGTTTATTTCATCAAGGATATAATAAAACTTCAAAAGTTTGATACCCTTACATGTACCTGGTTTTAGAAGTCACTATCGCATACTTGCCGAGTAAAAAAAACAAATCGGACTGTAGTGAAACTTGCAACAGTCGAGTTGGTACCAAAGGTCAAGTTGACCTAGTACTGCACCACAGATATCCATGTACTGCACCCGTTTTCATGTACACAATACATGCGGCGCGGGGGAGTCAGGTCAAGTCGACCGTTTCGATTGTTCCGATTTTCAACACTTTTAACACTTAACAATCGGAACAAATACGATAAAATCGGACTAGTTGGCAGGTACAATGTATGTTATCGGATGATTCACAATATCGCACGGGAATGTATGTATGATCTGAATACAGTGCATTGGAAATGATCATCTGCGATCGCTACACACACGTGTTTGTATGTGTACACGTGCACAACATACAGCGGTGGCCAAGAGGGGTATACCCAATTGCTCAATTGCGATACTCCCCTAGTGTTTTTCCAGTCGTTTTTATGCTATGCGCTGTATTGCTTGGATGGTGAATTGCATGTACCCGGAACATATAGACGAAGGAAGTGTTTAGAAAACGGCCACATGTCTACGCACACACCCGTACAGTCTTGGCTATATGTACCGTGATAGCGCTGGTTGATCGATCGATCGTCTGATCGTGCGTTGCGTGTACGGTACGGGTACGGGTACGGGTACGGTGCGTGCGTTGTGACAAGTTGGTCTATGGCTAGTTCAACGTGGGGAAATATACCAGGTACGTAATTGGGCCTAAAAAAAGTATGTGCACACATGCACGTAAATACAAATCCTTACATGCACAGATAAAAAAGTACATGCACCATTTATGCATGCGTGCACCCATCTAAATCGAACCCTGGTCAATAGCTGATGAATAGGGTGGCAACCTCACGGACCTGGCGACTCTGTCCACATTTACGTTAGACAAATGAACACCTTGTTGTCACCTCAAATGGGATGGGGAGGATGAGCACAAAATCTGCCTACATAATTTTTCATTCTAAAAAAAAGTTCCCTTTACGATAGTAATCTTGAGAGGCACATAGTCATGATGGTAATCAACAATTTGATAAGGTAATCATTTCAAAGTAAAAGCTTTGTCTATCTTAAATTCAGGCAGTTACATCTTGTAACTGCTACTATCGCAAACCTCCTCTGCACCCCCCACAAGGAGCTCTCTATGACCCAGTTCTCACTAGAGAAATCGCTTTGTTCGACGAAGACTAGTTACTCATTGTTAGTTAATGAAGCGTGCGTTCACATATCACTTAGCGAATGAAGAGCAGTACCGTTCACATTAGGTGACTGCTAACGAAAATCGAATGAAGTTGTGGGACACACGCATCAAGCGTCGAGCTTCAATGTCTGAAACGCCATGTGGTTTGTGTGTGGTGCATAAAAAACACCGCTTGCTAGGCTCTTGACGCACGCCGCTTGTGCAACTAGGCCTGCCGAATTGCTTCATTGAACGAAGGGAGCATTCACGTTACAAATTTGCTTCATCGAAAGAAGCGATCTCTTCGTCGAATGAAGCTATTTTGCTTCATCGAACGAAGAGATTTTAATCTTCATCGAATGAAGAGCCATGCGTTCACATCAGGAAATCTCTTTGTCGAATCTTCGTGAATGAAGCGATTTAATTATCTGGGGTCCTTGACATCACAACTTCGGCAGCACTCAAAATCCCAAAATGTTATTCAATGACCCAAATACGGCTCAATCTTTAACACTACGCACCTGTATATCCCCTTGGTACAATTCTAACCATAGGCATGACAGCACTGGAGAGTGATACATGAACAAACCCCATCTGTCGAGCAATCTCTCCGATCTCTTTCTCATGACGGTCAAACCTGCAAAACAGAGAAAACATTGCTAAAAGTTTATTGGTAAGGCCTACATGTAGCACTTCCCTTTCCATTATATACATGTAGACCTGAAACATATATGACGTCATGGTTTGTATACATGTGTACTATTAGTCTCAGGGTACCGGATGGTACATACTGTAGTCCAGTCAATTTAAGATTTGACCTACATGTAGAACTACATGTAATTGCAATAGAAATAATTATAACATTAATTTAGGCCACATCATTCAATAAACAACATATGAAAAATCTAATTGTTTCTTTCGAGTGGAAAGGTGTTTTTGAAGCAGTTTTTAAGACAAAAATTAAGAATGAATAATTAGTCTGGTAACGTTCCTCAGTCTGTATGTTTCATAATAGTGGATGCGTACATGTAGTAATACGACCACACGCGAGCAGACGCCAGCATCTCAGAAACTAGTCTTGTAACGTACTTCAACCTACATGTTTCGCAATAGTAGGTGCATGGTAATCACGACCACTTGCGAGCAGACGGCAGTGTCTAAATCAAGTGCTCGCTTAAGGAAAACGCTCTTATTTTTACGAGGATGGTCGAATGTTGGGATTTCTTTTTGTAATATTAAGCACATTGACAATACAAGAAGTACATGTGTTTTAACTCAGAGGTGCCCCTCCGAGAAGCCCGACGATTCACGCGGCTGACGGCGAGATCCTGACCGAGCAGCGCGCTGTTAGGGAACGTTGAGCCGGGTTACTTTGAGAAGCTAGTGTGGACCCGCCTGACTGCGCATTCTCTGCAGAAGGCATCGAGCCCCTGACTGCCGAACCGCCAGTAACCTGCGACCCACAAAGAAGTTTGAAAGGCTCTGGGGCAGATTAAGAATGGCAAGGCGCCAGATGTCTGCAGTGCAGCATCTACACGAAGATCCTCAAGGCGGGCGGCGAGGCATCTCTCCTGTGGTTGCGCACTCTTATTTGTTCCGTCTGGAACTCGGGTGCCATCCCATCCGACTGGAGGAAGGGCATTATTGTCCCAATCTGGAAGGGGAAGGGTGACATTCAGGATTGTAACAACTACAGGGGCGTAACCCTCCTCTCAGTTCCGGACAAGGTCTTTGCTCATTTGCTTCTTAATCGGGTGTGCCAGCAGCTGCTGGATCAAAAGCACCCTGAGCAGTCCGGGTTCACTCCGAAGAGGTCCACTGTAGACCTCATTCTGGCCCTTCGAGTCCTCACCCAGTGCTTTCGAGAGTTCAATTGTAGGTTGATAGCAGCCTATATCAACTTCAAAAAGGCATTCGACTCAGTCAGTCGGGATACCCCCCTCAGTTGGTGCATTTCATCGCCTCCCTGTACTCCGGAACAGAGTGTGCTGTGAAATGCGGCAGTGGCGTCTCTGACTTCTTTCCAGTTAATACTGGAGTAAAGTAGGGATGCATACTGGCCCCGTCACTTTTCAACACTTGCATGGACTGGATTATGAGACGAATGGTGGGAAGGACCGACTGTGGAGTGTCGTTCAGAGATGTTCAGATCACCCATCTGGACATCGCCGATGACGCCGTGATCTTTGCCGAGACGATGGGGATTCTGATGGGGGCATTCGAGACACTAGAGTGGGGGCATTCGAGTGGGGAGGTGGTGGGGCTCGGATTGCAAGTCTCCTGGATCAAGACCAAGATGCAGGTTTTTGGTGACCTTCTGGATGCAGCTGTCGATTCTAGTCTTGCATCGGGCGAGAGTGTTGAGATCGTGCAGTAGGCCTGTGCATTTTCGAATAACTGACTATTCGAAATTCAATTGATTTTATCGATCGAATATTCGATATTTGATCTGTGAACTTTTTCAAAAATTTCCACCAAATTGTTTGCAGTGTTATTTTTCGAAATTAGTTTATCTGAACCAAAAGTTGGTTACTTCCAGGGTGTGTGCTATGCAGGATGTTTTCAATTCTTTCAGCAGCCTTCTTCGATGCCCAATCAGCCGCCTCATTGCATGCTTGATTTGCTTGTAGTCACGAGTCCAGTGTACAAGTTACAACATTGAAGCTATGGGTTGAGCTGGGATTACTTTACGGGAAAAACTAAATGGGCGGGAGCCATTATGCAAATTAAATTGTGTGGTCTGTGGTTGAGGGAAGTACACTTTTTGCATAGATAAATGTTGGCTCCGCCCTGCACAAAACATAAGTCCCATGTTGTAACTTGTACATTGGACTGTAGTTGGACACAAAATGTGACATCAAAGAAAACCGCCGTTTTGGCGATGTTATTCAATAAAAACAACCTGTAATTCACCCACAGGATATTCATTATAAAACACTGTTTGGTCTGGGCCCGTTTGCACATGAAAAAAAATGCTATTCGATTCGTTTGGTACACCACTATCGTGGAGAGCTTCACTTTAACTCACTTCACTCGGTAGCATGGATCACCGCTCCGCAACTTGCGAGGCTGATGTCACTTGGTGTCTAGGCCTAGCGCAGGGAGTGATAAACTCGCCTAACAAGACTGTTTGGCGCTCTCGGCATTTGAGCAGATGGACGAAGGTCCAAATCTTCCGCTCGCTGGTCGTGCCGGTTTTGCTTGACGCAAGTGAAGCGTGGACCTTGACCAGCGGGTTGAGGCAACGACTGGACACCTTCCTGACTACTTCCCTTCACCGCATCTTCGGGTACCGCTAGATAGACCATGTGTCGAACCAGGAGGTACTCGACAGGGCGCGGGTGGGGAGGGTCACATGCTTGATCCCAGAGTGCCAGCTGCGCCTCTACAACCACGGATCCGGCAAATTGAATCCTCAGTGCCAAACACCCTAAGGGGCCGGGGTAGAGGCGACCTGTTGGTCGACCCCGTGCGTCGTGGTTGGTGCAGGTGGGGGACCACCTGCAGGGGTGGGAATGGGCCCGGCGCAGGCCCGATCCATCGCTATAAGACCGGAGGGGTGGAGGAAGATGGTGAACGCAGCGAACTGCCGCTGCAGCACATGCTCCCACACCTGACCTAACTTGATCAAATGATCTACAAAGGTCTGTGGCTATCATGAGAAATTTCATAAAATTATCGGAGAACTTGTCAAATTTGATGAAACAATGGATAATAGGGTGTGTCACGACCTGCTCACGAGGCATGGAATTCCATCAGGACTGGACATGCAGGACTACAACTTCTTGGCCCAGACTTTACTTTCCAATTTCACGTCAATTACCCAAAACACTCATCCAAACTCTGTAGGAACTATTTATGCCAAGAAGAGGCATCTTGTGTACTAAAATTGTTGGATTGGCCAACCCAGAGGCTGGAGTTGAATCTGATAGAGCAAGTATGGGACTTGCTGGAGTCTGATAAACTAGACAGATCAAAGGTGAAATTCCTGGAATCGCTGTGGAATAAACTCAGCTTGAGTGTTGAAATGATTTGAAAGGACATTGACACAATGCCAGAGAGATGTCTAGGCCGTTATTGCTGTATAAGGGGTAGGTCACACAAAATATTCAACGAAATATTCCTACAGAGTCCAGAGCTTTCAAAGAGTTGGGTAATATTTTACCTCTTCATTATACAAACAGAAGTTGCAAAGATCAACAACCAATTATTTGTACATACATGAATGCATGTGCATGTTATGTTTAATTTTGTTCATTTTCATCATGTGTTCTAATAATTTTTACCGGTACTGATGCAAAATGTTGTGTTTAGCAAAACTTACGTACGTGTAGGCATGCATGAGAACCACAGCAAGGCTTCTGATGCCTTTATCTAGAATCTTCTGGAGATCTGCTTTCAGCTTGTCTTCATCAATTCTTTCTAGAATCTCAACCTTCAAGATAATGAAAATTACAATAAAAAGGTACATGTATAAAGCCATCTTTACTATATCAACTATACAGGGTGTATCAAAACAGGTATACACTCATAAAATTGTAGATTAAATGGAAATTTAGAAAATTGGCTCACACATCGGTAGACATAAAGTTTCATGTTTTTATTAACAAGGGAATGTCACGCCTGACTGAACATGGGCTAGTTTTGTAAACAAAGCTAAATCTAACTTGCGCCAAAAAATGGAAGATGCAAAATGGGATCAAGGAGCACGAGAGGTCAATTTGACATGTCCTTTCTTTGCTACAAAGAATAAATTGACCTCTCATGCTCAACGCTGTACAGAGAAAACTAAAATAAGGAGCCACTGGCTCCTAAGGAAAAAAAGATGGGCGCCAGCATTTTTATTTTTAAAAACTTGTTTGTACACAAGGCAATGTGGGCCGAGTTGGTCTGGGGCCGAGTTTGTACACAAGGCAATGGGGGCCGAGTCAGTCTGGGTACGAGTTTGTACACAAGGCAATGGGGGCCGAGTTGGTCTGGGGCCGAGTTTGGGGCCGAGCCAGTCTGGGGCCGCAGTCGGGTACCAGATGTGAGTATTATGGCTATGCACGTAAATTGCACACAAGCTAGCTGCGTTGGACACAATATATGCAGACCCAAGCTGTGGCCGTGTGTTGCACGTGGCGATGCGCAATCGTCGTTTGCATGCCGCAAGTATATTAAAAAGAGCAGAACACTAGATTGTACCGCCCGTAAACATCACTGATGCCCACCTTGCGCGACTGTCACAATTTTGTCTGTCCACCGTTACATACGTATATGGAAAATGTTTACACAAGCTTTTCAGAAATGTATGTTGTGGCAGCATTTTCTTACCTTTTTGGGCTAAAGTTATCTCCTTAAAGAACAGTACAAGGGAATTTCTTTAAGTTTGAGATAAACTGAAGACATCTAAAAGGAATTATTGACTTATTTTTCGACTAGGCCCATTATATAGCGTGGAAAGACCCATTTTGCTCCAATGTTTTTACCCAAATATATTAGGGTGGGATGATGATCAGTATTTTACATTCATAAATTACAAATGTACAACAGTTAACATGTTAAAGTAAAAACCACATACATGTACAGTACACAATGTCTGAATTTAAACAGCAGGCGATTGCTGCAATACAAACACACAAGAGTGAGCCAGATGCTTAACCTTTTGCGGTTAAACAAATAGAGGTGATGTACATGTATACGGTACATTAGGTTTCAGGTAGGAACAATAAGTTTTTATTTTTTACTGATTTTTCAATTAAAACGATAGATTCCACATTTTTTTCTAGGTTGGGGCGGGTAACCGGAAACATTTTGTTTCTTGGCGTTATGCCTAACCTTTTCTCCTGTTGAGCCCGTCACAAACTCAAGCACGCAATCCCTGGGCAACTCGCATTTCTCCTGCTGCAGGATGACTCTCTCCGATACTTCCACCACCTCCTCGTGTAGCATGTCTGGGGTCACTATTTCCTGGTACACATTGCAAGAACGTAATTAAGGTTTTAGATTCCTTTAAAGAAACTTGGACATAAAAAGTTAGATTTTAGTATCTACATGTACAGGCATGTTTAGTTTTTAAGAGTCATTTTATATACCGGATAATGCCAGAAAAGGTGGAAAAAGTGCTCAGTAGAAACAGTCTTATCCGCTATTTTCAGGTACATGTAATGGCGGGGAGAATTCTTCCCAGCAATTTTCCTTCTCGAGGAAGGAAAATGCCAGGGAATTGAGCTGTAAAATGGGGTGCTGATTAACATTTTGGGGTACAGGGTGGTCATCAACTGCCCAAAACAACCAAACATTTTTGCATCAAGGGGTTAAAGATGGCCTTTTGCTAACTTTAATACAGTATGTAAGTTTATACAATTTCAGTGACAAAAAACATTTTCAAATGTATGCTCAAAATAATTCAGAGAATTCTGAACTAGTGTGAATTTTACATGTACATGTACATGTATTTAAAAAAAAAAAACCAATAAGAAAATGTTTGGTCACTTTTATGAAATTTTAACCTATGCGTACCAGGTATGGTTATTTCTTGGACACTTAAAAACGTATGGTAAAAGTAAAAATCTTACAATTTTTTGCCTTTAAATTTTACCCTTTGGGAAACGAAAAACAAAAGGGTCATTCCGTGTCAAAATTACCAATATTGTACATTACCTCTTACAGGTCTTACATGTACATGACATACATGTACCTCTCAGATTTTGCTGAAACTTTGTTCAAAAATTTTAAGGAATCGCAAGTTTTACAGTTAAGCCCAAAATTATTCATACCCAATGAAAAATCCGAGAGTTTTGCATTTATCCCATACCTAAAAGCTGAAGTGTTGGAACTTTCACTTTACCCAAGGACATTTACATACACTGTATATGTACATGTAGTTGGCATACATACATGTACAAATCAACATACATTTAATATGTTGCCTCAACATTATTAGCATAACAATAGAAATGTTAAATTTTTGTTTTTATGTCTGTCCAAACGTTTTCATACCCCATACCAAGTCTCAGATTTGAGGCCAGCAATGTTTGGGATAATGCGTACACGTACGGTACATGTACATTTTCACGAAGAGTAGATAGACGGATGCCAAAATTTGAAATTGCCATTTTGGTCAAATGCCTTATATAAATGTACAGTAGGTAATAACATGTATGTACCGGTACATACAGTAGTAAGTTGAAGTTTTCAAAATCTAAATTCTTTTCACCGGTGGCCAATTTATTAAAGTGCTCATAAATCCAATAGTAAAAAACAGTGCATTGACATCAAATTTGCTCTGTATTTCTGTAAGGCCAGAAATCTTTCACATGGTTCAGTAAAGTTGATTAACACTTTATCAAAACAAAAGCAAAAATGTGTTCGTCTCATTCATTGATCTACATGTAAGAAAACCTCATGATAAGATTTACCCAGAATGATGAAACATAAGTCACATAATATGCTTTATTCTTTCACTTGAGACACTTTAATGATCTGAAAGGATGTTTGCTATACATACACGTAACTAATTGTTTGCTTTTGCATGCTTATTCTGTACATAAAAAGGCAAAACCCGGCATTTTCACAGTGCATGTGTAACATTACATGTAATGTCAGTTACCATGAAAATACCCATATAATGACCCAGCAACATACATGTACCGTAATATAGCAGTGTGTCATCCAATGACATGGCATATAATAAATATGTACTGTATCCTATGATGTATATGTACATCATTACATACACGTACATGTACTATGTACCGGTACTCGGAACATGTGGACTCGACTACATGTGTACACTCTGTTGGGCACAATCTAAAGCCGGCCGTACACCTTGCGTCTCGTCTGTGAATCGATCACGATAGCGCATGTTGTGCAGTCGCATCACAAGGTGTACGGGTTTTGCGATGCGTTCCGATGGCGATGTGGTCACGATTTTGTGTACATGTACGTGTCCGTCGCAATGCAATCGCAGAATTTCGAGCATGCCCGAAACTTGGCGTGTCTGTGCAATCGCAACAGAGTGTAATCGCAACAGAATGTAGTGCAATTTCGTTACACAACGCCAAAGGGTGTGCGTAATGGGCTGTATTCATGCGTTTACAATACACAAAATTAAACTGCGTACATAGTGTTGCGCACCTTCGTTCGATTTTGCATCTCGCACGTGCGCACGATCAGTGTCTGGAAAAAATTGGTACAACGGCGGCGGCCACGGTGTCTTTCCATCAACAGAAGGTGTGCTGTAAAATTGCCATCAGGACCAAATATTAGCATACCAGTTATAGTGGAAATCAAGGTTGAACAAATTGCTGTATCCAACCATGTCAGTCAGGTTTTCTGATGGAATGAAAATACTCTTTTGAACTACGGCCGCACACCAGACTTAAAAATATGGCAAACAGTGACATTTCAAAAAATAATTAATGCACCAGGACAACCTCACAGTTGACAAGTACACCACTGCCGGAATTACTAAAGAATTGTCAGGGATGGCCAAGATTGAATATGTATGCAAAACCCGAGCGACGAAACTTAAAAAGGTTAGCCCAACTTTTTCAAGTTTTGCTGCGCATGCACAAACTGTAACACAGCCCCTTTAACTTGCTGGGAAATGCAACAATGTACATGTAGTAAAATTGTAGCACCTTATGGGTTAACGGATGCAATATTTTTGCAACAGCCATGTGGGAAGGCTTACTGGTATTTTAATGTTGCAAAAATTGATGCACAAATTTTTGCTTGTGCCTGGTGCATGGTCTCACCCAAAAATAGCTACATGTACGGGTACATGTGTACCATGTTCCATGGAAAGGGTCTTTTGCTGCCATACAGTATCTATTTAATTTAGCATTGTTTAGGCCTAGACTGATCACAAGACGTGAAGATGAATTGTGAAGTAAAGTCATGTCAACTTTTAATTTCAATTTTTAATAACCTGCTACGCATCAAACATGTAACATGCTGTCAAAGGTCTTATCATCAAATCGGTAAATTTGTGGATAACAATAGGCCTACTGATCAACCAATCACTTTGGAATAGTTTTCAAGACTAGCTGTTCCGCTTCAGTGATTTTATCCAGGTCCATGTGTTGACCTGTTTAAACAAAATGGTTCTAAAAGCAATGAAATGTGGCATTTCCTGTTTCTGGGAGAATTCTGCAGTCAAGGGCGCTCTGAAACACGATTTTGTTGGGTTTCAGTCTGATAACCTGACCTCTATCTGGAGCTGGACGTTTTAAAAACAGCACTACCGGTCATGCCGGTAAGTGCAGGTTGTTAAGACAAACTTCAGGCAGAGTGGCGTACCCTGCCTGAACAGCTCTTACAGAGACTGGAGCAGCCAGTCTTGCTACATTTGTGTTCATACATGTGTACATGTTACATACAGTATATACTAAACGATAAGATTCATCTATTAAGCTGAAATCCCACTGACCTTTTTTCACACGTTAACGCGCGTAAAGGGGATGCGTGTCATCTCAAGAAATTGCGATGTGGAGGGAATTTGGTAGGAATTAATGTAGTGGAAATAACAATCACAAAAACTGAACACATGTTGTTTTTGTGGTTTTCAGTATGCCGTTTTACTTCAAATTCTCTGTGCTGAGTTTTCATGAAGCGACTTGCGCCACATTACATCAGTGAACGATTTCGTTCTGAAATATTGAATAGCAGATTTGCTATGCAATTTTTGTTTTTTGCGTAGCAATTTTTGAATTTTGTTTAGGAATCCAGTATTTTTGTATCTAATTCAAAATGGATAATTAAACGCTGCATAATATAAAGGCTTCTTTTGCGAGTTATTTTGAAGACCATAACAATGTTGTTAATATTCACATTTTAAATTTAATGAAAGATTACCCGAATTACAAGTGAAGATTAAGTTAATCACTATAAATAAAGCAAAAGCGTCATTCATTTTAGACTTGCACCACATGTTTTATTTCAGTACATGTAGTCTCTGAATAGCACAGTAAAACTGGAAAAAGTATTTTTATTACTTGCAGGCTGCACAGTAAGAGTAAGACTCTTGAGAAGCTCATCATAATTTTTCTCTTTTAAAAACTAGGCCTAAAGCATCGGCGAGTGCAGATTTGATGAAAAAACTCCAAATTTTTGAGTGGGAAAATTTTAATATTTTGTGAGGAAACATTTCCAAAAACAATTGTTCAGTCTGCCTCATGTTTTGCACACAAAGTCTGAAGCCATGATCAACTACATTTACTCAATTCTTTCCCATACCGCGCCAATTGCCTAGGCCGTAGGCCTCAGTCTTCCGGGTTCCCGCCCCGGTCTATCCCCGCCCCGCTCGTCGCTCGGGCGCTGCATGCAGAGCCAATAAGTGGCTAGACTTGGTTCCAAGTCCGAGATTGTGATTTGGTTTCCGTAGCGCTGTCTTTTGGTTTGTGAAATGTAGGGACAGGGAACTAGTCTATTTCAGTTCAGATTGTGAACCGAAATAGACTAGTTCCCTGTCCCTACATTTCACAAACCAAAAGAGGGCGCTACGGAAACCAAATCACAATCTCGGACTTGAAACCAAGTCTAATAAGTGGCAGGCTCGACACGGCCAGTCAGTGCCGGTAGCTGGCGGCCGTTCCACTTTCAAAATATCCTCATTTCTCCAACACATTTTACACTTTGTCCATGAGAGTGGACGATGTTTTCCACAAAAATGACGATCAACCAAAACACGGTCGCTGCGATCATTCCTCCATGTCTGGATATGCACGGAAAAAAACGATTACGAAACAACGATCTTGAAAATCACGGTACGATCCTTGCTCTTAGCATGTTTCTTCCTCCATGCTCTTAGTACGAACGATGGCCCGGCTGAGCTGATATAGATCTCCATTCACATACACAACTATGTTTAGCAAGAAAGCGATCGTGTTGTAAAACGCATGCTGATTGGCTGACAAAAATAATATGACTTGTTGCTACTAAATTCTGGCCAATGACGTTTAAGTTAACAAAACGGTGATCGGAAGCATAATGTATCAAGCCGCTGACTTGATTTACTGTGTTCACGTGCGCGCATTGCTATGCTCTTCACAGGTTTTCGTGCCGTTGCACAGAGAACGTATCACCGCATGCACGCGCTGCACGAGTTGTTTTTGGCCGCCTGGCGAATCAGAAGCAGTGATCGGAGTATTTTTTAATCAGTTCTCTCCAAGGTGTGCTAATTTCGTTGTGCGTACTGGAAGCTGAATTTTTTGATCGGCAATTTTTCATGCGTGTCGGACTGGAATTTCAGCGTATCGGGCCGATATGCACGTGCGTAGAAAGAACCCTGCCGTAAGCCGCCACGCGCCGTCGCGATACGTTAGTCTGGTCAGTTTTCCATTTTCGTTTTTTCATTTCTCACTAACATTTACAAAACTAATCTGGAAGTGCAAGAATAAGGACAAAATGTTAAAAATAATGTGTCGTAAATTGCATCGCTAAATTAAGTCAAAAACTGCGATGCACTTTGAAAAGTGGCATCGCAGATTGTCAAAAACGCGTCGCATTTTGCGATGTGATACAGGGGAAATCGTTCACTGCACATGAAAAAAGGTCAGTGTGAATGCAGCCTTAGCCTTTTTTTGATCTGTACATACATGTAGTCTTACATTGCACAACTTTAATCTTAAAACAAAAGAAAAATTATGTGGTCAAGTAGAACTGCTACCTGTGTACTCACCAAGTCAAATATTTTGGGTCTGGCCTGGTTTCCAATGTACAGCAAGTCTCGGAATCCCTTGGTGATGACCAGGGCGATGCGTTCTCCCTTCCGCTCTAGTAGGGCATTGGTGGCTACCGTGGTTCCCATACGAATCCATTCTATCTGGGAGGGGTCAAGCAGCTGGTCGGCAGGCATCAACTGACCAATCTCCTGGGTGATTAAAAAATGTAAAAAATGTTTTGATTTGGAACGTGCATTGGTTAATGCGTGTTGTTTGATTGAAAGGTACATAAAGGGTTCTCTATAGACCAATCCAGTGGACTGTGCATTTTAGTGTTGCTGTTGTAATGAAGGAGACTGTTACCGGATTGGTCTATAGAGCAAAATTCTTAAGCCACCCTGACACTTGCCCGATTTTTGTCACCACAATGCCGCGCAATGAGTCGTGGCAAGGCGTGCCATTTCGGTGGTACGCAGCGTAGCGTAGCGTGAAGACTTGTTCGCGCCCTGTTCGCATTGGTACGCAATGGCACGACTTGTTTACGCATAAGGTATTGTTCGCGCATTGTTCACGTCTACCGTACCACATTGTCCCGCAATGTTCTCCATGGCACGCACTGACACGCATTGACACGCACCGTCGGCAGTGTTCGCGCCGAGTTCGCGCAGTGTTAACGCATGGTTCACGCAAGTGGCACACATGGCACGAACATTTATGTGTGCTGAATTTTTGAACATTTCAAAATTCTCTTGACGACATGGCACGCACCCCTGCACCCTTCACACACTTCTCACGCTCGTTCCCGAAGTGCGTGGCATTGCGGTAACGAAAATCAGGCAAGTGTCAGGGTACCTTTAAACACTCGAGCACCAAGCTGGTTAGTTTTAAATAGCCAGACGAAGTGGTACAGCAACTAATAAAGAGATGTGCGCAAACGATTAATTGTGTACACATACGTACACATGTAACACAGAAAATGTCATTTTCCCCCAGTTTTCAATAGCAGTATTGTTTTGTGTACAATAGACTGAATAAAAGATAATGTCAATAATGTAAACAAAACCACACTGTGCAGGGATTATTTGGAGTACTATAAAAAAAAAAAAATGGCATTCAATACAGTGTTGGTTCATTATGTAGGTGCTTCGCTGCCGCAAAAAAATTTGTTGCCAAAAATACTCCAGAGACTCTTCGAAGGTGGATCAAGTACTGGGGGCCAACTTCATCCTAATCAGTTGAAGAGCGTACTTTTAATAACACAAACACAATGAGCAGCGGTTCGGCGAGTACTTTTCCATCATGCTTCGTGCAGAATTGTTTGTTACAATACATCATCTCACTTACAGGCTATTAATGTGAAAACGAAGGAAAAACCAGGTACATTGCATAATTCCTACAGTGACTACCGGGTACTTGTACGGTAGTGCGTGCTACAACTTACATGTACAAGCCCTTTTATTTTAACAAACCTGTTGTAAAATGCGGCGTATTCCTTCTCTGGGAGCATCAGGATAATTTCCTGGATCCTCCGACAGTAGTTTCATGACCCTAATTTTGCCGCTGGGGCATTGGGCATAAACATCAGTAAATGTCCCTCCTCGGTCAATTGCAAAACAGAAACCAGCCGGATGTGTCATGTTCTCAGCACTAAGGAAATATCACTTTTTAGACTGTTCTATAGATCTGTATGACAAGAAATAGAGGAAAAAATAAAGGTTTTTCATGGAGTACATAATGTACAAGTGACGTTTACATGTACATTGTCATTGGGACGTGATGAATCACTTTTAGCTGATTTGGTATTTACTCCCAAATGCTATTGTTGTCCAGTGCTACATGTCCTTTCTCGTGAAAATACACGTCTGAAATCTCACCTTATAGGCCTACATGTACATGTAGTCTAAATGAAACATTGAAAAATCACCATGGGCATGGAGGTCCTTAATCTCCAGAATTCTGCGTAGTGGTCGCTTTTTCCCAATGATTCTTCTAAACAGGAAAAAACTAGTCTAACGTAATTTTTTTTTACATTTCTCCAGCAAAATGCAGCGATGTTGGAATTCAACAGCCAAATGTATGATGCACGAATCACTGCCAAGATAGCCCGTCATCTCGTTGTCTGTAGTGTGAAAATGGTTTTTACTCAAAATGTAAATTTTAGAATACCTTTTCCATTGGCATTTCTGTCGCAAATGTTGCATTTCCCTAAAAATTGTGTTTTTGTCACGCCTGCCTCCATACAAAAGTGTGTGAAACTGCTGCCGGCCGGGCGGTGTGTGAAGGGCGAAGAAAGAGGGCGTGCGCGTGATGATCCGTTTGGTTTCTGGTCGGCCGCTTTGCGTGCAATCATATGCAATATTCTTTCCGTGATTTTTCTCTAAAACTAAGCCTTTGCGACGGAAATGCATGCAAGTATTCCTATTCTAAAATTTGTATTTTTTTCTTATACATTGAACAGAGATTTCAAGGAAATTACCTCCTGGAATCAACAGATAATGTAATTTTAAGATATACTTCCCACTTGCACTTTTGTCGCAAATGTTGCTTTTCTGTAGAAAAATCACGTTTTCTTCTTCAAAAATTGCCTTCAGTTAGTGCACAAGATTAACCATTCAAGCGCCCTCTGTTGCCGCGCTTACGCACAGACCGCTCGCCACGTCATTTTGTGCATTACTTCATGCAGTAATTTTATCATTTATTTATCTCAGAAATGCAACATTTGCGACGGAAGTGTCAGTGGGAAGTATATCTTAGAATAAACCTTATCGACGTTCTCAATGCATTATGGGATTGGATGACAAAATTGCCCGGCCAAATGTGCATAAACCTATGAGGCGGACGCCAACTCGGCAACTTTTTAACTCATTTTCACGAAAACCAAAAAGAGTTCAAGAATCAACCTCCCACCACTTTATCTTTGACACATAGGGCCTATCAAACATTCTGGCGATTTTTAAAAATTTATATTGGCAGGGGAGTCCGTGTACACGGACTCATCGCAGCGCAGTGCAGCACACTCAATCCAACCAGCGCCGTACGTGCCGATACGGCGCGTGTTGCATAGCGCATACCGAGCTGCGAGCGTGGTACTCGGACTCCACCGATACGAAGGGAATCCCCGATGATTTCTCGCATTTGCAACATTTCTGTTTCGGGACATGTTAGTCAGTATGTTTGATAGGCCTATACATGTAAATGTCAAAGATAAAGTGGTGGGAGGTTGATTCTTGAACTTGTTTTGGTTTTCGTGAAAATGAGTAAAAACGTTGCCGAGTTGGCGTCCGCCTCATAGGTTTATGCACATTTGGCCGGGCAATGTTGTCATCCATTTCCATAATGCATTGAGAACGTCGATAAGGTTTATTGAATAAGCTATCGATTCCAATATATAATTATAAATTCACCGAAATCCGTGTTCAATGTTAGGCCTATATGGAAAAAAATCCCTAAAATCGTCCAAGCTATCGATTCCAATAGGGGGCCTAATTATTTTTCCTAAATTAGAGTTGGGACATAAACTAAAAAAATAGGGGCCTAGGCCCTACCTTTTTTTTCCAAGTCGCTACCGACTAGGCCTACACTACAGTACAGGCTAGTTATTATAACTAGATAATCTCAGCTCTTGCTTTATCATTTTTCATTGGGATGTGGTCTTTTCACCAGTAGAGCTGAGAAGCTTTAAGAACATGAACACGCTATCACAAAACAAATGTGTCATTTTCTCACCGTGACACACTAATTCCCCCTAAAACTCACCCAAACCTTGTCAGGCATAACCACTACGCAGGTCCTTGAGGGAAATAACCAGCCACGATGAATATTTTGCCAACAATTCCAGCGAAACAAACCGGTATGCTCACAGCCGGCAGCCTAGCCGTTGTCTGGTTGTTATGTTGTGTTCAAAAAGTCTATCTGCCTAGTCTGTGTACAAAGGAATACCAATGCGCATTGGTTACCAGACGTGATCTAAAAATAACTATGAACACAACATAACAACCAGACAACGGCTAGGCTGCCGGCTGTGAGCATACCGGTTTGTTTCGCTGGAATTGTTGGCAAAATATTCATCGTGGCTGGTTATTTCCCTCAAGGACCTGCGTAGTGGTTATGCCTGACAAGGTTTGGGTGAGTTTTAGGGGGAATTAGTGTGTCACGGTGAGAAAATGACACATTTGTTTTGTGATAGCGTGTTCATGTTCTTAAAGCTTCTCAGCTCTACTGGTGAAAAGACCACATCCCAATGAAAAATGAGGTTTCGAGTCATGTCGGACCCAAACCAAGTCGGACCCGAACCAAGTCGGACCCGGACCAACTCGGACCCACGACCAACTCGGACCCACGACCAAGTCGGACCCAGACCAAGTCGGACCCGAACCAAGTCGGACCCGAACCAAGTCGGACCCGAACCAAGTCGGACCCGAACCAAGTCGGACCCGAACCAAGTCGGACCCGAACCAAGTCGGACCCGGACCAACTCGGACCCACGACCAAGTCGGACCTGGACCAAGTCGGACCCGGACCATGTCGGACCCATGCATGACCAAGTCGGACCCCTGCTAGGTTAATTTTAGACGTTAACATTCCAATCTGCCGAATGTGCTGAATATATTTGTTTAATAAATATATATGTATTTCTTATTAAATGTGCCCTATTATATTTAAATTTTCGGATTTCCAGACTTTTATGTGCAATTTGTATAAATAATGGGATTTGAGTTATTTGCACCTCGTGAGAACATAGCGGGCTATTGCTATGTCGTTGCTATGGGCGGACAATGACAGTCCTTAGAAACAGCATAGCCACAGCCAAAGCCACTAATTCGGATCAAGAAGGGTGTGGTTCTAACCGTTTGCTGACGTGAGGCTATGTTCAGACACTTTCAAAAACCCAGAATACATCCACCAGAAGGCCCACCAGAAGATTAGTCTTAAGCGGGCCTCCCACCTCGGATCGTAGCTATTCGTAGGAAATTCGTGGCAAAAATCGCACAGTGGGAGGCCCGCTTTAATTTCCTACGAATAGCTACGATCTGGTACGATTGTGTATAGAGTCTACACACAATCGTACCAAATCCTACCTAATTCGTGGCATAAATCGCACAGTGGGAGGCCTGCTGGTACGAAAATCGTCTGCAAACAGTTTTATTTTAAAATCTCCTACGATCTGGTACTATTGTGCGAAAACCCGATTGTGTATAGAGTCTACACACAATCGTACCAAATCCTACCTAATTCGTGGCATAAATCGCACAGTGGGAGGCCTGCTGGTACGAAAATCGTCTGCAAACAGTTTTATTTTAAAATCTCCTTCACAAAAAGTGCTACGAATAAACATAAATTACACGGTAAAGGTAGAGGCTCGTCAATGCGCGCTTAGGAACAAATTCGTTCCACAAAATACGCAGCTCCATAGCAAAGGCATAGAGCTGCGTATTTCGTGGCACGAATTTTTCTCACGTGCGCATTGACGAGCCCTTAAACTATCGAGTTTTTACAAAAACGAATGACAAATAAATTTAAACATATTTAAAATGTGTGAGATTGCACATTTAATATGAAATACATATTTATTAAACAAATATATATTCAGCACATTCGGCAACGTCTAAAACTAACTGCATGCACCAAATACATTGGGTCCGACTTGGTCATGCATGGGTCCGACTTGGTCGGGGTCCGACTTGGCCATTAATTGGTCGGGGTCCGACTTGGTCGGGGTCCGACTTGGTCGGGGTCCGACTTGGTCCGGGTCCGACTTGGTAGTGGGTCCGACTTGGTCCTGGGTCCGACTTGGTCGTGGGTCCGACTTGGCCGTGGGTCCGACTTGGTCCGGGTCCGACTTGGTTTGGGTCCGACTTGGTTTGGGTCCGACATGACCTGCTCCCAAAAATGATACACTACACAGGCGAAAATCAAAATTCTGTTTTCCAAATTTCATCTCAAAACTCTAGGTGTACCTCAAAATTCTTTAATTTAAGTGTTATCCCATTCACAAATACCATCTTAGTTTCTTAAAATTCATAAATTACCTGTTAACTTTACTGCATTTTCAAACTTTTGCTGTGCAGCAAAAACTTTTCGTCTGTTTACGACGCCATTTTATAACTTTTTACCATAGCATTATGGGAAGGCGAGGGCGCTATTTCAATCTCGCTATTAAAAGTAGTCGCTCTCAGCAGCAATAAATTCTATTCCTCTATTCCTCCTACGGTCGTCTTGGGGGTTGGGCGCCCATCTCGTTTAGATTAAGGCCGGGGTCGGGGAATCGGTATAAGTCTCTCCTCCAGAACTTCCTGTTCTCCCTGAACTTGTTTTCTCCGGCGTATGTCTTCGCCTTTATTCGTCTTCCAGCCTCGCGTAGACACGTAGTCTCGCTGGAGCTTGTCTTCTTCGCTGGAGCTTGTCTTCTCCGCTGGCTACGTCGCCGGTCGGCTTTCTCCGAATTTCCTTGTTTCTCTGGGTCAAGTGAGGCTTCACTCCGTCATTTCGTTCGACATCTCAAATTGTCGATTCTCTGCGAGATCTTTCTCCGCCGTCACGTTCAGGTTTTCGTCTCTCCGCTCTTGGGGTTGACCTAGCTCCCTCCGGAAACTGTTCCGTGAACCAACTCGGGGATTCTCGTCGAAATAGGGTTTCAGTCGATTCTGATGAACCACTAATTTAGGCTTCCGTTCGATCGGCTGTTTCGCTGAATTCTGTAGACAGCATCACTCAGTCTCTTCGTCACAAGAAATGGGCCACTCCAAGGCCGCTGTAGTTTCAGCGATATGCATTTCTTTCGCACCGGGCAGTGCAGCTATAAGATATTGCGTCTCCCTTGTGAAATCCTCGTGTTGCCTGCAGGGCGTATTCATGCACTTGTTCAAGGCGATCTATTGTTCGACGTAGGGCCTACTCCGTCTGATTACACCTGATATCTTCTTCTAGTCGTTCCGTCAATAAATCTGGGGGAAATCTCACATCTCGACCCATCATCATCTCGCATGGAGTACAACCTGTAGTCTCATGTGGGTCATTCTTCAGTAAGTGTCTATTTTCGTGTCCCGACACTTTGAGATGCTACATCTCAAAAACTATATAATGAAAATCTTATTTTTAAGCGGTAAAATAATCTTTTCTGATTATATGCAGTGGTAACTATATTCTTGAAAAAAATCGACAGGGTGCTTATTTTTTACGATGAACCTTCAAAATACCCCAAAAACGCATGTCCCGGTGGTGTCTCTCAAAATGTCCCCATTGCCATAATTTTTAAAATAAGCAGCTTAAAAAGATAATTATACTACCATAAGCCAAGTATAGTTGGTCTCCTCCAAATGCAAAATTTAAAATTACATCATTAAACCATATTTGCATGAAATCTGACATTTTAAGAGTCAAAAATCGTGTCCCTGGATTTTTGGTCATCTCCGTCACGATATTTTGGAGCATCATATCTGATAGAGAATTGACCATGAACAAGACTTGCATTAGTCCATCGGATACCTCAGAGCCTATATAGCAAGAAGTAATCCATTAAAGAAGACTGCAACCCGTAATAGCCAAGGAATTGTGGACTTTCTCAAAAAATTACAATAGTACCTTTATTCAACGTCATCTCCGAACGCTTTATAACATATCTTATTTGTGTTTTTAATCTTTAAAAGTATTCATGCAAACGATCACAATTGTGCAAACTTCCAAGCTTCTGTTGTATTTGGGCTTCAAACAGACTGTGGGTGGTGTTATAAAAGTTTAATTGTTTATTTAGTCATATCCGTCACAGTCAGTTCCATCACTTTTTGCCGTGATGGAGATGATTTTTTGGCATTTTGGGTCATCTCCGTCACGATATTTTGGAGCGTCATATCTGATTTTTTTTTGCATTTTCATTTGCCAATAATGGCAATAAAATGAGGACAATAAGTTGCGTTATATTCTGTTCAACGCCCTCTGTTCACTGGTTGTTATTCTATGTTTAAACTTTAAATTCTCTTGTTTGAATTTACTCAGTTTCCGAAGTCACTGTCAAAATTCGTCATTTCCGTCACGAAAGTGTGACGGATATGATTTTAGCACATTTTTCCTATGCTACAACACTGACAAGTTAATGTTAATAAAATTAAATAAAACTCCCCTAAAGATTGTGCCGAACGTTAATTATAGTTGTTGTGTATATACCTTAATGATCATGTTCCACTAAAAATAATCAACATTTGAACAACGTTTTTTTCACGATTTCTTAAGGCCAAAAATAGACACTTATTGAAGAATGACCCATGTACAGATGTCCGATACGCCATCATGACGAAAGGCAGATGACAATCCCGAGTCACGCATTGACTGGATCGTTCGATTGGCCCTCTCGACCATATATCTAATTGTGCATGAAAAGCTGAAGTTCGCGTCTTGACAAACTTCTGGAAAAACGTGGGATTCGAAGTTCCGGCCCTGGGGCCTTATTCACAAAGCACCCGCAAATTCTGCGTTTTGCAGGTCCCGTAAGTGGATGTAATGGCCCGGTCACACATAGACGACGCACGGCCCGCGCACTGAAAATTCAGCAAAAAATGGAAAATAGGATCAGTGCGTCGTTGTGCGCCCAACTTTTGTCAGGATTTGGGAGAGGCTAGCGAGCTGACACCGAATGCATAGCGTTTTGCTGACGCGCTGCGCGTATACTGTGCGCATACAAAGCGCATACAGACATTGAGCTATATGTAAATCAATGCAATGCATACAGACCGTATACAGAGCGCACATGTCAAAAACCCCAACGAATGCATCACGTGTTGCTAGCGTGTGTGACGAATGGCCAGCGCATGCACCGCGCGCTCAACGCACAGCCCGCGAACGGCAGCGGTCACGTAACTGTGCCTATACAAAAAGTCGGCTCGTAGATCGTATTTCATCTTCTGAGGTGGTTCTTCTAGACACGATCAGTAGGAACCTCTGTCATCACCCATGAGGGTCGGAGGAGAAGTGATGAGGAGGTGGTGCGGGACCCGCTTATTTACCATATGACTACACGCTACGTGTACACACGCGACGTACACGCCAGGTATACGCTAGGAACACGCAAGAAGACCGTTAGGTGCGTTAGAGACCCGTTCAGCACGCTCATATTCGCCGCATGTTCGCTGGGCATGCGTTTGAAGCACGCTAGGTGTGCGCTATGTGTGCACTAGGCGTTCGCTAGACCTCAGCCGCCGAACTTACAACGAATACACAGCGTGCGCTCCGCGTTTGTCTGGCGTTGGTCTAGCGCGCTCTGCGCGTGTCTGGCGTCCTTTTGACGTGTACATTCATGCGTCGAGCTCCGCGCACATTTTTGTGCATGCAAAAAAAATCCCGACGCACACAGCGAATGACGTCGAATGCATAACGTTGGTCCAACGCGCTCGACGAACGAGTAACGCATAATGACGCACATCTAGCGAACGACAACGCACTGGCCAAAATTGCAAATTTTCAATGCGCGGGCCGTGCGTCCCCCGTGCGTCGTCTATGTGTGACCGGGCCATTAAGGGCACGTAAGACTTGCGTTAAGTGTGATTCACGAAGCACCCTGAGAGTTTCCTTTGAAGACCCGCAAGGTGGCGGAGCGTGACAAAAGTCACGTGATTATTACCAGCAGAAACGCGTAATAAATGCACTGTGATACGTATACGCCGAGTGACAGTACAGCACCTCCTGCTCATAGCTACTGCACGATGCCTGAACCACCTGCGAAGAAAAGAAAGAGCAATTTCTCGCCTGGAGAAGTGGAACGTCTGGTAGAACTGGTGGAACGCAACTATATATGCATTGATACATTCTAAATTCAGCGATACAGTGACTATTAAGAAAAAGCAGGAATGTTGGAAGGACATATGCACAAAGATTAATGCCATCGCCCCATGTCTGCGCACTGTAGTCGAAGTGAAGAAGAAATGGGAAGACTTGAAGGGGAGAGCCAAGAAGAAAGCTAACAAGGAGAAGAGGGTCCATAATTTGACAGGCAATTTACCCCGTGAGGGTGATGAAGCGAGCGCACCGGGACAATTGACCGAGACAGAAAATCGCATCATTGGATTGATGGGTACTACTCGAGTATTCGGTATAGATGGCGGGTTCGATACGCACACACCGCCACCTCCACCCATTGTCTCTTCCCTTGACATGGAGTCCCATCAGCTGTCTAACAAGGTACGTGTTACTTTCAATAAGTCCGGTCTTCAAGTGGCACTGTATTCGTTTTCATATATAAGTGATAATATTCATATGAACAAGCTTAGTAGAACCAAAGGAAGAAACAGATAAAGGACATGAATGATGTAACGATCACAAACTTGAAAATTGAATACATTTATAGGGCCTAAATGGGGCTATACAGTTGGTCAAAAATATTAAAGAACATCACATGATTTATAATTTTTTTCAGACAACTATGAAGATGTCGAAGGGTAAAGAAAAGGCAACATGCACAATGACGAAGTCGGTCATACATGTGCATGATGAACGTGAAGAAAGTGATGACCCTCCCATAATACCATCTCCTGACAGTGCGACTGATGAAGACCATCAGCCTGATAGTAGGCCTAGCACATCAACTGCCTCCAAGAAAAGTGCTACTCCCAGAAGTCGATCAGTACCTCCAATTCCAACCGCCGATGCTTTTGCGAAACTTCTTGAGATCGAGCGCGAAAAACTAACCATCCAAAAACGTCGCCTAGCAGCTGAAGAGAAATTAGCGTGTTCAGCGGAAAAGGCTACAACGCTCCTGGAAAAGCTGAGAGAATCGAGCACCTATAATTACAGGATCTGCAGTAGACATAGCCTACAATGCATTACACTTGAGAATGTCTAATTCTTTCATGATTGGGCCACGCCAACATTTTCTTGCATTTAGGGGATCTACACCAATGTAAGAGAAGGGGACAATGTGAAATTTTCAAACCATCAGTTGACAGTTTTTATTAACGTTTCACTATCCCATCAAGGAATCAGCCTTAAGGCCATTCCTAGAATTCGACGTTTGATGGAATATTGAAACGTTAATAAAAACACGTCAGATTCCCATCTTCGATACAATATTCTGTCTCGCACCTCAAGACGTTCCCACTGTGTCCAGTAACTTCTTACTGGTTCTTACCGCCTTGTTGTCCGGTGCAACGTTAGTCCACTCTAGTCGCGTTTCGCTTGACTCTTTCCATTCGACCAATTGTCTGATGTCCTTGTCCTTCAACTGCGACTCTCGCAAGTCATTGGCTATCCAACCGTACGTGGTCTCCATCTTGCCACGTTGAGCCCTCTTAAACTTTACATGACTTTCCCAGTGACGCCCTAGTTGTGACAATACTGCACCAACACCCTCATTACTAGCGTCTGTATCCAGTACGAACTTGTCGTCACACGTTGGATATGCTAATACCGGCGTCGTTGTCAGAGCTGTCTTCCGCTGACAAAAAGCCGTATCCCATTCTTCAGTCCACGCAGATTCTCGTTGCTTCTCGGTAAGTCTATGCAGTCTATAGTAGGAGCATATCCCAAGGAAACTTCTCACGTTGCTTACATTCCTCGGGGTCGGCCATCCTCGGACCGCGTCTATCTTCGTCTTGTCGGTAGCTATTCCTATCCTTTGTCCGAAACTTCATGTCCCTGCTGCCCAGCTAACCAAATAACGTCCCCTGAACGTTCACTTAAACAGCTAGAATCCCCCCCACCACCCCCCTCCCCCTCCACATTTTTAAGTTTTTCTGTTTATCATGGAGGTGTATGTGTCTACAACACCATCACAACTTGTTTTTCACAAAAAATCGACAGGCTTTTGCTTAAAACATAAAGCAGTTCCGACCCTCTTCACCCGAAATTCTGAAACGCTCGAGGTCACAACAGGGTTTTGACGTCATCCTGAGAAACATACAAAACGGCCTGTGCAGTATTTAATGGAAAATACACGAAGTGAATGTTTATCATGTCTGTTTTGTCCTTGTAATTCAAAATACAAACGTGAAAAACACTTCATGTAATATGACAACAATCTACTATTACCTGTTTTGTGAAAAAACGGTGAAATTGTGGCTCACAATGAAGCTCTTTTGAAGTAAATACTGGTGCATTGCGACGGGTGGTTTTGTCACGGAACGAACGGCATTCACAGCGGTCTGTGTAGCATGGGACGGTTCCCTGCGGGCGTAGTTCCCGTGTTTGAACATCGGCCGGTACAAGTTAGAATGAGCGACTTATTTTTTATCTCTCATGGTAATAGAAAAGAAAATCTTTTTGCTTTTTTTTTTTTATAGTGTCTGGTAAAACATACAACCACTCAGCTACTGGGCATATCTCTGGCTTTTTGGACCAACAAAATTCTTTAAAAAAACACCATCTAACAGAGACGGTTTTCCAAGTTTTTTGCGTGTAAACGTATGGAGCTAACAATCGTGTTGACTTCTCTTTCTCAGGATTGCGTCACGGGGTCACGCGCATACCATGAATACACCAATCCGGTAACTAAGATCTCCTCCCTGTATATCCGCCATAGCTGCGGGGGCGTCCAGTGCATGGGCTGTGCGTTTTGTGCTGCTGTTAGAACGAAAAACGCTCATCCATTACATGCACGAACGAGCCTCCTTCGCGTATACGCGACGCGCCCGCCTTTGCGTACACGCGACGCGCCCGCCTTCGCGCGCACACAACCCTACAAAGACGCGCAACTTGTTCGAAGTAAACAAATGCAGCTTCAGCAACAACAAAAACATACAGTTCATTCAGTGGAAGCCCCCCAGCTATGGCGGATATACAGGGAAGAAGACCTTATTACCGGATTGGTGTATACCTAATGAGCGTTTAAAAAAAAGCGAAAATCTCATTTTCGAAAAGCGCACTTTTGCTTGCAATTTATCCACTTAAAACCAACAATTAAAAAATAATAAAAATCCACGTCGGCAAGAGGGATGTTTGGACTATCGAAAAAAAGCCAAAATGCTGGATTTTCGTCAAGGGGGATTCTTCCTCTTTAACGTTCGCGGAACGTTAGTAATGAACGTCCGGGAACGTAATTGTGTGGAGTTTTCTGGACGTCCTCGGCACGTTTGAAACGAACGTTACAAAAAGCCGTCCAGAGGTCGTGATCAAGGGACGTGTCATTGTACTTACGACACCTTTATTATGACGTAATCGGAATCAATGACGTAATCGGAATATTTTCATTGCGTAATTACATATCAACTAATCGCTTTCCTAAGGTTCCAGGGCTCTTGATACCAGTGACTTCCTCTAACTGTTATTTCTTCAAAATATTACCTTTTTAGACTAGATGGGTTTTATATACAAAAGTACATACATATGAAATTAGGCAGTGCGTGGTTACGACGTAAAGCTTAAAACAATGCATTTTCCCGTGAAATTTACGGGAAAACTATCTCCGCGCGATCTGCTTTGTTAACAACGTTCTCGGAACGTTCCTAAAACGTTAAACTGCAACGTTAGATTATAATGTCCGCAGAACGTCCCCTTCGACGTACAAAGTGAACGCGTAACGCGACTAAAAACAAACATTCTCCGAACGTTATTAAAGAACGTTTTTAGAACGTTATGGTGCAACGTTAGATTCAAACGTTGGCAGAACGTCCCCTCGACGTTCAAAACGAACGTAACTTCCACAAACGTTCGGGGAACGTCCCCTCACGTTCAAAACAAACGTGACCAAAAAAACATTCGGCGAACGTTCGCAGAACGTTATGTGTTAGCTGGGTGTATTCAGTCCTAGTAATCAGTACTTATAGCCTGTCAAGTGCCAGATGAAACGTCTTGCCATGCCATACGAAACGATGTCATCTAAATACAGCAGACAGGTTTGCCATTGATCAAGACCGACTAAAACTCGTTCCATCGTTCTCTCGAATGTCGCTGGTGCGTTACACAATCCAAACGGCATGACTCTGAATTGGTAGAATCCAACTCCAGTGCCAGTCACAAATGCTGACTTCCCGCGGTCCTCATCTGCCATTTTTATTTGCCAATATATATCCACCCTGCAAATCAAGGGTGGAAAACCACACAGAGCCCGATAAAGCGTCAAGCGTGTCATCAATTCTCGGTAACGGGTATGGGAGTCTTTAATCGTCACTACATTAAATTTCCTGTAGTCTAAGCAAAATCTCGTCGTCCCGTCTTTGTTTTTCACTAGTATTATCGATGAAGTCCACGGACTACACGACGGTTAAATTATGCTTTTCTTCAGCATCTCGTTTACTTCTGTTTCGGCCTCTATATTCTGGTGCATGGACAAACGCATCCTGAGATCTCAGGGAATTTCTACTCTGCAAAGCGACGTGACAATACCCTGAGGAAATACACGCAAATCTGTGGAGCGAGCCGGCTGTTGTCTGGAGCCAACTCACGCCCGAGTCATTTTGGTGTAATTTAATCAATTCGGTCATGTTATGCCGAAAAGAAACAATTTCTATACTTTCCAGAAATTGTATTGGGTTCCGTTCCTTATGACTGTCCCATTCCTACCAAACTTTCAAACGACGAACCTTATTTACTCCGCAGTTTTTCAAATTAATAACAGGGATGCATGCTGACGAATGTAATGGAACGGATTCCCCAATATGCTTTAAATAGCAGCCAATCGCCGACGCGGACAACGGCCAGCATTACCGAGTACATGTATCACATGCATGCACGGTGTTTACAATTTGCGCGCGTTACATTTGAATGCCTGCAATCGTGCTGCACAATGCACTGCAAGCGTCCTGATTGGTCTAGCAGAGGCGACAAGATTTCTGTCGCTAGTCCCACCGCCAAATGGGGCCTTTTTCAACAGGGCCACAGTACGCAGGAGTTAGGGAGTGCGTTAAAGGGGCACTGTTGCAAGAGGATGGGACAAACGTCTCGCCGGTTGTATCGGCTTGGCTTCGCCCGTGTCAATTCGATGCTTGTAAACGGCTGTCCGTCCCATATCGTCTGGAGAACACGCACAAACATCTTGGTGTCTCACCAACAGTGTCAATATAAAACTGCTCACGCTGTTTAGCATCTAAATGCAGACTACTTTCTTCGTAGAGATCTTCTAGATGTTCCGGTAAATCACCTGTCGATAACTGCCTTTTCTCAGTTGTTCCATTCACCGGAGTTTGTATTTACTGCTGTGCGTACAGTCTCATTTCCAGAGGGAATTACGTCTTCAATTTGCTCGCATACGGCAACGTTTGTCCCCTTGTAGACCGTCACTGGCTTGTCACTCAAGTTAAAGAGTCATACCGGGACCTCTTCTTCTCTTGCATCAATCAGCACCTTAGCAACCATCACGTCATTATGATGTTGTGCGAACGCCTTCGTTGGTTCTGTCACGGCCAAACTCGTATACTTGTCTGCATTCACTACTCGTCCTGGAAGTAAAACTTCACTCATCGGTGGAATATGAACATTCTTCTTGGCAACCACACGGCAACTTGTAACTTTGTCTGTCTCGGTAGAGCATTTCACCATCTTATCTTGAAATTCCATCTCTCTATTCCTGACATCAAGATGGCAGTTATACTGTCGCAAGAAGTCATATCCTAAGATTCCTTCTATCTCGTTGTTAGCTACTCAAACTCGGTGATGTACTTCTTCGCAGTCTACGCCGCCAATCATAATCTTGAATTTTCCATGGCCCTGCATGGCAGGAAAGTGGTTTTCCGTCCGCCATTGCCATTTTGATTTTCTCTTCTACCAATGGTGGTCGAAATTCCATCGGTATCTTGTAGTAAATATCTGGTCTCAAAATTGTAATGTTCGCTCCCGTATCAACCAGAAAAGTGACGTATATTTCTTCCACACAGCCGCTAACGTATATACAGTTGTGCTCAAAATTATTCATAACCTTTGAAAAATCTAACATTTTTCAAATTTCCTCACTCCCAATAACTACTGTGAAGGAACTTTTACTGTATCCTATAGGACAGTTAGTTGCCTTGCACAAGACCACATATTTTTGGCTCAGCATCATTTGCATAACAAGAGTAATGTCCAGATTTGCTTTTTTGTGCCTGTTCAAAATTATTCATATACCCCTTACAAAATCTCAGCATTTAGGCAATTTTTTTGTGATAATGCACCTGCTTTCAACGTTCCAGAGATTCCTTTCTGTTGTTCAACAGTTATCCTAACATATTTGCATAAGATTTGAATAATTAACATCTGTTCAATTAAATTTAAATCAAGGAATGTCATATAGAATAGCACTGTAGGCTATAAAGTGAGGGTAGTTGATGCCTTCATTCTCATTTTGTGGTCAGCATGGCAAAGAAAAAAGAACTATTGTCATGGCCACAAAGAAAGGAAAGGCTACAATGCCCTTTCGAAGCAGTTTAGAGTGCCAGTTTTCACCGTTCAGAGCATAATGAGGAAGTACAAGGAGTTCCACTCAGTGGGAAACCTTAAAGGGCGTGGTCGTAAGTCGAAGGTGTCACCTCGTCTGGCAAGAAAAGTATGCCGAGAAGCCAGCAACAATCCCCGCATCACCATGAAGGGTCTCCTGAACAGTCTCGGCGAGTCTGGGACCAAGATATCCAGGCAGACACTTCAGCGCACATTGCATCAGGGAGGTATCCATGCACGGCCGCCGACCTAGTACCTAGAAAGACGCCACTCTGAGGCAGAGACATCCGGAAGCCCATCTAGCCTTCGCTAAAGCACACCCGGACAATGATCCAAGCTTCTGGTCATCGATTCTGTGGTCAGATGAGACAAAAATTGAGCTTTTCGGGCACATGGATGTTGCTTATGTCTGGCGAAATAAAGGGGAAGCGTACAATCCAAAGAACACGGTCCCAACCGTCAAGCATGGAGGTGGTAGCATCATGCTGCGGAGATGCTTCTCGGCAAATGGGACTGTGAATCTCGTCAAACTGGTTAGGATCATGAAAAAGAAGACGTGCATTAAGATCAGAGATGAAAACATCAAGCAGTCCGCTGAGAAACTCCAGCTTGGTCAGCATTGGACCTACCAGCAGGACAACGATCCCAAACATACTGCCAAGGCAGTCACGAAAAGGTTCGGTGACAACAATATGGACGTTCTGGAGTGGCCGAGCAAAAGCCCGGATTCCAACCCGATCGATAATCTATGGAGGGAACTCATGACTTAGGTGATGGCAAAAAATCCTTCCAACTTCAATGACCTTATAAGATCGGACTTTTGCGAAGGAGTGGGCGAAAATTCCGGTGGAAACATGCCAAAGCCTTGTAAACCGATACAGGAACCATTTGGAGGCAGTGATAAAAAACGAAGGCTTTTCTATTGATTATTAAGAGTGACTTTATTAAGGGTATGAATATTTATGGACATTACCTTTTTTGGAAATACATGTATGTCAATAAAATACCTACAGAAAATGTCACTTGTTGTTATTCTTTCAGTTGTTTGTCACATACATTGTACTTATCATAAGTAAGCCAGACAAAACTTGCTCATTTATTGACAAAATACTAAAAATTACAAGGGTATGAATAATTTTGAGCACAACTGTACATCAAATCCCGATGATAATGAGCGTGTTCCTATTGTCGTCTTGCTGCTATTGTCGTTGGGCCTTGGCCGCTCATCAGTCGAACACCGGCCCGGTCGTTGCCCGACTGTTGTCCGTTTCCCTGCTGAAATTGCTGTCCGTTCTAGCCCTCTCGGTTGAAATTTCCCATTCGTCTGGTTCTCGTGTCTGGTTTGGGGCAATCTCGGCTCATGTGACCAGTCTCTTGACAATTCCAGCATTCCATTTGAGGTTGACGTCCTTGTCGTTCCCATCTCTGATTTTGTAATCCAGAATTTTTACTCTGCGTAGTAGTCGCGACTTCTTCCCAGATAGTCATAGTCGCCGAGGTCCATCGGTCAGCAGAACAGTCCTCCTCTGACGTGACAGTGATGATGAGCTTCCTCCCAGTGAGACTGCCAAGTCCCAGAAGAAGCCCAAAAGGGAGCTGGTGACAGCTGGCTTCACCGAGGAGCAGGAGCAGGAGCAGGAAATGGTTGACTGGCTCAAGGCCCCTGAGCAAGATTGCATCCTCAACAAAAAGCACCCCAACTACATCAAGAAGGGCCTGAAGGACGCACTGTGGGAGCAGAAGGCCAGGGAGATGGGCAAGACCAGTGACCTGCTGAAGAAGTGGTACGCCAACATGAGATCCAGGTTTGGCAAGGTGAAGCAGATTCCCTCAGGTTCTGGCAACATTGAACTGACTGCAAGGGACCGCTGGATCCTGCGCCACTTTGAATTTCTCAGGCCCCACCTCATCGTCCAGGTCAAAAAGAGGGTCACTGTCAGTGTAAGTATTTTATTTCATTATTTCATGTTTTCATTTTAATGATGAAATTGCAACAATTGTCCACATAGTTTCACATTACTTATGATTATTTATTTTTTAGATGAAGGCCAAGGTCCAAGCCAGGGCAGCTCCGGCTGCAACAGCAGGAGCTCCCCAGTCTGCGTCTGAGTCTGATGCCGCTGATCATCATCCCCCTACAGCCGCTCAGTCTGATGCAGACACTTCCTTGGGGTCCATGGCTACTTATGACACTGAGGCTACCAGGAGCAACATTGCCGAACTGCAAAGACAGCTGCTGAACAAGATCTCCAAGGCTGAGAAGTCACCCCTGCAACGCCAAAAAGACACCTTTGCTGACTTCATGAAGGAAGTCACCTACACATTCCCTCCCCCCATGTGGCTGAGGTTCCAGAGTGAAGTCAACAGCCTATTGCAGAAGTACCAGTTTGAGCTTCACCAGGCGCCTCCCACGCAGACACATCATCATCATCATCATCATCATCATCAGAAGCAGCAGCAAGACGAGTTCCTTAGAACCTACATGTATGCTCCTGCACCTATCCCAGGGCCCAGCAGCCAACAGTGTCCTTCAATAGGCTGGCAGCCTCATCCATCACAGTGGCCAGCACAGAACCACCGACCGACTTCTGTCTGGGGCTCCCAGGATGCAAGCTGGGTGCAGCAACAGTTCCAGCAAGAGCCTCCCGTCAGACCACGAGTGCCAACACCCCACTGCTACAGACTTCATCAACATCCATCCAGAGCCAGGGCATGGGGAACTTCAGTGGCCTGAGTGGCTTCAGCAGTGGTTCCTACAACAGCTTCACCCAGCTATTTAACAACAACCAGGATGATGACACCCAAGACCTTAACACCCCTCGTCCAGTTGTGCACTCTCCCACACCTACCCAGCAGTCTGAGCAGTCAGAACAGGGTGATGGAGGCCAGGAGTAGTTATATTTTTGTGACATTATGTGGATAGTGTTTTTTCAGGACAGATACTTTGCACAGGATTTGTGTGGTTTGATTATAACTAGCCGTACTTGTAAATTTGTTGCCTGTCTTACATTAACAAATAAAGATGTGCCCTTGAAATGTAACATGTTGTTTGTGTAAATAATGTGCCCAGTAATATTTCCTATTATTTTAGAATAAAGTTACAGTTACAGACAT
The DNA here is from genome assembly GCA_037783545.1 of Henricia sp. BOLD:AAB3569. Taxonomy (NCBI): domain Eukaryota; kingdom Metazoa; phylum Echinodermata; class Asteroidea; order Spinulosida; family Echinasteridae; genus Henricia; species Henricia sp. BOLD:AAB3569. The sequence continues at coordinate 46,717 of JBBELK010000365.1, read as the reverse complement.
ACACTTCAAAACAATAATTCCAATGATAAATAATAGACAACTTGCCCCTGTTTGAAACATTTTAACCCCTACACCACAAATAAAAATAAATAAATATTTAATACATTTACAAATACCAAAATGAAAATTAAATTAGCTTTTCACTGAACAGCTATCATAACCAAATATGTTCATAAAATAAAATAAAAATCTGGTTTTTTTTTTTTTGGGGGGGGGGGACTTTCTGTATATTTTGAACTATTTATGTTCGTAAAAATACATTTAAAAAAAATTATAGTTTAATGACACTGGATCTTTATTGATAAACCAATACTTTGAGAACCAATGAACATTTATTTTATTTATATCCCTTTTAAAGGGCAGTAACACATCTGCAGACAGCAGGGACTCTGACTAAAATTACTCTGAAGGAAGATTATTATGAAAGTAACCTCTGAGAGAAATATCAACCCGATAGGTCAATTTTCCGTGAAATAACAAGTGAAATATTTAATACAATTGCGAATGACAAATGCGAATATCAGTCTCTTATTCATCAATCATCCTGTCCTGCCAGGGCAAGGCTCCTACTGGGTTATTGAAATAATGCTTGATGATCTCCCGCTGCCTCTGTCCAGCCTTGGTGTCTCTGTTTCCTCCTGCAACATGCTGCACATCTTCAAGCTGAGCAAGCTGTCTCCAGGCTCCTGGCACAACGTTGTGCTGATCATCTTCCTCATCTACCATACCATTGTGAAGAGCAGGGTGACGGATCCTCATCAAGTTGTGCAGGCAGACACAGCATTCAACGATGTGCTGCACAATGGAAGGCCTTGGCTGCATGGTGGTGAGGAAGACTTGCCATCTCTGGGCCAGGATTCCAAATGCATTCTCCACCACACGTCGGCCCCTGGGGCGGTATTCAATTCAGTACTTAAGCCAAATATTTAAGAATTTTACTTAGTTTTTGGCTAAAGTAAAATACTTAGCCAAAATCGGTATTCAATTCGAAGGTGGCTAAGTTTTGTACTTAAGAAAAATACTTAGAACATTTGGTATTCAAATGGTTCTTTTTGGGAAAGTATTTTACTTAAATTTGAGAAGGCAAGAAAGCACACTTAAGCAATTTTTTTACATACAAAGCACGCATACTGCAACCGGTTTAGACCGGTTTTGTTTTGGTGCGTGTGTTGTGCGTTTTGCGTGAGAAAAACGCTTATGAGAAGGCGCGGTTCATAGCGCGTCCCACGCTGTATTCGATTGGCTGTTTAGGGAGTTCTGCGCTCTGCGTTCATTTTGTAAGGTCACAATATATCTAAGTATTTTACTTACTAAAGTAAAATTCTTAGAAGGCTTTGAATACGAGATAGGTCATTTTCTTAGCCAAGCCAAATACTAAGTAAAGTTTTTACTTAATTTAAGTATTGAATTGAATACCGCCCCAGGAGATCCTGTAGTTGTATATCCTCTTGTCCCTCTGGAGATTCCTGTGGCCGTACGGCTTCATCAAGAAGGTCCTGATTCCAAAGGCATCATCTCTCAGGATAAAGTATGGCATAAGCTCGTCATCTTGGGGAATAGGGCATGGCTCAGGAAATCCTATGCTCCCGTCTTCAAGGCAGTCTTTGAGCTCAGACTCGTTGAATATCTGAGCATCAGACATACTTCCATATGCACCGATGTCCACCCACAGGAACTTGTAGTCTCCATCCACAAGGGCCATAAGGACCACACGGAAGCTGTACATGAGGCTGGGGGTACTTGTCACCTGAAGCCAGGAACCTCACAGTGATGGCCAGCTTCAAGCCTGGAGGTAGCGCCTTCCTCATCTTGATATCCTGCTTCTTTATCCTTGGTCCCACTCTCTGCACCAACTCATCAAACATGGCGGGCTCCATCCTGAGGTAGTTGAAGAAGGACTGTGGGTCTTCTACTCTGAGCTCCTCCATCAGTCTGGTGTAATGTCCATACAGCCTCCTTCTCTCCTCTGCCAGCCACGGTCGGGTCTGATACATTCTGGGTTTTCTCCTCCTAATGTTTCTTCTTCTAGCCTCCTCCACATCTCTTTCAAGCAGGTCTTGCTGGAGGATAGCAATCTGGAGCAAAGCAACATGGTCCAGGGGGTCCATACTCTATGGTGTCTGGGCTGAGACTGATGAAAATGCTAGATTCGGCAGCGTTTTATACCCTATAGGGGACCATTCCGGTGGCATTATTGGTACACTCGGGACATTCGTGTTACATTCTAAGCACATTCGAAGTACATTCCAAGTATTCGAGCTGCATTCTCTTTGAATTCTTAGACGTTCGAAACATATTCGGCGGCTATTCCGGGAGCGTTGTGACTGCATTTGAGGTGAATTCGTACAGCATTCGAGGCAACTTCTAACCAGACTTCGGGTGGTATTCGGGCAGCAATCGAACCGCACTCGTACGGCATTCGAAGTGCATTCTTAATATTCCTACTGCATTCTAACAGCATTCTAGGTATTCATACTGTGTTCCAACTACATTTGAACTGCATTCGAAAGCTAATACACCCGGAATGTGCAAGAATCATTCGAGGCGGGTTCGAAACGCATTCTAAGTATCCGAAGGGCATTCTTACAAAGCTGTAAGAATGTTGGTAAGTTTGAAATTCCCGCCCGAATGTGGCACGAATTTTGAATTTGTTTTATTCCGGCTGGTTCTGCTTGATTTCTGCTAATTCCGAATAAGTGTGACGGGGGCTTCAATGATGCCATCTGTTCATTCAGTGTTCGCTGTGTTTCTCCGTAAATCTTGTTTTGCCGCCCGTCATCGACATTAATCATTCTCGCTGATGGCTTTCGTTGGACACATCCTCTGTCTATGTCAGGCCAGCATCATTTTGGGGACGTTTAGTGCTACTCGGTGCCAATAGACTGCCGAAGTGAATGCCCCGCCTTCGCGCTATATGGCGCTCGCGTACGAGTGAGTCAAGCACCATGCTATGCCTGGCAAATCGGGCTGTTTCCAGGTGGTGCACGCTGGGTAAAAAGCCAATTTCTTCGAAATGACACTGATCATCAGCCTAATCACGTGACCTCTCATCGTTATAAAAAAAGCCTCAGCACCATGGAAAACCATAGTATCAACACCAGGATCTTATAAATCGTTTCTACACCTCGCACATGTTAATTTCAATTGGGGCAATCTTGGAAATGACCCTGATCCTCAGTCTAATCACATGATCCTGATTTCTTGCTATTTTTGAAAACCATGGTATCATATCAGTACCATGATCTATAAAATCGACCGATTAGGCACATGTACCCCTGATAATTTCAATGACGGCCATCTTGGAAATGACCTTGATCCTCAGCTTAATCACGTGACCCTGACCTCTTTAGAAAACTTAGAATTTGATTCAGAACCACAGAAAACCACATAAATATGTAGCAACAGCAGAATCCTTAAAATCGGCTGAATAGGTGACTATCGTTAAAACTTGGCATTTTGATGGCGGCCATCTTTGAAATATGCTAAATAGGACCCATGGAAGTTTTTGTCCAAAGGCAATATCAAAATTCCTTGAGCAATTAACAGATGCCCCCAGAGTGCTGAGAATCACTTGAAAGAGTACGTGCTGGGGCCCTAATCCTCCTGCCCCGCCCCTTTTTGGGTATGCATTCAGGATTTCAGCTTTTTACCCAAAATATGTTCCCCATGAAAAAAACCGGTCCAGAAAGATCTCATAAGATTAACTAACTCTCCAGGTGATACCTAGCTCATTTTCAGCCTGGTCTATTTTACATAAATCCGAATGTTTGCGTACAGTGTATTCTATATTATTTTAGACTATATTTGCCAATATATAGCGTTAACTGTCCTGTCCGTCATTTGCGATGTTGTTGTAACAGACACAATTATTGCACATATGTACGGAAAATGTCCCTTTGTGGTTTCTGTGTGCATGAAATTTACTAAATGCTCGGTGATAAAATGAATAGACATACAAGGAATGAACAAAGTGTCATTTCCTTACGCACGTTAATCTCCTGCAGGAGCAGGTAAAGCGGGACAGTTCCAGTATTGGTCCAGCATGTGACAAAGTGGGCATGATGTGGAATGGCTGCGTATAGATACAGTGACTCGCAAACATCTGATCATTAACCTAAACTCATCACAAATGAAGTAATTGTTGAACTTAATAAATACAGGCCAAAACATCGACTGTCTTGCATTTGGGAGAATGTCGTCCAGGTGGCCAACACTTTTTCCTGATGCAGCAACTATTCATTCATGCTTTGCTGTTCACATCAGCTGGCTTACTGTTGCGAAAAAAAGGCGATCAAAAGCTCAAGATTACTTCTTGCAGTCTACTTACAGATTGCCAGAAGTAAGGGCCCCGTCTTATCATTCTAACACAAGACCTTGCGGATCAAAAAGAGGAAGACACTAACACAAATCTGACCTGCACCAGTACTGCAGAATCATCTCGAGAAAATTGAACGGAGATACCATTGCCATTCTTCATGAACTTCTTGAGCAGGGAAAAAAGGAGAAAACTGAAATAAAGCAGCAGCTGGAGGAGACCAAGTTTGAATGTAGTATTGCCCAAAGCCTTGCACAAGATGAAACGGATGCCAGGAAAGCAGGTGAAGCTTCACTCAATTCAATAAAAAGAGAACAAATAGACTGTTCAAAGTACGAGAGACAACTGAGAAAGGCAAATGAACTGTCCAACGATCGAACTGCAGAAGGAAATTGGATCTCTACAGAAAACAAATCTTGCACGTCGTTCTAAAAGATGCGAGCAGAAGTTTGCAGATGAGCCAACAAATTACAGGAGGAGGTGACAAAATTAAATGATACCGTTGCAGAACGTAGGAGGTTCCTAAAGAACAGAAAAGATTAAGTCCAGTACAACAATACATCAAGAAACGAAGTGAAGCTGAGAAAAGGATCGACGTTGAAAATGAAAACCTGTAGCAACAGTTAAAAAGCTGTGAGAAAGAGAATGACCTGCTTCGCAGCCAGTTGGATGAGATAATGGGCAATAAAGCAGTAACCTCATTTGAAAATGGCGCATACACAAGTGATATCCGGGTCGTTTGTTATAAAAATAATGTCACGTGGTCTAGGTTCTAGACGTGTTTCCGACATAATTGAACTTGTTTTAAAACAATTAAGAGTGAGGGACTGTAAATATCGATAATTTTTTGAAAATGTTGGCCATGGCCAAAAAATGGATTTCCTTTATACTTTTATATTTGATGGACATTTGCCCCAAACTAACAAATGTGGTAAAAGTTTTGAAAAAATACCTTTGTTGCTATGGCAACAGCCAAATTTAGATTTGTGCCATTTTTTCACTTTTTTAAGAGTGAAATTTGCATATTTTCAAAACATCGTCACCATTAAACAAGATATAGAAATTAATTTTCTTCAAAAGTTATGATAGGTGGGTCCTTGGAGACTGCATTGCATGTATAAAAATAGTCACCAGGTATTTGGGTGGGTTATACCATTTATTTCAAATAGGGGTGTTTTTTTTCTTTTTTTTAGTATGAAAATATACAATTTTTTGACAGCTCATAACCCATATGGTAGTGCTCCAATTTTAACATCGACCACATATTTTTGAGTGGCATGTTACCATGCATTCTATTATATCGCTATTGATGCCACAGCTCATAGACTTGGACAATTGGCTAGCCGACTGCTTGACAAATGCTTCACGTGACTACAATGCCATATGCATTGTTGGCTATTTCAACTTGCCCTCACTGCAGTGGCACTCAGACAACGGCCTTCCAGTGTCAAGTGGTTCCTCCATGGATTATGTGTTCATTGATGCAGTCAATGCGCACCAAGTGTGTCAACTTATCTCCAACCAGAGGAGACAATATCCTCGACTTCGTCCTGTGCTGTTCAGGCCAGCTGCAGGCCTCCAGTGAAAGTGGCGACAGCCTATTTACTTCGGACCATAATTCACTCAGAATTGAATTGTGTATGCCTACTAATAGGTACCAAACCATCCTGCGTGAACCGTCAAATCTTCAACTTCCACAAAGCCGATTTACGTGACCTTCAGAAAACAATTGACCGTATCCCGTGGTGTCTTCTATAGATTGTGATGATGCTGCCTCATTGTTCTTCGACTTCATGGAGTCTGCGGTTATCGACGTCGTACCAACTGTGCGTCCACGTCATCCGTCACCACCGTGGTTTGACAGTGAAGTTCGCTCCAATTTCAAGCGGATCGTTAGGGCAAAATACGCGAAGTATTTAACATCCGTAGCAGCGGACATTGGTAAAAAATCCAAAGCGCTTTTGGAGTTTTATAAAGTCTCGTCGTAATCAACACTTTTTGCCGTCACTACTTCAAAACGAGAACTCTGGGCTTGAAGCAGCAGACTCTCCACTCATACAAAACTAGACATCATGCCAATGTTACGCATCACTGCATCGCATGTATCTCGCAAGCGGACTGACATTGATCCATCTAAATCCAATGGACCGGACAATCTTTCAGGCTTTGTGCTTAAATCCTGTGTGGTCATTAGCATATCTGTTTAAGAGAGCCAGTACCGAGTACGGAGGGTTGTTTTCCATCTTGTTGGAAAGTCGCTTATATTGTTCCAATACATAAATCTGGTAACAAACATAATGTCGCTAACTACAGGCCCATTTATCTGCTTCCTCAGGTATCAAAAAGTCTTTGAGAAAATCCTGTGTGAACAGATCATGTGTCACGTCCAACCCGCTATCGCCGAGCAGCAGCATGGTTTCATCCCCGGTAGAGATGTTCCTCTAACCTGACCTTATTGTTGCAAGATGCTTACCATGCTGTTGAACGGAGAGAGCAGTTGGATGTTATTTACACTGATTTCTCAAAGGCCTTTGATCGAGTCAATCACGATTTGCATTTTTCGCATAGTGACGAATCAGCAAAATTCCACTTTCGAGTAATACGGCTTTTTAGTAATGCATATTCTGGTTCTTGGATTTCGTTTTCTTTTCGTAACAAAATTAAATTTTTGTTAGAATAATGTTATTAGCGAAGAGTTTTACTAAAATTATGTTGGGTTTTTGGCATGAGTAAGGGTAATCTCGGAGGGATATTGGTGCCACGAACTACGCGAAAAAAACAACACCACGTGCGTCTTATTCACCACTCGTAACGCTATGGACTTTTTCACGATTCGGAATTTCCTCGTCCGTGTAACACCCAAAATACTTAACCAGAGCTACACAGTAAGAATCCTTATTGATTGGTAAAAACATATATCGATGTTAAAAAGAAAATGTAAGGGTCTTTTTTTACGTTTTGTCTGGTTTTGTATCTTTAAACTACTTCCTATCGGATTAGCAAAATGAGTGCTTCGCCGCGCGCCCAGTTGACAAGGCTCTCGAGTGTCATTGCGCGACGGATCGTACCATTATTTGTAGGGTATGCAGTTTATGAAAGTTCAAGTACGCCGCCAATAAATGCATCATATACCCATTGAAACTGCATTTGAATGTTTTAAAACCGTGTTGGGAGAGGAATAAATTCTTCCTGTTTGAAAATATTAATATTTGTTGCGTTTGTTCGTAGTGTGTAATCCCTGCTAAAATCGGCCGCCCCCGTCCATATATTACGTGATCCGTCCTTTCGAATACGGCGCTAGACTGGTTTCCGATCCACATCTAAAAATCGGAACGGACGTGCCACTGAATGCGAAAGCCATCTTCGTAGGAAGAAATGCGACTGCGTATTAAACGCTATCAAGTACGCGCACGCACACGCTGTAACATGTTCCAAACACGCGCGCGTGTTGCTCGAAATTTGTTCGAAATACGGCGCAGCCGATGCGCGTCATAAAAAACTACGCTCAAAATTCTGATGCACGTGGCGATTTGTAGGAAGTGACGTCATTTGAACGTGATCAATTGATTTTCTTGCTTTATTTCCACAAACCGAAAATTAAGATCAGTAAATCGAAACATTCTGAACCTCAAAATTTACAAAACAATTTGGGACGTTTTGGGAGATTTTATTAATGAATTACTTTGTAAGCTGATGAGGGACCAGCTAAATTTGTATTTTCAAATTGTGCTTAAAAACAGTCTCAACATTTTAGTGCACATGTAAATACATATCACAATATTTTGTCAGGCAATCAACTTTTGCAATATAAAGCAGATAAATTATGTGCCAAGTAATGTTTCGTGCCAATAGCGCCATGAAATTGGCCCCTGGAGTTCAGAAATGTTTTCCCTTTTTTTCAATACTTCATTGCACCATCACTGCTGTCCTCATCTTTTGCAATGTCAGTCGTCATCAAAGTCTTCATTATCTTTAAAGCCCCAAAATTTTACTTCACGAGCAGACAAGAAAAAGAAAACTAAAAGTGTTGAAAGCAAGGTAACAATCACATTATATGGTATCTTTGTGGAAGAAAACTGCTAACTGAAGGTGTTTTAAGTTTTGAATATTTTTTTGTTTACCTTTCATGCATTGGCTTAAATTTCTACAATTAAGGCTCTTTATCAACATATTACTACGACTGTAATTGTGGGGAATAAAACATGTTCCAAATTATTTAACACTTTATTAAACAGCTTCAACTCGCAAAGCATTATTATGACAATTCAGTGATTTCTTTAGACTGTATTGTACCTGTAGGTGATTGCACAACACATACAATGGAGAAATGAACTGATTGCATATAATACACACAATGAGGGAATGGCATGACAAGAATGCGAGTCAAGTAGTGTAGATAACAAGGAAATACAATTAATTACTTGTACTGTAACACTTATGTAATGCTGCTGTTCCTAATTTTAAAAGTTTTCCATGTCTTGAAATAATGTCTTGAAGTTGCTGCTGGTGGGTATCACTTTCATGCCATTTGGGAACGACTTTCACCTTCGCGGGTCCATCTCCTAATGGGAATGAGTGGACATGGGTTGGCTGCTCTCTTCCAAATGCCAAATACACCTCTTCGGGAGAATGATCTAGGGAAAAAAAACCAATTAACTAATTTAAAAAAAATTGTTTAATATCCATATCTACATTCTTCAAAATCGATGCTTAAAATACAGACGTTAAAACAATTTTAGACGTTAAAACAATTTTAGACGTTAAAACAAGTGTAATACAATTGTAGATCACTTGATGAATACCTGGTTGGCATTTGACGCTTGCTCATACGTTTGGGTTCACCGGCGAAGTCATCCTGTTTATCCTCGAGCCTCAAGTGTAGGTACAGGTGTGGACAATATGTGCTACATCTGAAGTCTTCGCTCCTTGACAGTTTTGATCCAATCACTGTTCAGGTAAGTGAAATCTTCACTTCCTGACCCCTAATGCACCTGGTGGTTGGTGCCTTGTCCCCATCACTGTTGAACTGAAAAATGAATAACAAGTTAACATTAATAATAAATGGCACTGAGGGTTGAGAAGTTGATCAGAATGTTTTTCTTTTTTTGAAATTACTCAAGCATCGGTAAAAGCAAATTTGATGGAGATACCCACATTTTTGAGTTAGAAAAAAAAACATTTTGTGAGGAAACACTTAGTCTCATATGTTTTGTGCAAAAGGTCGTAAGACATGATGAACGGTATAAATACCGTACACGTTCGCCACTAATTCTAATAAAAGTAACCATGTCATGATCATAAATGCCTCAGAAAGTGTAAAATTTGGTTAGGAAACACGATAAGAAAATATCAAGTTTTTCTTTGAAAACACTCAGGATTTTTGTTGTCATGCTCCATAGACTTAGTGCATGGAGTTTCAACTCGCGAACGTGCATGATAGTTTTTCCATGATCAACCACCAAATTCTCTCCGAATTTTTCGACCGTGACCGGTCGAGATGTCTTAAAACGGGACGACTGTCGCTGTCACTTGTTCACTGTACCGTGTACACTGCGCTGGTGCCTGGAGTGTGTTTTTCAGTTGTGAATTTATGCCACTTAAACCACGAATTAGCAAAAACGGACCGCTAGCAACATAAAGCTTACTATACTATTGTTACCTTCATTACTTACTTTATTTTTACGAGTAATTTGTTGCTCATATACACAGCAATCTTTCGCGATCCATCGATGAAAATCATGATTGTTGCTGGCCGGCCGGCGCCGCGCCATACACAAAAAGGACATTTCAGTCTGGCTCTCTGACATGACGTTAAATGCCGTATATTTAGATTTTACAGGCCTGGATCCCAGACTTAAGGCCAGTCATCAGAGTGGTCGATTTTATAGCAGGAAATGCACAAGAAAAATAAACACATCAACGATTTAAATTTTGAAACTAGAAGAATTTATTCTACTACAGCATAATGTTAAAATTTTTAAATGTTATGAGCTACAATTCTGATGGTTGCATAATGTATACATTGACAATGTGCTTCAATTTTCATAAACCAGACACCCCACAAATAATGGTATGGTCTGTCGCGAAGTAACAATCGGTTTCCTGTTTAATGGCGACGCACTCGTTGTAAATCCGGGAAAAACAAAGTAGTTCCAGCGTCAAAAACCGACAAAAACGCGAAAAAGACCCTCAGAATTTATTTTTAACATCGATTTATACTTTCAACAATAAATAAGGACTCAACTTGTTTAGGTCTGGTTAAGTATTAAAGTCCTACACGGACGACGAAATTCCGACTGACCTATATGCAAAAACTGCAAGCCAGCTGTGGTACTTATTCGCCGCGCCTATTTGTTTGCATGTGTCTGTGAAAAGCTGAACTGTCGCCTTCAGTTTCGTCATTGATATTATCCCATCTGGATTTCAGACAAGGCCGGTACTTACACAGATGGACACGTGGTTATTTTAGCATTTGATTTATCAATTAATTCCTTCTTAAACGCTGCAAAGTCCACAGTGTGTTTGATTTTTCCTCAAGTTAGGAGTGTTTGGGTCACGCAATGTCTGTTGGTTCCCGGCAGGAGGCGTTGCCTTGTAATGCGCAAGGCGCCATCGGTCACCAGCGTAATGTCGGTATTCGTCACTACGCAAAAAACGCTGGACCAATCATGAGCCTATTCGCCATTCTGCATTTTTTAATAACTCCAAAACCACTCAAATTTTTTATTTAAAACCTTCACAAATGAAAATTGGCATCTTTAGAACCCTAAATATGACAAAATCTTAATTTCGGAAAAATCGCTTATTCGCCACTATGCAAAAAATGCGACGTCAAGCTTTCATCCTACAATATTCATCCCAATATTCTGTCTCTGTTACGTAGTTATCTTACTGGTAGGAAACATCGAGTTTTTGTTCTAGCTGGAATGCAGTACCCTCTGGAGTTCCCCAAGGCTCAGTACTAGGACCGACATTGTTCACTTTGTTTGTAAATGACATATCCCAGTGCCTTAATAATAAGTGTTTACTTTTCGTTGAGGACTTGAAAGTTTTTGGTAAGGTTGGCTGTCCCGCTGATGCAACTTTACTGCAAAAAGATGTCAACAGGATTATGACTTGGTCTGAAATTTAGAAATGATCTCTTAATGCCAGTAAATGTTGTGTTTTGTCACCGTCACTTAGGCACAGGCTCGTCAGCAATGCGCGCGCCAAATTCGTGCCACAAAATACGCAGCTCCGTGTAGTAAAGGCATGGAGCTGCGTATTTCGTCGCACGAATTTGGCGCGTGCGCATTGCTGACGAGCCTGTGCCTTTAAGAAGAAAACCATCAGTGTAACTTGCACTACTGGTGACAATGTACTTAATTAAGAGGGCAACAGTCCGGCAAAAGGATCTCGGAATTTGTATTGATAGCAGGCTAACCTTTATTCCCAATGTTGACTCAATAATTAAAAAGACTAATCGTATGTGTGGTTTAATTTCTCCGTTCTTTATATTGCTCACTAATTAGACCCCATCTAGAGTATTGTACAGATTACACGGTTCAACTTTATGCGTAGGAACCTAACTACCGGTAATGCTAAAAAACCGATGCACTCGGGTAATTCAAAATGGCCGCCAAAATAGTCAAAAATAATATATTGGCCAAATAATATGATAAAAGCACTTATAAAATTGCTAGTTATATGTTTTTGACCCTCACAAATGTATTTCTGGAGTCTCCCGTTTTCTACCATGCTTCAAGTTCAAAATGGCGGCCAATATGGAGGCTAATATGGCTGCCAAAAGTGGCCAACTGTGAGAAAAATTATAATGGACAAAAATAATGATAAACACATACATAACAAAAGTTATATGTTTTTGACCGTCGCAAATATATTTCTGGGGTCCCCTTTTTTCTATCATGTTTCAAATTCAAAATGGCAGCCATATGGCTGCCAAAAGTGGCCAATAAGAGAAAAATGATGTACGTATGCACTGAAAAATTGCCTGGGTTAAATTTTAACCCAAATTTTGGGTAACGGCGTTTGGGTTAAATTTTGGGTTAAATGTATCAAAGACAACCCAGTTTGGGTTAAATTGGGATTTGTTTCTGGGTTGAATTTTTGGGTTAAAAATGACTAGTACTATTCCTGGGTAACAATATTTGGGTTATATTTCTGGGTTAAATGATTTTTGAATAACCCAATTCAGAGTTAAATATGGCTTTATTCACTGTAAAAAATTGTTGTTTAACACCAGTCTACAACGGCCTTTCTGTTATTAAATTTTGTTGTTTTAACGGCAAAGTTGTTTTTTAATGGATAACAACAAAGTTACTGTGAATGAACAGGGGCAAATTTCATAAAGCTGTTTACTTGTGTTTTTAGCATAGCAGAACATCAGTCAATTGTAATACACAGCATAACTATTTTGACTGAAAACCCATTTTTATAAAGCATACAAATTTTGGATTAAGCACATATTTCTGCAAAAATCAGCTTTAAGAAATTGGCCCCAGGCACTACCCGTTAACTCACAGCAGTAGTCACAGTAACATGCTGCCTCGTCCAAAACGTTTGCAAAAATAAAATGGTCGGAAAAGTTGTTTAAAGCCTACTTGCTTTTACAATTATTCAAATATGTGTAAAGTATTTCACCCATTTAATAATGCGCACGAAATGGAAAGTTCCAGACTGTCACTGGTACCTCGCGGTTGTTTGCATTAACTGGTGACTGTACACCGCGCACACATAATGCATGCAATGAGGAGTACGCACTGCGTATGCCGCATATAGCGACAAGTACGGTAATCGCCCTTCGCAAATCAAAATATAGGCCCAGATATTCCGTTAACATTCTGTTCTTTATATATTGTAAAATTCATTTATAAGTGATTCATTTTGTAAAAAGCACCCTTCTAGAATTATTGTCCGAGTTAATTCACTTAAATAAGGATAAAACTGAGATTCTATAACACCCGTGGGGCACATGAATATTAGAGTTCGGTCGGAGATGCGGTCTCTTTTAGCGTCGCTTCATTCATTCAACACACACCACAACTTATGCCAGCGGACCGAATCTCACGGTGAGGGACATATTTTGTACAATTTTTATATAAATAACCTATTGATTGGATGCTACTTGTGTCTCAGAAGTTCCATCATATTATATAGAACCTGGGTGTTCAGTTTCATGAATATAAGTCCAGGCGATGGACAACAAATTCGATGTGATTCTGTGTCATTGTACAGTGTAGCTAGCCTACATTACATGCATTACATGTCATTGACATTGCATGCATTGTCACCGTGTCATGTGCATGATAAGAGAATACGTGTATATGCGCAGGCCTACACAACATGTAGGCGTATTGTATTAACGAGTGTATCGCGCGCTGTGCATAGCAGAGAGCATTTTTTTACGGGCATAGTTTACACGTTAAGTTTTAGGCTAGAGCTAATTCCTCTGAACATTAATTGCCCGGAACAGACGCCAAATCAAATGGCATGAATCGTGGAGGAATTGTGGCCTAGGGCTAGGCCTGAGTGATAATACTACAAAAAAGTCTATGATTTGTATAATGAAAATGTGTGTGTTATGATTTATTTTATAAATTATAGAAGCAGAAAGCCAAACTTGCTTGACTTGAGAACATATCGACCACCAGGGTCTTGCATGAAGCCAGTGGCTCGACGACTAGTGTTGGGTGAGCATTATTAATATATTATTACCGGTAGGCCTAGGCCTACACTATCAGAGTATCATAAAAGTGAAGACGCTTGACATGCTACTTTAATTCAGTTAGCGTGTTTTTGGATTATGTAAAGTTATTAAAGATTAAATGATTATGTACTGCCTAGGTACTAATTACATGAAGTATTAAGCCTGCCTAAAGTGTATGTGTACATGCCCACAAAGTCTACAACATATGAAATTTATCATCTTTTCAGGGTTTGTCCTTTACGTAAACATTCGAACTGAAGTCACAAAGATCTGATGACTGGAGTTTTTCTTCTTATCCGACTTCACCTGCTTACTGAAACCTGGGATATACAACCCCGCCATTGTCTTAGCAAACAGTCAACACCCATTGGTGAGTTTGAATTTTCTTTGTTCCAATTGTTTTGAGTCCACGCACAGCCAACTAGGGATTATACTTTAAGTTATAGCCAGTAGGCCCTACTATAATTTGATGTCGGTATAGACCGTAGGCCAACATTGCACAAATGACAAGTTATTTATGTGTATTTTACAGGTTGTTGTTCCAGACAGCTCCAACTTGAGAGGGATGTGCATGAAGGAGGAAACAAAGAGGGCACATAATTCACCAGTCGGGATTTCAACCCTCGTCGGGATTTAAACCTGAGCTCTGACTGTCCTTGAAGATGCTGTACCAGTTGAGCTACAAGGCAGTTAATTGTGTACTCCCTCAGGTTTTACATACAAACTTGTGGTTTCCCCTGTGTTGCACTATTCATTGAAATGAAACCCCCAATAGGTACATTACCATGCACGGACATGCGGGATTTGCCTTTTTATAATATACCATGAAAATGGTTAGTTTGATGGTAAAAACACAAAAATAAGAGGGGTTGGGGAGAGGGGGCGCACGTGCCTTCCCTTTCCAGTGTCTACCCCCAAGGTGCCTCCTCCCCCACAAACAACATCCTGATATATGTATTGCCCTGAAAAAGGCAAGAAAAAGTGGGGGGTGGGGGGGGGGGGGGAAGGATTTTTGAAAACGATATACCTTAATCGCTGTGACTGCATGATTGATGTGCTCTGATTATACATGTATGTATGTATGGAAAATTGAAAAGGAATTAATTCGGAGTGGAAGGGGAACATGTATATATTCCTACTCGCACACTTATAGATTATGGAAAAATTGCATCGTATTTTTACGTTAACTCATGCAAAAATACATGGACTATAGACATTGTTTGAATTTGAACACTTTCCGTTTTGTATTGAAAGGTATTGTATTTAAACAAGTGAATTTTACTGAGAAGTGTTCGACTTTAATTAAACAGATTTTAGTCGTTGAAGCCTATATACACCATCTGAAATTTGAAATTCATACTTTAAAATTAGATTACATGTATTAATAAATTGTTGTTGATCAGTCATTCTGAAAATGTTTGTTTTTGTGCATTGTTTAACAAACGCATATTAACCCCCGATTTGGGCTACAATGCCATAATGTTTGGGTTAAATTGACTACAAAGAAGGGTTGCATTAACCATGTTGTCAGAGTTAAAATAACCCAAAGTGACTCACATCTCTAAAATTATTGGTTGAAATAACCCAGAAAATAAAGTAATTACAACCCAAAACCGCCTAATAACACATGTTTCTGGGTAGATATAACCCAGTTTATTAGTTGGTATAACTAAATTCGAACACTGAAATAACCCAAGATTGGGTTAAAAAAACTTTTTTAAATCAACCCAAATCAATGGGTTAATTCAACACAGATTTGGGTGGTTGCGTTTTTCACCCTATGGATGGGTTAAATTTTAACCCATTTGGGTTAAAATTTAACCCAGGTAATTTTTCAGTGTGTATAATGGAAAACAAAATTGATAAACACGTGTGTACATTAAATGCAATCCCCATAATTAACTTGCACCCTTTTAGGGTGCCTTTTATTATCCTGAAGCATATCTGGGATGTTAACAATAAAATAAAATGCTCTGGAGATATCCAAGATGGTGTCTAGTATGGCCATTAATATGTCCAAAATGGAAAAGATCATATATTAGCCAAATATAATATGATAAAATCAACTAAACACCTCAACAAAAGTAAGTTCCCCCACACCCTAAATACTTGCTTATATCTCCCAAAGTAAATTTCGGAATTACACGAAACTTGGTGTGAATGATTAGTGCAATGCATGGAACGTACATTTGAAGTGGTGGGTCCATACCTAACGTTATGCAAAAATGAGCAGCATTTAAAGGTGAAATAGACACTTTTCGAAAATTGCAAAATGCAGTCAACAAATTAGTTCCCAAAACTGTTCACACATGACAAGTACAGTTTTGTTCCTCAGTATCTTGTGTAACCACCGATGACATCAATCATGCATACTGTGTTGATGAGACGATGATCCTCCGCTGCGGAAGGGTAGTCTACTCCTTCAGCATCTGGGGCAAGTCCTGGAGCGTTGTTTAATCATCAGTTCTCCGATCAAATGTCCGCTTCAGTTGATCCCACAAATGTTCTATAGGATTGAGATCTGGGGATGGAGTTTGCTGGCCATATCAACCGGTCAATTTATTAAATCTCTAAAAGCTCATTGACCACTATTGCCCTGTGATGCTGCTTCAGGAGCAGTGCTGCTGTGTGCACAATCTTGTTTACGACTCTGCAAGTACAGAGGAAATAGACATTTTACAGTATGAAGTCAAACACATTCTTGGGTCAATCTCAAAGATTTTCTACAGTGTTGCTGAAAATGTTGACAGGAAAAACTCTAAACTCCAAATGTGTCTTTTTAAACAGGGGCGTAGCTAGACCATTTTGATTTGGAGAGTTGTGAGAAATATTTTCCGACTGTACCATTAATTTGCCGAATAAAATAAATATTGACTACATCGTTAGACAGTTGATGAGTATTGATTTAGTTCATATTACTAAATGCTATGCATGCATGTGCTCCAAAGGGTTAAAGTAGGCCAACGTCTGTTCGGATTGATAACTACAACATGTACCCATGTAAAGCATGCAATTAAAGGCACAGGCTCGTCAGCAATGCGCGCCCGCAAAATTCGTGCTCAAAACACACAGCTCTATGCCTTTGCTATGGAGCTGCGTATTGCATGGCACACATTTGGCGTGCACGCATTGCTGACAAGCCTGCGCCTTTAATCACTCGTGCAGTTCTCTCTTCTTCTTTTTGGGTTCGAGTTGTCCCGGGTACGAGTTGTCCCGGGTATGAGTTGTCCCGGGTATGAGTTGTCCCGGGTATGAGTTGTCCCGGGTATGAGTTGTCCTGTTTATGTACATACCCTATTTGAGATACGTTTGATGCACTCTGCATCTTGCATTGGAGTGGGCGTTTCAGAGCATGCAGAGTGAGGGCCATACTTGACATCATATTCGGTGAATGCATCTTGTAGAATCTGTAAAACAAAAATGGGAGTAACTATAGAAGTTTTTGAATGTTTTGAATTCGAGGGGGGTATCCCGTCGGTAATTAAAAGAAAAGCACCCTCTCTGGACACCGAAGTACTTTGAATAAAAACGTCACTTTTTCCGGTCTTTATTTACCTTTTTGAAAACATCCCTCTCGTGCCGCCATTTTTCTGGGCAAGAGGGTCTGTGGAGACGCGGAGACGGCTGTGAATGTTTTGAATTCGAGGGGGGTATCCCGTCGGTAATTAAAAGAAAAGCGCCCTCTCTGGACACCGAGGTACTTTGAATAAAAACATCACTTTTTCCGGTCTTTATTTACCTTTTTTAAAATATCCCTCTCGTGCCGCCATTTTTCTGGGCAAGAGGGTCTGTGGAGACGCGGAGACGGCTGTGAATGTTTTGAATTCGAGGGGGGTATCCCGTCGGTAATTAAAAGAAAAACGCCCTGTCTGGACACCGAAGTACTTTGAATAAAAACGTCACTGTTTCCGAACTTTATTTACCTTTTTTAAAACATCCCTCTCGTGCCGCCATTTTTATAGGGAAGAGGGTCTCTGGAGACCCGGAGACGCGGAGACGGCTGTAAATGTTTTGAATTCGAGGGGGGTATCCCGTCGGTAATTAAAAGAAAAGCGCCCTCTCTGGACACCGAAGTACTTTGAATAAAAACGTCACTGTTTCCGAACTTTATTTACCTTTTTTAAAACATCCCTCTCGTGCCGCCATTTTTCTGGGCAAGAGGGTCTCTGGAGACGCGGAGACGGGAGACGGCTGTGAATGTTTTGAATTCGAGGGGGGTATCCCGTCGGTAATTAAAAGAAAAGCACCCTCTCTGGACACCGAAGTACTTTGAATAAAAACGTCACTGTTTCCGGTCTTTATTTACCTTTTTGAAAACATCCCTCTCGTGCCGCCATTTTTCTGGGCAAGAGGGTTTGTGGAGACGCGGAGACGGCTGTGAATGTTTTGAATTCGAGGGGGGTATCCCGTCGGTAATTAAAAGAAAAGCGCCCTGTCTGGACACCGAAGTACTTTGAATAAAAACGTCACTGTTTCCGAACTTTATTTACCTTTTTTAAAACATCCCTCTCGTGCCGCCATTTTTATAGGGAAGAGGGTCTCTGGAGACCCGGAGACGCGGAGACGGCTGTAAATGTTTTGAATTCGAGGGGGGTATCCCGTCGGTAATTAAAAGAAAAGCGCCCTCTCTGGACACCGAAGTACTTTGAATAAAAACGTCACTGTTTCCGGTCTTTATTTACCTTTTTTAAAACATCCCTCTCGTGCCGCCATTTTTCTGGGCAAGAGGGTCTGTGGAGACGCGGAGACGCCTGTGAATGTTTTGAATTCGAGGGGGGTATCCCGTCGGTAATTAAAAGAAAAGCGCCCTCTCTGGTCAGCGAAGTACTTTGAATAAAAACGTCACTGTTTCCGAACTTTATTTACCTTTTTAAAAACATCTCTCTCGTGCCGCCATTTTTCTGGGCAAGAGGGTCTGTAGAGACGCGGAGACGGCTGTGAATGTTTTGAATTTGAGGGGGGGTATCCCGTCGGTAATTAAAAGAAAAGCGCCCTCTCTGGACACCGAAGTACTTTGAATAAAAACGTCACTGTTTCCGAACTTTATTTACCTTTTTTAAAACATCCCTCTCGTGCCGCCATTTTTCTGGGCAAGAGGGTCTCTGGAGACGCGGAGACGGGAGTGAATGTTTTGAATTCGAGGGGTGTATCCCGTCGGTAATTAAAAGAAAAGCGCCCTCTCTGGACACCGAAGTACTTTGAATAAAAATGTCACTGTTTCCGGTCTTTATTTACCTTTTTGAAAACATCCCTCTCGTGCCGCCATTTTTATAGGGAAGAGGGTCTCTGGAGACGCGGAGACGGCTGTAAATGTTTTGAATTCGAGGGGGTATCCCGTCGGTAATTAAAAGAAAAGCGCTCTCTCTGGACACCGAAGTACTTTGAATAAAAACGTCACTGTTTCCGGTCTTTATTTACCTTTTTGAAAACATCCCTCTCGTGCCGCCATTTTTCTGGGCAAGAGGGTCTGTGGAGACGCGGAGACGGCTGTAAATGTTTTGAATTCGAGGGGGGTATCCCGTCGGTAATTAAAAGAAAAGCGCTCTCTCTGGACACCGAAGTACTTTGAATAAAAACGTCACTGTTTCCGGTCTTTATTTACCTTTTTGAAAACATCCGTCTCGTGCCGCCATTTTTATAGGCAAGAGGGTCTCTGGAGACGCGGAGAAGGGAGACGGCTGTGAATGTTTTGAATTCGAGGGGGGTATCCTGTCGATAAATAAATGGATGCCGAACGAGTTTAATTAATGTGCAAGTTAAGTGCGCGACTCCGTCTCCGGCGACGGGATCGTTTCCGAGCGCCCCGCTTGAACAGTTCATTCCAAAGAGGGCGCAATATATGAATTTGTAAGTGCGTGACGTGCGTGACTCGATAATTCTGGGCAAGAGGGTTTCTGGTGACGCGGAGACACGGAGACGGGAGACGTCTGTGAATGTTTTGATTTCATTCTAAAGAGGGCGCAATATATGAATGTGCGCCAGTGCGTGACGGTGACTCCGTCTCCGGAGACGTTGAGATTGGAGTATAGTGGGCCCTGTATTCTATAGTTGTGCCCCAAAATGAAAACATATATAAAATTTTGCATCGTAACATTCATCCCCAGTTCTTATTACATAATGCCTCAGAAGGGTTGGCGCGCGGACGAGGTGGCGGAAAGAATTTACAAGTCGGACATCACATAAGCCCTCATGGTATGCAGCCTAGTATGGGACAACTCAGAAAAATTCTTTTCTTTCCCCTCCAAATTTTGTTTTCTCATTAGATTTGCACTTATTGCCGTTTAAAAAAAATCATTAAAACTAAAAGGCAAAATTAGTGATGTCCGAGTACTAAATTCTTACCCGACTTTGGTAGGGGTCGAGTTGATCAATATTTGTTGGCAAGAATCTTTTGTGTAGGCCTAGGCCTATAGTATAGGTTTTGTTGGCAAACTGTCCACTCACCCTTGATCTCTCTCTCTTTTCATATGCATCGCTCATCCTGGGCTTTTTGGTTGTTTCCGGAACTTGACACAAATTTGGTGCTTTCAAAGATGGCACGGCATCCTTCCGAAGACGATATTTGCATTTCAGACCAAGTTTGGCTTTCATTTTGCATTGCGGGTCCTCGCAGTCGGGAGTGAAATGCGCCCCGCAAATCAAACTCCATTTGCTCAAAGAAAAATCTGACCGTGTAGTCTCGACAAACTTCACCCACTGTCGACGAACGCTCTCGTTTTTCGGAAACTCTAAAAATTTCAAGGCTGGTTCCTTTGCAGAATTTCTTGTGCAACCCCCGATTACACACGATCTGGGCATTTTCGGGAGAAATCCTGGCTAAAACGCTACAAAAATATGAAAGAATCCCGTGATTTGCAAGCGGCATGCAGCTCAATCACACCATTGAGCCATGATCACACGCACGATCGATCGATCGCGATGAACACGTGTATCGTATACAATGCACATGATACAAGTGGGTCACCAGCGATGCCATGCGCTCAGCCGGGTACCAGTTTGCTTGTTTTCTCCGGATTGACGACAACAATTTCCAGAATCTGTACAGCGCCGCCAACGGTCAATTGGTGAAAAGTTTTCATAAATTGGGCAGAAACGGTCGTCAATTTTGAGTTTAAAGGCAGTATACACGATTGGTAATCTCGAAAATCAGAAATGTTCACAGATTTACGCCTAACTTACACAATATAAACATGATGACCGTAGAAAACTTCCCCTCAAATGGTTTTGTCTGATCTATAGTCTTTGAGAAATGAGTAAAACACTTAGTTTTCGTCTCATGAGACGAACACTCAATTCGCCCCAAAACCATTTCGCCCAAGTGCCATTTCGCCCGAAATTACTTTGTCCAAACACTACATCACCCAAACGTCACTTCGCCACAAAACCACTTCGTGCACAGGCCGTGGTTCAGGGCGAAATGGTTGAGGGCGAAGTGGCTTTGGGGCGAAATGACTGCAAACCCTTTTTTGACTGTTTTCCCAAAAGTCAGACGAAGTACGGAGCTGGTTTTTGCTCAGGTTGGTTTTAATCCTGCATATCTTCAATCACACAGGGAGCTAAAACTATTTGTAACAGTTTACCAATCATGTATACTATCTTTAAATATCTCGTCATGGGAATGCAAACCAAGCGTAATTTTTTGATGAATAGGTAATTTAGTATCTACTCTAACATAATAAACAATTATGGCAATACTTTGGCATCCGTTACTGTTGATCTTTAAGTGATCGTCTGCAGGGGTAGCAACGTTTGGTCTACGAGTCCTTGGCAAGTCTGCTCTAATCAATTCGAATTTTAAACGCAATTTTCTTATTGCATTTGCACTGACTCTTATCCTACGGGCTACTTGTTTTACACAAGCAGGCCTGTGGCAATGGCTCTGTCTTGAATGGACATGCGTGGCATTTCATTAAGTTAAACTTCTTAGTGCAGTCACGGTGCACGAAAACCACTAGATAATGATGACCAAAACTGTACTTGTCATGTGTGAAAAGAATTAGGGAATTTTTGACTGCATTTTGCAATTTCAAAAAAATATCCCTTTCACCTTTAAATGCTGCTTATTCGTGCATAACATTAGGCATGGACCCACCACTTGAAATGCACGTTCCAGGCATTGCACTAATCATTCCCACCAAGTTTCGTGTAATTCCGAAATTTACTCTTGGAGATATAAGCAATTATTTAAGGGGGAACTTACTTTTGTTGAGGTGTTTATAACATTGCTAGTTATAATGTTTTTGACCGGTTTTTGTTTCTGGTATCCCCGGCGTTTTCTATCATGCTCTGTATTCAAAATTGGCGACCAGTATGGCTGCCAGAGGGTTTTTGACCCTCACAAATTTATTTGTGGGGTCCCCTTTTTTCTATCACGCTTCAAATTTGAGATTACAACCAATCATGCCAATATGGCTGCCAAAAGTGATACATATCAGCCACACACACACACGCACGCATACTTGTAAACAACGTACACTGAGGACTACGTGTACAACACCGAGGACGTGGTTTGCGACCGCGTGCTTATATAGCCAGCCTCAGTAAAACGAATTGCGTAATAGCCCCAAATACAATTGCCACACCATAATAAGGCCTAAATGCCTCTGCTTAAAATGATTTCTTGCCAAAACTTAGATAAATAAGAATACCAAAGTCGTCCCCTGAATACAAACTGGGGGAAAAACACCTTTTTGCCCTGATTTTTTTTTCAAATGTGATTGTCCATAGGATGGTTATTTAAAATGCGTCATTTTGATGAACCTGACATAATTGTTTGACAGAGGGTTGGTAAAGTGGAGAACGGTTGTCGAGATTGGCTCATTAATTTATGTAACATTCGACAAAGAAGGGATGGTGTTTATGATAACTATGAAAGGCTCGCCCCCCACCCATACATGCAACACTGTGTAGTGAAAACATGCTTGCCATTTCTGTAGTAATCACAAACCGAGGACGTCCTCGATTCGCGAGGCGTCCTCGATACGTTGGTAAATTTCCACATTTCCTCTGTTTTCGAGTCTTTTGTTCCAAACTCAATACATTTGTTTAACTCATTAGTCAAACGATAAATAATTCCTTTTTTCATGTACATTGTAATTAATGATTAACATATACTTAACAAAAGAAACGCAAAAAACTGTTGCTAGAGGACGAGGGAGGAGGTGTTATGCGATTGCCGACAAATTTGTGGGGCGAGGGTTACCATTAATATTTATATCGGCATGTTGCCGACACTGGCGGACTCGCAGAACATGTATTACATTTAAAATTTAGACAGAGCAGGGGGAGCGGTGTTTGACCACGCCTCAACCCCACCCCCACCTCGCCCCCGTCCGCCACCCCCCCCCCCCATTTCAATGTTGTTCGGAGTTGCGCCCGCCGCGGCGAGTCCCAACATTTTTGGGGGAGGGGGGAGGGGGGGTGGCGGGGGGGGGGTGGGGTGGTGTCGAGATTGGCTCATTAATTTATGTAACATTCGACAAACACTGTGTAGTGAAAACATGCTTGCCATTTCTGTAGTAATCACAAACCGAGGACGTCCTCGATTCGCGAGGCGTCCTCGATACGTTGGTAAATTTCCACATTTCCTCTGTTTTCGAGTCTTTTGTTCCAAACTCAATACATTTGTTTAACTCATTAGTCAAACGATAAATAATTCCTCGTTTCATGTACATTGTAATGATTAACATATACTTAACAAAAGAAACGCGAAAAACTGTTGCTAGAGGACCAGTCCTCACCCAAAGACATCGCGTAGCGCGCCTGCAGTGGGCCCAGAATCACATCAACTGGAATTGGCGGCAATGGCGAAACACTTTGTTTACTGATGATGAGAGCCGCTACTGCATCAATCATGTTAATGGGCGCGTCAGAGTGTGGCAAAGAAGAGGTGAGCGCTATGTTGACGGCTGTATCATGGAACACAATGTCCACGGTGGACCAAACGTGATGGTATGGGGTGGAATCGGCCTCAACTAAACCGGCTGGCCAGGCACTCCGTGCTTTCCCATCACAGCCCGTGTACGAACCCGTCATGGTTATGGAAGGAATGTACCCAATTGATGTACATCGTGTACGTGCAGGTGCATACACATCCACATTCGGGCCCTTGCAGCTGTGAACTGTGCGATCCGCATTCGGGTCATGCATGGAGTGCCTGGCTTATAGCCTCTCCCCAACTAAACCTGTATTTTTCGACAATCTTGGTCCTGGGGGAATGACATCACAGCACAGCGCTACATTGATCAGGTTCTACGCCCTCATGCCGTGCCATTTTTTTCAGGTTCACAGAACCTTTGTCATACAGCAAGGAAACGCTCGTCCACACAGCCAGGATCACCCAGGACTTCCTGCAGCACCACAACATCAACATCAACACCATGGCCTGGCCTGTCCTCAGCCCAGAGTGAGTTGAATTCCATTGAACATTTCTGGGACCAACTCCAAAAGCAGCTCAACCAGCAGATGCAGAACTGCGTCAGGCCATCTTGCAAGCCTGGGGCAACATTCCGAGGGCCGCCATCAACCGACTCATTCACTCCATGAGGTAGGGTCTTAGGGAGTCATGGGAGTCCAGTGAAACAGACCCCAAACAAATTATATCTATCACCGTGTAAAAATGCATGTTTTAAAAGTCTCGTTTTAACACCTTCTGGTTGCAAAAATCTTCTTTTTTTGCTATGTTCTGATAGATAAAGAGCCAATTCTTGTACCTCAATGTTTGTTTTTCCATAAAGGTTCATGTTGCTTTCTAAATCAGAGCGCTAAAAATGACCTACTTTACCCCAGAAAAATCGTCCATCCGACGGTGGGCGCGGCCATCTTAAAATGACTTGTCCATGTCCCTCCTCAATGTTTTCTTTGCTCTTTCTTCCTGGCATTTTTTAAACAACAGAGGGCGGTATATTGTTGTCCAAACTTCACTCTTTCCGATGATACCAAAACCAAGTATTGTTAACAAGTTTTTCTGGTTGAATTTTGGGAGTTTCGAAAGGTAATAAAATAGGTAAGATTTCGCACGCAATGCGCTCTAGAATTTGTCAAAATTGAGCTTGAAGGAGGCCATGAAAGGGGTATGAAAGCATATTTATTTGAAAGAGTAGAGTTTGAGGAACATTTTTCACCCAAAAAAAATTGAGATTTCTGTTTCGCATGCTTTCGCAAGAGAATTTACTGGGGAGGGGTGGCGGGCAAGGCGAGAGAAAACTGGAGACTGAGGGCGCGCTCTGCTCAGTGCGCACGGACGATGTGCCCTTTTAAACTATCTGGTAACATTTAGGTATGAAGCAGAAAGGGGCCATAAAATTACATGAAATTAGTTTGTTTTACAAAGGCTTTCTAATGGTATAACTGATATGTCAAGACTGAACCAAAATATAGTGTTTGTGGAATATTTTGTGTCACTTCAAGTGGAAAGTGGAATTTATTTTTGGTTAGGTGCACTTTTCTTTCAAAAATATTTAATCAATAAATTAACCTCCTAGCCGTTTCTACACGAAGACTATAAATCATAAATGCATTCACGTACCTATAATTTCTAAGTACAGTAAGTGATTTATTTATGTTTTATAAGATGCCAAAGAGTGATTCGGATGCATCTCAGAGTGACTCAGATGCCACTGTCATCTACTGGGAAGGAACCCACATTGACGTCCATTCTGATGTCGATTCCAATGTGACCCATGTCTCTGATTCTGATGTCGACGTTGATTCTGATGTGACCCACTTCTCTGATCCTGATACACATGACTCGGATTCTGATGTGACCTACATAAGTTGTGATAGCACTGATATGATGCATCCAATCCTGATGAACCACCAAACGTTCCCTGCCAAAAAGTAAGCTCAAACTGTATAGGGTAAACAATTATGTTTCTATGTTGCCTTATTTAGGAACTGCAGAAGATGGTACATTTTAGCTTTAAAAAAAAAACTAATATCAAATCCACTGTCAAACATTGTTCTGTGTGGAAACTTTAATTTTGATAAAGTAAAAATCATGTTATTTTGGCGTGCATAAAATATATCCTTATCAAACATGAGAGAAATTTTTAAAGTTCTTTTCAATTTACCAGACTGCAATCACATTTGTTCAGTTCTGCCCTGAAGCTGATGATTGGGAAGAAAAGGTAGAACTGAGCGACTCTTTTTGGGCAGATAAGGTAAGTCAAGTCAGGAATCATTTTTCAATTTGGGTTGGACAGCCCTAATTAAAAATATTACAAAAATATTATAAATTGTGCATTCTTGATACATGTAGGACGGGTTAATGGCTATTTTAAACTATGGTTGTACTGTTGGTTTATTTTGGCACTACATGTACATCCATCATGAACTCTGTTTAAACATGCAATTTATTACACTACACTTTGACTTTGCTCAAAGGGCACACAGACTTGCGAAGACCCATGTGTGGAAGAACTGCAACAGGAAAATGCACAGTTGAGAGAACAGCTGCATGCACTGCTGAAATCATAAACAAAGAGAAACAAGAAAGAAGAAAAAAAAACAAATTGACAAAATGAAGAATAGTGAGGTGTTTGACAAATTACAGTGCATGGGAAATGCACGTCTGATTGACTATCTATCTGATTCTCATGATGCTCATCAGAAACCCACAAGATCAGCCTATCAGTTAAAACTAAACAAATTAAAAAGCGAAGTTCTACGGCTGCAAAAATTGAAATACCGAGCTGGAGGACAGCTAAATTTGGACAAATTGCTAGATGCAGAATTTGACTTTCCTCATGTCCAGGTTTCCTCTTATTCAAGGCGGTCTATTGAGACGCTAACCCAAATAAAAGGGGTTACTCCTTCTAAGTACATTCAGGATTCTAACATGGTTCTGAAACAGACTGTTGCATATAAAAATGCTGAACTGAAGAGGCGATCATCTAAAATACATACCCTTGAAAAACAAAAACGTTGCTTAAGAAGAAAAGTTCATGCACACAAACAAAACTTAAAGAAGAAAAAAAGAAGAAAAAAAAATTTGTGTGCTGACTTAACTTCCAAACTGGCAAAAAAGAAAGCAGAACTAAAGGACACCTTGCAAGAAAGTGAATGGTTAAGGGAGATGGTTCGAGAAGAGCTGTGTACCAAATCTGATGACAATAATTTCTCAGTAGAGGTAAAAGAATGTGTGTGCCAGTTGTTGAACCACAACGTACCAACCGGACAGATTTCCTCAGTAATAGATAACCTATAGTTTTGAAGCTGGCTGGAAAAAAGGCAACGAGCCTTCCTTCAAAATCAACTGTGAATGAATGGAACCTGATGAGGTTATCTATTTCTCAGCAGCAGCTAGCTGAGGAGATGGTTAATGCTCCTCACATTGGCTTGCTCAGTGATGAAACTTCTAAATATGGAAAAAAAATTGAAGGATTTCATGCAGCAGACCCAGAGGGTAGAATGTATGTGTTAGGGTTACGTAACATCACATCAAAAGCTGGTCAAGATGTTCTATGTACATTTCAGCAAATTTTGCGTGATATAGAAGACCGAGCAGTGGGAAGCGAGACAGATGTTGCAAGACAAATCTTAACAAAAATCACCAGCACAATGTCTGACAGAGCGTCAACACAACTAAAGTTTAACGAGCTACTGGAAAGTTACCGAGAAGAAGTACTTCCACAGACAGTTGAAAACTACGAATATCTGTCAGAAGTGGAGCGAGCGAGTATTGGGAAGTTATGTAACTTTTTCTGCGGCCTGCATGCTCTAGTTCATCTTGCTGAGGTTGCTTCTGCATCATTGCTGGAGACAGATAGTGCTTCCTTTCCAGAGGGTCCCCCAGTTTTCGACAAAGCATTCAACAAACAAACTGAGCCTGGAACAACACGTTTAGTGCGCACCGCATGCAAGGCATCTTCTGAGGGTGGAGATGAGAAGAGTGGTTGCCGTGGCTCGTTTCTAGAATATGCACGACCATTTCTCAGAGAACAAGGATTCTGTCGACTGCCACTAGAGCCATTCAGAGGAAATAGGTTTAACATCCTCTTTCAAAATGCAGGAATTGTTTTTTATTTGTCCGATCTCATCAAACAGTACTTGAACACGCATTTTTCGCATAGTGGTGAATCAGCAAAATTCCACTTTCGAGTTATACGGCTTTTTAGTAATGCATATTCTGGTTCTTGGATTTCGTTTTCTTTTCGTAACAAAATTCAATTTTTGTTAGAAAAATGTTATTAGCGAAGAGTTTTACTAAACTTATGTTGGGTTTTTGGCATAAGTAAGGGTAATCTCGGAGGGATATTGGTTCCACGAACTACGCGAAAAACCAACACCACGTGCGTCTTATTCACCGCTCGTAACGCTATGGACTTTTTCACGATTCGTCACTATGCAAAAAATGCAAGCCGGCTGTATTCGCCGCGCCTATTCTTTTGCACGTGTCTGTGAAAATCTGAACTGTCGCCTTCAGTTTCGTCATTGATATTATCCCATCTGGATTTCAGACAAGGCCGGTACTTACACAGATGGACACGTGGTTATTTTAGCATTTGATTTATCAATTAATTCCTTCTTAAACGCTGCAAATTCCACAGTGTGTTTGATTTTTCCCCCAAGTTAGGAGTGTTTGGTTCACGCAGTGTCTGTTGGTTCCCGGCAGGAGGCGTTGCCTTGTAATGCGCAAGGCGCCATCGGTCACCAGCGTAATGTCGGTATTCGTCACTACGCAAAAAACGCTGGGCCAATCATGAGCCTATTCGCCATTCTGCATTTTTTAATAACTAAAAAACCACTCAAATTTTTGATTTAAAACCTTCACAAATGAAAATTGGCATCTTTAGAACCCTAAATATGACAAAATCTCAATTTCGGAAAAATCGCTTATTCGCCACTATGCGAAAAATGCGACGTGCAGAAAATCGACTTCTAAAGGCTGTGAAGTTTGACGTTGGAATTTCAAACTATTTAGCTGGATGTAAAGCACTTGGATTGGTGTCCTTACTCATCACAGCGCCTTTGTGGAGTTCGATTGAGAATACAAGCATTCACATTCTTGATATTGGACAGCATTACCAGGAGGTGATAGATTTTCTTCTCATGGCAAGTACTCGTACCGACGAATTCATCACAGGTGATCTACATTTGACATTTTCCAGCATCAGTGCATTGGAGCATAATGTTATCTACCAGATGTTGACAAGATCATGGTGATGAAGTTGTAGTCATTCTGAAGGTTATGCTTCCTGCAATGGCCCGATGTTTACAGAGGATTTTCTGTGATCATCTAGAGAGTGGAAAATGGAATGAAGTCAGTGAGTCAGAGAGGGAACACGTGAAAGGCTTGCCAAAACAGTACTCAGAGTGTGTTTGGCCATTTAGACCGTCTCATGAAGGAAAACCCAACATAACTACTATAGCAAGCGAAGCATACATTATGTTCAGTCATAACAAGACAGGTGAATGGTTACAGGCAAAATCTGCCACAGAAAAGGCCAACATCTTTCATCTTGCTCGGAAGTCAGTGAGGAAGGTTGTACAGTGCTTCATGTCTCGTCAACAAGAGATACAAAAAGTACGCCGAGCCAGTGTTTTACAGAGAATGTCCCAGGCAGATGAAAGTCGCCGTAAAGCAATAAAACGGATGGAACAACAAACTCTAGACATACTCTACTGGGGTCTTTGGCAGAGTGAGAGCCAAGTTAATGAAAGTGTAGCTGCCCTTACTTCAAAGTCCCAAAAGTTGGCAGCCCTAAAGGCCCAGCTAAACTTTCGTCAGAATGTTTTGAAACAAAGGCCTCTTGACGAGAAGGAGAACTTGTATGCCTTCTCAGTCAAAAAGAACCCTCTGAGTCCAGAGCAACTTGTCATGAACCTCATCAAGCTTACTCAGGAAGCTTTCATCTCAGATAACAGTCGGGCTGGGACAAGCAGTGCTTCCTCTACCTGTGACAATCCCCTGTTGATTGGCCAAAGGGTCGAACACCTTTGCTGCACAGATGGTAGCGCTGAGCAATGGCATCATGGGAGGGTTATATCACAGGTTGGCTCCATAATCCAAAATTATTTTCCGTGCACTGTTACAGTCACATGCGGCAGGTACCATTTTTGAGATATTTCCACCATCCACTTGCACCATACCATCTGTTTAATAATACATTTTTCTTCATATTTTACCATAACCATATCACTTTTCTTTACAGGTTTGGCAATTCAAGTGTTTTCAAAATGCTTAATTATTAACAATGTTTCACATGGTTTATTTTATCAGCAGAGTTCTCTAACCACACATGTTGAGCTGTGTAGCAGCCATTTTCAGTGGTGTGTTTGGATTCACAGTTTTAGATTCTCTGGCTATTAAGATTTAATTAATGAATTCTTGACTAACAAGTTAAATTGACAAGTTAAAACTAATAAGTTGAACTTGAATAATTGTACTAACATGTTTCAGTTAATAAGATATACAGCATGCTTGTTTTTGGTATATCCCAATTGAAGTTTACATCGTTTCATCATATCGGAACTTTATTTATTGTTTCTTTTGGGGGTGCTGTTGGTGTTTTTTGGTAATATTGTTTATATGGTGCATTTCACCTGATCCTTTTTGAAAGGAAATTTAGCAAACTAGCCTAATTTGCCCAAATTTTTCCTGTACAGGTGCATGGTTATCCAGCATGGTTCAATACGAAATACGACACTGACGACCAAATATATACATACAGACTACTGGATGATTACAGGAAGGGGGACCTCCGGAAACTTGTTTAAGGTAATTAATTATTGAGTTTAAGGCTTTGTAGACATTATATTTATGTTACCTTCTTTTGAAATTTCTCGGCGACGCCCGGCCGGCCCGGCGGCCTGTTACAGGTTTACAGCCCAAAAACGCAAATTTCACAAATTAAAATTATCATAACCCAAGCATACTTCATGCTATTGAGCCCATTTATGTACCATTGGATTTCTTTTTCAATTCTCTTTCCAACGATACCAAATTTGTTGGGGTTCCTTAAAAAAGTCCAAAAGTGCCGGACTCCCTACATTAGGCAGACACAATAAAGAATCTAATCTAATCGGCATCTCACGTCTTTTCAAGCAACCACCTGTTTTGAATGCCTTAGCTGCTTGCATAAATGTATGGCCGCTCACCAGTATATATACCGTATCGAATAGCCGCAATTTCGTGGGGCAGTTTCTTTGTTCCCCGAGGACATGCATGGTTGCACATATTGTACTTCCATTGTTGAACGGTTTAAGTAACAAAAGGTGCCCCGCGAAATGGCGGCTATTCGATACGGTCTATAGTACGGGTTCTCTAGTTATTAAGTCATTACCTCGTGTGAATTTCTTGTGCATGGCTCACCAATATGGAAGTGCCTTTGAGTGATGACTATCCTTGAATGCCTTATCACATTGGCCACTGCATGTTTAAAGGAGAAAGGTACCCTAGAAAGAAAAGACCTTGTGCTCAACAAGTAAATTGTTTTAATGCAAAGCACAAGAAATATTACCCACTGAAAAGTGAATACGAACTTCACAAATAATCGAAATTTTAGCTAGTCGTCGCACCATGGGCGCCGCCATTTTGTCTGAATACTGGGCAAAGAATTGGGTATTTGCGTACAAGTCCTTCGTGCATTCCTATGGCAGTACACAAAAACGTTGTCTGCAAAACGTCATTTTTTGCCCAGTATTTGGACAAAATGGCGGCGCCCTTACTTGCTGCAATTGCCATTATTTGTGAAGTTCGTATCCGCTTTTCAGAAGGCAATATTTCTTGTTCTTTGCATTACAATAATGTACGAGATGTACTTGTTGAGCACATGCCTTATGTTTCTCGGGTATAATACCCCTTTTTCTTGTTGCGTTTTAATTTTTAAATAATAATTACAAGATAATGTACATTATCAAAATATATGAATTCAGCAAACAATTATTTCATTTGAAAAAAAAACGGAAAACAGACTTTGAAAACTGTTCTTAGAAAACGTAAAAAAGAAAATACTATCGACTGAAAATTGACCAATCATATTTTGTACGCAAAAACGTCATAGCCTCAAGAGAGGGCGCTCCGCGACGGCAGTATCCATAATCACCAAATAATTCGTCACTTTTTACCGATTTTTTTAAGTTAGAAAAATTGTACAGGGAAAATCGTTGGATGATAAAAGAGAGAAAATATTACTGATTTAGTTAAATGTAACTTATTCCTTGGGTACCGTACCCTTCTCCTTTAATACCAATCTCTGTGAATGTGGCTGCATTCATATGACCGCTCACCAGTGTAGAATATCATGCGTCTTCTCAAGTCACCACTTGCTGCATGGCCGCTCACAAGTATTGATTCTTATATGTGCCTTCAAGTGACGACTGTCTTTGAACGCCTTATCACATTGGCCACATACATACCGCCGCTCACCAGTATGAGTCCTCATGTGTGTCTTCATGGTGCCAGTATCTATGAATGTCTTATTACAGTAGCTGCATTCGTGTGGCCGCTCGCCGGTATGGATTCTCAAGTGTCTTTTCAAGTCACTTCTTGTTTTGAATGCCTTATCACAATAGCTGCATGCACATGGCCGTTCACCAGTATGGATTCTTATGTGTTCCTTTAAGGCACTCCTCTTTATGAATGTCTTATTACAATGGCTGCATTCATGTGGCCGTTCACCAGTATGGATTCTTATGTGTGCCTTTAAGGTACCACTCTCTAAGAATGTCTTATTACAGTGGCTGCATTCATACGGCCGCTCACCAGTATGGATTCTTATGTGTACCTTCAAGGGACCACTCTGTTTGAATGTCTTTTTGCAGTGGCTGCATTCATATGGCCGCTCACCGGTGTGGATTCTCACGTGACCTTTCAAACCACTACTTGTTTTGAATGCCTTATCACAGTAGCTGCATACATGCTTGTATGGCCGCTCATCGGTATGGATACTCATGTGTCTTTTCACGCAACCACTTGTTTTGAATGCTTTACCACATTGGCTGCATGCAAATGGCTTGTAACCAATATGGATTATTATTATGTGTGTGTTTAAGGCACTTTTTTGTGTGAATGTCTTATCACAGCGGCTGCATGCATATGGCCGCTCACCAATATTGCGGGGTTTAAACTTCTTAAGAAGTGTTAGTGCCTCACTTGGACGCATGAACCAACGCAGGGCAGATGTCTTGGAGTCAAACAGGATGCTTTGGTCTGGCAGAGGGGTCTGCATTTTTACCACAAAAAAAAGAGAAAGAAACAGTCGAATTCAACATACAGCTTAACTTTGGGGGAAAAAAATGAAAACAAAACTACCAATACAAGGAGAGAGTTTTGTTTTCATCCCGTCCATGTTATTGCATGATATTTCATGCTTCATGTCATAATATACAAAATAATGAATGTTTATGAGTGCAATAGTACAAACAATTTCATAAGGTAACATTGATTTAGGGTCATATTAAAGTGCTGATTTTTGTATTGATTTTTAAATTAAATTTTGACCCTTAATTTCCAATTAAGTGTAATACGACACACGATGACGTCATGAAGACGTCATTACAACATGTCACTGAGCTAACTACAAACGAAATACATGTGAAGTTTTGTTTCCGATGTTGGGTTCTGCAGATAAAAACACAAAAAAAGAAGTCCCCCCTGAATAACTCCTCATAATTTCTTAAAGAGGAAGAATCCCCCTTGACGAAAATCCAGCATTTAGGATTTTTTCGATAGTCCAAACATCCCTCTTGCCGACGTGGATTTCTATTATTATTTAAGTGGATAAATTGCAAGCAAAAGTGCGCTTTTCGAAAATGAGATTTTCGCGATTTCTGAAACGCTCATTAGGTATTCATGATATGCGCGTGACCCCGTGACGCAATCCTGAGAAAGAGAAGTCAACACGATTGTTAGCTCCATACGTTTACACGCAAAAAACTTGGAAAAAAAGTATCTGTTAGATGGTGTTTTTTGAAGAATTGTGTTGGTCCAAAAAGCCAGAGATATGCCCAGTAGCTGCGTAGTTGTATGTTTTACCAGACACTATGAAAAAAAAAAGCAGAAAGATTTTCTTTTCTATTACCAAGAGAGAGAAAAATGAGTCGCTCATTCTAACTTGTACCGGGCTATGTTCAAACACGTCGAAGCTTCCCCCGCAGTGAACCGTCCAATGCTGTAGACAGACCGCTGTGAATGCCGTTCGTTCCGTGACAAAACCACCCGTCGCAATGCACCGGTATTTACTTCAAAAGAGCTTCATTGTGAGCGACAATTTCACCGTTTTTTCACAAAACAGGTAATAGTAGAGTGTTGTCATATTACATGAAGTGTTTTTCACGTTTGTATTTTGAATTACAAGGACAAAACAGGCATGAGAAACATTCACTGAGTGTATTTTCCATTCAATACTGCACAGGCCGTTTTGTATGTTTCTCAGGATGACGTGAAAACCCTGTTGATAAACAAGCCAAGTGACCTCGAGCGTTTCAGAATTCGGGTGAAGAGGGTCGGTACTGCTTTACGTTTTAAGCAAAAGCCTGTCGATTTTTTTGTGAAAAACAAGTTGTCATGGTGTTGTAGACTCATACACCTCCATGATAAACAGAAAAACTAAAAAAATGTGGGCGGGGGGATTCTAGCTGTTTAAGTAAGAACTTTTTAAAGATCATGACTAGTAAATAATATTTCTATGGTTGTTGTGAAAATTAGAGGCATCCATTTTATACCTCATAGCGGACTGAGCACAAATTAAAGACATAATATTCTTTACTAGTCGTGATCTTTAAAATGTTCTTAAGAAATTATGAGTTATTTAGGGGGGAGGGACTTATTTTTTGTGTGTTGTGTTTAGGTCACCAAAGCTTTAAAATTCGAATGTATGTAATATTACACTTGGTGACATCAAAGTTTGGGAGCATATACAGGCAAGTGTATACTGACCCAAGGTCATATCACAGGGTGTCCGCAGGTTTCAACAAGTAATTTTAAAGTCTTTTTAAGACCTTTTTAATGCCTTCTTCAATGGAATTTGAGACCAATTAAACACCCAAAACAGGAAAGAATTCCATACCCGGCCACCACATAATTTAATACTTTTTTATGCTTTCTAATGCTTTTTAAGGCCTCAAATTCAGAAAATAAATTGACAAATTTTGACTGACAAATTGTAGACAAACCTCCCCACAGACATCTGTATAAATTTCGTTTTAAAGAATGTTTATCTTGTCTCTAGAGGGCCCTATTACGTACGATAACGTCGACATCACAATTATTTTTGGAAAGCCTGAAGTAAATTAAAATACCCGAGTAAATAGCCAGAGATCCGTGCGCCGAGCTCATAAATATTTTGTATGCCCTTAAATCCTTTTTATTACAGGGAGTTGCGAGCTGAACGAGTGTGTGTAGCTAAATATGGCCATTGTCGTGATGTGTAGTCTAGACCCTAGACGGTCATTATTTTGTTGGATACCCGACTGCCGCGAGAGGGCGTAATCACGACTTACCGATCCGATAGACTCGTTCCTAGTCCTATCACCATATCGTTTTGTCTCGCGGCGATCGGGACGGGCGGACGTTCAAAACAATAACAAGGCCTAGGGCCTAGACTACGTGACGTGGGGCCCTTTTTTCTTCCAACTATAAACATTTTGGACAGTGTAGCTCCTAAAAGTGGCCCGGTAGCGTATGTGCCTTTGTTTCAAAGTGGACGCTGGTCTGTTCATGGAGGTAGTTTTTAGCAATTTTCACTGTTGCAGGGGTAGTTTTGTTTATAAGTGGAAATTAGGAAATAAAAGTGACGGATTACCCCCATAAAATTTAACAGAATTGAAACGATGAGACTTCAATGAGTATTTTGGTTGACTGCACAAACAAAATTGCGCCACTTGGGGACTACCAGCGCTGCGCTGTCGATCCATCCTGAGATCTCAGGGATATTCCACTCTGCTAGTATACAATGCCCCAATGCTTTTGCCTCGTGGGGCATAGTCATGGCTTCGAGATCACCTTAGGCCTATAATATTTACCATGTCCCTCATTATTACAGTCAATATTTGTATAAAAATTATTGTTGCTGTCGTCGTCATCATGGTCAACATTGTCGTGGTCTTTCCCATGGGTGAAAAACCGAACTAACAAAATCATTACGAAGCAGCCAAGAACCATTCTTCTATTTTATACTCAAGAAGTGCCATTTACAGTGATGTGATTTTTGGGAATCTGTAAACCTAGCTTAAAGACCAACCTTTTCTGCAGCTTTGAAGATATTTTGTGCAAATTTCAGGAGATCCTGGAAGAAAATATCAATTTTTAATTCCGATTTTGTTCAACAAGCCTGCAATAAATGATTGAATCTGAATATTAAAACTAAAGGCTTATTTATACATGAACGTAGGGTGGTTTGGTCGTGGGGTATGGAATTTAAATAAATTTAAGCAGGACTCCAACTCCAGATGTTTGAGCAGAAGTCGCTTGGGATTGGGGGGTGGGGGAGGGGGGGGAGAGGGGGGGGGGGGGGAGGGGGTGGGGAGAGGGGGGAGGGAGGGGTGGGGGGGGGGGGGGGGGTAGGGTAGGAGGATGGGCTGGGTGCCCTGTTACACTCCCCCTTTAAATTTGTTTTTCGATTTAGCATATAAATCTGAGCATAGTGTTTGACAACAATAAAGATCTGTCACTTGCAGCTATTATTGTTTTTTGCTGGGTGGAAAACACCCCTCCGCACCCCCTTTGGCCTACGTCCCTGATTACAGGTAAAATTATTTAAGTTCATAGTATTTATATTAATAGCATGTACTGGTACCTCAAATGTGTGTTTGATGGCCTGGTTTCTGGCAGGATTTGTGTAACTCATCTTGCCGTCCGAGTAGCTGATAGAAGTCAAGCTTCGTTGGTCCAGGAATACTTCATCCCTCTGTGTCCATTCACCTGTCTCTGCATTGAACACATACTGAAGGACAAAACATCATGCTGCCTGAATGCGCTGTTCTATATTGTACATAGTATGTATGATTTTATTTCGAGGAGCAGCAGACTAATAGCCAGTGTTGTAGTACTCGAGTCCGACTCAAGTCACATTTTTCGTGACTCGGACTCGTCTCGAGTCACATTGGAAAATGACTCGGACTCGACAATGATGACTCGGGTCTTGAGTCACATATTTCAAAAAAAGAAAGAAATTATATGTAATCACACGCTTAAATGCACTATTCTTGGGTGGAAAAGCACAATACGACGGGTGAATATGTACACTACCCCCACCAGGCTGGCGAGGAGCGCACGACCACGACATCATTTCTCACATTGAGTGTACGAAAACATAGCAGGTTCAGTTTCATTTTGGTGAACAAGTGACTCGTGACTCGGACTCGAGGCTAATGACTCGAGACTCGGACTCGAGGCTAATAACTCGAGACTTGGACTCAGACTTGATATTGATGACTTGACTACAACACTGCTAATAGCAACCAAATATGTATGTGGAGAGCCAACAGTCACACATGACTTGCGAGTTTCCATTGTAATAATTCTTAAACATTTCACCATACATGTGTAATGGCATTTGTTTAGACCTGCCACCATGTACCTCGGTGTCAAGAGGTGTGGAAGCCAGCATACTGGCCTCTATAAGGGAGGACCCTATAAAGCACCCCTGCCCCCTCCTTCTGCCCTCGCCCCTTCTCTTCAACTGCAAACGGGGTTGAAGTTATTTCGACGTTATTTCAACATAAGACCATAAATAAGTAAAAATGAGTTACACTGTGTTAAAATAACCTCTCTGACATGCACAAGAACTGAAATGGACATTGGTTGCAAACAGCTGTTTACATTGCGTCAGTGGGCCAGAAGGATAACTGAGAGGGTTACACTTGTATGAGGGCTTAAAGAAACACATCAGCTTACTGTTTACATAATGTAGTGGTTGTTGTGAAGGAAAAAAATGTTTAAAATTAACAAAAGAGGTCAAATACTACAGACAAGAAGAATGGGACAAATCAGCAATAGTGAAACACGCACAGGAATTCAACCACCGCAAATGTCAGCTCCTCCAAAGAAAACGGAAAAATCTACATGCATGTACATGTATTCGGTGGTCTGGGCTTTTCAATCAAATCATCAGCAGAAAATGAGATATATCCAAAGCAAAAGCTGCCAAGAAAAGAGCGAATCGTTTGCGGCGAAGTCGCCGTGAGGCCCGCGCGATAGTGAACGGCTGGTAAAGCGTATCCTGACTATTGACCTTTTTTTTATTTTAAGCTTTTTTAGTTAATTACGTTACATTTTGATGAAATTTTTTCACAAAGACCATCAAATTATCATTGTCAAGGATGTTACACCACTAAATTATGTAAACAGTGAGCCCGTGTGTTCCTTTAACAATGGTCCCTACCTGTGGAAGCAATTTCCATGCATGCGTTGCCATCATACAAACTGCCTGAATTACAAAATCTACACATGTGTGGTCTATGAAGTAGGGCAGGCTGATACAGGTAAAGCCAGGCCTGTTGTCAAAAAACACAAACAAAACTCTTTGATGTAGTTGCAGGACTTGTTACATGAACAGGCGATTCATTAACACTGGCTGCATCATCAGTGGTTAAAACATCTGCCTGAGACTGAAGGAACTGTGTATGCTTACATGTTTGCCATTTTTAGTGACATGTTTATCAACAGATGCATGCACAAGATACATCTAGGCTTCCATGTATGATCACAATAAACTGAAGAATTGCACCCATATGATTCAAAATCAAAATGGTATTGCTGCACAGTAGTTTGTGACAAAAATATTTCAGCGTGTTTCTGGCATCTATCCATCTTTTATGAACTCTTAAATCGGTCAGTGGAATGCTACCCAGTGTATCCACAAATTATGAAAAAACTAAGAAAATGAAACACTAGAGATAGGCGACCATTTTGTACATTATTATTTCCCACTTATTTTTGCTGCAGTACTGCAGACGTTCATATCACTCTCTAATTGACTGGATGTAAAAAAATTAAGAAAAAAATAACAATTGAAGTCTCAATATTATTTATCAAAACTGCCAGTAGCTATTAAATTGTAAACTCCCTCCCCACAGAAGTGTGGGAAGGGTCTACTAGCGAATACTTACCCGTAGAGCCACTACCTGTGCATATTTCCCTAGAGGGCCCAAATCATCCGCTAATGCTTTGTACAATACCCACCGTGCCCTGCGCACCCGCCATGACACTTTTCCCTTTTCTTTAAGCGGAGAATGCATCGAGCTCCCGAGTGGGGTGGAGGGTGGGATGCTCGACGGGTAAGTATTTGCTAGTAGACCCTTCCCACACTTCTGTGGGGAGGGAGTCTACAGCGCTCATCTTACCCGTAGAGCCACTACCTGTGCAGACTAGCACCGATGCAGGGGGTTGGTGCGAGATGTTGTTGAAGCTGAAGTAGACCAGAATCAAAGTGGGTTAAGGAGAGGCACCATGCGTTCTAGGCAAAAACAAGAAAAGAGAACGGATGTGTGCGGTTAAGGGTAAGCTGAATAAATTAACATAAGCTTACCCAAAGAGGAAACCCACCTTCTGTCTAGAGGGGTTGCTGAATGCAGGGTGGAGCAGCCGTCGGAGCCGAGGCCCTTGCCGACAGCAACGCTGATCTGCCGGTGCGGCCCTCAGATTGGAGGACGTCCCCGGAGGTAGCAGGATCTGAAAGTGTTGGATGACTTCCAGCACGCAGCCTGCAGAATGTCAGTAAGCGGAACTCCCTTGAAGAAGGCCCACGAGGTCGAAACGGCTCTGACGTCATGCGCTTTGACTCAGCAGTTCTGCTCTGAAGCCGTCGGCCAGTTTAGTTCGGTGGACCAAATGGCTGTAACAATCCAGCGAGCGATAGTTTCTCGTGAAGCTGGACGATGAGGAGTCGTCGACGTGATGAAGAGACTCGTCGTAGAACCTCTGATTAGCTCGGTCCTATTAAGGTACCATTTGAGGGCTCGGACCGGGCACCGCTTCATATCTTCCAGAGCAGACGAGTAAGATTTAATGTCTGGGACGAAGATGTCAGGAGGAGAGAAGGAGTCCGATTGGTTCTTCGTTAGGAAGGAGGTCCGGGATACCAGACGAAATGGGGCTCCCAGCGAATATGGCCGGGTTCGATGGACAAGGCCTGAAGTTCGCTTCGGCGTCGAGAGGTCGCGACTGCTAGGAGAAAGGCGAACTTAATCGAGAGGTTGACCAAGGACGTCTGTCCCAAGGGTTCAAACGGGGGACGCGAAAGGCTCTCAAGAACAAGTGGACGATCGACGACTGTGTGCCGCGAACGAAGCAGCTTCTGACGAAAGACCTGCTGCGCAGAAGGACTGTTCGACAATACCCAACACGTCAGGTGAAGATCCTTGGGGGCTCGGTGGAGAATGTTCGAGCCCGGTTGGAACAGGATGTCCGGTCGATGAGGGAGAACTATCGGGTTGTGAATCAACAGGTTGACCAGACGCGGGAACCAAACTTGCCGAGGCCAGAACGGTGCCACAAGGAGAACCTGGCAGGGTTCCTGTTCTATCTTCAAGAGAACCCAAGGAATTAAGGATATCGGGGGGAACACGTAGGCAAACATTCCCGACCAAGGAATCGACAGGGCATCGACTTGCAACGCTCGAGAGTCGGGATGCCTTGAGCAAAAAACTGGGAGATGGTTGTTGGCTCCCGACGCAAACAGATCTATGTGTGGACGATCGACTGTCAAGAAGATCTGTTCGACCACACTGGGTTGCAGAGTCCACTCTGTTGGCTGGATCCTTCCCTTGGAGAGGGCATCGGCTATCGTGTTGTCCGAGACTGGTACATGGGAAGCCGTCAGTGTGACGTTGAGATCCAGGCACCAGTGAAAAATGTCCCACGCGAGGAGGCAGAGCCGAGGAGATCAGGTTGCTCCCGTCGCGGTTGATGTAAGCCATGACTGTGGAGTTGTCTGACTTGACAAGTACAGCACGGTCCCGAATGAGACAGCTGAAGTGTCGGAGAGCGTTGAAGACTGCCAACATCTCGAGAATATTGATATGGAGATTCTGTTGACTCGGGTCCCACTTCCCCGCCGCCTGGCGCGGGTAAAGTGTGGCTCCCCAGCCTAGGCGGGAAGCGTCCGTGAAGATAGTCTTTGACGGCCGAGGGCTGGGAAAGTGCTTCCCGCAGGCTATATGGCGAGGCTCCGTCCACCACTGGAGGAGTGGCTGAAGAGAAGGAGGGATAGAGACCAAGCGGTGGGCGGAATGAATCTTCGGACGGAAGTGGGCAAGGAGATGGAGCTGGAGTGG
This sequence comes from Henricia sp. BOLD:AAB3569, assembly GCA_037783545.1. Taxonomy (NCBI): domain Eukaryota; kingdom Metazoa; phylum Echinodermata; class Asteroidea; order Spinulosida; family Echinasteridae; genus Henricia; species Henricia sp. BOLD:AAB3569. Next base: position 5,477 of record JBBELK010000365.1, on the reverse strand, counting down.
AAGCATGTACCAGGTCCACCAAACTTGCCATCAACCCCAGCAGTTTCAGCCACGCTACTGCAGGGGCCGAGTCTCTCTCGAGAAACAGCCCAGCAAACACATAACATTTTAAAAACATTGTTGAAAGGTTGTAAGCAAAACATTGTGAAACTAACATAAAATAACATTATTAAAACGTTAAAATGTCGTCTAATTGAAAACATTTTCTCTATAACATTTTTATAATGTTGTGAAAATGTTAAAACTGTGCAGTCTAAAGACGTTATATTGATAACATTTTAAAAACATTCTTAAAAAGTAATATACAAAACATTTTTTAAATAGCGTAAAAGAAACGTTATCAAAATGTTTTACTTCGTGGTCACTGAAAACGTTTTGCGTATAGCATTAAAATAACGTTCTTAAAACGTTAAACTGAAGTATAATTGAAAACATTTTCTCTATAACATTTGTATAATGTTGTGAAAATGTTAAAACTGTCCAGGCTTAATTAGACGTTATTTTGATAACATTTTAAAAACATTCTTAAAAGTAATATACAAAACATTTTTTAAATAGCGTAAAAGAAACGTTATCAAAATGTTTTACTTCGTGGTCACTGAAAACGTTTTGCGTATAGCATTAAAAAAACGTTCTTAAAACGTTAAACTGAAGTATAATTGAAAACATTCTCTCTATAACATTTTTATAATGTTGTGAAAATGTTAAAACTGTGCATGTTAAAGACGTTATATTGATAACCTTTGTAAAACATTCTTAAAAAGTAATATACCAAACATTGTTTAAATAGCGTAAAAGAAACGTTATCAAAATGTTTTACTTCGTGGTCACTGAAAACGTTTTGCGTATAGCATGAAAATAACGTTATTAAAACGTTAAACTGAAACCTAATTGAAAACATTTTCTCGATAACATTTTTATAATGTTGTGAAAATGTTAAAACTGTGCAGTCTGAAGACGTTATATTGATAACATTTTAAAAACATTCTTAAAAAGTAATATAAAAAACATTTTTTAAATAGCGTAAAAGAAACGTTATCAAAATGTTTTACTTCGTGGTCACTGAAAACGTTTTGCGTATAGCATTAAAATAACGTTCTTAAAACGTTAAACTGAAGTCTAATTGCAAACATTTTCTCTATAACATTTGTATAATGTTGTGAAAATGTTTAAACTGTCCAGGCTAAAGACGTTATTTTGATAACATTTTAAAAACATTCTTAAAAGTAATATACAAAACATTTTTTAAATAGCGTAAAAGAAACGTTATCAAAATGTTTTACTTTGTGGTCACTGAAAACGTTTTGCGTATAGCATTAAAATAACGTTCTTAAAACGTTAAACTGAAGTCTAATTGAAAACATTTTCTCTATAACATTTTTATAATGTTGTGAAAATGTTAAAACTGTGCATGTTAAAGACGTTATATTGATAACCTTTGTAAAACATTCTTAAAAAGTAATATACCAAACATTGTTTAAATAGCGTAAAAGAAACGTTGTCAAAATGTTTTACTTCGTGGTCACTGAAAACGTTTTGCGTATAGCATGAAAATAACGTTATTAAAACGTTAAACTGAAATCTAATTGAAAACATTTTCTCTATAACATTTTTATAATGTTGTGAAAATGTTAAAACTGTGCAGTCTGAAGACGTTATATTGATAACATTTTAAAAACATTCTTAAAAAGTAATATAAAAAACATTTTTTAAATAGCGTAAAAGAAACGTTATCAAAATGTTTTACTTCGTGGTCAATGAAAACGTTTTGCGTATAGCATGAAAATAACGTTATTAAAACGTTAAACTGAAATCTAATTGAAAACATTTTCTCTATAACATTTTTATGTTGTGAAAATGTTAAAACTGTGCAGTCTGAAGACGTTATATTGATAACATTTTTAAAACATTCTTAAAAAGTAGTATACAAAACATTTTTTAAATTGCGTAAAGTAAACGTTATCAAAATGTTTTACTTCGTGGTCACTGAAAACGTTTTGCGTATAGCGTTAAAATAACGTTCTTAAAACGTTAAACTAAAGTCTAATTGAAAACATTTTCTCTATAACATTTGTATAATGTTGTGAAAATGTTAAAACTGTGCAGGCTAAAGACGTTATTTTGATAACATTTTAAAAACATTCTTAAAAGTAATATACAAAACATTTTTTAAATAGCGTAAAAGAAACGTTATCAAAATGTTTTACTTCGTGGTCACTGAAAACGTTTTGCGTATAGCATTCAAATAACGTTCTTAAAACGTTAAACTGAAGTCTAATTGAAAACATTTTCTCTATAACATTTGTATAACGTGGGAGCGTGTGTGGTCTAGTGGGTATGAAGCGGGACTCCCAACCAGAGGTTGGGGGTTCGAGCCCCACTTCGACCAACGTGTCTGTGTCCCTGGGCAAGGCACTTAATCCCTTTACGATGTTGTGTCCAAATGTTTTTACAACGTTTTTAAAACCACACATTTTAATGTTAAAAAAACATTTTTCGGAAACATTGCTATAACATTGTTAAAACGTTCTTACGGCGTTTGATAAACATTTCAAAAACATTTCCGTGATGTTTTGACAATGTTAATAAAACGTTATAAAAACATTTTCGCGATGTTGTGTCCAAATGTTATTGCAACGTTTTTAAAACCACACATTTTAATGTTAAAAAAACATTATTCGAAAACATTGCTATAACATTGTTAAAACGTTCTTACGACGTTTGATAAACATTTCAAAAACATTTCCGTGATGTTTTGACAATGTTAATAAAACGTTATAAAAACATTTTAATGACGTCTTATAAACGTCTTTTTCTAGCTGTTAAAAAATGCAATGCATTGTGGGATTACATGTAACTCAACAGATTTACCGTGTAAAAAGGCTAATTGGCTTCAGTTTTGGCAGTTGTTTTGATGTTTGTAAATGGGTTTTTGCTTGATAATAGACAAATTGGCAATTGTCGGAGATGAACAAACTCAAAGTGGCGAGAGATTATAATTACATTTGGTATTCGGTTAGTAGGTGTGTGCCAACCATGGTTACAGGGTGCAGGTTTTTGTGGAGCATAAATAGAAGTCGCGCATAAAGCTAATGTATGAGTAGTGTATGTAATGTATGAGTAGTGTAATGTATGTGTAATGTATGAGTAGTGTATGAGTAGTGTATGAGTCATGTAATGTTAAGTAATGTATGAGTAATGTATGAGGCGTCAGGAAACGACGTCTTTGAAATTACGTCTTTTGACATTTTAACAACATTTCCGTGATGTTTTGACAATGTTAATAAAATGTTATAAAAACATTTTCACGATGTTGTGTCCAAATGTTATTACAACGTTTTTAAAACCACACATTTTAACGTTAAAAAAAACATTTTTCGGAAACATTGCTATAACATTGTTAAAACGTTCTTACGGCGTTTGATAAACATTTCAAAAACATTTCCGTGATGTTTTGACAATGTTAATAAAACGTTATAAAAACATTTTCGCGATGTTGTGTCCAAATGTTATTGCAACGTTTTTAAAACCACACATTTTAATGTTAAAAAAACATTATTCGAAAACATTGCTATAACATTGTTAAAACGTTCTTACGACGTTTGATAAACATTTCAAAAACATTTCCGTGATGTTTTGACAATGTTAATAAAACGTTATAAAAACATTTTCACGATGTTGTGTCCAAATGTTATTACAACGTTTTTAAAACCACACATTTTAATGTTAAAAAAACATTTTTTTGGAAACATTGCTATAACATTGTTAAAACGTTCTTACGACGTTTGATAAACATTTTAAAAACATTTCCATGATGTTTTGAAACTGTTAATAAAACGTTATAAAAACATTTTCACGATGTTGTGTCCAAATGTTATTATAACGTTTCTAAAACCACACATTTTAATGTTAAAAAAACATTTTTTGGAAACATTGCTATAACATTTTCGGAAACATTTTAAAAATGTTATTACAATGTTATTGTGTTTGCTGGGAGGCGGATGCACTGCTGGAGATTGAAAATGAGAGGAGCCGAAGGAAAGGCAATGCTCCTCTTGAGGTCGAGGACAGGCCCCAGAAACGTCGGTGACTGAGAGGGAATTAGCCGCGATTTCCTTTCATTGACCAGGAAGCCAAGTTGAGTGGTCATGGACAAAGTCCCCTGCAATTAATGCCCGGCTGGCTTCGGCCTTTGAGCGGCCTACAACGAGCCAGTCGTCCAAGTACATGAAGATCGTGATGTTGTTTTTGTGAAGGGACGCAGCCAGCGGTCGATTTAAGCGGATGCACGCATGCACTGGTGCATGTACCTTTTCATATGTGCATGTAAGGATTTGTACTTACGTGCACACCGTGCACATACTCTTTTTAGGCCTATTTACGTACCTGGTAATTTTCCCATGTCGAACCATCCATAGACCAACTTGTCACAACGCGCGCGCACCCGATTTTTCCCGATTGTAAATGCCTCACGCAGCGATCGATTGACCGGCTAGCGCTGCTGACACAGTTAACAACATTGCAATTGCATGTGCTGATATGCCGGTATACGTGTGCATGTACATGTAGACGTGAGTGTGGTCGTTTTCTAAACAATTTCTTTATCTATATGTTCCTGCTACATGCAATTTGCCATCCGAGCAACACAGCGCGTGAGCGCATAGCATAAAAACGACTGGAAAAAGACGAGGGGTTATCGCAATTGGATATACCCCTCTAGGCCACCGCTGTATGTTGTGCATACGAGGGGGTATCGCAATTGAGCAATTGGATATACCCCTCTAGGCCATGATAGCCCACCGCTGTATGTTGTGCATGCAACAGGTGCACGTACAAACACGGGCTGTGTGTAGCGATGTCGCTGTGTGTGTAGATATCGCTGGAGCTGTGTGTAAAATGTGCTCTATTCATTGGTAAATTTGCGCTCGATATCGTGACTAGTCGGAAGCTTTGGTGTGACATAGTGCCTCAATAATAGTGCCTATTATTAAATACGTGTGTCGTGTCCAGCATGCCTTCAAAAAAGAAACAGATCGTCGCCCCGAAAAATACCCTCTTGTCATTTTGGTGCAACAAAACCGCCAATAGTGACGTGACCAGTGAATCTATTTCGGCTCCAACTCATTCAACTGCGACTTTGCGCGGCAGCACTAATGATGAAACCGTGGAACATGACGATAGTAGTAGGCCTGCATGTACTTCGGCACGTTCGGCCTCATCGTCCCGCGATCGCAGCTGCAATGTTGGGCCCAGTCGTGACCACATGGACAGCAAAGAAAAAGTCAAAGTGTACCACTTCCATGTCGTAGCTCATAGAAACAGTGACCCACACAAAGTAGCTCAAGCAGCCTATGATGTTTTAAAACTCGAGACAAAAGACAAACCAATCGAGAAAACACTGAAAAAGGTGAGCGAAAAACAAATGGAACGGATGAAGAAATACTTCACAACAAGCTTCTAAATTGCAGAGCATGGCA